>CM034147.1:4887215-5541863 GCA_019776745.2 Taxus chinensis
TGTTTTAGATTTCTTATCATGATGGTGTTTATGCTTTGTTTTAGCTAAATTGTAGAAATATTTTAGGTGGTAGTTCTTGCTTCATTTGATTTAGCATTAAGCAAAGTATACATGCACACAGAGTTATCTATTTGGAATATTGTGTGTGTTGAAAGATCTAGTGCTAGCGAAATGACTATTGTATTTGTGTTGGCTATAACGACTTGTACTAGTGCAATATTTTATCAAGCATCCCTCTCTAAACCCTACCGAAATCTTGCATGTTGATTTGATGTCTAGTTTTGAGGCATTTTTAGTGTAAATCAACTGGGTTATTGTATGATATTGTGATGTTTTGCAACCTTTATTACAGTGTTTGGTATGAGGGCAAGTTTGGTAATGCATTTCCATGATTGATGATCTGATTTTTATCAATATAAGTCTGTTGTTCCTTCCTTATTCCAACAACTTCACTTAAAGGCTCATATTTGTGTGAAAATATATATTTTGGGCAGCGATTTCTATTTATTTGAATATCCTCTTTGTGGCTGATTTATTTCTAAGTGTGGCGATCTAAATAGTGCATGATTTCAATGTTATTTGGAGTCATTTGTAGCATCAATCTGTAGGAGGTGGTTTGAATGAAATATTAAATGTTCCTAATGCTTATTTGAATAATAACCACAGTCTTTAGCAGTGACTACCTAGAGTATGGTTTTTGATCTAGTTTTAGGTGCATTTTCATCTCTCCCTCATGTCGAATTGCATCAATATTGATTGGAAGAGGTAGCTACCTATTTAGGAAGGATTTGGAAGTATTTTGGGGCTTGGATCCATTGTGTGTTGGATGTGTTAAGTCCCTTGTGCAACGACTTGTTCTAGGAGTGCTAAATCTAATCTTATATGCCCTTCTTTATATGTATTATGAGCAACGATTTCATCATAGACTGTGATGTTATTTTCCCTCAGAGAATAGACTGGTTTTTAGTGGGTTTTGGAGTGTTTAAACACATTTTATTGCAGTGATCAGATCAAGGGACTAGTAATTTGAGTTCATTGCATCTCTAGTTGAATGTAATCAATCCTTATGGCAATGATATGTTTATTTTAGTTTTTTGCAACGTGTTTGTGTGGATATCTGAGTATGTTAACCTCTTTTGGAAGTTATTGACTTGTGTTATTCTATTGTGGCCATTGAACCCCTTTCCTTGGGTTTATTGAGTCAATTTATTGAAAGCATAAGCACTATTGGTTGGGTGTAATCACTTGAATTTTACTTCTAATCATTTTTTGGTGTCAATTATACTTGTTGGTTGTCATCTTCGCATTGATCGCGTAAGAGGGATATTATACTCCACTCGACACGATCGTGGGCCTTAACAAAATCAATCTTCAACAAAACCACTCTTTGCTTGGATTCCTCATCCTAAGCAAGCACTCTCGTAGCAGTCATAACATTTGATTAACTAAAATTAAATTAAATTATGGTAAGTATAACAAACTAGTTAATCTAATATAGGAGGACTAAAATGCTGAAATTATGCTAAAACAGTATGGAAATGATCTTAAATAATTATATATAATGAAATAAAACCCTAACTATGCAAATATGTAAAAGGAAAGGACTTAGTTGATTGTTGGAGGTTGTCGCACGTTTGTCGCAGGTTTTACTGTATAATCTGGAAGTCAAGACAATCACTCATGGGTCCCGCAGAGGTCAAATCTATATGATACAAGCAGATTGTAGTGCCCAGGGAAGGTACTGGGGCGGTCCAAAGCGCCCTGGTCTACATAATAGGCACCCTGGTCTCTACAAAATCTCAGAATCTGGTTTCATCAACATTGCAAGATGCTGTGAAATAAGGGTTTCTATCTATCGCACTGGATCTGTCGAACTGCATTGGGTATCTGAAATGATGCAAGATGGAGGAATGACCTTCAAAAGTTAAAAAGAAATATCAAAACCCTAAAAATAAAAAAAATGCAAAATGTTGTGAAATGCGGTCGGACTGACCTCAGCTGCCACAACAGTGGGCTTAGTAAACTTAGCGTTTGTACTACAGTATTTAGACCCAAATGTATTTCTGGTGTGTAACCTGTGTGTGGTGCTGTGTGTGTGTGTGTGTGACCCAAATGTGTGTGTGTGTGTGTGTGTGTGTGTGTGCATGTCGTGCCCTAGGTGCTCTTGTGTCAGTCGCACTTTGTGAAGTAACAATCAATAATAACTATAGAAAATGTAATAACATGTGTGCATAAAATATAATAGAATCCCTTCCCCTATGTTGTGTGTGTTGATGCAGATCTCCTAGCATTGATGCATGACACTATGTGAATGCAAGTGATGCAACTCTAGATGGAGTGATAGTAGTATGTGATGCTAGGAACCTCATTATGGTCTTATAACTTTGTATTTATAGGGTTCTCTTGTTCTAATTTTGTAATTAATCCCGACATGGCTAACTAGGAAAAAGGAAGGATGAAAAATAGTTAGAAGAGGCCCAAAAAGAGGCGGGAAAGAAGAACATGGATCGAGGCACCCCGAGGTGCCCCAGTATAGGCCTGAGCGCCCTAGTTTAGGCTAAAATGACATGATAGTTACAAAATAGATGGGTGCGCATAGGAAAATACATGGGAATGATGAAATAAAAGGTATAAAAATAAGATGGCCAAAGGTGGGATTAATTAATACTTTTCTTCACTTGAGAACCCTCTTAATAGTAGTACAAGAATGGGTTAAATAATGTCTGAAGTGCATGATTTTGTGTCTACATTTTCCCCCCCACTTTATGTTGGTGAGTGGAATGATCGGTAACATATATTAGATAGAGATGCGTACCTGATAACCATGTAGAGTATAGAAGAGATGTGCCACTGGACTAGACTCAAGCATGAAACGACAAAAAAGAAAAAGTGGAGCATGGATTCTAAAGATGAAAAATGTGCATAAAAAGTGATGAGAGTGGACCTAGGGAGAAACATGTGTGTAGCTTCTATGATGTGTAGTGTACCTGCATGGTTAGTAAAGGCAAGTGTCGTCGCTGTGTGTTTTCATTGTCGTTGTCATTGTTGTTGTTGTTGCCCCCAATTTGACTGTTTGTTTCTCATATGGCCAAAATTGTAAAGAGAAAATGATCAAGTATTCAAATATGCATGCATGTAAAATACTCATGTGTATAGAAATGTGTAAAGTATGCAAATGTAAAATACGTAAAAAGGAAAGTGTAAATGGAACATGTGCAACTGATCCATGTCGAGAAAAGGGTGTATAAGGATATCTATTATCATTTACTATCGTGAGTTTTTAGGCGATCTCACGTAACCCTAGCTGAAGAAGTATAGGGAGGAAATTCTCTGTGTCCTCTAATCTTTAACCACTTTTGCTGAAATGTGATATCTATTATCATTTACTATGAGGGAGGAAATATTTTTTTATTGTCCTAGGTTTTTTGGTGATCCGATGTCACTAGATGAATTATTATAGAGAGGCACACCCTTTGAAACCTCCAATCCTGTAATTTCTCCGCAGAAATTCCAAATGACACCATGTCTGATAAAGGCCGTTGTGTATGGATTCCATAGACTGGTCTAAACTCACTCGTTATATGTGAACCCACGATGCCAAGGGAGGAAACTGCACTGCATTGAAGCATTGTAAATACGTTGTATTAGTATGTAAAACCCTCAATGATGCCCCCCTCTTTGCGGGCGCATGCGACGTTGCTGAAAGGAAAATGCGGCCCTAAAGAGGACCTACCGCATTCTGACCTACAAAACTCTGCCCTGCAGGGGGGAAGGGAAAGTGCTTGGTAGAAACCAAGGCATTCACAAAAGAGGATGGTTAGCCAAAAAAATGTTAGTATGAAAACACATGCATGCAATAAGACAAGTGTAAAATTAATAGATAATGTAGTAACTACCAAACAATGTAGTGTAAACATGCAAGAAAACAAGTAGACCACACAAAGCAGGTTATAAACATGGGACATCACTCATGATGTTGCAAGACACGTAAGGTCGTCATGGTCGTAAACAACAAACAAGTGTGTACACAAGCAAAGTGAAAAACCCGCATACAATGATAGACAAGTAGAAACAAATAAACAAGGAGTCATGAAGATGTATAATCCTGCAAAAAAAGTGCTACACATGGAACACCCGTTAGCATGTTAGAGCGATAACCAATATGTCAAAGCATGTATGAGCAAGTAACATAAGATGTTAAGTACAAAATAAAAAAAATAGCACCTGGATAAGACGAATGCGGATGCCCCCAGCAACCAGTATAGGAAGGGTAGAAGGCGAACATCCATGTCGTGTGTAGAGTCATGTGTCTGCGGTCACACTAAAAAAAGGAGTGAATGTGTATGTGTGTATGATATAGATAATGACATATAAGAAAGAATTCTAGCATGTGTAGTAAAGTGATCATGAAAAACACTAGTAAACAAGAATAAATGCCCCCAAGACAATGCAGTGTGTGTTGTGGATGGATGGAATGGAATGCAAGATGGAAGGTAGGAGCAAGCGTGCCCCCCGAGTGTATAGAAGTGTATACAATGAGGTTCATTTAATTTACCCCCTCAGCAGTCAAGAATGAATCGTAGACAAGAGTGCGTCATCAGGAAATGGCCGAGTAGTGTTGGTTATGTGCAACGCATTGCGATGAGTGTGTGTTTGTAATGGTGATGAGAGGCGACATGTGGAGAGATGTGTGTGAACCCTATAGCCGAAGCGTATATCACGACTTGTTGAATAGATGAGTGATGATTTATCCCTAAGCGTATATCACTAGATGATTAAAGAATGAGTGATGATTTAGCCCTAAGCGTATATCACTAGATGATGAAAGAATGAGTGATGATTTAGCATTAAGCGTATATCACTATATGGTGACAGAAAATAGGTGATGATTTAACCTAAAGCGTATGTCAATACAAGATGAAATGAGGAAGTGGTGATGTAACCTAAGGTGTATACCACTACAAAATGATAGAATAGGTGACGATTTAGCATAAAGCATATGTCACTAAGTTGGAAATGTCGCATGGTGAGTGTAAGGTTCATTAGATTGGTAAACCCTCGACATTCGAGTATGGATCGAGGAACTAAAGTGTGTCATAAGGTGGTGATGATAGTGTGTAGAAGACAATGTAGTATAAACGACCAAGTGATGAATAGGGTATGTAAATGTGCGGTGTGGGCAATGCAATATAGGATGTGTAGTGTGTGTAGAATATGTAATATGCAAGATGCGGTGATAGGTGTAGATAGAAATAGAATATATAGTGATAAAATGTAAAGCTAAACCCATATATAATATAACCTATCATAAATGTAAAATGTAGGAATGAAATGCAAAAATAGACTTATAGGTAATGATGAATCTTATAATATGGAAAATGTATGGTGTGACAATGTATAATGTATAGTGTGACTAAGTGCGTAAGTACCTTCATAGATGTAATGTGTAGAAGCGGACTATCATAATGTAGGAATAGAGGTGGGATGAATGGTGTATGATGTGCGATGTAGGATGAAATGTAATATGAAATTCTTATGATGTGGTGTGTGGGGTTCAGTGTAATGGTAATCCTTTAACTGTCAAGTGTGAACCAAAGCACAAGAGAGTGTCATTGGGTAGTGACGATGCTATGATGTGTGATGTGGTATGCTTATAGGAAAGAATAATAAATGAGAAATATGAAACATGAGACTATGTAACTATGCGGAAATAGGAGGGAGGAGTGTGCAATCTGATATGTCCCCCTCGGCGGTAGTGTGTCAAGGGGATATGTAAAGTCATCAAGAAGATCGTCCTCCTCCGGATTGAAATTGAATGGATATTCGTTAGTAACTTGGTAAGATATAATGGTGGGTTGAGCATGTAATGAGCCATTGAGACGTAAGTGATACATGCCCATAGCATATTCTTCATTAGTGAATGGGGGGAAGGGGCAGCCATGTGCATACCAACGAGTGAGGTTTTGTATATAACCTAGGAAAGAGCTATTACAGATGATAACATGTCTAAAAGGCATAGGAAGGATATGTTTGTATGATTCAGATCATAGGGTGCCCCCAATATAGTCTAGTTAGGATTGTCCTAATGTGAGTGGTGCATGAGTAGGATTACATGTAAGAAAGACATCAAGATGAAAGACACAAAGTCCATAAGCAGTTGTGACATGGACCAACCCATGGAACAAATGAGGATGGTATGGTGGTGGACAAATATCAGCAACATAAAAACCTAAGCGAGCTAATTCGTCATGCGTACATATGGTTTCAGGGGAAGTAGGTTTTAATGGAATGTGCTCCCAATATGAACCATGTATTAAGAGTGTACACGTGAATGGTGGGTGAACAAATGATGAAGATGAAGATGGGAAAGAAGTATCCATGGAGGGGATAGGTGGCTGATTTGGAATAATAGTTATAACAGTGGGTGGTGTGGAAGGGACAACATCTAGTAAACAAATAGATCCCTCAAGTGGTGGTAAATGAGGTGGGTCATCCATAGGTTGAGGATCATCAACAATATCAACTGAGGGATAGGAAGACTAGTGTTAAGGTCATGAACACAATATTGGAACGGGTCACAGTTCTGAAAGATACTATACTCAACGTGTTCATGTGATAACTTAACGTAATGATGGACCATGGAAGTGACAACTTGCATGGCATAGAATCATGGCCTTCCTAACAAGCAATTGTATGAGACTGGAAAATCGATAACAAAGAAAAATGCATGGAGATTTTTAGGACCAACGGTAAGAGGTAAGGTAACATGACACAGATGGACAATACCATCATAAACACAAAGTGAAATAGAAGAAGGGTTAATGTCACGAGCAGATATACCTAAATCCTGGAGGAAAAACATATGGCACATATTAAGCTCAGAACCATTATCAATGAGAGTGCAATTGACACCAACATTGTAAATGTGAGACATAATATAGAGTGGCGGGTCATTGTTAAAGGGATGAATGTCAGAAGGAGGATTGGCCTTGAACGCTATATGTTGTGAAAAGGCATCAAAAAATGTGTTATACATGGAATCTAGATGCATTTCAACATAAAAATTCACAATAGCAAAAAGGTGTTGGACACGATGAAGTAAATCAGGATGGGTAAGCATATATTCATTGATTGAGATACTCATGATGGATAAATGCAAATGCAAAACCCTAGAAATCGTTATGAAGAAACAAGGGGTTCACCAAAATGATTAACTAAAATTAAACTAAACTATGGGAAGTATAGTAAACTAGTTAATCTAATATAGGAGGACTAAAACGTTGTAAATTATGCTAAAACCGTATGGAAATGTTCTTAAATATTTATATTTAATGAAATAAAACCCTACCTATGCAAATATAAAAAAGGAAAGTACTTAGCTGATTGCTATAAGTTGTCGCAGGTTGTCTTGGGTGATCCATAGGGATCCAAAGAACTCTACTTCATCATAAACAATCAACACAAGGAAGGAAAACATTAAAACGGAGGTTCTATATTTTAAGTAACAAGACCGTTGCCCTGTGCAAGCCGCTCAGCCAGGGCGGCGGTTATAAAACCACCTATCTGCACAGGGCGGCGGTCCTGTCCATTATGGACAGAAAGCAAAATGAACAACTTCTGAATTTGAAAGGGTGTTCGTCTCCCTTCACCTTCATGACCTTTCCCATTCTCCAGTGCACGTGAGGACATGAGAAAGGCTATAAATTCGTGATTGTAGAAGTGTAGAAGATCATCGAAGCATGAGAGCAAGTGAGCAAGAAGTCTGAGTGCTGGAAAATTGTATTTTATAGAAGAAAGGAGTTTGAGATAGAGCAAGCAAGTAACTGAAAGGAAGTGTTGAGATATTATCTACTTCCCTTTCATACTTATTGTAATTTTTGTATTATGATTTGAATTGGCCAATAGAAGTGGGAAGAAAGAGCAATTGCCCTTCCCGACTGGTTTTTTTCCTCCATTAGAGGTTTCCAGGATAAAATTGTTGGTGTTTGAGTTCTATGTTCTTTCTCTTTGCTGCAATTATTGATTCTAAGCACAATTATAATTCATTCACTAGCTTTCTCTGTTATTTCTAATAGAAAGTAAACATCAGCGAATAATTGTGATTTGTGAATTATTCCAAAGTTGAAAGTTTACGGATCATCAGGTGTGACTGTATATTATGGAAGTAGAGGCAATCACTCACGGGTCCTGCTGAGGTCAGATCTTGAAAATAAAAGCAGATTGCAGCACCCAGGAAGGTATTGGGGTGCCCTAGGGTGCCTTGGTCTACAGAATAGGCACTTTGGTCTCTATAAAAGCTCAGAATATGGTTTCAGCAGTGTCAAAAGATACTGTGAAATACTTTCTATCTGTCGCATTGGATCTGCTGAACTGCGTTGGGTATTTGAAATGATGCAAAATGGAGGAATGGCTTGCAAAAGATAAAGAAGTATCAAAACCTTAAAAATAAAAGATGAAAAATGAATGGGTCGTACTGACCTCAGCTGCCATAACAATGGGCTTACTAAACTAAGCGTTGCACTACATCTCAGACCCAAATGTAGTTTTGGTGTGTGTGTCCATGTCATGCCCTAGGTGCTCTCATGTTAGTCGCACTTTGTGAAGTAACGAGTAATAATAACTATAGAAAATGTAATAATATGTTTGCATCAAATATAATAGAATCCCTCCCCTATGTTGTGTGTGTTGATGCAGATCTCCTAGCCTTAATGCATGACACTATGTGGATGCAAGTGATGCAACTCTAGATGGAGTGATAGTAGTATGTGAAGTTAGGACCTTCATTATGGTCTCATAACTTTTTATTTATAGGGTTCTCTTACTCTAATTTTGTAATTAACCCCGACATGGCCGACCGTGAAAAAGATAAGGATGAAAAACGGATAGAAGAGGCCCGAAAAGAGGTGGAAAGAAGAACATGAATCAAGGCGCCCTAGGTGGGACCAGGGTGCCCCAGTACAGGCCTAGGCACCCCGGTTTAGGCTAAAATAATGGGATAGTTACGAAATAGATGGGTATGCATAGGAAAATACATGTGAATGAAAAAATAAAAGGTAAAAATAAGATGACCAAAAGTTGGGATTAATTAGTATTTTCTTCACTTAAGAACCCTCTAAATAGTAGTATAAGACCAGTTAAATAATGCATAAAGTGTGTGATTTTGTGTCTAAAACATTATCCAAAATAAAACTCCCAGGAACGAAACTAGTTTTCTCATGAGGAATTATATTAGATAAAATGGCCTGATCTTCATGGCAACAACCTTTGCAATAATTTTATAAGATAAATTCAGTAACGAAATAGGTCTCCAGCTAGATATAGAGGAAGATTCACCTACCTTAGGGAGTAATTTAATGTACCCTTGGTTAATATTATTACCCAAAGAACCAGTATGCAAAGCTTCCAAGCACAAATGATGAAGATTTAAACCAATCACTGGCCAAGAAGTTTTATAAAATTCAACAGGGAGATCGTCTGGCCCCAGATCTTTGTGATTAGGCATGACATTAACAACAAAGAATAAATCATCAGTAAAGAGGATTTCATCTCCTTCTAGAATAGACAAATGATGTTGAGGCGTAACATTCAGACAATATCTTAGAGCTTATTCATATATACTTTCAAATCTGAAAATTAGAGAGTAATGTTGATAGAAAGCATGAAGAATATCATCCTGATCGATGAGAATTTTTCCTTGATCATGGATAACATCAATGAGATTTGAAGGAGGTATACCTTTTATAAATTTAAAGAACTGAACAGTACATTGATCCCCCTTATTGATTAACCAAAATAGGAATTTTATTTGTTAATCTAAACTAGTAACAACAATGGAAAATTTGATATAAATACAATGTAAAATGCTAAATAATTTTATTAGTTATTTTAAATGAAATCACATAATGGAAATGGGAAGGGATAGGGTACTAACCTGAAATTAACTTACCTTGCTATGTGCAAGACTGGATAGGATGATGTGGAGATAGGACAAAGAATGATGGTGTTATCCAAGAAATTATAGTGAATGAAGATCTATCTGGACTGGGGCACCTAGGAGAGGACCGGGGCACCCTGATCTGTAATCTAGTCACTCTGGTCTATAAAAAAGCTCAGGATTCGAATCCGATAGTGTCACAAGTTCTTCGCAATATTTTCGTATTGGTCTCTTGGTTGTCGCAATATCCTCTCTTATGTCGTTGTAGTTGTGTGATGAATACCTACCTGCAAAACCCCATGCCAAGAATCAAATTCTAAAAAAGAAAGATGCAAATGAAGGGGTCGGACTAACCTTAGCTGTCACCATGGTAGACTTACGACTAAGTGATGCACTACATTCTAGACCCAATGTAGTTATGTGTGCTTGTGTGTACAACTGTGTGCCTAGGGTGCCCTAACGTCAATGACACAAAAGTATGAGGAAATAACTAGATGTAAGATGCAAGTGGTGGATGGAATAAAATGAATACAACCATTTCCCCCTATGTTTATGTGATGCAGATGTAGAAGATGCCCATATGCAATCCTTTTCCTTAGTAGATAGCTAGCTCTTGATAGTAGATTGTCTGCCCATAAGATAGTGAGTATGTTATGTTTATATAGGGATCTCTTATTCAAATTTTGACACTAATGGCCAAGCAGTGCCAAATATCACCTAGGGGAATGTGATAACAAACTGTAAATACCAACCTCAAAAATTTAAATATGAGTAAAGTGAAATCAAGACTGGGGTGCCCAAAAAGAGGACTGGGGCGCCGAAAGGCTCCATAACACCTTTCCAGGTGCCCTAGCCAGAGACTAAAGATGACAAATGACAAAATAACGACAACTAAAACCTCATGAGAGACGACTGAAATTGTTTAGACAACTGACGACTGTGTGAGACAAGTGACAATGATGACCAACTAACTGATGACAGGACTAGGGGATGAGCCTTTAGTGAATAATTTTCTGACGCGAGATCCATATATAAAATAACATACTTGGCAACATAATTGTAATAGTAAGTGTGTGATTTTGTGACTACATTTTCACCCACATTATGTTAGTGAGTGAAAGCTTGGTAACATAAAGTAGATAGAGATGCGTACCTGATAGAAATAAGAAAATCCCATGTTGTAGTAGAACACACAAAAGTGTAGTAGAAGCATGCTGAAAGAACCAAAAATCATGTTGAACCATGGATCAACGGGTTAATCCATGCAACATAACGAAAATCATACTAGTATGATGAAGTGCACTAATGTGAGAATGATGAATGTGATGTATGACATTTTTGAATCCGTATAATGACGATGCGATGGGGGTAAGGAGTGATCAATTTCTGATCTGAATGTGTGTATATGAATTATCAACCAGAGGATTTGGGCATCATGTCGCTAGAGGAAGAGTGTAGGGAGAAAAATGTGTTATTCTCCAATCTCTAACTACATCCTCAAGATATAGCTGCTACAGACGGACTTAGATCAAAGATTTGATGGTTTTTGGATCCAGACAATAGGAGTGGTATAGGAAATTCAATCTTACCCCCACTCCACGGGTGTCGCTGCAATGTGATGGATTCTAAGTTAGGTCATCTTGAAGCAAGTGTAAAATGTGAAATGGCTTCCAAGTTAGGTCATTTGGAAGTGAGAAATGAATGTAATCTCCTAAGTTAGGTCATCTAGGAAGCCGCACGTAACTCCCAAGTCCATTCATCTGAGAGGCCAATTGTGTTACAACGTATTTGATTGAATGATATGTTTTAAATTGTTAGAAATTTGAAGGTGTTAATTGATTAATTGATTGATTACTCGTGGAGAGGTTTTGTGCTAGTTGTCCCTAGTTTAGGTCATAAGGGGGAGTCAATAGAAATTGTTGAATGACCGCATGGACAAGTTTTTGATCATTTATTGCCCCTAGGTTAGGTCATTAGGGGGGAGTGATGAAATGACATATATAGAAAAATTATATATTTGTTGCCCCCATATTAGGTCATTAGGGGGAATTGATGGTGAAATGTTGCACGATGAATTAGTAAGTGTTTTTGAATTTGTTGAATCGGTAGTTTTTTACACACTGATGATATAAGGGGAATTCTAGGATGACCCCAATGATATACCCCCCTTTTGGCGAAAGGGGAAGTGATGAGAAGAACGAACGCTATGCTGAAAGTATACACAGAATAGATAGAAAAGTGATAGAAATCACAAAAATGTGTATGATTTGGTTGGAAGATAAATTTAATGTGAGGTAATCCATGCATAACATGTTTAATATGATGGTAAGAAAAATTCTAAAAAGAAATCCACAAATGGGTTGGAAATAAGAGTAGAAATGCTTAAGATATGGCGAAAATCGTGTAATATATTAGCAATGGTAAGAAGTGTGAAATAATAACTATAGTAAAGTGGGTGATGAGAAAGTAACTATAAATAGTAAGGTGAAAAAGTGTTTAGTCACCTTATTTTTTACTTACACAATTGTGAAAGTGAGCACGAGGTGAGTGAAAATTCTGCAAGTGAGGGCAACGCGTCCTAATTGGTTTGAGAGGGTGGCGATTGTCGTAGCGTCACGCACGAATGCGGAGTTGGTAAGTGATTTTTTTTTTCACAAAAAGTATGATGTATTAGGCATTTATACTGAATTTTCACAATTTGTAGAATTTTAAATTTTCTCAGCGTTTTGGACCTGGAGAATAGTGGTGAGGGCGCTAGTGACCCCTGGGATAGGAGTGCCTAGATCTAGGTGCTGGTGTCCTGCTACTAGACGCCCCAGTCTTACATCTGAGCGGCCTAGCCCAAAATGTGTGTATTTGGTCTAGGATGATGAAAAATGAAATTTGTTATGCATATGAATATGATAAGTGAGTGTGTTTGTACCTATAAGGTTCTCTAACATAATGTTTTTCTATCATTTTGTATTGTGTTGAGGGATATTCACTCGAGGGAGTTCCGCGGTGGGCGTCATTTGAGTACGTTGCTTCAATTGGGTTTATTGGATGATGATTGGGATGTTATGGACCAGCCAATGACATATAGCACGGATGGGGGATGTACCCCATAATATGCCAATGTTGACTGCATTATGTGAGAGATGGTGTGTAGACACGTGTACCTTTTGGTTTCCTACGGGGGAGATGACAATGATGTTGGAAGATCTATATTGTATATTGCGATTTTCGGTTGTTGGGGAGAAGGTATAGGTGATGCCATTGGAGGACATGGATAGGCAGATGCGAGCAGTGAGATTATACTTTGTAAGGACTCGGACACTTGCCGAGGAACACATCAGTCTATATGTGATTATGAGGTGTGGTGTTCCACATTTGTAAAATTCATAGCGGTTGTTATTGCTTCATCTATAATGGTGGAGGGAGGTGGTGTGGGCATATTGTATAAGATGCACAATATATGTCAACATATAGAAGATGAGAGTACTAGATACATGTGGGCCCGATGTGTGTTATCCCACCTGTAAAGAGATTTGTACCGATTCACTTATGATGAGCATGGAGGAGGGATAGGAGCTACTATGTTGTTACACATGTAGGCAGATGAGCACATAGAAGTGTTGACACCAGTTGGGGGCCCACACGTAGAGTGGGCCAAGCCTAAGATATTCGCGAGGAGGTGGATTATTATTCATGGGCATAGGATGGTCACTAATACCTAAAAGGTACTGATAGATAGGATGGGACCCGAGGTTGTGACATAGATATCATACCGTGATTATGGAGGATGGCCCGAGGATACCGTAGAGCTATGATGTATTCATAGGACAGTGTAGTTAGAGGATATATTTCTAGGTGTGGCCGATATTTTTCAGGTGGAGAGAGTATCACGTCAGTTTGGTATGGCTCAGGATGTGCCCCCAGAGCCATATATATGGTTGAGAGATATTAGAGCACATAGGAGGGTCAGGGCTAGACTAGGGCCCATAGTAGAGAAGCTAGCACTTCCTGGTCTAGATGAGGTAGATGCAACGATAGAGGTGATAGACACAAATGATGTTGGTAGCATAGAGGAGGTATGTGCATGGTGGGCGACACATTGATGGGTATTGTTGTTCCTGTTATTTGTAGATCAAGCGGGGTTACCACATGTAGGAGGAGGAAGAGTGGGGGAAGCACATGTACCCAACTCTGTGGCAGGTGTTATAGCTAAGTGTGAGTATCTATTTATAGCTACGTGATGTATGTTGTTTGTTAGTTTATGTTAAATATCGACAATGTTAAATGTGTGATTAGCAATATAAAACATTTAACCAAATAAACACAATCAAAAGAGCATACACATGAACACAAGATATAAGTGGGAAATCCTTATGGGGAATAAAAACCACTAAAAAAATATTACACAAATAAAATTAATTCAGTGAAGCATCAACTTCACAAAGAGCACTAACCCTTAGTTTAGTAGAGCACCAACCTTACAAGGAGCACCATCCCCTAATTTAGTGAAGCACCCATTCCACAAGGAGGCTACAACCCCCTAAGGATGACCAAGCACTAACTTTGCCACCTTAAGATGTTTGATCTCTAAAAATTATGCTGCCACAACTGATGGAGATCACTAATTCAACTCACAAACCCTAGCTCATACCCCGAGGCATTAAAATTTCTCTTTCTCCTTCTTTCTTCACGTGTCTTGTCTTTAAATTATTAATCTCATGTTGTCATGTCTATCTCAATCTGAAACACATATGTTATTCCTTCAAAGCATGCCTTAATATCTGAAAATATCTCTCCTCTATGTTGTTTTACACCCCCATGCAATACTAACTCTCAAAATGAGCTAAAAATTCACTTTTATAGGAATTTAATCATCTTTATTCAAAAGAGGTGAGTCCCTCATCATAATTTCAACTCATCTCTATAAAATTCACAAATTTTAATCACAACAGTTTCATATGACCCAAGTAGGTCAACCTAGCCAAAACCCTCATTACATGTGCCAAAAATGGCTCAAAAAACTCATGGGCACAATCTTAAAAATTCCCTTACATCAAATGTGTATTTTTCATGACCCAAAACCCTTTATATATGAGTAATACATCAAAAAACATTCATATATGGTCGAAATTAATATCAACCAATTAGATTATTTCATTTATTGGGCCCAATTCCCTTTACAATTCTCAAAATGGTTGTTTCCTTCACCCTTCAGCACCATGGGAACTTCATAATGCCACTAAATGACTTTTACTAAACAAAAACATGCCACGTGACCACTAAAAATAAATGGAGGAACCTGTAGAACATTTATAAGCAAATTATGAGTCATGAAACATCCTTCACTTCAAACCACATCAACATTTGTCTTCACCAGATCAACTTGTCAAAACATCTATTTTTAAATGTTAGCTCATAAAATTATTTATACATACAGTTAAGACCTCCAAATGGTTTACCTCATCAAAGAAATCCAAAAAATCTTCTTACTATAACTTAGAATGCCCTAACATAACTAACATAACTACCAAAAGTCTTCTTGCTCAAAGAATTCCCTAGAAACCCTATAAATTACCTCATCATGAGGAAATCCTTATATAATGGGAAACATCTCTAAATTCTATTTCTATCACAACTTGAATCGTCTTAGGAATCCACATGTAGCTCAAGTTATACTCATTTTTCTGGACCCTACTATTTGAGATCTGAAAACTACTCTTTGACTCATCAACCTGTTTGGACCTCAAAACACTATTTAATTGCATGAACATGTTTTTAAACATCCATGGCCATCAATAAAAACTCCCATAAATCATGAAACATCAATTTTTAATGCTACTCCTTTGGACCATCTTATCCTAAAACCTTCTTCTCCAGAAACTGCTATTTGTAGGTGGGGCCCACTTATCACCATGACCTCAACCATACATTTCTAGAAAATTTGAAGAGTCCTATAAATCATTCAATCATCACTTTTTCACTAAAAATAAAAATTGGGTCAGTATACTTCACTTTCTACAAACTGCTCCTAGATAGGGTTTAACTAGGGTTTTAAACCTCTTTACGTTCTTAACATCTGTTCATAAAAACGTGACTATAAAACAACCTCATTGTTTTTAAAAAAAATTATAAACTCACCTTATAAGTATATCTAAAATCCAAAAGGTCCTATGCAAATTACATTGTTCACAACGAGCATCAGAAGTTCAAATTCGAGCTTGATTTTCACCTGTTCTTGACCCTGTCTCACATAAACTGTCATAACTTGCAAAATTTTCATCAAGGAAACCTGAATTTTTTCTTAAATTAATATGAGACATCACACTAACATATCCAATCATCATAATTCCAATTTCATATCCCAATCTCTCCATCCTATCTCATTTACATAGCCTCACCTTAGGGATTCTCATTGCATAAGCTAGTATCAACTGAAATAGTGCAATAACTGAACATGAAATCACTGCAGATGATCCAAACATACCTCATATGACATGATATACCTGATTTCATGCTTCCATGAGCTCAAATAGCTCTAATCCACTTTGTCACACCTCCAAGTTGTCATACATGCTCCTAATAAACATCTGTAACACAATGAATCACTTGTACCTATATTATGCCAATATTTTTAGTGATCAATCACCCTCAAAACATGTTATACATCATGTCAACATGTTTCCCAAGCATCCAAGAAGCTCACACTGCTAAGCTACACATCCTAGGCACCTATATGGGCTTGTTAGAGCAAGCACACCTCACTGATTCGACTGTAGCACCTGAACTAGTATGTTAGCACCATAAAAAACATCATGAAATCATCATACGACATTCAATTTGTTATTAATGTTGATTTACATCAATGAAAACACCTATTAGGGCACCATGCCAACAAGTGATAGATGAATATGTTCATTGCATATATGTTCCTAGAATAGCGTGTTTTTAGGGCCCATAGGCATGACTTCAAGGCTAGATATTATATTCATTAAATCCTGGAGAGGGTAAATTTGGGGTGGTTGTTGTATATTAGTGTAGACACCAAATTTTGGTATCACCCCGCATTCTCTCTCTCTCTCTCTCTCTCTCAACAAGCTTATCCATGCGAATCCCATCTCCCACCAAATAAACATATTTAATTAATTATTTTTTATTAATTAGTTGATCCCCTTAAACATCATTATCCAAATATGTTAATTATTTTTTATTAATTAGTTGGAGGATTGTTTTGATGGAGAAGAGCCGGTTGAGTTTTCACCATTCTCTCTTTCATCATCCACATTCCAAACACCAAAGCCTGCTGCCATGAAGGAGAGCATTCATTTGCAGCAGCTTGCATCTTATGGCAGCCCTTTGGAATCAAAATTGGAAGATTTAAATCTTCCATGTTCTTCATCGGAGGAAGGGAAAGGACAGAAGAATCCCACCATTTCTTCCACGTCATCCATCTCGGAGGGTCTACAAGAAGACTCCATTTTTGGAGTAGAAAATCAGAGTTATGGGCATATCAAACGGATCAGACCTTGCCCAATCAGGTATTTGGCTTCATTGGAGCCAAAGGAGAAGCCACAACCGGTCATGCTCACTTCTGGGCATGAGGATGAGCTACAAAGTACCAAGGATCAGCTGCCATACCTCTCCAATCCAAATGCAGAGCAACTAAAAGATGTATTAGATTTTTCAGTTGATACCTTGATGATTTGGATAGAAGACCAGCTTCTTGTTGATTTTCCATCCATCCAAACAGCCATGATTAGTGCCAAATCAATTGCATGGCTTCCAATTTTGAAGAAAGGAACCTATTTTGCACAACCAGTTGCAGGGTTTGTTTAGCTTGCCTTTGCTTCCAGCTAGAGTAGAGTAGGTAGGTTTGCTTTCAGCAGAAGAAGTGCTTGTGCACACTCTGCATGTTCCATTTGGGGCATGTATGATTTTCAATTTTGTACATAGTTTTTGGTGTTGCTGGTTTTGCTCTGGCACGGTTCATTTCAGTGGCTTTTTTGGTGAGAACAACTCTAGGCTCAATGGGTTTCAGGCGGTTCAGAGGGAAGTTTCAAATTTTAGATCAGTTTCAAGCTTACTTATGATTCCATGCCCAATGGATGCTTCAGGCAACTGGTATCTTCATCTAGCAGGCAGATGACCCCGCTGAGTCGCCAAATTGTTGACAAAAATATCCCCCCCTGCTCATATTCATGGCCAACTCCTTTTTTCCCCTTCTCTTGTGCCTCAGTCTCCATTTTTCAATTATTAGGCACTCAACAATTTCTGGAAATGGCACCATTGGATAGAGCTTTTTATCAGCTTTCCAGAAAGGTCAAATTCTCCTCCTAACTCCTCATATTTTTCAAGTTATGGCTCGGCGGAGTTTTTGTGGGAAATTTTCCCCTAGCAAGCCCGCAACCAATCGGAAGCCGCCACGTGTCCTTGGAAGTGGCGGAGAGCGGAGGAAAACTTGGAAAAGTTCCAAGTTTTGGGCGACAAATTTGCAAAAGGGAAAATTTGGCCAGCGGCCCCGCTGGCGAATCAGAATGCGCCACGTGTCATAGGGGGAGCGGTTGGAAAAAATCCACCAAGCGTTTGGCGCAAAGGAGAAAATTTTAAGTTTGGCCCGCGGCCCCGCCGGCGAATCAGAATGCGCCATGTGTCCCGGGGAGCTGGCAGGTGTCGGGGGAGAAATCAGATTTTTGGCCAAGTTCTGGTCAAAAGGTCAAAATGGAAAGTTTGGCCCACATGGCCCGCGACCAATGAGGAATCGCCACGTGTCAAAGAAATCGGGCGTTGGTGTTGGTGCCAAAGGGGACATGTCGGGGGGTCTCCAAAACCCGACATCAAAGAAATATGTCGTCGGGCATCCAAAACCCGACGCAAGGAAAATCAGGTTTCGGAGGCGGAACAACATGGCGCAGGAACATGTCGGGGGGTCTCCAAAACCTGACAACAAAGGATATGTCGGGGGGTCTCCAAAACCCGACACCAAAGAAAATATGTATTCGGGCCTCCGAAACCCGCCAACAAAGGAATATGTCGTCGGATCTCCAAAACCCGCCAACAAATAAAGATGTCATCGGGTCTCCAAAACCCGACGCAAAAGGAATCGGGTTTACAGGGCGGAGAAGCATGGTGGAACAACATGTCGGGTGGTCTAAAAAAACCGACATCAAAGAAAATATGTTTTCGGGCCTCCAAAACCCGCCAACAAAGGAATATGTCGTCGGGTCTCCAAAACCCGACATCAAGCAATCGGGTTTCGGCGTCGGGGAAGCACATCGGGAAAACATGAAAAACAAGCATGTCGAGCACCCCTCCGAACCCGATGCACATGCGGGATCATCTTCTGCCCCGACACAAAGGAAAGCTTGGAAATCAAACAAAGCGGGTTTTGGGAGAACGTAAACATCAAGCAACATGTCGAAGCCATCCCCAAGCCCGATGCAAATGCACAAAGGAATCCCGAACCCGACAGGCGCAAAATCTCGATGCGGAAATCGACAGTTCGCCATTGTTTCGAAGGTTGTTGGGGATCTCACCTACCGCCATGGTTTGTGGAAGTTAGGTGCAGTTTTTGGAGGTGGTTGAAAAGGCTCCGAATTCTTCTCCTCTCTCATTTTCTCTTCCTATATATTGGCCAGGAGAGGCTCTTATCAAACGTTGGACATTTTCATTTTGTATCCTCCCTTCTCTCCTATTTGCAAGAGATTTTGTGGAGTTTTCAAGCCTCCCACATGGATTGTAATGCCGTTTTTTGCCTCTTGGCCACTGCAATGTACTGTATTGACCCTTGAGCAATGAATATATGTCTGTGATTGATTCTAAACCCTCTCATGTATTCATTGCCGTTATTTTGATCTCTCATTGCATTTTGGCTATCTGTGCATGGTGTTGTATTGCAATTATGTGGTCTGTGTTTATTCTTGCAAAATGGGTGTTCAAAATTCCTCGGTGCATCACCTCCTTAGCTTAGGTTTATTTATATGCATTTCTCTCTCCCTGTCTCCTTGGTAGTTAGGTTAGGTTTTTGGGTAAACCTTTGCGTTTTATTGGTGCATCTGAACAGAGGAATAGGAGCCGGCCTTCATCCGGAGAGCTTTTCCGATTTCGCGAGGTCCCACACTTGGGAAAAGCTCCATGTTGTGCAATCGCACTGGACGCTTCGAACGATCGATTTGGAAGTTTGATCCGCGTCCAGGGGTGCTGTGATTTTGCACCAACAGTTATCTATTGTTCATATTTTATTTCCATATTTCTGACACAAGGGCTGACATCCTCCAAGGGAGTTCACAACCTCTTACAACCGGCATTGTCTGGGAAACCCCCATATATCTTGATATAATCATATCTGTTTAAGTTTTTGCAGACATTATCGCTACACAGATCCATCTTCTTGGCACCCACAGATCCATATCCACATCTGAGGTACCAAGCCCTCCATCATTCGAAGTTGTTGATGGCTTCCAGTATCGAAGCATTTATCTTGCATGAAAATGAGGTTTCCTGATCAACAGTATGGCATGCCCGGTGGGACCAGACTCAAAATCTGGTCATTTTGTTTTGTTAGTTTACTTATAGGTGTCGTGATTATAATATTAATTTTGATTATCTCTTGTTAATTTAGATATAGATATCTCTTGCACATATTTTATTTATCCGGCTCACTTATTTACAGGGTTAAGTGTTGTCTTCGTTAGTTCGCTATGTTACTTTTGGTAATTTGTATCCACCTTGAGGTAACATCTATGATACTACGACTACAAAATTACGCCATCAAAGATCACTTATTGAAACAAAAACACGCCTCAAATCTCATTCACCAACCCCAACCACAATTGTGCATGGTGAACATTTAGGGTCCTCGGATGTTCCTGGCCACTGATCGGTGCTTTCAAAATACATCACTATCACGTGCAATCAAATAATGGAGGAAATCGTTCTCCAGGTTTCTTCATTTCTCCCTATTTTCTCTTTTCTGCATTGTAATTGTCTTTTAGGTTAATTGTCTACATCGAATTTCACATTTTGAACTTGGTCTAAAACGAATCTCTTACATCATGCCTATTCAGCTAGTTTAACTAGGGGTTTAGCCTTCTACATTTCACTTATCACACACAACCTTGACTCACAATCAAAATCAACACATCGAAAAATTCATTTCACCTGGTTAACTGATTGGGACTTGAACACCCAACAGGAACCGTCTTCGACATTTCCCAAGCCAAAACTACTTAAAACCAGCCTTAGACGGTCGTTCCTTAGGTACCTTGTTATCTGCTTTTATTTTCACATCCTCTAAATTAATCATGATGATAAAAAACTTATTGCTTGATTTGTTTGTTAATAAGCTACATAAAAAGATGTTTCTCTATTTCATGCCTATTGTCACTCTCTCTTAATTCAAAACTAAACAACAATGTCCTCCATCTAATGCCATCACACCCCCTAATGATATCTCACAACAAGATTCTAAACTCGAGACCATACCTTTGGTAACTGTTGACAAAAATATCCCCCCCTGCTCATATTCATGGCCAACTCCTTTGTTCCCCTTCTCTTGTGCCTCAGTCTCCATTTTTCGATTATCAGGTACTCAACAGTTTCTGGAAATGGCACCATTGGATAGAGCTTTTTATCAGCTTTCCAGAAAGGTCAAATTTTCCTCCTAACTCCTCATATTTTTCAAGTTATGGCTCGGCGGAGTTTTTGTGGGAAATTTTCCCCTAGTAGGCCTGCAGCCAATCAGAAGCCACCACGTGTCCTTGGAAGTGGCGGAGAGCGGAGGAAAACTTGGAAAAGTTCCAAGTTTTGGGCGACAAATTTGCAAAAAGGGAAATTTTAGCCCGCGGGCCCGCCGGCGAGTCGGAATGTGCCACGTGTCAGACGGGGAAGCGGAATGAAAAATTCGCTAAGTGTTGGCGTTCGGGAGAATTTTGAAATTTTGGCCCGCGGCCAATGGGGTGTTGCCACGTGTCCCTGGAGAGCTGGCGGGTGTCCGGGGGGAAGTTGGATTTTTTGGCCAAGTTTTGGTCAAAAGGTCAAAATGGAAAGTTTGGCCCGCATGGCCCGCAGCCAGTGAGAGATCACCACGTGTCAGAAATTGGGTCTCGGCGTCGGGGAAACCAAATCGGGTTTCGGAGGCGGAACAACATGGCGCAGGAACATGTCGGGGGGTCTCCAAAACCCGACAGCAAAGGATATGTCGGGGGGTCTCCAAAACCCGACATCAAAGAAAATATGCATTCGGGCCTCCGAAACCCGACACCAAAGAAAATATGTTTTCGGGCCTCCAAAACCCGCCAACAAAGGAATATGTCGTCGGGTCTCCAAAACCCGACATCAAGCAATTGGGTCTCAGCATCGGGGAAGCACGTCGGAAGAGCATGAAAAGGAAGCATGTCGAACACCCCTTCGAGCCCGATGCAAATGCACAAAGGAATCCCGAACCCGACAGGCGCAAAATCTCGATGCGGAAATTGACAGTTCGCCATTGTTTCGGAGGTTGTTGGGGATCTCACCTACCACCTTGGTTTGTGAAAGTTAGGTGTAGTTTTTGGAGGTGGTTGAAAAGGATCCGAATTCTTCTCCTCTCTCATTTTCTCTTCCTATATATTGGCCAGGAGAGGCTCTTATCAAACGTTGGACATTTCTACTTTGCATCCTCCCTTCTCTCCTGCTCGCAAGAGTTTTTGTGGAGTTTTCAAGCCTCCCACATGGATTGTAATGCCATTTTTTGCCTCTTGGCCACTGCAATGTACTGTATCGACCTTTGAGCAATGAATATATGTCTGTGATTGATCCTAAACCCTTTCATATATTCATTACTGTCATTTTTGATCTCTTATTGCATTTTGGCTATTTGTGCATGGTGTTGTATTGCATTTATGTGGTCTGTGTTTATTCTTGCAAAATGGGTGTTCAACATTCCTTGGTGCATCACCTCCTTAGCTTAGGTTTATTTATATGCATTTCTCTCTCCCTGTCTCCTTGGTAGTTAGGTTAGGTTTTTGGGTAAACCTCTGCGTTTTATTGGTGCATCTGAACAGAGGAATAGGAGCCGACCTTCATCCGGAGAGATTTTCCGATTTCGCGAGGTCCCACACTTGGGAAAAGCTCCATGTTGTGCAGTCGCAGTGAGACTTTCAACCCATCGTGTTGCAGAGTCCCAGGGGTGCTGTGATTTTGCACCAACAGTAACCCAACCCCTAGTCTCCATAGTCTCGCCTCATTGAGACCACCTCATCCAAAATCCCCACCTAGAAACCGATACCCATGTCACTCATCAGTCTAGCCTTCCTAAACCAACTACATATTTCACTCCTTTAGAAACTCTTAGACCAGATCCTAACCCCATATATGATTTCATATTTTGAAAATCCCCCACAATCTCTCCTTCCTCCCAATCTCCTCAATTGGTGGATCACATTCTACCCACATCCCTTTTTGTCAACTCTATTTCATCCGCTACTAGTATGCCCATCAAACAATCTCAACCTCTTAGTACCTACGTTCCTACCCATCATATCCTCCAATTGTCTCGATCTCTTAACAATCATATCCCCACATATCACTTACTACAACAACCTACCCAATCTCAACGATCACAATACATCCCTATTTCTTAACACCAATCATCGCAAAAACATATCCGATCAAAATCCATGACACGTGTTAATCCTTATCAAACAGTTCCCACAGACCCACACATCCGCAAACTAATCAACCATCTTATCAAACTATTATGCAAACATCAGATCCAAAAATTAACTGACCACCTTATCAAACAATCCCCTAAACATCACATCCACAAGTTAATCAACCGCCCCATCAAAGGATTCCCCAAACACCCACACAACCACAAGCGTATCATTCACCTTATCGAACTACATTTCAAACCACACAACTAATCCAATCTCAACCTAACAACACATCAAGTGATCCAATTCATGCCTTAATGAATTATTTGGCTAGTTTAGAAGCCGCTACCTTAGAACCCAATAATACCTTATCCTATGAAAAAATCTATAATGAACTGATTCGTCCATCGGTTCCAATCAAACCCTACCCTCCTCATTGGAAACTTCCCGAGTTTACTAAGTTCAACAACAAGGAAGATTCCCAACAACATCTCCGCGCATTTAAAAATCCATGTTGTCTTATTGCGCATGATCACGATCTACTACTTCACATTAACCCCATGTCCTTGTCCTGTCTCACATTGGACTGGTACAACTATATCCCAAAATATTCCATATTCTCTTTCGCCCAGTGTACGCAACTATTTTTAGAACACTTTTCTATTAACATTGCACGCCAAACTACTATCACTGACCTATACACCATCCGACATTTTAAAGACGATTCCATTGCTGACTTCGTCGTACGATGGCATGGTGTTATAAACCAACTATCCTTCACTCTTCCGCAAAAACCTAACTCATCAAACTCTTCTCATGTTCATGTGCGAAACATATATCATCTACTTTGCAAATCCAATCATTTTGATCCTTTGACGAAGCCTTCACCATGGCTCAAAAAACTGAAACCTGTGCCATTGAACATGGTCATCTTAAGCTCATATCGAATGAACCTAAAATTGAATCTACTAAACCATCCACACATAACGACACATTTAAAGGTATGACCAACTCTACGGTTGTTAAGCTCTCATCCGCATTTACATCTAGCACATGGCCTCAACAAAAATCCCCTCAATCAACAACTAACTATAACCCCTTGGGATAATCCTATAGCTCCGTATTTGACAAGTTGATAGCCGTAAACTCCATCCAAATTCCTCCCATACGACCTGTGGATAATTCGCAAGCCAATCCTATTTGGTATCACGAAGCCCACTATTGTAAATTTCATCAAGTCAAAGGCCACGACATTGAGAAATGTCATTCTTTCAAATATCGTATCCAACAACTTATCAATAAGAAGGATATCCAAATTGATATCTCCACATTTTCATCTACCCAACCCCTCGAAAGAATTACAAAAACTTTTCCTAATCAACCATTAATAAATCAAGCCCTTTTTACATCTCAATTATCAAATGCTTACGTGATTAACAGTGTCAATCAAGATCTCATCTTATCACCAACTCCGCATGTTCCTACCTTAGACATTATTCCCACTCCTTATGCATAACCTGTCGCATCCACAACTATCACACCTGTATCAAATTTTACTACTTGTCCTGAACCTATATCTATTCCTACCCTTACCACATCTGCACCACATTTGACTATACCGTCTATTTTATCCACTTCGATCATGCCCCAATCTATCACATCAAATTTATCATTAGCACCTATTTCAGCCCCATTAATATCCACACCTATCCCTACATTTCTCGCATCTATGCCTTCACCCACATTTACATCAAACAAACCTATTACTACACCTACATCACTCATCTCTACAACCATCCCAACTAAACTCATTTCTACTACATGTAACTTTTCAGCCCCACCTGCAGCATCAACCCCATTAACAAGCGTATCATTCTTACCCCTCAAAACATTTATGAAGCAACCAATCCCACCTACTTCTACACCCAATAATACTCCTGCATTTGTTGCATTACCTATAATGTCTACTCCATTGGTTACCACATCCCCTTCAGTAGATTTTACTACCTTATCTACATCCATTCCACCTTCACCCATTATACCATCCTTAGATTTAATCCCAGTTCGTCCTTCTACACTTTCTTTCGTATTGATCACATCCACATTGGATTTGAGTATACATACCACTTTATCCACATCTCTCATGCCCCAACCCATCATATTCAACCCCTCAACCACATCTACATCAAACATTCCCATTACCACATCACCCACATCTCCAAATATCCCAAATATACCTACATCCCTATTTATCCCAACTACCCCTACATCTATTATATTAACAAATCCACCTATCCCTAGCTTGAAATCTTTACCTATATCCTTGCCCATGGTCACATCACCCATCTTATCCCAATATTGTTTATCTAATCCTTCTATCACAATGACCAAATCCTCTCGATCTGTAACCCTATCAAAGATACCCTTTGAAACATCTATTGAACAAACACCTCCACCTAAGTCAAATCAAGATGGTTTGCATTCTCCCTCTACAAAATCAACTCTTTCCATGCCAAATCCTAAACAATCCACATCTCACATAGATCTCATTAATCGCATCATACAAACACATATTTCTCCATTAATATCCTCTTCTTATTTTAGGACGCTTTCTCCATCAATATCCACATCACCACCATCAGATCCTCCAGTTGGGATTATTATCATCCCTGCCAAGGGTAAATCATCTCGATCAAAGTCTAAGACTCATGGTAAACATCCTCAACAGTCTCCTGCACATCCTTGTAATCCAATTTTAGAGTCATTCCCTTAATCTAATACAGCTCGTAATGATAAATCCCAATCCAAACAATCAACCTTTCCTCTCAAATTTGATCCATCTTTTAAGGCGTTTGATTCACCTATCCAATCGATACCAACCTCTTCTCCTCACTCCAAGCCAAAATATATTATCAAAACCCACAAGAATTATTTTCCCCATAACATTTCAATTGGGTCCTGTTTGTTTTCAAATTAGTACTTTAATGGAAACAACAGTCAGGGGACAACAAGTCCCTCCTCTTTATGGGAGAGGTTCCCTTATTGAAAGCGAGAAACAAATCTTGCATGCAAATGTGCAACTTTCAAAGTGACGATACCTGATACTTTGAAGCGTTTTATTCCCAAAATTCCCAAAATGCTCCGACAGCTTGCCTTTGCGCTTTGACTTTTGATGCAGGCTCAACATTTGAATTTTTCCTGTCCTCGGCGGAGCCATGGTTCAATTTACAACTTTACTCCTTTTTGGCAACAAAGCCAAAATCTTCAACGTGCTCCGACGATCCACCTTCCCGCTTTGACTTTTCAAGGCGAGCATGACTTAACACATGGCCTTACCTAGGCGGGGGCGCAACTCACTTTATAACTTTACGCCCTTTTGGAAACAAAGGTAAAGTTCCTAAAGTGTCCCAACGGCCTGCCTCTCCATTTTTTACTTTTCAACGTAGGCATCAACACGTGGTATCACCTGGACGCCAGTGGGGTTGCGCTTCACTTTTACAACTTAACTCCTTTTCACCAAAATGCCTCAAAACACAAAAAGGGCCCACCTTCCCGCAACTGCTTTCCACCAATCAGGATCCTCCAGGCTGCGGGGCCAAATTGATACTCTTGCAAACTAACCAAAAAAGATAAGTTCCCAAAAGAACCCGCTGCTTCATATTTCTGAATCGCCAATTAGGATCTTTCGGGGCCATGGGGCCAATTTGACACTTTTGCTAAAATAACAAAAATGACAAGTTTGCAAAAAGAACCCGTACCGCCGCATCCAATTAGATATGTCAATGTACCCGTGGATGCTGGGGAAGAATTTGACGGGGAAGATACGCTCGACATTCACGATTCCAGGAATTTCTCCTCATTTTCTATTTGTTTTGAAGGACTACAAAAAGACTCATGTGGGTTCATCTTATCCAAAAATATAATAGGGGAACTAGTGATCTCATCAATTTCATTTCCTTAAGGTACAGGTACTTGTTCATCTTTGAGAGAACTCAAAACAACAAGGGGATGGTCCACAATGATCTTCATCTCAGTGCATTGAAATTCTTCAAACATTGAAGAATCTTGTCCATTTTGCTATGATGAACATCCACTTCCACCAGCATAGGGTCACTTTTTTCAAAACAAGAACATTCAACCTTGGTACATGACATCTCTTCTCCAGACTCTATTTTGGGTTGAAAGAAAGCCTCCAGTTGTTTGTCTTCTTCATTATTTGAAGGAATATTAAATTGACATGCATCAGGTGGAGAAACAAGAAGACATTCATGGGTGGGATTGAGATGATGTTGAGGAATGAATAACTAATAATGTGGAGAATCATCATGAGCAGCTTCTAGAACTTGAATGTTCTCCTCTTTGTTGCAAGGTGTCTCAAATTCCTTGATTGGGTGTTCTTCAACTTGTTTTACCTTCTCACGTGCATGGAACTGCCTGTATTGTATTTTTACTGCTTTCATTAACTGTATATAATTTATATCATCTGCAGGTACTATTTTCATTCTCCTGCCTTTTGCAGCACTTTATTTATATTTAGACCACAAATATTTGACCACTGGGTCATCACATGCAGTAATTTATTTCAATTTATCTTTCCATTCTGGCATTGGTAGTTCCTTTTTTGGAGATGACACGGGTATAATGGATTTCTTCTTGGCATATGGAATATTAGCACAATATGGAAAGACATTTCTTGTTTGCTTATCTTCAGCAGGTTGCAGCAATGTTGGTGAAAGAAAACTTGGATTTATACCTCCATAGAACTTCTGCAGACACTAAGCCTGTTCTGGACTGACTGGAGCTTGAAAATTTTTAATAGTGAGATCTCCACCATCATCCTCACTATCACTATCACTATCACTCGTTGGTGATAAGGGCCAAGAAGTGTTCTTCATTTTCCTTTGTTCTTGGGAAGGTTCCTAGATCAAGAGAATGAACATGGCAGAAGTTCGTTCTCCAGTGGTCTTTTTCCCACTTGTATACTACAGAGTCACCAGATCAAAAATGGTCTTGAATTTTTTTATTTATTAAAGGGATACGTTTGAAACAAAATCCCCAGCGGATTTGCCAAAAACTATTGGTTTTCAAATTAGTACTTTAATGGAAACAACAGTCAGGGGACAACAAGTCCCTCATCTTTATGGGAGATGTTCCCTTATTGAAAGCGAGCAACAAAGCTTGCATGTAAATGTGCAACTTTCAAAGTGACGATACTTGATATTTTGAAGCATTTTATGCCCAAAAGATTATCAATACAAAAGGATAGAAGACTTAGGAGATGAGAGAGGAAGAACACAACAATACTTTCAGGGAATATAGATAGCAGAGTATAACCTTATACATATTGCGCAAGGGAGATGTAGAATGGAATCATTAACCTTTATAACAAATATAATCCATGGACACAAAGTTCCATAAATCACATACACTATTCCATAGACACAAAGTTCTAGAAATCGTATCAACAAGAACACAAAGTTTCTTATCACAAAGATTAAATGATTCGCAGATCTCAGATGAGGAAAGAAGGAATAGAAGAGGAATAAAGGGAAAAACTTCTATATTGATTGCTTTCAAATCTGTTACATTTCAGGAATACCAAGATCCACTCTGTGAGATCCGACCCCAACAATGACATGGAGAAGTCATTAAATAACCCTAAAAAATGGTTACATTCAGTTTCTTGGTTCTTGTAGAAGCGTTAATGGTGGCAAGAAATGATGCTTTGTGACATAGCCATTAAAACTATTTTGTAACTTCAACTATGAGCCATTAAACCTGCTTTTGTAACTTTGAATTTGAACCGTCCACATGGGAGAGATTTAGCTGAAGCGGGTTCGGGGAAAACTTTTATATTTTGTGCCTTTAAGAGAAATGGCACTTTGGAATATTTCGGCCCTCCCATCTTCTTTTGATACGAGCTATCCACATGGCTTTACTTGAGTGGCGACGGAGTCACGGCTCACTTTTACCATTTTAACTCTTTTTGACAAAAAGCTCAAAAACTCAAAGTGCTCCTCCGACCCGCTTCCCCGCTTTGATTTTTCAATGCGGGCTTAAGACCCCAGCGGATTCATGGATCACTTTATAAATTTTAACTCTCATTTTGGAAATAAAACCAAAATTCCCAAAATGCTCCGATGGCCCGCCTTTGCACTTTGACTTTCGATGTGGGCTCAACATTTGACTTTTTCCTGTCCTTGGTGGAGCCACGGTTCAATTTACAACTTTACTCCAGTTTGGCAACAAACCCAAAATCTTCAACGTGCTTTGACGTTTTGCCTTCTCGCTTTGACTTTTCAACGTAGGCATGACTTAACACGTGGCCTTACCTAGGCGGGGTTGCGACTCATTTTATAACTTTACGCCCTTTTGGAAACAAAGGTAAAGTTGCTAAAGTGTCCCGACGGCCCGCCTCTCCATTTTTGAATTTTCAACGTAGGCATCAACACGTGGCATCACCTGGACGCGAGCGGGGTTGTGCTTCACTTTTACAACTTAACTCCTTTTCACCAAAATGCCTCAAAACGTAAAAAGGGCCCGCCTTCATTAACTTTTCATATTTCAAATATGATGAAGAAAACACAGGATTTCAAGTGGAGCGACAAAGGAAAAGAAGCATTCGAGAAGATCAAGATGGTGTTGTCCGAAGCACTAGTCTTAGTATCACTAGATTTCAGTAAAGAATTTATTCTTTACTATTATTCCTCTGAACACACAATGTCACCAATTCTGATGCAGAGAAATCAAGAGGATGTGGAAGCACCAATTGCTTTCATGAGCATGCCTTTAAAGGCTTACGAATTGAAATATACTCCTATGGAAAAACATGCATATGTAGTTGTGAAAGCATGTAAGGCATTTAGATATTATATCCTTTCTTCACATATTGTGGTCCTTGTTCCAGATACTGCAGTAAAGTCTATTCTTACACAGCAAGAACTAGGGTTATTAAGAGGGACATGGGTAATAAAGGTGCAAGAATATGACTTGGATATTATGCCTACAAAGCTGGTTCGAGGAAGAGGCTTATGTGAGTTAATGACTGAGACAAAGATAACTAAGTCAGAGGAAGGCAGAAGTTTGCCTATGGTTCTCTTTATAGATCTGGTAGATGAATGGTATAGTAATATTTCCTATTTCATGACCTATGGGGAATGCCTGGATCATCTCTCTCGCAAGGAAAAATGTACCATTAAATTGAAGGCCAAAAAATTGTTCTTTGGAATAATGGGTTGTATAAAAAAGGGATTGACGGCGTGTTTCTTAGATGTGTGGATAAATCTCATCAGGATCAGCTATTAAAACAATTTCATAATATGGCTTGTGGTGGTCATTTCTCAGCCCAAGTCACTACACACAAAATCCTCCAAGCTAGGTATTATTGGCCCACACTTTTTCAAGATACTGCAGAATGGGTATCCAAGTGCCAAGCTGACAACATTGTTTTGGACATATCAAATTGCCCGCATTGCCTTTAAAACCATTTATAATTGAAGAGCCTTTCCAAAAATGGGGCATGGATTTTATTGGCAAGCTCAACCCGACTTCTAGTGTTGGTCGTCATTACATTCTGACAGCTACTGATTATTTCAGTAAGTGGGTAAAATCCATTCCCGTTAAAAATGCCACTTCTACGGAGGTGTGTAATTTTATAAAGGAAAATATTGTCATAAGGTTCGACATATCCAGCAAAATAGTAGCAGACAATGCTCCCAATTTATCTTCTGAGGAGTTGGTTGAATTTTTCTACATGCATGGAATCCAGTTGATACATTCCTCCAATTACTAACCACAAGGGAATGGCCAAGCTGAATCGAGTAATAAAAATATGGTAACAATCATGCTGAAATTGGTAACAAAAAATCAAAGGACTTGGCATAAGAAGTTGTTTGATGCATTATGGGCAGATAGGATCACCCCGAAGAAAGCTATAGGCATGACCCCTTTTCAATTGTTGCATGGAAGAGACGCAGAGTTGCCTCTTACATTGGAACTGCGTGCTTTACGACTTTCCAAGGCTCTAGAAGATGCTACGTTCACAGATGCTATTAACAAAAGAATAATAACAGGTTCAAGTGGTAGATAGGCTATCAGAGCACCAAAGGAAAGTGAAGGTGATTTTTGAAAAAAAGGCTAGAGAAAGAAAGTTTGAGATTGGCGATTGGGTCCTCCTATGGGATAAAAGACATGAACAAAAGGGCATGCATGAAAAATTTAATTCGCTATGGAAAGGGCCTTTCATAATCAAAAGGACTATTGGAACTGATAGCTTCATACTTTCTCATCAAGATGGAATTGAACTTTCGTTTCCTTTCAACGGGAAACATTTGAAGCTTTTCCGGAATTGAAGGAACATGGTAAAACTTGTATGTATATAAATAAAATTTTAGTCATTTTTTCTTTTGTTGTGTCGGTGTTGTGTTTTCTTTGTTGCTTGACCCCGAACCCAATGGACAAGATACAAAACGAGAGATGTTGGGATCTCATCTTTACCCCTGTCATTTTGAAAGAGGTAAAAATGTCCACAGACGGAGCCAACTAGTGTCCCCAGATTCCACCCTGAATTCTGGGACTACCCGTTTCTAAAAAAAATGTTCTTTTTAAAATAGCGGGTCATTTTATGTTTTTATCAGTTTTGACGAATACCCACATGCTAAAACTCATTTTATCCCTCCGCCAGGTTTTGTCTGCGAAAATTTTATTTAATTATTTATTAAATAAATAAATTTCTTTTTAAAATAAATCATGTCGCAATTGAACCCTGCTGAAGATTTGCATGCCAGTATTCCCGCCTCTCAGTAGGGTATTCACTAGGGATGGGTTTTTACTAACCAGTTATTCGGAAAAGCAATTGTCTACAACTTCTGGCAACGTTTTTCATTTTTATTTATTTCTTTTGTGTTTGTTTTAAGTTTTCTCCACAATTTGTCTATTAAATTCCTCTTGATCCGTTCATTCTTATGTATAGCCTATTTATCTACCTGGAAGTCATTAGGAAATATAATTGACAAAATCTTACACGGGAGACTCACCGGAATGAGGGAGATTTATCTCATGACTGCCTAGGTTTTTAGCTATGTAAAAAATCTAGCCAATAGTTTTTGGTGACTCCGCTAGGGAACAACAATTGTTTGTAGACCAGAGCTTATCTTGCTAGTTCCCATTGAAATCTCAACCAGGCTGAACGTCCATTCACACGGTCTAACAGAGCTCAAGGAAGGACTGATCATTTTTATAGATTACAAGAGCAATTCAATTTTAGTCATCCTCCTCAAGTTAGAAGCCGCAGATCCAGTCTTTCACCAGGAAGAAGAGTGCAAACTCCTCCAGATCCGGATCGTGTCCAACACAATCTAATAGATGGGATTATACACCAATTCTATTTTCAAAGAAGACGCACTCCTGTCATGATGCAGAATCAACCACTTGCCCCTATAGCACCTGTTCCATGGGGTGCAACCTTTGGACCTCTAAATCTGACTCCTCCTATGCATGATCTACCTAAAGGGACGAGAAAGAATTTTCTAAAATTCTTTGAAGATGGAAAGCAAAATCTAGATAATCACCTAGCTGCGTTCTTCATATCCTGTGGAGTGCTTGCCGTAGAACATGAAATGTGTCTTCCTGGCTTTTCATAGAGACTCTACATGACTTGGCTAGAGAATGGTTCTACTGGCTAGCTCTTGGCACCATAACCAACTGGGCTACAATGCAAGATGCATTCCTGAAAAGATTCAAGGCAGACAAAGATTCCAGTACATTGATAACTCAACTAACTCAGTTGAAGAAGGAACCACATGAGCACATGCAAGATTTTATTGCAAAATTCCAAAGATTACTGTACAAAATTCCAGCTTCTGCTTCTCTGAATGATGACAATCAAAAGGTATTCTTCATCAACACTTTACTTCCTGAAGTAAGCTATCAACTCCGAAGAGCCCGTCTTGCTGACTTGTTAGCAGCCCAAAACATGGCGGTTGAAATTGAAGACGACCTCATCGTGGCTGGAAAGATAAAGAGCAGCGCTTCTAGAGCTGAAATTTCATCCTCTGCTACTACATCCGATTCACTATTGCAAAAGTTAGCAAATGAGATGTTGCAGATGAAGAAACAAATGGCTCAAATGGCTCAAGGCAACAACATTGCCCCTGCTCAAAATTTCAACAACAAAAACTGGAACCGCATTGTTGGTTCCCAAAGATTAGCAATTGAAGTTGCTCCCAGAAACAACGTGGAGATGAATGAAGAAGACCAAGAAGTTGATGTTGATCAACTCGAGAATGATGATTTTTTAGGTCATGTTGGCGATTCCAACATTAATTACCTAAACTACAAATCTGAACATGACCATGAAGAGCTTCTTGAAGATGATCATGGTCATGCATATGTAGTATTTACACAATCACAAACTTGCCAAGCTGAGGCATTAGCTGATGAACAAATAAGGGGCAACCCTTTACCTTCTTCTTTAGCTCCCAGAAATAAGAATGTGATTTCTTTGTCTCAACCACATAAAGTAGCTCAGGTATCTGAATTTATTCCTCCTTTTGACATTATTGATCATGTCAAGAAAACCACAGTTCAAATGTCAGAATCCGAATACTTGAGAGCCTTTCTTGATCAGTTAAATAGGCTAGTCAAATATGTACAATCACTAGGACAATCCAATACAACAAAAGACCTTTTGCCTAAGCCCAAGGATACTCCTCCCCAAAACAACACTGCAGTTGTTAAACCCTCATTATCTTCTCAAAGAGTAGAACCTTTCTATGTCTCCCTATTGCTTAATGGTTTCAAATTAAGCAATTGCATTCTAGATTTGGGTGCTTCTGACAATGTCATGCCAGCTAAAGTTGCAAAAGCTCTTGGGCTTACCTTGACAAAGACCATAAAAAGGTGTTATTCCATGGAGAGACAAGTCCCTTTAATCAGAAAAATCAAAGATGCACAAGCTGTTCTGGCAGCTTTTCCTGACAAAAGATTAAAGATGACAATCTTAGTTGCAGATATTCCTGTCTCCTATGAGATGTTGCTGAGCAGAAACTTCTGCAAAGAGCTAGGAGGAGAAGTAAATATGGATTGGTCCTGTGCTCATATTCCCATCAAAGGAATAAATCACAAGCTGGAGCCAGAAAATAAGTCCAAGTACATGGTTACAAAATCTGAGGATCCTAGATCTCAGATTCTTTTTCAAGAATCTGACCGTGGGTTCTATTTCTTGGAAATGGATAAAAATGTACCAGATCCAAAACTTCAACCAGAGCCAACACAAGAAGAGGAAAAAGTTTGGATGCTGGAGTTTAAAGGCAGATGTTGTTCTTTTGGATAAGGAGCCGACATTCTACTAATATCTCCAGATCATGAGATATTCCCATACTCCCACAAGTTGATGTTTGAGAACACCAACAATACGGTGGAGTATGAAGCCTTGTTGTTAGGAATGAAACAAGCTAGAAAGAAAGGAGTAAGACTCATCAAAGTTCAAGGAGATGTTGAACTTCTACTAAAGCAAGTTCGAGAGCAAAATCAAGTCAAAAGAGATGAGCTGAAGCATTACAGAGATAAAGTGCTTTTTGCCACACTGGATTTTGCAGCCTTCTTTATCGACCTCATTACAACAAATCAGAATTCCAAGGCAAACTTCTTGGTAGTCACAGCTGCACTATTGAATTAGGATAGACCACCGTCCATATTTAGACAAGGAAACTATAAAGTGGAGATGGTCTACCGCCCCAAAGTCCCTGATAATGTTGAACAGTGGTAGACTTTCAATGATGACAAACAAACATCTGCATGTCTAGAACAAGACAACTTTGACAAGTTGTATGTTGAAGGGAGTAAGTCACCACCACAACAAACATTCATAGGCATAAATGATCTAGGTTATAATGATAGTAGTGGAGTAAGCAAAAGGTAAAAAAATCCCCAAGGGTTTAGTTTCCTTAGTGGGGACTTTCAACAATCATGATCATTACCTAAAGAAGAACAAAGAATATGGTGATAGTTCTTCCTCAGAAGTGTAGCCGGTAAATCTGAGTACGGAGGAAGTTGGTGCAAACTTACCCACCACAGAGAGAAGAAAGGATGAGCCACCACAGAATGAAGTTGATGAAGACTTGCCTAAGGTATTTGACAAGAAGGCCAGAGAAAGGAAATTCAAGATTGGAGATTGGGTACTCTGGTGGGACAAGAGACATGATTCGAAGGGCATGCACGACAAATCTAATTCACTCTGGAAAGGGCCCTTCATACTCAAGAGATTTTCCGAAATGGACACTTTATTCCTTGCCTATCGGGATGGAATTGAGTTACCACTACCTTTCAACGGGCAGCATCTAACGTTGTTCAAGAACTAAGATACAGGGTAAAACATGTTTGCATATAAATAAAACTTTTGTTATTTTCTTTCCTTTTCTTTTTCTTTTGTTTTGTTTTTGTGGCCTGACCCCGAACCCAATGGACAAGGCACGAAACCATAGATGTTGGGATCTCATCTTCACTCCTTTCATTTTGACAGAGGTAAAGATTTCCACAAAGGGAATTGAATGGTGTCCCCGAGATTTCACCTTTAAATCTGTGACTACCCCTTTTAAAAAATTTCATTCTTTTCAAAGTAACGGGTCGTTTTGTGTTTGTTTTTCCTGAAGTTGTTTGCATTGCTCTAAGGTAACCCCAGAGAGTCATACAAACCAAATTCACCAAATACCCACATGCTAAAACTCACTCTATCCCTTTGTCAGGTTTTGCCTGAGAGAATTTTATTTATTTATTTATTAAATAAATAAAGTTCTTTTAAAAATAGATTGAGCTAAAATTGGAGGATTTAGGTTATATAAAGCACTTCACCCCACCATTATTACCACAGAACATTCATCTAGGGGGAAGAATTTTTTCAGATTAGGTAATTGGAGAAATTTTTCGAGCAATTGCCCATAGTTGTTTTTGTTTTGTTTTGTTTCTTTTTGTCTATGTTTTGGTTTGTTTTCTCTGGAAATTCCCATAGCCTATTTATTCTTCTTTCCAGATCTTTGCCCAGGATTAGGGTTTTGAAGAAGCTATCTAGTATTTTTAATATCTAATATGTCTACAGGCGATCAGAGCTCAAGATTCTTTCAGAAGATTGCAAGAAATCACTTGGTCCAAAAATGTGCAAAAATGGATTTTATGAAAATAATAAAAATATTTCCATCAATGCATAGAGCTCGAGAAGATATGCACTTTTAGAGAAAATGACACCTAAAACAGAGCCACGAAATGAAAGTTATGGCATATGCAAGTTTTGCTGCTACATCTTCCCGGACCCTTTCCAAAAATGGCAATTTTTTTCTCTGCTTGTGTTTTCTTCACCAAAAATCCAAAAAAGGAAAGAAATGCAATCTTTCATGCAAGTCGCACTTTTTGGAAGGAAGACTTTATGCTGCCAGTGGGAATTTTGGAGGTGGAAGGCAGGCGGGAATTTCTTGCCTACGTAGCAGGATGGAAATTCCCATCAAGTTGACTTCTTATTTTTAGCAATCACCCTTGCCAAAAATTGCGACCCATCTTGGCATTAGACAATGCATTTAATATTTATTATTATTATTATTAAACGCTTTTGACCGGACCTATGAACCAGGTGGATAGGCCCCAACCATACAAAGAGAAGGTGAAAAGAAGAAGAGGGGGGGGAAGGTGGAAGACCACCATCCTCAGGAGAGGGGACGGGGAAAGGAAGAAGAAGAAGGAACAAATATGACCGAGACCAACATCGAGAAGAAACGAGGAAGCCCAAAACACCAAAAAAAGAACAAGAGCACCCAAGACTCAACACTTAACCAATTTGAGTACTCGCACGCCTATTGGCCTCACAGAGAAGGAGGCAGAAGGCGCCACTTGCCCTATCCTTTAGCTCATTCCAATTATCAATGGCTGAGTGCATAGGAAATATAGCCGCATCGATGTCCACCTCAGGTAGTAGTCTGTGATTGAGCCTACCCATCGAGAACAAAGAATTAACATTTTGAGTGTAGTGAAGTAGATCTTGGTACTGACCACAGAGCCACTGGATACCATGACCAGACCCGATGGAAAGTTCATCAACTTCTTCAACTCAAAGAAGGGGATCGGGAAGAGAGAAGTCAATTAATTCTTCATGCAAGTTGACTTTGTGCACGGGCTAAATCTCGTCTTCGGTGACGAATTCCATCATGATCGGGTCTGGATGGAGAAGCAAATAGAAAGACATGAATGTCGCGGCAATTTCCGAGTTAGAGCGAGCTCGACGCGAGCGGAAACGATATGAGTCACCTAGAATAGTTTCTATTGATTCTGCTTCAAGATGGGAAGAGTAGTGGAAGACCTCAGAAAGACGATATCTATCAATTTCATTCGGTGACGCCTCCTCTGGAACCGAGCTGCGTAAAAGAATAAAAGGGAACTCCAAGTATGCCATGAAAGGATGAAGAAGAACGAGCAAAGCCGGGCGAAAACAAGAAGAAGAAGCGCAGAGCCAAATGGAGCCGACGCCCATGCCTAAAAAAGGCATGACACGCGCGAAGGGACAATTCAAAACTGTTGCTGAGAAACCATCCACTCATGTGAGATGATGGAAGGAAGCCCTTGCCATGCTTCAACATATCTCAAAATGACATTGGCAGCAGGGTGATCGATGGCATAGTTAGCAAGAAGATCCGCTGCATGATTACCTTCGCGATAGATATGGATGATGTGCCATGTGTGAATTTTACCAAGCCAAAAGAGGATGTTAATAATAAAGGGGCTAAGTTTCCACAAAGGGGATGATCCTCTAGAAATGGCTTGGATAATGATTTGAGAGTCCCCTTCTATGATGAGAGAGTTGCATCTAATTTGAACAACTAATTTAACCCCTTCCAGGAGCGCTTGAGCTTCGGCCATATTACAGGAGCAATCTTGGAGGGGAAAGGAACCCACAGAAATAAGTTGACCTGTATCACACCTGAGAATGCATCCTACACCAGATTTACCAGGGTTCCCCCTAGAAGCTCCATCAAAGTTCAATTTCCACGAGCCCCTAGGGGGAGGTCTCCACTTGGCTCTTTTTCTTCTAATTAGTTTCTCAACTTGGGAGAGACCTTTTTTGATGATGGAACTAGAACAAGGGATTTTGATAAGTGTCCAGGAATTTTTGATAACCGCATCTCTTGAAGAAAAAAGTGGGATTAGATAGTTTGTTTTTACTGACTTTTTTCAAAATGGCCACTTCTAGCTTATTAAGAAAAATAGGGAAGTCAACAGCTTGCTCCCGGAATATTCGCAAATTACGTTCCCACCAAATGTGCCAAATTAGGAAAAAAAGGCGCAGTGATCCAAATAGAACTAAGGGAGCTCTCTTGCCCGAATCTAGGCCAAGAAAGGAGAGTATCACCGATAGTTTTACATGGGACCCAAGCGAGATTCAATTTAGTTAAAAGCCATTGCCAACATCTGGAAGCAAAAGAATAGAAAAGAAGGAGATGATCCAAGTCTTCCTCGGCTTCTCCGCAGAGCACACATTTGGAGGGGCCGGCAAAGCTCCATGATCTTCTCTGCACCTATGTGAGGATTTTCCTTTTAAGAACAAGCCAACCAAATATAGTCACTTTGGGTAAGAGAAAGGGATGCCATCAACCGAAGGAGCAGGGGGAGCCAAAGCCAGACCAAGAGATAAGATGAGCATAACCATCTTTTACAGAGTAGGAGCCCGAAGCGTCACCTAGCCAAATCAATTGATCTTCTCCAGATTTGAAGTGAACATTCTTGGCCATAGGGAATCCATGAAAGAGGAAGACTCTTGGAGGGTGCCTCCAATAGAGGTAATATCTTTCCAAAGCCAAGATGGCGATCCATCCGGGTGTTTGCAACCATAATCAACAACCTTAGTGCCCCAGGAGGCTCTGGAAACATTCATGACTCTATTGAGATTGGGAATGAGGTTAAGGGGAGGCAACCCATTCCAACTATCCTCCCAAAAGTCGACCAACTGACCATTGTTGATTTTCTAGGAGACTGAATCAGAAATCAGGGATTTGCATTTGCAGATAAAGTTCCAGATATGAGAACCTTTAGGGAGCTCGAAGCTAGATAGTAAAAGTTCGGGGCGTCCCGCCTCCAGATATTTATGAGAGAGCACTTGAAACACCAACCGCTTGGCATCCGAAATAAGTTCCAAACAAGTTTTTCTTTGAGGGCCGAATTTTGAAGGGCCAAATCCAAAATTCCCAGACCACCTAAGGACTTGGGAAGTTTGATAGTTTCCCAATTCACCAAGTGAAATTTTCTTTCATCATTGTGCCCTTGCCATAGGAAGGATCTGACCATTTTTTCAATTTTGAGCACGATGTTTCTAGGGATCAACAAGACCGACATCATATATATCGGGAGAGCCAGGAGGACTGAGTTAATTAGAAGAGCTCTGCTAGCTAGAGACAACCATTTCCCTTTCCAGGAAAGCAACTGCGACGACAGAGAATTGAGGAGCTCATCCCATAAATTGGCTTTACCATTTCCATAGAAAAGGGGGATACCCAAATATCTGTGGGGAAGGGAACCCACCGCAAAGCCCAAGATTACCTTGATCCTGTGCTGCAACCGGGGAGCGACATTAAAAAAGAATATAACAGATTTGTGGAAGTTGATTACCTGGCCGGACGCTATCGAGTAAGAATTCAGAATGGAGGATAAGCAACGAGCTTCTGGAATAGACGCTTGACCGAATAAAAATGTATCGTTTGCAAACTGCTGGTGCGAAAGGGGAGGGAGGTTGGTAGTAATGCTAATGCCCATAAGGGCCCCAACCCGAAGAGCGGATTTGATGCTACGACTTAGTGCCTCAGCAACCAGGATGAAAAGAAACAAGGAAAGAGGATCACCTTGCCTCAAGCCCCTGCAACTGCTGAAGAAGCCTTTTGCAGAGCCATTAACTAGAACAAAAAAGCGGGGAGAAGAAATATAATTGAAAATCCAATTGTAGAAATGCCAGTTGAAACCCATTGCATGAAGGGACTTAATAAGGAACCTCCAGTGGATACGATCGTAAGATTTACTAAAGTCCAATTTAATCATCATGCTAGAACGAGAGGAAGAATGAAGAGTATGGATTAATTCATGGGAAATGATTATACCGTCTGCAATATATCTCCTAGGAATGAAACCGCTTTGTTCCTACGCCACAAGTTTATGAAAAAGAGCAATCATTCTAGAAGCAATAGCCTTAGAGATAATTTTATAGGACGTATAGCATAAGGAAATCAACCTGTAATCATCAAGAGTTTCAGATGGTACCCTTTTGGGGAACATACAAATAAGGGTATGATTCAGAGCGCCAAGAATCTTGCCAAAACAACGAGATTCCTCAACAATATGCCAAACGGTATCTCCAAGAATGTCCCAAAAATCATGATAAAAAGAAGCCGGAAATTCGTCCGGGCCGGGCACTTTATCCCTTTGCATAGAAAAGACGATCCTACGAACTTCATCCTTGGAAAAAGGAGAAAGAAGCATAGCATTATCAATATCATCAACCAATTTAGGAGTCTGCTCTAAAAAGGAAAGCTGAGTGCCCAGAGGGGAGGCAGAGTCGCCATTCAATAGCTTTTGAAAAAAGGGCACAAACTCAGATTTAATCTGGGATTGGGAGGACAACACCGAATCATCTTCCAACTTCAGGGAGGAGATATAATTTAAATTTCTTCTAGCTTTTACTAAAGCATAAAAGAATTTGGTATTTTTGTCCCCATCGGCCAACCACACTTTGCGCGATTTCTGTCTTCAGTGGGTTTCCTCTTTAAGAAGAAGGTCACCAAGTTCACAAAGCAAAGATTTTTCCTTGATAAAATCTTCCTGAAGCATGCCTCGGTAGAAGACAGTTTCATTAAGAATGCACAATTCTTTCTCAACTCTCAGTTTTTCCTGAAAAATAATTTTAAAGCAGGAGGCGTTCCACTCAAGCAATCTATCTTTCAGCATAGAGAGTTTTTTGGAGAGTTTAAACATCCAAGTCCCTTTCGCCACAAAGGAGGCCCACCAAGAATTGATCAAAGGCCTGAGAGAGGGGTCCTGCAACCACATGGATTTAAATTTGAAAGGAGAGCGGCACAGTGGGAGGTCAAAGGAAATGTTGAGAGAGACGAGAAAGTGATCAGAACCGGAAAGAGGTAAAACAGAGCATTTGAGAAGAAAGTTGTTCTGAAGCCAGTCTTCAGAGACAAGGAATCTGTCAAGACGAACAACCATGGAGCTAAACCCAAGACACCGATTATTCCATGTGAACCAACCTAAACTAGGTTCCACGTCGACTAACTTGGCGGAATCTATGAAGGAAATAAAATCAGCCTGAGAACGGGGCTGCCATTGGATCCCCATCATTTATCTTTGTCTGAAAGGGTTGCATTAAAGTCCCCTACCACAACAATCTTGGTGTTCAAGGCCGAACCAAGAACATTCTAAATACCGAACCAAATCTCCCTCTTTTTTAGTGGGTTATTAGGGCCATAAACATTACAGAGAAAAAAATACACATCCGAATGTTTGATGAAGACCTTACTCCATAGAATCGACCAGGAGAGGCTCAAATCCGCAGCAACTGGACTTCCAAAGAACCCCCAAACCTCCAAAGGCACCAACCGAGTCAGCAAAGCACCCTTGCCAACCTTTCCATTTACGGAACCAACCATTCATATAGTCGACTTTAGACATTTTAGTTTCTTGGATAAGACAGATAGAAGCATTCAAATCGGTAGCATATCGTCTAAGCAGATGTTTTTTGTTAGGGGCGTTTAAGCCCCTAACATTCCAAGATAGCAGAATCATTTGATCTTCAGAGAGGACACGCCTCTCCTACTTGAGGATGGAAAGAAGGAACGGAGTTGAAGTTGTTTACCAGCAACGATCTCTTTGAGGGAAACAATGTCTTTGGATGGACGACCAAGCGGAGCTTTCGGTCCCATATCCGTATTAAGAATGGCAGGAGTCGGAAGAATCAGACTCAACAGATTATTTTCCAAAGGTGAATCCACAAGGACGTCTATCGAACATTTGTTTAGCTCCCCGGAGTCTTCATCAATGGAGAGGATTAACTCATCCTTCTCATTGACCCATTTTTCCAGAGAGGCCGCATCTGCTCCAAGCCCAAGTGCGATGCCTTCTTGGAATAGAGAGAGAATACAAGTAGAGTCTTGAACAATAGACACAGTTTCTTTGACTAAGGAAATTGTACTCGGATCCAAAGCCAGAGGCACCATCACAGGTTCAGAGTCAGGGGGAACTTTTGCTTGGGAATGGACTTTCCCAAGGGACAAAAGTTTCAAGGACTTTGAGTTAGTAGGTGGGATATTCTTTTTCCTCCAGACGGTAGTACAGGATGTAGCAGAATTTTTACATTCTTTTTGAAAATGACCAGGTTGTTTACATTTAAAACATTTGTTGGAAACCGCATCATAATCAACCTTCTGTACCCATTTCCCAGAGGGGGTGGAGATGACAATGAATTCTTGCTGTTTTTTGGAGGGATCTAAAGAGATGCAGATCCTGGCAAAAGATGAAAGAGTTCCCTCCAGGGTTACTAGGTCAATGCGAATGACGCATCCTAGGCTGGAGCAGATTTTATTAAGAATGGAAGAGGACCAAAACTCACTAGGAAGAGAATAAAGCCCGATCCAGACATGGAAGCCTTCCATTTCAGCTTGATCCGGATCAAAATGGGCAGACCACGCGTGAAGGTGAAGGCTAGACTCAGCTAAAAGGAATTCTTTCCTCTCCATAGTATCGTCCCTCTGCGCCGAGCTGCAGAAGATTACTAGAAAAAAGCCTTTCTCCAAGAACCGAATGCAAAGACCGCTGCCCCATTGAGTATCGCACCAACTGCGAATGCCCTCGACCAAAAGACGATGACCCATAAATTTAGCAATGATTTCTCTTTTACCAAGAAGGGTGATCTGATCTGCAAGCTCATCCGGATCCTCTAGAGAGATAGAAACAAAGTTAGTCTAAACCGAATCGATACATATCGGTTCGCATTTTTTACTTTCTTCGAGAGCTCTAGCCGAATCAACAGCTCTGGGACCCAGGTGTTTCTACAGCGCTTCCGAAAATCCATGGCCCGCGGATTGCACCTGCACTGACTCACGGGTGGAGGACGCCGACTGACCGTTACAGAATTTGAATTTTGAAAAAATGACTGTTCTGGTCCATTGCTCTACCGCTTACCCTTCATCATTCAAATTTGGTTGGCATTTAATAATATTTATTAATGGCTTTTCTACCCAATTTTGGTGTCATGAATGGAAGGAAAGTCAATGCAAAAGGGTGAGCTAAAGATAAGTCATGGATGCATGCTAAAAATAAATAAAATAAATTCATAAAAAAACCACCAGAAGCATGCATACTTGGGTGCCCAAATTGGATGAATAGACTTGGCTTTTAATTAATTAAATTGCTAGAAATAGAGAAGACAATTATTAAAAATAGCAAGCACAAAGCTATATAAGCATGGGATGCCATAAAGGAGAAGCACTTATTTCTTTTTGATGAAGATTGCAGCCCGGACATGTTTTGGCACCAAAAGGAGGATGTTGCATTAATAAATATTTTTCACTGCTGGGAAGCTTCCAGTTTTGGCACCTAGGGTTAGAATAGCCTAATTTTTGTCATTCTGAGTGTTTGCATGTTGGTATATGTGCCCAGGTATTCATCACAGGTGCTCATATTAGTGAAAGGAAGTTCTAATCAATGTCAGATACATTGAATATCTCTTCCGAATAAGAAGAAATTGCCAGATCTACACAAGTTGATCCGATTACAAAGGATTCTAGCAGAACTAAGAGAAAAAAAGCTCAGACAGATTATTCCAGGCATAATGAAGCATGATGAAAGAGAAGGATCAGTAGAATCATGCATAGCTTCCAGATTTGCTGAAGTCGATGATACAGACATAGGCCCTGAACCTATCACCTATTTAATTGATAAATCCATATCTCATAATTGCTAAGGCTTCCAACAAAAAATCATCCTCTTGTTTCTAACGCATCCCATGTGGAAGTCAGTGCATGGAAAATCCCTTCCAGGATCTTATGCATGTGCTTCCAATCTTCCAATTGAAGCCTTCAATGAATATACTTGTATTTTCCTTCACCCAGAGTGCTTTCCAGAATTTAAAATTGCTCATATATAATTAAAAATAAAAGATGACGAGTTTTTTCTGAATTATTTACGACAAACATTGCACTGGTGCATATACTGGAGAAGAATTGCAAAAAGTTCAAGGATGAAAAAGGAAGACAAGTCAGAGGTAGCACCCGCAGGCAAATCACAGTCAGCTACTTTTAGATCTAGTTTGGTGAGAATCAAAGGCAAAAGAGTCAACCGCATGCAGAATATGGGAAAAGAACAAGACTGGGAGTGTAACAACTTTCTTCCAATTTCTTCTCTTTTTTTTATTTCTCTTATTTTCTCTGACAAAGTAATTGAGAAATCGATTAAATTGTAAAACTTAAGTGGTTTGAGCCATTACTTCAAGTTATTGGAAGAAGTCAATTACTTGGAAATAGGTGGCAGACATGTAAAATAGAAGGTTCTATTTTCAGTTATAAATTATGCATGTCATGCAAAGAGGATTTCCAGGAGGAAGATTGTCAGTTGCTTCCCTTTTTCATAGCTTTAACATGTGGCAATTCATTAAAAAAACTTCCTATTTGTAATTTCCCTCTATACACAATAAATAGAGGAAGAACCTACGGGGTAAGGGATGAGAATTTGTAATCAACATTCTTGTGTTCCAAACTTTGAGATGAAACCCTTGATAGCTTTCTGAAAGCTGAGGAATAGAGAGGAGGCAGATATCCAGAGAACTTTGTGTCAACGGTGCATTTGTTTCTTATTTATTTTTAGATCTTTGCATAAACTGTGTTATCTTAGATCTGGATCTGAAACTTTCCTTTGCTTTAAATTTTGCATTTCAAGATCTATTTGTTTCGTCTATGTGCATGTGACCAACTCTGTCAACTATTGGTTAGGTTGCACGTCTCCTTTCCTTCTTCTCGTATTTAATTATTTCCCTTTCCTGCACATATTGCTTACAACTGCTTATTTGCTGCAAAATTGCCTAGCTATGGTTCATGAGCTACGCAGTTAAAGTAAAACCAACAGATAAATATTAGGAAATATAATTGAAAAAATCTTACATGGGAGCCTCACCAGTAAATGAGGGAGATTTATCTCATGACTGCCTAGGTTTTTCCGCTGTGCAGAAAATCTAGCCAACAAGTTATCAAACGCCAATGTTAGAATATAACAGCTGCAAAAGACATACAATCAAGCTATGAATCGCTGCCAAAATGATGATGAAAACATACTTCAAACTCAGATCAATTCACTGCTAAGGAAAGATGCCCAAAACACCATTGAAACATGCACTAGATCAGATTGCCATTCCCAGAATTAATTCAACCATAGAGGTTATTAAATGGATGCAAGTCGCTGCCCATAGTTTGGTTATATATCATGCAAAAAATGAGGTCATTGGTATAAGAGGAAAACAACGGACTTTAATCATGGATTTCACTATCAAAAGACATGCAATATTTTATCCAATAAATAAACCCAGGTCGCTGCCTTAAGAAGTCCCAAAACCACTAACGAATCATGCAATTACAAGTCGCTTGGGCTTGATAAAAATGCACTAACAGTTCTCTTCTTATGTAAGGGTCAAAACATGTAACAAATAACTAACATTCACCCATAATGGAGTCGCTGTTTGATGGAAGAAATGGCGGATTTCATTAATAAAAAACCAAACCTTATTTATAAGATTTACCTTGCCAATTATTGCCCAAAAGAAATCGCTGCTAGAGGAAATAATATCATGCAATAAACTTGATCAATCCACCCTAAATGGAGCATGCAAAACAGTCCACAATCACCATGGGAGAAATCTCTAGGGCTTAGAGAACCATCCAACAAGATCGATTTGTAAGCATTCAAATGTCTTCAATTTTGATATTCAAAAGATCAGCTACAAAGGATCTCATGGGTCACACTTTTTGGCAAGAGGAATTGTTAAAAATAAGAAGTCAACTTGATGGGAATTTCCACCCTGCATTGTAGCTCCAAAAATCCCCTCTTTCACTTAAGTTATTTGACTTTCATAATGAGAATTTTTACCCTGCAAGGCAGGTAAGAAATTCCCGCCGGTGCTTTAAGTGATTTTCTTTTATAATGAGAATTTTTACCATGCAAGGCAGGTAAGAAAATTCCCACCTTCCTGCCGACTCTAATTTTTCCATCGCAGCTTAAGTTACCTTGACTTCATGAGAAAAATTACCCTGCAAGTCAGATAAGAAATTATCGCCTACCTGTCATTACCAAAAATCCCACTGCAGCTTAAACCCACTTATTCCAAAAAGTGCGACTTGCCTGGAAGAGGCCTTTTGTGCATGACTTCATCTTTTTTGGTCAGAAGTTTACATTCTGAGGCTGATTCCTTCTGGTGTTGGGTCGGTAGATGATCTCCAGATGCTTTAGGCAATTGAACAGACTATACAGGACAAAGAACGGACCCAGGGGAATTAAATAGAAAGACCATGGGGAAAACCGGAGAAAAACTCAAAAAATAAAAATAAAAACGAAAAACGTTGCCAGAAGTCACAGACAAAGCTTTGAATTCATTCCTGGTGAAAACCCAATTGAGATGTGTGAATACTGACATGCAAAAATTCAACAAGATTCAAGCGGAGCACAATTTACTTCAAAAGGGGCTTTATTTATATAATAAATAATTAAATAAAAAATTTCCGCAGACAAAACTTGGCGAAGGGATAAAATGAGTTTCAGCATCTGGATATTTGTCGAAATTGTCTCATATGATTCACTGGGAATATCTTAATGTAATACAGACATCTTCTGGCAATAAAAACATGAAAATACCCGTTATTTTAAAAAGAACGGATTTTTTTCAAATGGGTAGTCCTAGATTTTAGCGTGAAATTTGGGGACACCACAACGTTTTTTGTTTTTATTTATTTCTTTTTGCTTTTGTTTTCAATTTTCTCCGTGTTCTGTCTGTTAAATTTCCCTTGATCCATTCTTTGTTCTGTATAGCCTGTTTAATTGCCTAGAACATCTGGAAGTCATTTATGACCTTAGCAATAGAAGAAATTAATCAATGAGTGCTGACTTCTGACCAAAAAAGAAGAATTTAAGCAGAAAAAGCCTCTCCTAGGAAAGTCGCACTTTTTGGGATAATAGCATAGTTACCATGTTCGAAAAGTTCGGGTTGTTCGGATAGGGAAAAAAGTTTGGAAGTTCGGAATTTTGTAAAAATTCGGTTCGGTTCAGTTTGGGTCGAAAAAATTATAAATTTAAAAAAAATATAAAATATGAATAATTATCAAAAAAATTATAAAAACTAAAATACTTATTAATAATACACTAAAAGTTAAACCTAAAATAATTAAATTTATGTAACTAGTTACTAAAGAACTTTAAACATTCGGTAATAAATTCAAGTATTACTATTATTAAGTATTAATCTCTACATATTGCTATTAAATTATTAATGCCTCTAAAAATAAGAAGTTGCTTGGTCCAAAAAGGTACAAAAATGGATTTTATGAAAATAAGAAAAATATTGCCATCAATGCGTAGAGCTCGAGAAAATATACACTTTTAGAGAAAACGGCACCGGAAACTGAGCCATAGAATGAAAGTTATGGCACATGCAAGTTTTTGCTGCTACATCTTCCTAGACCCTTTCCAAAAATGACAATTTTTTTTCTTTCCTTGTGAAACAAATCCAATTTTTTTTTTTGCCAAAAAAGAAATTTTTTTTTAGACCCAAACGAACCTAGCGAACAAGTTCGGTTTTCCCTGAAAATTCGTTCCGAACCAAATTTTGCCTGTGTTCGTACGAACATGGTAACTATGGATAATAGATCTAAGCTTCCAAGGAAAATTTTGGTAGTGGCAGGCAGGTGGGAATTTCTTGTTTGCCTAGCAGGTTAATTTTTCCTATCAATTCAAAATCACTTAAGCTGCAATGGGAATTTCAGAGGTGGCAGGAAGACGGAAATTTCTTACCTCCAATGTAGGGTGAAAATTCTCATTATAAAGAAAAATCACTTAAAGCACCGGCGGGAATTTCTTGCCTGCTTAGCAGGGTGAATTTTCCCATCAAAGAAGTTTATTCACCCATGCAAGTCGCATTTTTGAGAAGAAGGCTATTTTCCATGCAAGTCGCACTTTTTGGAAGGAAGGATTTAAACTGTTAAAGAGAATTTTGATAGAGGCAGGCATGCAGAAATTTTTTACCTGCAGTGCAAGGTGAAAATTCCCATTATGAAAGTCAAATCACTTAAGTGGAAGATGGAATTTTTGGAGCTGCAGTGCAGGGTGGAAATTTCCATTGCTTTGACTTCCTATTTTTAGAAACTTCCCTTGCCAAAAAGTGCAACCCACCTTGGCATTAATACATGTAATTAATGATATTTATTAATGGTATTTCTAACTAAGTTTGGCGTCATAAATAGAAGGAAAGTCAATGCAAGTGGATGAGCTAAAGAGAAATCAAAGATGCATGCTAAAAATAAATAAAATAAATTCATAAAAAACAATCAGAAGCATGCAGACTTGGGCACCCAAATTGGATGAAGAGGCATGGCTTTTAATTAATTAAATTGCCAGAAATAAGGAAGGGCAATTATTAAAAATAGCATGTAGATGGCTATATAAGCATGGGACGCCATAATGAAGAAGCAATTAATTATTTTTGATGAAGTTTGTAGCTTGAATAGGTTTTGGCGCCAAGGGAACAAGAATTTTGTATTAAAGAGTGTTTTCCATTGCCGGGAAGCTTCCAGTTTTGGTGCATAGGGTTGTAATAGCCTGATTTTTGTTATTCTGGTTGTCTGCATGTTGGTATAAGTGCCTAGGTGAATTAAATAATATTTTTGCTTGCTTTGCATGCAAGTAAAATCTCAAATTTTAGGGCAGCAGACTTTATATGCAGATTCTGGTTATAAAAATCAAGTATTCATGCTATGGACTCCATCTTTGTCTGAATTAATTGCAGGTATTCATCACATGTGCTCATATTAGTGAAAGGAAGTTCAAATCAATGTCAGATACATTGAATATATCTTCCGAATTAGAAGTTGTCGGATCTACACAAATTAATCCAATTACAAGGGATTCCGGCAGAATTAAAAGAAAAAGAGCTCAGACAAAGATTGTTCCAGGCATGATGAAAGAGAATGATCAACAAATTCATGCATATCTGCCAGATTTGCTAACATCAATGATACATACATAGGCCCTAAACTCATTACTAATTTAATTGACAGATCCAGAGCTGGAAGGACATCTTTCATGCAAGCAATTAAAAGTAGTGGGATTATTCAAGTCTCAGCGTTTCCAGTCACAACTCAATTGCTTGAAGATCCTGGCACGACTAGTGGTGATTGCAATGAGTATGCATGATGCTTGCAATAGATGGGAAAATGTTGAATTACATGTTCGACAAGTATATTCAATATCATAACAAAAAGAAAGTGTAGGGTTTTATAGCTGACATAACTTCTTTCTTCTCTTCTTTCTTTTCTTATTTCTTATGTTCCCGGATGAAATTGTGAGATTAAAGTTATTGGTTTAAAAGCCAATACTTTAAGTTATTTGAAAAGGTTCTCTAAGATAAGTGGCAGATGTGCACAACTTTGACTTAAACTTCAGATGCATGTCACTTAGAGAGGAATTCTAGGAGAAAGATTGCCAGATGTTTCCTTGACAACTTCCACATGTTATAGTTTAGTTGAAATTTCCTATTTGTAATTTCCCTCTATACACTATAAATAAAGGAAGAACATACAAGTTAAACAATTAGAATTTTTAATCAGCATTCTCGTGTTCCAGACTTTGAGCTGAAACCCTTGATATCTTTTTGAAAGCTAAGGAATTGAAAGGAGGCATATTTCCGGAGAACTTTGTGTCAACGGTGCATTTTGTTTCTGATTTTTTTCTAAGATCTATTCATAAACTTTGTGTTATTTTAGATCTAGATCTGAAAGTTTCCTTTGCTTCTAATTCTGAATGTCAAGATCTATTTGTTCTATCTATGTGCATGCGATCAACTCTGTAAACTATTGATTGGGTTGCACATCTTCTCTTCTTTCTTCTTGTTTTCCATTATTTTCCTCTTCTACAGATATTTCTTTTCTCTTACAACTGCTTACTTGTTGCAAAACTGTATAGTTATGGTTCATGAGTTGCATAGTTAAAGTAATACCAACAAATAGATACTAGAAAATATAACTGACAAAATCTTACACGGTAGCCTCACCGGTAAATGAGGGAGATTTATCTCATGACTGCTAGGTTTTTAGCTGTGCAGAAAATCTAGCCAACAATATGATTTGTTTCATCATGGATCTAGGTAAATAGTTATTTAATGGCTTACCTCTTTAGATCCAATTCCCACCTTAATGGCTAATAGGTTCTTATATTACTGTCCCAACATATATATACAACTTTAACTGGTCTATGAGAGCTATATGACTGTCATTACCTGTCTTGTTCAGAGTGTAGGTCAGAATTTCCCTCAAAACCATAGCATAATAGTCTCTAGACATGGAGTTACTGATATCTCTGTTCCTAGCTATCATTTTGATCTATTTGGGGTCCCTGAATCAGTGCCATATAAATATTCATTCTTCATCTACACCTCCAAAGATGATTTCATATCTAAGATCTATGCATTGGTCACAGGTGAAACTACATTAATTGATGAAATATATTGATAGAGGGAATTATTAAGGCATCCATGCCTGTTTCATCCTGATGATGTGGTGTCCCCAAGATTTCACCCTAAAATCTGGGACCACCCCTTTTAAAAAAATTCGTTCTTTTCAAAGTAACGGGTCGTTTTGTGTTTGTTTTGCCTACAGTTGTTTGCATTGCTCTAAGGTATCCCCAGAGAGTCATAAAATCCAAATTCGCCAAGTACCCACATGCTGAAGCTCACTCAATTCCTTCGCCAGACCTTGTCTGCAAGCATTTTATTTATTTTTATAAAATAAATAAAGTTCTTTAAAAATAGATTGAGCTAAAATTGGAGGATTCAGGTTATATAAAGCACTTCACCCCATCATTATTACCACAGAACATTCACCAAGGGGGAAGAATTTTTGTAGATCAACTAATTGGAGAATTTTTTCAAGCAATTGCCTGCAGCTTCTTTTGGGTTTTGTTTTTATTTCTTTTTGTCTTTCTCCGTTTTTCGTCCGGCAATCCCTGTAGCCTATTCTTTCTTCCTGCCATACCTTTTCCCGAGCCTAGGGTTTTGAAAGGATATCCAGTGTTTTTAATTGCTAATTAATATGTCTAAAGGTGACTAGAGCTCAGGATTCCTTCAGGAGATTGCAAGAGGTTGCTTGGTCGAAAGAGGTGCAATAATGGATTTTATGAAAATAAGAAAAATACTGCCACCAATGTGTAGAACTCGAGAAAATATGCACTTTAAGAGAAAACGACACCTAAAACAAAGCCAAGGAGTGTAAATTATGGCACTTGCAAGTGTTTGTTGCTACATCTTCCCAGACCCTTTCCAAAAATGGAAATTTTTATTCTATGCTTGTGTTTTCTTCACTGAAAATCCAAAAATGTAAACAAATGCTTCTTAGACCAAGTCGCACTTTTTGGAGCTGCCGTGACTTATGTTTTTCCACGCCAAAGAAGGAAGGAAGCAAGTTGCATTTTTGGGAATAATAATCTTTTCATGTCATCCGCATTTTTCAGAGCTTCCCGTTCTCTTGAATTTTCATGCAAAAATAAGTCAATTCATTTAAGTGAAAAACGTAAAATTGGAGCTGCTCAACAGGATGGAGTTTAACTTTTTCACTTAAGTGAAAAACGTAAAAAAGGAGCTTCCTGGCAGGTTGAAAAACGTAAAATTGGAGCTTCACGGCAGGATGGAGTTTAATGTTTTCACTTAAGTGAAAAACGTAAAAAAGGAGTTTCCCGGCAGGTTGAAAAACGTAAAATTGTAGCTGCCCGACAGGATGGAGCTTAACGTTTTCATTTAAGTGAAAAATATAAAAAAGGAGCTTCCCAGCAGGTTGAAGTTTAACGCTGCCTTGCCTTCATGTATTTCACACAAACATTAGCCAAAAAGTGTGACCCATTCTGGCATAGCTAAATGCCTAAAAGTTGACTTCTTTTAATTTTCGGGAAGCATCCAGTTTTGGTGCCTAGGGTTGGAAAGGATTTCTTTTTATTATTTTGGCTATCTAGATGTTGATGTTAGTGCACAGGTGAATAAAATAATATTTTTAGCTTGTTTGGCAAACAAGCAAAGTCTAAAAATAGAGGGCAGCAGGCTTTATAATTAGATCTCGGTGAAGAAATTAGATATTCATGCTATGGACTGCATACTTGTCTTAATTATTTGCAGGAATACTTCATTTATGCCCATATTGGTGAAGAAAGCAGAAGTCAATGTCTGATACATTGAATATATCTTTAGAATTAGAGGAAGAAATAGATCCAGCTCTCATAATTGCAAAGGCTTTCGGAAAAAAATCATCCTCTTGTTTCTAACGCAACCCATGTGGAAATCATTGCATGGAAAATTCCTTTCAGGAACTTGTGCATGTTCTCCCAATCTTCCAGTTGAAGCCTTCATTGAATTTACTTGTATTTGCCTTCACTCGGAGTGCTTTTTAGAATTTAAAATTGCTTATATGCAATTAAAAACAAAAGGTGATGAGTTTTGTCTGAATTGTTTACGGCAAACGTTGCACTGGTGCACATATTTGAGAAGAACTGCAAAATCTTCAAGGATAAGAGGAGAAGACATGTCAGAGGCAACACCTGCAAGCAAATCACAGCCAACTGATTCCAGATCCAGTTTGGTGAGAATCAAAGGCAAAAATTCAACAGCATATGGGAGAAAAAAACATCTCAGATTCAAGGCAAAGATATCATTCAGATCATTCATTTCTAAAGTGAATGAAGTAGAAGTGCAATTGGTATCCCCAGATTTCACTCTAAAATCTGGGACTACCCCTTTAAAAAAAATTGTTCTTTTTGAAATAACGGGTCTTTTCGTGTTTTTATTGCCTGAAGTTGTCTCTATTACGTTAAGATATTCCCTGTGAATCATATGAGCCAATTTTGACAAATACCCAGATGCTAAAACTCATTTTATCCCTCCGTCAGGTTTTGTCTGCAGGAATTTTATTTAATTATTTATTAAATAAATAAAGCCCCGTTTAAAGTAAATTGTGCTCCGGTTTGACCTAGTTGAAGTTTTTCATGTCAGTATTCCCATATCTCAATAGGGTTTTTACTAGGAATGAATTCAGAGCATTATCTGCAACTTCTGGCAATGTTTTCCGTTTTTATTTATTTCTTTTTGCGTTCATTTTTGGTTTTCTCCGCAGTCTGTCTGTTAAATTTCCCCTTGATCCATTCTTCGTTCTGTATATCCTGTTTAATTGCCTGGAACATATGGAATTCATCCATGGGCCTCAGCAATGGAAGGAATCAATCTCGGAGTGCAGACTTTTGACCAAAAAAATAGATGAATTTAAGCAGAAAAAGCCTCTCCTAGGCAAGTTGCACTTTTTGGGTTAATAGATTTAAGCTGCTAGTGGGAATTTTGGAAGTGGCAGGTAGGAGGGAATTTCTTGCCTGCATAGCAGGTTACTTTTTCCCATCAAGTCTAAATCACTTAAGCTGCAATGGGAATTTTAGAGGTGGTAGGCATGCGAGAATTTCTTACTTGTAATGCAGGGTGGAAATTCCCATTATAAAAGAAAAATCACTTAAAGCACTGGCTGGAATTTCTTGCCTGCCTAGCAGGTTACTTTTTCCCATCAAAGAGGTTTATTCACCCATGCAAGTCTCATTTTTAAGAAGAAGGCTATTTCCATGCAAATCACACTTTTTGGAAGGAAGGATTTAAGTTGCCAGTGGGAATTTTGGCAGTGGCAGGCAAGCGGGGATTTCTTACCTGCATAGCAGGGTGAAAATTTCCATTATGAAAGTCAAATCACTTAAGTGGAAGATGGGATTTTTGGAGCTGCATTGCAGGGTGGAAATTCCCATTGCTTTGACTTCCTATTTTTAGCAATCTCCCTTGCCAAAAAGTGTGACCCACCTTGGCATTAATACATGTATTTAATGATATTTATTAATAGTATTTCTAGCCAAGTTTGGCGCCATAAATAGAAGTGAAGTCAATGCAAGTGGATGAGCTAAAGAGAAGTCAATGATGCTTGCTAAAAATAAATTAAATTCAAAAAGCAAGCAGAAGCATGCAGAACTTGGGCGCCCAAATTGGAAGAAGAAGCATGGCTTTTAATTAATTAAATTGCCAAAAATAGGGAAAGGTAATTATTAAAATTAATGCATGACTATATGGCATGGGACACCATAAGGAGAAGCAATTAATTCTTTTTGATGAAGTTTGCAGCCCGGAAAGGTTTTGGTGCCAAGGGAAGGAGGATTTTGCATTAAAGAGTATTTTCCACTGTCGGGAAGCTTCCAGTTTTGGCGCCTAGGGTTGGAATAGCCTGATTTTTGTTATTCTAAGTATCTGCATGTTGGTATAAGTGCCCAAGTGAATTAAATAATATTTTTGCTTGCTTTGCATGCAAGCAAAGTCTCAAATTTTAGGGCAGCAGGCTTTATATGCAGATTTTGGTGATAAAAATCAAGTATTCATGCCATAGACTCCATATCTATCTGAATTAATTGCAGGTATTCATCACAGATGCTCATATTGGTGAAAGGAAGTCCAAATCAATGTCAGATACATTGAATATATCTTCCAAATCAGAAGAAATTTCCAGATCTGCACAAATTGATCCAATTACAAGGGATTCTGGTAGAATTAAAAGAAAAAGAGCTCAGACAAAGATTGTTCCAGGCATGATGAAGCATGATGAAAGAGAAGGATCAACAGAATCATGCATTGCTTCCAAATTTGCTGAACATCAATGATACAGACATAGGCCTTGAACCCATCTCTAATTTAATTGACAGATCTAGAGCCAGAAGGACATCCCTCATGCGGGCAATTAAAAGTAGTGGGATTATTCAAGCTTCAGCATTTCCGGTCACAACTCAATTGCCTGAATTTGTTATGGAGTGTGCAAGGTCTTATCATCCTCTTTCCAGAACAATTCAAGATGCTGCAAGAAAGACAATAATCAGGTTAGATGCACAATTTATTAATTATTGCCTAAAGATTCTGACACGACCAGTGGTGATTGCAATTAGCATGTTGGATGCTGGCAATAGATGGGAGAAGCACAAAGCAGATTGCATGGGCATAATGAATAGCAGATACATGAAGAAGCCCAGATCTCCATCAAAGTTCCCGAGGACTTTTCCACGATACAATCTGGTGCAGGAAGTTGATGATGTTACTAAATTGCTTTGTAGGTTAAATGGAGAAGCCAATACCAATAACTTCCGCTCATGGATGTATGTTTTTTTGAGAACCATTGAGATCAACAGAGTTGATTCAATAATCAATTGGGCAGAGATCATCAGTGACAACATCGGCGAGCAGCTTTGAAGTGTGAGGCGGACATTCAACTTCAAAATGACTTCATACCTGGTATATGTAGCAGCCTCGCAAGTTATATTTTCCAAATTGGATAGACGGGGCATACTGTCAAAAGATCATATTTTTAAGTGCTTCCCACAGTTGATAGTTCCTGAGTGCCACAAAGATTATAGGGTGGTCAACGATGGGTTCTTCTATGAATCTGGATTCATCTACAAATTAAATAGTGATCTGAAGACCAGCAGGGTGAGCAAAGAAGCTTGGGAAGCTGTATCCCAGCATGGTTGTATCTTCATCCAGTTTGCAGACTTCACGTATCTCAGGGTCAGTGGTTTTTCAGGAGAACCAGTTAAGTTGCCGAGGTATCCAAGCGACAAATGGGTCATCATGGAGTTGTGCAGGCAGCTCGTGGAGATGCATGACTTACAATCGAAGCGGCACAAATCTACAGGTTGCTTTCCGGTCACAGTGGGTTATTACAGCTGCCAGAGCATCCATAAAGCTAGAGGAATCGAAGCAGAAATGTTTTCTGGATATGAGCATGAGTTCTTCCTAGCATGCTTGAACTTTGATCCATATGGGATAGCGAAGAAGACAATCTCCCAGGAATATTCGCATGTACCTTCGTTGGAAGAATTTTGGATGAAGTGCAGAAGCGAGTATGAAGTCAGGAAGAAAGATTTCAGCAGGTTATTAGCGCAACAAGTGTTTGATTATAGTTTATCACGGATACCTGCAGATCTCGCGGATGATGGGCATGTGGTACTTGACACATACCATCAAATGGGAGGAGATAGAGCTGTTCTTCAGGAAAGCATAGGCGGTTGTCAGACGATTGAGGAAAGGTCTTCCGCAATTCTGGTTAACACCTCAAATTGGTTGTTAACGAAGGGGTATTGCATGGACGAAGCTTTGATGAATCAGATCACAGGTAACTTTATTGCAGGAGACTCCAGCAAAAGGAAGCATGAAGGTGAAAGTAGCAGGAGACCAGAGAAGCTTAAAGTATACAAGAAGTCTCAGGTACTGGAGAAGGTCAAGTCTACAGCTATCGTGTCAATACTACTTTTAAACAAATCTTCTCCAACGTCAAATCATAGCACTTCAGCAGCCCCTGAACCCCAGGAGGATGTTATCATTCCTCCGTTGAATCCAGCATCGTTTGTATTTGCTCCTTAGCCACTCAAATCTTCACCTCCCCCCACAGAGAAGCTGAAAGCACAGATGGCAGAGTTTGAAAAAGCATTGTCTTTGGACAATTCAGAGGGTGGCAGCCACAACACTGTTGTAAATTCAGATGCAGCAGAGTCTGAGCATGAGATGGTGGTACACTCGGTGACTTCTCATTCCTCGAGAAGCAATTTTTCATCCTGGTTGGCTTTGCAGACAGTCCCAGAAGCTAGAGAAGAGATCAACCTGGAAGAACATGACTTGCAGCTGCTCATGAGTTTAGGCGGAAAGGATAGAAGACCTAAAGTTGCCAAGGTAACTTCAAGGTTGATTATTGAAGAATCAGGGCAGAAGTTTGCTGAGTTGTCAGTTCCAGCCGCAGGAAAACAGAAGGGAGAACTCACGGCGGCAGATATATCAGTAACCAAAGTGCCATTAGGTCAGACCACCATGGAAGGATTGAAGCAAGATACACAGACATTAATAAACACTTTATTCCTCAAGCTTGACAAAGGGAAGGCAGAGAAATCCAAACTTCAAGAGAAGATTTCCCAGTTGTGTGAGATCATTGCTAAGGTTGCCAAACCTTCCTCTCAGCCAATTCTAGCACATGAGCAAGTGAATAATCATCTGATTAAAGAGGTGGAAGATGCAGGGAACCAGGTCAAAGCTATTGCTCAATGGAAAGAGCAAATTATTCACCAAGCTTCAAAACAGTTCGAGGGAATACCAGCTGGATTGGGGAATATGCATAGGGCATTATCTCAGCTAAAGGAACTAATGACAAGGATAGAAGATGAGAACATAGTTGCTGAAATTCATCTGGATACCTTAGCTAAGGTACATTCATTTCCAGAGGATGTGCTAATTGCAGAGCAATTTGTACCTAATGGATTGATAGAAAGGGGAAAGCAATTAGAAATCTCAGTTTCCTTCCGCATGGAGATCCTCAAGCTTATGTTGAAAAGGATGCAGTTGCTAGAAAATGAGATGGGAGAAGTGCCAGAGAACATTCCAGATGAATTGCCTGCTTCCCGTAAAGAATTTATTCTGGTTGTGCAGAAGAATATTGATGAAGCCATCATGCCTTTCATGTTAGATTCAATTGGCAGACTCATAAAGCTTCATGTAGATATTGAGGGATATGGGTATGGTTTAGAGAAGGTAAAGGCTAACACTGTTGCTTTGTCCAGAGGGTTGCTGCAGTTCAGGACCGAGAAAGAGGCTATTGTTAAAACAAATGGGAAAATGTTGAATTACATGTTCGACAAGTATATTCAATATCAGAACAAAAAGAAAGCATAAAGTGTTACAGCTAGCAGATCTTCTTTCTTCTCTTATTCCTTCTCTTATTTCTTATGTTCCCGGATGAAATTGTAAGATTAAAGTTATTGGTTTAAAAGTCATTACTTTAAGTTATTTGAAAAGGTTCTTTAAGATAAGTGGCAAATGTGCACAACCTTGACTTAGTCTCCATATGCATGTCACTTAGAGAGGAATTCTAGGAGAAAGATTGTCCAGTTGTTTCCTTTTCAGCTTCCTCATGTTCTAGTTCAGTTGTAGTTTCCTATTTGTAATTTCCCCTTCATACACTATAAATGAAGGAAGAACCTATGGGTTAAGGGATCAGAATTTGTAATCAGCATTCTTGTGTTCCAGACTTTGAGCTGAAACCCTTGATATCTTTCTGAAAGCTAAGGAATTGAAAGGAGACAGATTTCTAGAGAACTTTGTGTCAACGGTGCATTTTGTTTCTTAATTATTTTTAGATCTTTGCATAAACTTTGTGTTATCTCAGATCTGGATCTGAAACTTTCCTTTGCTTTAAATTTTGTATTTCAAGATCTATTTGTTTATCTATGTGCATGAGACCAACTTTGCGGACTATTGGTTAGATTGCACATCTTCTTTCCTTTCTTCCCGTATTCAATTGTTTCCCTTGTCTGCACATATTTCTTACTGCTTACTTGCTGCAAAATTGCTTAGCTATGGTGCATGAGCTTCGCAGTTAAAGTAAAACCCACAAATAGATATTAGAAAACATAATTGAAAAAATCCTACACGGGAGCCTCACCAGTAAATGAGGGAGATTTATCTCATGACTGCCTAGGTTTTTAGTTGTGTAGAAAATCTAGCCAACAACAATACAGGTTGGATCAACATGCAGAGTATGGAAGAAGAACAAGACTGAGAGTGTTGCAGCTTTCTTCTAATTTCTTTTCCTCTTTCTTCTTCTTTCTCTTATTTTCTCCAACAAAGTAATTGAACAATCAATTAAATTGTAAAACTTAAGTGATTGGTTTAAAAGTCATTACTTCAAGTTACTGGAAGAAGTCAATTACTTGGAAATATGTGGCAGACATGCAAAATAGAAGGTTCTATTTTCAGTTATAAATCATGCATGTAATGCAAAGAGGAATTCCATGAGAAAGATTGCTAGTTGTTTCCCTTTTTCATAGCTTCCACATGTGGCAATTCATTAAAAAAAAATTATTTGTAATTGTCCACTATACATTATAAATAGAGGAAGAGTCTATGGGTTAAAGGATCATCATCACAATTTGTTAATCAACATTCTTGAGTTACAAACTTTGTGCTGCAGCCCTTGATGTCATTTTTGTGAAAGCTGAGGAATTGAATAAAGGCAGATTTCCAGAGAACTTTGTGTCCACGATGCATTTGCTTCTTACTTCTGTGTGGATCTTTAGATAAACTGTGTTATCTGAGATTTAGATTAGAAGCTTTTCTTTTCCTTTACTTTTGAATATTGTGAGATCTACTTGTTTATTTAATGTGTATGAAACCAACTTTGTAAACTATTGGTTGAATTACATATCTTCCTTTCTTCTTTTCCAAATTCCATTATTTCCCCCTTCTAAAAATATTTCAAAAACAACTACTTGCTACAGAATTGCTTAGCTATGGTTTATGAGCTTTGTAATTAAAGTAAAACCCCCTACAAATAGTTATTAGGATTTATACTTACTAGATTGATAAACATCTTACCTGGGAGCCTCACCGGTAAATGAGGGAGATTTATCTCATGACTGCCTAGGTTTTTAGCTATGCAGAAAATCTAACCAACATGATGACATCTTTTGAGGTTGGTCATGCCTTAGTTTTCACTGTATTACCACATACTCTGCCCCAAAGTTCTCAAGGGTCTAATTTGCCCAATCCAAGGCTCAAAATGCAATTTGAAGGTCTCCAAGGCATGATTAACTATTCAATAGACTTCTCCTATCATGATTGAGGTGATATCAATCTCATATGCACTAGGAATTAGCACATTCTTCCAAGAAGACTACCTTGTAACCTTTCACAATAACTTGGTACAGTCATATACCTACACAGTCAACATCTACTCCTAAAGAGTGATAATTTCTTCATAGTCTGATCCAAAAAATCATTTCAAATCCTTCTTTCAGCTCTGATATCTTACCTCAGGTTGTTTATGTCCTTGAAACATCTAAACTTGCTCAAATTGCTCTTAAACTACCTTCTTCATTGTACATTATATCATACAAACTTAGCTTGATAATACTATTAAGAAGATCTTTTACTATACTCGTCTTTTCACCTTGAAATTTTGGGGATTGCTAGATCCTCCCAAGATAGAGAAAACTTGAAATTTATAGACAAATTCATCGGTGCATCAAGAAGTTATTGGGAGCCCTAGCACGAGCCCGAGAAGGGAGAAATCACCATATTAATTTGGTCAAGCATTTTCATGACTTGCAAAAATTATGAATGCACTCCTTACCACCTGTAGACACTTCCTATGTTAACAGTCAGGTAATTTGGTGCAAATTTCACATACTAAGGATTTGGAGGCCACTTTCCTGGCATATTATTCGTTACAGTCCTCTAGAAAACCTACAAATATGTTTAATCGTCCATAATTCATACACCTTTCATTAAAATAAATGCGTCTACATACCATGGGAGGAGATATTGAAGGTTTATGAAAACCCAAATGTCTAATTTCTGTTTATTTCATATCCAAACATACTTTACAGTATATGTTCCATACAAATTCTACATTTTTCATTAAAAACTCCACTTCTTATGTGATGGTTACTCAATTTGTTGCCTTCTACTTATGAACCTCGACCTCTACTACCTTTTTCCTTGCTTGAATTAGCTATCTTCGTCCGTATCTATGCTTAATCGCCATCTGAGAGAGATATTCTCCACTTTACAAGTACATAAAGAGGAGTTCTTGGTGAATCATGACCTTGAACAACTAAATGTTGTTAATATCACATATTTAGACTCTTTAAATCCTTATCCTACAAAGATATGAAAATAAGACAGCTCATGCACTCCTAATTCACCTCTCATACCTAGTCAACTTGACAACTCACCCCTTATTACAATGATTTCACTCTTACTATGACAATGTACACTCAAATTTGAACTTGAACAATACAAACATGGAAATAGAAAACGTTGACAATTCCTAGTTCTTGCTTAATGCCTTTTACATGATTATTCAACCTTCATTGTACTCCTAGGCTCCATGGTGATGCTCCTGCATCAGGATATCCACCTTGAAGCTTTCATGAGCTCTTGCTCATGAGTCTTCATCTCTTTCTTGCTCCTTGACTTGTACCTGGGTCCCATGTCATCCTTGTCCGTGTTAGTTTTTGTGTCTTCTCATTGTATTCTTTGTATCTCATATTCTTACTCCTTTGTCTCTTCTTGTACTTGGCTCTTCTTGTCTGCTTCTCATTTTCTATGCTCCATACTACTTCTTCATCTTCATCTAGGTCTTGAAAGTCTTTTTGTTATATTATTTTCAAGAGCTCTCTCATAAAATATTGAGCTTCATCCACCTTATCAGTTGTTATACTTACATACAAAGCACTAAAAGCAACCTTAGACACAAAATTTTTAATCCACGAAGCTTCTTCGTGTTGTTTCTCTTCCTTTTCTCTTTTTGTTTTTTCACTGACCAATATCAATTTGGTCTTCTTATCCCTGTTTTGTCCTTGCATTGCTTCATCCCTAGGATTTTCAATGAGACTTTCATTCCAATTTTCTCTCACTATTGTCGCATTTACTTCTTCTTTCACTATAATTCCTCCTTGAAACTTGTGTTCTTTCTTCCATCCATCAAATTACTCCATCTCAGCTAATTTAGGATACTCATTGAGTCCATCGTGATGAAGAGCATACTCCAATGTATTCAACTCAGCCTAAAGTCGGTCCATGTTTTCATAAACAAATTCATCTTCCTTTTGTTCAAAATGTAACATTTCTTGAGCAAGGTTTATATCATCCATACTATCATCAAAATAAGCAAAATCTGATTTCAATTTTTCACATTTTACCTCTTCATTTTCATCCACTCGTGACTGTTCTTCATCATTCTTCCATGCTTTCACCTCTTCACCCATGAGCTGACTTACATACAAGGCTTCTATCACCTTTAGCTCTTCCTACAACAAGAACTCATCCATATCTTGGCATTCATCAAACTTAGGTCCAGCATGTGGACATTGTTGTACTTCTTTCGAGAATTCCACATTTTCCTTCATTTCCTCGTTTTGTCCTCCATAAGAGCATCCACATGTTTTAGCATCAGTCCATACTTCTCTTTACAAAATTCAATCATACATTTATCATTGTTTTCACTAATCATACTCAATGTATCATCAACTAATGAATCAAATTCAGTTTTTTTACCTTTATCTCTCATCTCCTTTACCTCGTTTGGGATGACATCCACCTTCTTCTTCCAGCAGCTTCTTGGAACGTTAATTGGTTCCTTAGTCTTCTTACTTTCATATATAACTCTTTGGGCTTCACATGCTTGCTTAGGTGTTATCATCTTAAGCCACTTGGGCACTATATATCCATATTCTTTTGCAATTTCCTCCATGCTCCTTTTTTATTTCTTCCATTTTTCTTGTTTCATGTCTACATGTTTTAATGCTTTCAAATGCATTCCTTATCGCCCTTCTGTTATGGACTCTTTACTTGACCTCTCATCCTTCTTGGATTCCTTGGTAAGGTTTCTCTTTATACCTACAAAATTAGACTGTAACATAACATTAGTATTCAAAAATGTCCTTTGAATGGACTGTCCATCCTTCTTCTTCATTTCTCTTTGTGTTTTTTCCTCGTATTCATTAGACCACTCATTATCTTCATCTATGAAGTCTCCATACTCATGCTCTGTCTCATCTCTGCAAGAATCTTCACATGCTTCACTCATGAATCTTAGCTCTTCGTGTGAATCTATCATTTCATCATGTGTGCTTTCAATCTCTTCATACACTTTGCCAACTAAGACTTCTCCTACACCTGTTATCTCTTTCTCAAGGAGTTCAATTTGCCTCCTTATTTTATCTATCGCCCTTGATTTCTTCTTTTATTTTCTCTTCTTTTCTCCTGACAATCTTACCTCTCTCATTTCCTGCACCAACACCGTTACTTATCTCAAATCCAAAATTTATCTCTCTCTCATCCAAGTCTCTATCGCCTTGAATTGTAGCCTTCTTTATCTCTCTTATCCAAGCTTCATCTTGGATACTTCTAGCTACCTCTTCCTCTTTCTCAACACTTATTTACCCATGCAAGCTTCAGTGGCACCTATGCTAATCTCCTCTTGCTTACTCTTCTCTTCCTCTACTAGTTGTAGCTTCTCTTCTCTTCTCTTCTCTTCTCTTCTCTTCTCTTCTTCCTTGACTATTTGTAGTGCTTTCTTCTCTTTCACCTACCTGCAATCTTGCATCACTGTTTCATCCCAATCATTAACATAATAATTTTTTTTTTAACATTTTTAAAAAATTGTTGGGCGATTTTATTAGAGGGCTCCTGCTCCCCTATACAAGGGCCTAATCCCACGAACCACCAATAAGATGCCAACCTACATACCCTGCATCCATAGTCATCCACCCTCCATACAGAATCGTGCCATAGTGGGGTTTGAACTTGGGTAGGGTCGGAAACAACAATCCGAGTTAACCATTACACCCGAGCCCCATCGGTGATAAAATCTAACATTTACACAACATCTATATTCTTATTAACAAATCAAATCAGATACCTGCTCTGATACGAAAAATGATGTAAATTTGTTGTGCTTGACTATTTCTTATCTTTGATCACCATTTCTTCTACTCATTGTCCTTCCTTTATGCTACATGTTCTTCGAGAAACCCTTAGGGAGATGGAATTCAATACACAAGCTTGACTCCACCTTTAAAAAGCATGTAGCAACCTCAATAGATCATGGAAAAACTTAGTTAGAGGTATTCAAATGAGACATCACATACATTAGGCTATTAATGCCATCAAGTGAAGTTAGATCTCTTAATCCTAATGATGTGTCTTTCTTCATATTCTAAACAGGTTCTTATCTTCATATCCCTTGTCCTTCACTCATCAATATAATCTCATTTTCCAATGCTTGCTCTCTCAATCTCAATGACTATATGATCAAGATGATACTATATGATCAATATGACTTACTTATGTATATCAAAGTGATAATTCACACTTGTGAGCCAAATCTTCTTAACTCGTTATCCTTGTTTTTAAAAGCATCACCCAACATGTATATGTAGCAATCCGTTATAACCTGAAATAAACCTTTGTTCGCAGTCATGTGATTTGTTCCATCATGTATCTAGGTAAATAGTTCTTTAATGGCTTACCTCTTCAGATCCAATTCCCACCTTAATGGCTAATAGGTTCTTATATTCTTGTCCCAACATATGTATACAACTTTAACTGGTCTATGAGAGCTATATGATTGTCATTATCTGTCTTGTTCAGAGTGTGGGTCAGAATTTCCCTCAAAACCATAACATAATAGTCTTTAGACATGGAGTTACTGATATCTATGTTCCTAGCTATCATTTTGATCTAGTCGGGGTCCATGAACCAGTGTCATATAAATATTCATTCTTCATCTACACCTCCAAAGATGATTTCATATCTAAGATCTATGCATTGCTCACATGTGAAACTACATTGATTGAGGAAATATATTGATAGAGGGAATTATTAAGTCATCCATGCTTGTTTCATCCTAATGATGACATCTTTCCAGGTTGGTCATGCCTTAGTTTTCATTGTATTACCACATACTATGCCCTAAATCTCTCAAGGGTCTAATTTTCCCAATCCAAGGCTCGAAATGTAATTTGAAGGTCTCCAAGGCATGCTTAACTATTCAATAGATTTCTCACATAATGATTGAGGTGATGTCAATCTCATATGCACTAGGAATTAGCACATTCTTCTAAGAAGACTACCTTGTAACCTTTCACAATAACTTGGCACTATCATATACCTGCATAGTCAACACCTACTCCTAAAGAGTGATAATTTATTCATACTCTGATCCAAAAACTCATTTCAAATCCTTCTTTAAGATCGGAGATCTTACCCCACATCGTTTATGTCCTTGAAACATCTAAACTTACTCAAATTGCTCTTGAACTACCTTCTTCTCTGTACACTGTATCATACAAACTTAGCTTCAAATTACTATTAAGAAGATATTTTACTATACTCATATTTTCACTTTAAAATTTGGGGGATTGCTAGATCCTCCCAAGACAGAGAAAACTTGAAATTTATAGAAAAATGTATCGTTGTATCAAGAAGTTATTGGGATCCCTAACACGAGCCTGAGAAGGGAGAAATCACCATATTAATTTGGTCAAGCATTTTCATGACTTGCAAAAATTATGAATGCACTCCTTACCACCTATAGACACTTCCTATGTTAACAGTTAGGTAATTTGGTGTAAATTTCACATACTAATGGTTTGGAGGCCACTGTCCTGGCATATTCTTCGTTACAGTCCTCTAGAAAACCTACAAATATGTTTAATCATCGATAATTCATACACCTTTCATTAAAATGAATACATGTACATACCATGGGAGGAGATATTGAAGGTTTGTGAAGACTCAGAGGTCCAATTTCTTTTTATTTCATATCCAAACATACTTTACAGTATATGCTCCATACAAGTTCTGCATTTTTCATTAAAAACTCCACTTCTTCTGTGCTGGTTACTCAATTTTCTGCCTTCTACTTATGAACCTCGACCTCTACTGCCTTTTTTCCTAGCTTGAATTAACTATCTTCATCCTTATCTAGGCCTAATCCCTATCTAAGAGAGAGATATTCTCCATTTACAAGCACATAAGGAGTTCTTGGTCAATCATGACCTTGAACAACTAAATGCTGTTAATATCACTTATTTAGTGAAATGTCTCTCTTTCTTGAATAAAAGCATCGAAGACCTTTGGCCCATTTTGTCAACCCGACAGCCAAAGGAAAAATATAAGGCTGACTTAAGTCACAATAAGTTATTACAAAGTGCAAAAAAGAAATATTTATAAAATTAATAAAGCACTTGTATTAATTTATTTGACTTAATAATAAATTTGTAATCTCTAGATAGGTGCATTGGGTCTAATATTATGTTGTATCCTTTCTAGGGAGAGTAGAAAAGAGACCCATGCTATTTTTGTCATCCCTAGGCAAAAATGCGACTTGGAAAAAGGAGGGAGAGTCGAGTTTAGAAAGGATAAAAATTATTACTCTTCCCAAGAAAAATGCGACCTGGTCTAGGAGAATGGCGACTTGGGTAGGTGAAGTTTTGGGGTGCTTCTTGCATAGAAATCACACAAAATCCTGATTGGGTGTGTTGAAGGTATTTTTTGGGCCAAATTCCTTTATAAAGGGAAGAGGTCGACCTTGTAAGGCATCTCATACTTCTTTTATAAAATCTGAATTTTTATCTAAGCCTGGTGCTTGTTAAAAATATTCAAGAGGACGAAAACCCTCATTGAAAAAGAGAGGAATTTCCAACCAGGTAATTCCATTGAGCTAGCAAGGAGAAATCTTGTATTTCCAGCAGTATTAGTAATAATTTGGAGCAAGGGTTTCTTCCAAATCAAAGTGCAGCAGCTGTAGTATCATTGTCTGAGGTACAGCGACCATCTTTTGGCTAGTATACTATGCTTTCAGGGCATGCCAGGTCAGAATTTATTTGTGTAATATTGTACTAGATTTTCTGGCTGCAAATATATCATTCTCAAATATTTTTGGAAGGTATTACAGCGTAGTTTCAACTCTCTAAAGGGGCAGATTTTATAGTAATTATTTCAGTTCAGTTTAGCCTCAATAAATTCAGATTTCTCCTCATTTCGGATGCATAAAAGACAGATCAGATTTATAAAAAAAGGAAATATAATTGTTGAACATCTTGTATGAGTTTCTTACTCTTATATGAGTTGCCATCCCTGAGTATTTAATTGCAGCAGGTTTAACTGAGTTTATATGGAATCCATTATCACTTTTTAGAGTTGATTCGACTCCCAAAAATCTGTATATCCCATTGGAGCTAGGGTATATCATTGTTGCCATGAAATGAACTTGAATTTCTCTATAAATCTAGTCGCTTTGGCTTGATAAAATTCAGATCTGCAGACTCAGTCTTTGGATTAGCTTCTATTGACTTGTATTTTCAGTTTTGGGAATGCTCCTAATCTATTTAGAACTCAAGAGCCCAATTGGGGACATTACATTTAGACTCTTTCAATCCTTCTCCTATGAAGATACAAAAATAAGACAGCTCATGCACTCCTGATTCACCTCTCATACCTAATCAACTTGACAACTTACCCCTTATTACAATGATTTCACTCTTACTATGACAATGTCCACTCAAATTTGAACTTGAACAATACAAACATGGAAATAGAAAACTTCGACAATTCCTAGTTTTTTCTTAATGCCTTTTACAGGCTTATTCAACCATCATTGTACTCCTAGGCTCCAGGGTGATGCTCCTGCATCATTTAGCCCAAAGCATGCCAATCTTGAATTTTTCTTTTACTTCGTTGGGTGTCCTGTGGGTTGGACCCACTACACTTGCTGTGCAGCTCTGATCTGTTGCCTGGAAGCTTAGTCCTAAATTTGTTTGACTGATCCCACTCAACATGTACTTTAGTCTCAGCTCTAAATCTCTAGACCTCTTTTCCATTGTTGTTAGGAGTACTTTCAGTTATATGAGGTCTAAGAAGGCATTCTTGCTGACCAATGTCATGAAGTAAACAACGTACAAGAATATGCAAATGATTATATCATTCCGCCTAAATCCTCTTCCTCTTTTCCTGTAGTCACAGGAAACTTCCCAGTCGAGACTAAGCTAAGATGAGTGCATTCATATAAATGTTCACTCAAGATATAGTTTTAGGTCTTGTTTAGCTAACAGAGGTTTCCCCTAGTACTTGCATATGCTCTGGCTCGGTAATCATCTATAACTATGAGAATCCAAATATGTTTAGCAAACAATGGTCTTTGTCATATAAGTGTGATTTCAAACTTGTCAATTCATTCTAGTATTGCAGCCTATTGCAAAGTCAAGCTCAAGAAAAAAGACTAGGGAGCAACTAATTAATGCCTATTCGACTCAAAATATCAGGGTACCTTCTAAACCGTATCCCCTTCTAGTGAAGGTCTTTGGGTTCCTTTCTTGTTCAAGTTGGTAAAGACCATTGTATAATCCAGCCAAGTTACAAATGCATATAAAATGTTTCAGCCACTTAGATCAATCAGATATGAGTTGGTAAATGTTCCAGTGCAACTATACTCAAGAGTCAAGAAATATAGAGTAAATCAGCCAATTTAAAGAATCGCATCATATTACTTTCATCCTTACCTATGATACTTAAATCAGTCTCTGCAAGTAGTTATTATAACAGCAGCAATTCCTTATGTAGTTAAGGTTCTGACAAGACAATTGGTAAGTGGGATTATTAACCATATTTCCTTTGATATAGCTCTCTCTTAAACTGTTCAGTTTATCCTTCTTGAATATAGTCACTGCTGAAATTATGTGTATTTGAATCTTACATTATGTGTATTTGAATCTTACATTATGTGTATTTAACCTTAATTCCGTTGATTACAGCTTCCCGACTGATACTTTTGTACCACTACCTATTCAAGAAATAAATGCCAACATTATGTACACGTCACAATTCATATTTTGAATGCAAGTTGCAACTAGATGCTACGTAGATACATTCTACCACAGGTATCAATAAACTGGCTCTGAGTTTGCTTCTCTAAGCTGTGAGATTAGCATTGTCGCTAAGACAAGTGTGGCATCAAAGTATGCATTTGCCCCATCATCCAAGCCAAACTTAGGTGCCAACAGGATAGGCCTGAGACACTCTTACAAAAATAAAATGTTGAATTAGAATACATCAGAAATCATAAAAGGCAACCTAAATCCCAATTCATAATTTCCTGAAAGAGACACTCTTTAGAATAAAAACACTGAGGTTTCTTACTTGCCCATCTCAAAAAACATATGCATATCAGCTTCACATTCTTCACAAAAGGTTAGGAATTCCTGCCATTTTCAGCCAAAGAAGGGCTAGCAAATCAGCATATGTTAAAACACGCTGTAGTTTAATGGGGAGAAAAAAGTTAACAGCATATAACAGCTAACAACTCCATTAGTTGAGTAGAAAACATGCAACTAAATAAATCTCTATTTAAGGTCAATATGGCCATATTAAAATACTAAAATAGATCTATGACAGATTCTCAAAAGTTTATATAACAGTATAAGACAATACTTGGGAAAGGGATGTGATGATATGTTATAGAGCAAATCTTATCATGTTTTTTTGATTGAGAATGCTGCTAGAACAGTTATCAAAGAAAAGCCCAATTGCATTTCAGATAGTTTCTGCTGATGCATGTTTCAACTTTCAAGATATGGATGTTAGAATATGCGGAGAGAGGAAAAAGAAAGAATAGAATGTACAAAGATGGAATGAAGAGAAACCGGAATGCACACTGTACAAATGAGTTGTGTGTCCGGGTATTTATTATGCAAAGACGGTTACAAAACTAGTTAGCGGTTACAACCGCATAACCATACAAAACACTTATAAAAAGGGGAAGTCTTATTCATTTATTCCTACACCCCCTCTTAAGACTTACCCTACATAACTCAAAAACAAACAATCTAACAAAACAGAACTACGCTATCTTCAAACACTTTCACTTTGAAAGCAATGCTATGATAAGGTAGGGCTCCATCAAGCTGCTTCATAACCTTCGTAAAGGTGTAGTTCCCGAGCTGAATTCTCGAGTTCCCGGGTTCCACCTCCCCAAACTCCCGAATCACAGATCTCCCGAATTATTGGACAACCATCCATACTGAGCCATCCACAAGCTCCATCAAGTTGTCTCATGACCCTCGTGAGGGTATAATTCCCAAGATCCACAGTCTCCCAAACTATCTGAGCAACCATCCATACCGAGCTTCATCTACCCTGTATCCTTTCTTGCCTTCAAAGTTTAGAGCATCTTTATAGCACGTATTCGTCACTGTCCTCACTACCTTCTGCATCCGGTGGGTCTTCAACCATGGCTATATTGGCTGTATTTGATATGACTTTACCCTTGAGCACATCATTGGCTCGAACACGACAATCCCATGCTGTGTGACCTCTTTTCCTACAATAATGACATTCAATCTCCAACTTATCTGATCTTCTATGATATTTTCTGGTTCTAGAATAGAAGGCACTTTCTTGCTGGGAATGACCTTCTGCATCCTCTGTAGTTCATTTTTTCTCAGCTAGAAGAGCTGCTATCATATCATCCAGAGATTGAGATTGAATTTGACTGAGAGTAAAAACTACATTGCTATATTTTGAAGACAGACTATTTAATAGGATAGCTTTGGCATCTTCGTCCTCAATTGCAGCTTTCACTTCTGCTAGTTGTCTGATTAAGGACCTTAGATTATTGATGTGGCTTGACATAGAGACTCCGTCATCCATTTTGAACCTATATAACTGAAGTTTCAGGGAAAATTTGGCATTGATTGCTTTCGCTCCAAATAATTTATTTAGAGTATCCCAAATGTCCTTCGATGATTTGTCTAGGTCTACATGATGAAGTTCAGAGTCAGAGAGAGCAAGGCCAATAATAGCTTTCGCTCTATCATCTCTGCTTTGCCATTCTAACAATTTCGATGCATCGGTAGGTGTTGTCTCTTTCCCCGTTTACAATGCCCCACAAATTTTTATTCATAAGTTGCATTTGTATTTTCACTCTCCATGTATGAAAATTTTGACCAGAATATTTTTCTATGGGCATTTCCATTTTAATAGAATAAATACAACTGCGTATTTTGGAAATGAATAAATAAAATAAAATAAAATACCAGTTGCACAGTTCCGTGCCCTAGCGCAGGGAGTCTTTTTGCTTCTGTGTCTTTGAAAAATATTTGTGCCCTAGCAATTCGTGACTGTAAAATGCAGCATATTAGCGCAAATCGCGACTATATTTTCGTGCTCGAAAATACTGTTAATTTCCTGAAAAACGTGCCATTCGCGACTGTATTTTCGGGACTTTTTTTTTTTTTTTTTTCAAAAAAACGTGAGTGTATTCTTCTGATTCGCGACTGTACAGCGTGATTTTTCGTGCCCTAATGGCGCGCCCTTGATTTCCGACTGCAGATTTTTCTATGCTGTCGTTTCTAAAATCCGTCAATGAAAAACCCGCGATTTTTCTTCAGTCTTCGTTATGCCCTTGCGCCTCTATTTTATCTTCAGATCGCTGGTAATGACAAAGATGAATGCGGAAGTCTATGATTCGTTTTCGAGCTTCACGAAAAGTTTTGATTTCTTTCACGTGCCCTAATGGGACTGTCACGAAAATATCTCACTTCCTCTCTATGCTTGCCCCACGCTCTGATACCACTGTTAGAATATGCGGAGAGAGGAAAAAGAAAGAATAGAATGTACAAAGATGGAATGAAGAGAAACCGGAATGCACACTGTACAAATGAGTTGTGTGTCCGGGTATTTATTATGCAAAGATGGTTACAAAACTAGTTAGCGGTTACAACCGCATAACCATACAAAACACTTATAAAAAGGGGAAGTCTTATTCATTTATTCCTACAATGGATACCTTCAGTTCTTTCATGCTAAAACTTCAATATATGGATACTTTCAGTATTATATCAACTGCAGCTCCCCTGTGAGAATATTCTTGTAACTCCTCTATTTGATCAATTGAAAGCTGTGTATGCAGGGCAACATCAAAATTGGATCATTGTAATGAAATGGATTTCAACCCACTCATAATTGGATCATTGTAAATAATATTTAATTTATCCACAATGATTGCAAAATCACCTCTGACAAGCAGCTTAGAAATGGAGAGGGATTTAAAAATAGATATAATATAACTATTTTCCTACATTGCAAACGACATTTTATTATATATGTTGAGCCACAAATCCCACGTTTTCCCGTGAAGTTCTCTCTAGCCATTCCCAACAGTACCAATGTAATTAGTTATCGAATTTGTTTAAATATTAAAATTTATACATTATGTGTATTTGAATTCTTTAAACTACCAAAGTGAGTAGTTGTAGTGCCGTGAATTCTATGTCATTGTCTTTGAGACTTGTCCTCTAAAGCTCAAAAAATTTATAGCAAACCTTCACCATGCATAGGAATGTAGAAATTTTAAAATCCTATGATTGGAAAGAGAAATAGGGAGCACCGGAAACTCAGTTGCAACGAAGCAACCATAACGAAAGAGCCATTCCTTACACAACAATTTCTATATTGTTAGTCTTCAAGGTCAAAGCTCGTTTGTGTTCTATTTTAATTGATCAAGATTATATTTAAATTTGGGTATGTGGGTGAATTTTAAATTCAAAATAATTGGTGATAATGATTTGTTTATCTTTACATCATGTTTATTTAAATATTTGATTGTATATTTTATTGCAGGTTTAAGTGAGGTTTTTTCCTTCTTTGTTGTCATGGATAAAACAATGTATCGTCCAAATACCGTGAAGTGTGGTTTTAGGAGGTTCACTGCAATGCTTTCACAAAATGACATAGAAGATGATGACACATATTCTATAGATGATGACTACCCTTACTGTGTGCCAAGTACACAAATGAGCGATGAAGAAGTAATCATCCCTACTTATGTTCCAAGTACAGAAAAAACAATTGACGAAGTAAACATACCTACAAATGGTATCCACTTGGAACATATCAATGATTCCCCTCTTCATCATGAGAAAATGTCAACCAAAGAGCCACGTAGCCAAGGAAATCAGCCTTCCGTTTCTCCTGCACAAAAGGCAGGGCTTGTTGGAGCATCGTAGACACTATCATCCTTATTGAAGCAAAGCGTATTGAGAGAGACACCCAATTCAACAGTGGAACAATGAAAAAAGCTATAACAACAAGTGAGATATGGAGAATTGTGGAAGATTATTGTTGTACTCATGGGCTCCTCCACACAGCGAGTCAATGTCGAGATCAGTGGGAGCATGTGTTGCCTGATTACAAAAGAGTAAGAGACTATGAAGCACATATACCTTTTGGGCATGATAGTTATTGGAGTATGAAAGGTCGAGAGAGAGTTGAAAAGAAGCTTCCAACAAACTTTGCCATGGAACTCTTTAATGCAATGGATATTAGCTTTGGTAGTGATAGAGCTATCAATCCTAGTAAAATATCGATTGATACTTTTGACACACAGTATGTATTCACTGAGGGTTGGTCTTCTCCAATTGAAAATGAGCCATTGAAAGAGTTTGAGACACTGGCGATGACTGGTGAAAGCTCGTTGAATACTGGAAAGGAAAAGGAAAAACTTTCAACATGTAAAAAACGGAAAACAAGCAACAAAACAAGTATTAAAGACAAGATTGTTGAAAGAAACAAGTTAGTGATTTTTGCATTTCAGATGGCTGAAGAGGGGCGTATGAAATGACACTAAATAGATTGTGAAATGGAAGATAAAAATGAGGAAAGACTGATCAAATTAGAGGAGCAAAAAATTAATCTGCAAATGAACATTGTTTCAGCTATAAATGCTATTGGACAGGCATTTTCAAATGACAAATAATTCTTCAAATCCCATACATGGATTATATTGATGTCGTTTTTTGCTCTTTAGTGGATCTTCTAGTTAATTGTTATGAGGCTGAAATAAGTATATTAATAAAGATGTATTTGAAAATTGTTTGTTTTACTTGCAAATTATGAAAAATAAAACTATCTTGTTTCAACATCCAAATGATGTTATATTGTTGTCGTTTTCTACTCTTTAGTGGATTTTCTAGATACTTGTTATGAGATTGAAATAAGCACATTAATAAAGAAGTATTTGATAATTGATTGTTTTACTTGCTAATTATGAAAAATAAAACTATCTTGTTTCAACATCCAAATGTTGTTATACTGTTGTCATTTTTTGCTCTTTAGTGGATCTAATAGTTACTTGTTATGAGACTGAAATAAGTACATTAATAAAGAATTATTTGAAAATTGTTTGTTTTACTTGCTAATTATGAAAAATATAACTGTCTTGTTTCAACATCCAAATGTTATAATCTTGTAACATTTAAAATCCAATCGTATTTCAACAACTTGCAATTTAATTTAATTATTAGCCTTCAACTTTCTATTTGTCAGTTGTATCATCATTTTTTATTTGATATATTTTAATGGTGCCTTCTTTTGTATGCTTTTTTGAAGGGAGGAGAATAGTGTTTACATTATCAATCTTCAAAATTATCCATTTACATACAATGAATCCTAATTCAATAGCGAAAATGAAATTATTTCTTGGAAATGCATCAATTATTTTTCAATTAGCATTGCAAATATGGAATGATCTTCAAGATTCAACCAATATGCAATGCATTTTTAAGAAGAGTAAGGTAGATTCCTCAACTATGGACGCAGATGACATGGAAATGGAGGTTATTGCTGTCAGTTTTAGACAACAAAGTCAAATCCTTGATGCAGATTTATCTCCTTCTGCATGGGAAGGATACAAGGTGAGTGGTATATCAAACCACGTTCTATACACTGGTGGAACGGGTATATTTTTGAAGTAAGATGTGATGAACAATGTTTCCGCAACATTTTTAGGATACCTTATATGTTATTTCAAAAAAATTGTCAACTATTAAATGACGACCTCAAACAAGGTGAAATGCCCTTTTCATTTGTTAACTCTATAAAAGGCAGGGTCTTTCCAGTTGAAAAACAAGTGGCCATGGGAATGTTAAGATTGACATCTGGAATGAAAATGGTTAACATTAGTGAGTCGTTTGGTTGTGGAAAGCCAACGACAGTGAGAAATGTGAATAAGTTCATAAATATCATGTACACTCAGTTTCGAGGTCATGTTCAGTGGCCAAGTGAGCATATGGCATTGGGGAGAGTAAAAGAAGACTTTCATAGAAAATATTTTTTTCCAAATTGTTGTGGGGCTATAGATGTAACTCACATTCCTATTCGACTTCCTCTTAATGAGTGTCCATCTGATTGGTATGATCGAGATCAAAATTATAGTATGGCATTACATGTGATTGTTTGATGCGGGAGCATCAAGATGTCAAAATGCTCTAGGGTCTTTTAAGTTTTATTGTGTTCATTTGCTAGCATCCAAGTTCATATGGATGAGTGTTTTGTTTGTTTGAACCGATGTAAAAGTTATTAAGCTTGTAATAGTGAAGTCTAGGAAGGTTGAGAGAATAAATTAGCTATGTTGCACCAAGTTTCCGGGACGGATTTTTTTTTAGGCCTTTTTTTAGGGAACGGTAGGGGACGACTATTAAAAAATAAGGGAAAATTTAAAAAATATAGGAAATTTCAAATATTCATATGATAACATTGCTAAAGCATTCATCACACACATTATAGAACCTTAATAAATAAAATTAGAGTTGAATTGAGATTTCACATAAGATCATTTAACCTTAAAAATATAGAAAATTTCAAATATTCATATGAATAATGATAAGTATAACTGTAACACATTGATAAACTTAATAAAACATTCATCACACACATCATAAAACTTTAATACATAAAACTGGAGCTGAAATGAGATTGCACATAAGATTCAAGTTTCAATTACAATGAAATGCCCAAGGGCAACAAAATGTCTGAAACATAGAAAATCAAAATGAAAATATATAGCTGCCCCTAATCTAACTCCGCTAAAGTGGCATCAAAATTAGACTCTGAGTCTAAGTCACTGGAACTATGAGGGGCTGCCTCATCCAATGGAACCCCAACCAATCCCACCTGTGCCTCCTCATCAATCTGTGAAGCATCTTCGGGATCAACATCCCAACGTGTGGCTGGAGTCTGACGATACTCAGGAGTTTGTCGATCCTGAAGTCTTAAGGCACTATGCACGGCTACTAACTTCTCTGCTCGTCGAGAGGTAAGGTGGTTCCTCTTAATTGTGTGGATGAGGCCATATGTGGACCAATTCCTCTCTGCAGCAGAGGAACTAGCAACCTGTGAAAGGAGGCGAGTGGCAAGAATCCTCAAGTCTGGTGCATCCTTGCCATGCCATGTCCACTATCCAATAGGGTCTACTTGAGCTAATGTAGCTCTATCTGTCCTCGCCTCTGGCTTGCTAAATGTTGGTCCACGGAGATTGACAAAGGATAGCCATTGGGTCCGCAATAAAGTGGACTCCTCATCAGTGTACATCTTTCGAAAGGCCTTCATGAGCCCTTCTTTCACCTCTTCATCATCAGATGGAGGCACTCTCCCAGGTCGTGCTGCATACCATTTGGGATTTAGAGCATAGGCTGCCATATGAAGCGGGGTGTTCATTGTGTTCCACCGCCGTGTCACAATGGGCCTAATATGCTCCTCATAAAATCCCAAAGTAGGATCCTTGCTATGAATGGCTTGCTTCATCTGTCCAAGCATGCTGTCAAATGTCTCATAAATCTCTCCAAGACTAGGAGAGTCTGTATCAGCATATCTTATGACCCCCACTACAGGTGAGATGAAGGAGCAAACATATCTGCAAACAATTTACAAAAAAATTAGAAAACATTAAGATTCAAGAATGAAAAACTAAACTAATTTACAAGTTATAAACATGGATAAAAATATTTAAAAATTAAAAACTAAACTTACATATATAAAATCAACAATAGCTTACCTAACTGTGGTCCACCAATCATCGTCGAGGATCTTTTGTTTCACACCTTTTCCTTCAGAAGTGTTTTCCTCTGGCCATCTACCCCACTCTTGATTAACCATCATTAATTGCAAATCCTCCTGCACCTCAAGCATCCTCTAACAAAATGAAATAGCTGGCATATCTAGTGTCCATGGGCTTGAGGAATTCCTTCCTCGAAAAAGACCTGAATAGAGCAAGTGAGGTGTGATGGTTGCAAATGAACATCTGTATGTGTCTAGCCTCTGCCACCACTGCCTTCACCCAATCTATCTTTCCAATGTCTTTCAATGCGTTGTTCAACGCATGAACACAACATGGAGTCCAGAAAATGTGCTTGTAAGCACCCTCAACCATCATGCCAGCTAACTTACATACGCGGGCTGAATCAGTCACTACTTGTACAACATTAGAGGGCCCAATCTCCTCTATGGCATCCTTCAAAATTTGAAATTGGAAGGTTGCATCCTTCCTCTTCCCTGTACAATCAATAGCTCTAAGAAAATAAGGGCCAGCAGGACATGTGACAATGATATTGATGAGTGGCCGATGTTTAATATTGGTCCACCCATCCATGATGATAGAGCAACCCACCCGTATCCAAGTTTGCCTCATCTCCTCCATCACCACACTCACCTTAGAATATTCTTTATCAAGGAGGCTGGTTCGTAGTTTGTGTTCTCCAGGAGGGACATATGAGGAACCAACAACAATTACATCTTTGAACATTTGTTTGAAGAAAGGGGAACGTGACACATGAAATGGTATAGCATTGGCAAAGAAGAATTTGGCAATAGAAGAGTCAACTACTTCCCTTGATTGCACATTAAACATACCCGTAATAGTAGAAGTCTTTCTCTTTCCCTTGGCATAATCCTCTCCTCTTTGACTTTCAACATCCACACATTGGGTAGGCACTTGTGTAGTCTCCAATGGCATCCCTTTTTTCGTTGTCTCACCCTCCATGTGCAACCTAGTCACCTCGATCTTCTCCGTTAATGATATTCTTTCACAACCTCTTACCCCTTGTCCAGTTATGCCCAAAAGATGTGAATAAACCCGCGTGTAGCTGCCCCTAAATTCTTTGTTGCAAATATGGCATAACCACACTCTACTCCCCCTTGAATTTTTTTTTCTTTGTCAATGGCTGTTACAAATTGTGAAAGAGGCTTTTTAGCATTGAATGGCCCCTTTGCATAGATTTTGAGGAGTTGTGAAGGGCAATCAAACGGATTATTTGAACCCACTGTTGGTGCAACACTCTCACTCCCTGAAGAAACCCTATTTCTGGTTCTACCTCTATGTTGCATTGCCAATTGAATCTCTTCACCCTCACTACCCTCACTGCTGCTCATTGTTTTGTATTGGAAATGCAACAACCCTGCAACTGCAAGTGAAAACAAAAAAAAAAAAGTTTGTGAAGAAAAACTTCCTAAGTTTGTGAAGCTTGAAACTTTGTGCAAAGATTAACTAATAAAAAAATGAAACAATGAAGAAATAGTTTGTGCAAATTTGTAAAATGAACAAAGGATGATAAACATACCTCTAATGGAGTAGAATATTGCTCTTTTGCCTTCTTCTCACTGCTGCTCTCTATTCTTCTCTATGCTCTTTTCTTTCTTTGTCTTCTCCTTCACAAAATGAGAAATGAGTCAAATGAGCTTCTTTTTTTGTTTTGATGTTTGTTTTAGGTTTAGGGCACTTAGAAATGCAAGTGGGGGTCCTTGTGGGCCCCCACATTGCTTTATTTTTATTTAAAAGTGTGTTTTGAAAAAAAAAAAGTTTTTTAAAGGTTAAATGTGTAGGGGACGGCTGGATGTCCCCTGTACAGTCGAGGGACTTCTAGTAGTCCCCTAAATGTACCGGGGATGTCCATCTGTCCCCTGCCGTCCCTTGTGTTTTTTTTGACATCTCGGGGACGTTTCCGATGTTTAACAGAGTTTGGGGACGGGAAGGGGACGTTTCCTACCCGTCCCCGAGGTTCTGAAACGTCCTCGGTACGGGGACGAGCTAAAAAACATAGGGGACGCGTCCCTGTGGAACATAGCTTATTAATTGCCATATGTGAGAATCAGAGGGCATTTAACCAGCACAAAGGGAGATAAGGTAATGATGGAGAGCACAAATAAATGGTGTCAAATGTTCACAATTGTCTGTTTAGACCTTCTTAGGAGGAAACTCACTCAAATCTAGAAATTATTAAATGATAATTCTCTCTTTTTGATTGCATGAAATTATGTTTGCAAAAGACAACATATTGTTTACCTATGATATACAAGTTCTATGGTGAACGGCACATTAATAGTGATGTAATTTTGTTATGCTGAACAAGTTGGCGTATACTTATGTGTCCTGTAAATACATGGTGTACTTGTCTATTGGTCTAAGTACAATAGACTTAAAATTACATTACTATATGGACTGTTTCCATGTATTTGTAGTGAAAAGTGAAGGGGTTAGACGTGATTCACTAAACCTTTGATGGGTGGCTGTAATAGGAAGCCCATATTATTACAAGGAAATTATATGGTGTCATCATCTACCTCAAGGGTCATTTAATGTTTCTGAGTATAATCAAGATCACCGGCACATCGTGCCAACCATTCATCTTGCTTTCATAGTGCATTTTGACATATCCATGAAGTACTAACATAAGTGGGATACCACAAGTGATACTACAGAAATATAGAAAGCAATTGCAGGAAATGAACATTGACTTTATTCACGAATTTTTAACAGCTAGGGCAGCGAACTTTGCTGTAAATGGACAATCAAAATACTCACTCAAATCACTTGAAACGTTCGTATATAAGAGAGCTTGATAATATTATAAAGAAGTATAAGAAAATTATTACTTAATATTTGATATAGTAAATGTTGCCAGAAAATTAGACAGCGATTAGGGTCAATAATTCGGCCAACTAATCGAAGTTCGGTCTAGAGGTACAAATTCGAATACAAAGTACTGAAATTATTTATTTCTCTCCGAATATAAGGAAATTACAACTTTATAGACCCCCAAAAGGGCCTGATATGATGGACGGGGCCTTCAGTCTGATTTTGTAACATTGAAACCCTTCAAATAAACTCTGTAAGCTCGAAAACAACTTGCGGGCTTGAGATGATCCAGAACCCTTTGAAAAGTCTCATAGAAATGATGCCTAAACTACCTGTCTTATCTACTGCCGTAAATCTGAGGTCTGAAAACCCTTTGATTTTCTCCACAAATCGGTGTCCCAAAACCCTCAAAACCCTTCCTCTGAAACCCTGCATGAAAAACAACCTGACACAGCTTCAAAGGAGGTGGTTAGCTAGGGTAGATCTCTCACTATTGCCTGAAATGCTAGCTAGGGATTGATCTCTCAAACTGAAGCTAGGGTGGACATGTAGATTTCACTCCACAAGCTATAAATTTGCAAGGTAGCTTGTTGCACATGAAGGAACATAATTTGTATACAAGAATTAAACTTCAAAGCTCCCACAACTCTGCATGATTCATTATTAAGATCCCCAAGGCCAAGCAGAGAGAATATGCACAATATACCTTGAAATGAAGAATAGACAAGAAGTAACTTACAGTTGCTTTTCATGTAAGTCGCCATGTCCATAAGTGTTACCCCCTTGGCAAAATTGCATCACAAAAGTGCCATCTAGCCCCTCCCTAATGACAAAACATTATCTAGTCCCTCCATGACACTTTACGCTCATGTCAATACAAGAATTAGTAACAAAGAGGACTAGAATATCAGTATTACAAAGCTTGGACGTCCAAGCCCCTTGGGTATGACCAAGGCTTGGACTCCAATTCAACCTTAGGAGGCGTAAGAAAGGGAGACATTACATGCCATGAGATCCAATTTTATATGTTGAAATTTAGATCCCTTAACAAATGGTATCGGAGCCCAAGATTTGGGTTAAGTGGTAGAATGCAGATTTGGATTTAGAGATGTTTTTCAGAAACATTTAAAATTAGAAGTCATTTTGTTAAAAAGAGTTCGATTCAAGATGATTCTTGTGCCAAAATAAAGTGAAATGATCAGAAATAGATTTGCAAAATCTTCCTCATTGTCCCATATGTAGTTGGAGAAAAATGATGGCCATGTCATTTAATGCATTCCCAAGTTGGCTACTTCCCAACTGTCTCTTTTTTGACTGGGCTTGTTTTCTGTGAAATTTTTCATCAAATCTTTATCAACTCCATTGGCCTTTGTAAATTCTTGGCATACTGTTGTCGGCCTCCCACTCATAAGAAGGAAACATGATTCCAAGTGACTGCAATTTTGCAGCGATTATGAGTCCATCCAAATGCATCAAGCCATTATCTTTTGAGTCATACTCAATTGGCCTTTTTTGAGTTTGCCATATACATTGGTGGATTTCTGAACAAATGTGGACAGGATTAAATTCCTTGGGCTGCGAAATGACTTTTTTAGCGTTGAAGGTCATGGTGTTCACCCTCGTAGGGTTGTTCATTCTATGTCCTCCTGCAAAGTTATTCCAAGTTGATTTTTTCTAACATTCTGTGGGCCCATCAATTTCTTTTATGCACAATCAAGCTTTCTATATATTCCTTTGTCATTGCAGGGTTGTGAATAGGACTATGCATGTCAGAATTTTTCGAGGGTTTTGGGGGCAGATTTTTTGGTAGATAATTGAGGGGCTCCAGTCCATCAGATTCACGGCAGCCATTTACCGGCTGGGCGTGCAACACGTTGAAGGCAATGAAAAGTGCAGTTCATTTTCCGACCCCATTCTAGTACCTAGGCAGTCATGAGATAAATCTCCCTCATTTACCGGTGAGGCTCCTGTGTAAGATTTGTTAGTTAAAAATGCTATTATCTATGTGGGGGTATTACTTTAACCACTCAGCTCATGAACCATAGCTGAATAATTCTGCAGCAAGTAAGTAGCTGTGAAAAGAAAGGAAATATCTAAAGTGGGGGAAAAAGAGTAGGAAACAGGAAGAAAAGATGGGAGATGTGCAGCCCAATCAATAGATAACAGAGTTGATTGCATGCACATAGATAGATCCAATAGATATTAACACACAAAATTATAAACAAAGGAACTTCCAGATCTAGATCTAAAATAACACAAAGTTTATAAGTAGATCTAAGACAGAAAGGATAGAAACAAAATGCACCGTGGACACAAAGTTCTCCGGAAATCTGCTCCTTTCTATTCCTTTGCTTCAAAGAAGCTATCAGGGGTTTCAACACAAAGTCTGGAACACAAGAATGCTGCTTACAAATTCTGATCTTTTACCCGTAGGTTCTTCCTCTCATTTATAGTGTGTAGAGGGAAATTACAAATAGGAAACTTTTAATGAACTGGCACATGTGGAAGTTGAAAAGGAAACAACTGACAATCTCCTTCCTGGAATTCCTCTTCGCATGACATGCATGAGTTCAAACCAAAATTGAACCTGCTATTTTGCATGTCAAGAATCTTTCCAAGTAATTGACTTTAAAGTAATGGTTTTTAAAACCAATCACTTAAGTTTTATAATTTAATTGATCGCTCAATCACTTCGTCGGAGGAAATAAGAGGAAGAAGGAGAAAGAGGAAAAGAAATTAGGAAAAAGATGCAACACTTCCAGTCCTATTCTTTTTCCATATTCTGCATGCAGTTGACTCTTTTGTCTTTGATTCTCACCAAACTGAATGATCTGGAAGATACTCCCAGCTGACTGGTGCAATTTGCTTGCAGGTATTGCTTCTGACTTGTCTTCCTTCTTATCTTCGAAGCTTTTGCAATTCTTCTCCAGTACATGCATCAATGCAATGTTTGCCGTAGATGACTCATCATTTTTATTTTTAATTGCATATGAGCAATTAAAAATTCTGGAAAGCACTCCGGATGAATGCAAATTCAATGAAGGCTTCAACTGGAAGATGGGAGCACATGCACAAGATCTTGGAAGGAATTCTCCATGCACTGACTTTTACGCGGGCTGCATTAGAAACAAGAGGATGAATTTTTTGCCGGAAGCCTTTGCAATTATGAGATCTGGATCTGCATCTGGATATGGATTTGGATATGGATCTGGGTATGGATCTGGATCTGCATCTGGATATGGATCTGGGCCTGGATCTGGAAGCTATGCATTCTGTTGATCCTTTTTCTTTCATCATGCTTCGCCATGGCCGGAGCAATTCTTTTTCTTTTTACTCGATCGGTATTCTTTGCAACTGGTGCAGATCTGGGGATTTCCTCAGATTCGGAGGATATATTCAATGTATTGGACATTGATTTATATTCCCTTTAACTTCAATAAGCACCTGTGATGAACACTTGCAGTTTATTCAGACAAAGACGGAATCCAGAGCATGAACACTTAATTTTTAATCATAAAAATCTGCATATAGAACCTGCAACCCTAAAATTTGAGGCTTTGCTTGCATGCAAAGCAAGAATAAATATTTGTAACTTCACCTGGGAACCTGTAATAATATGCAGACAATTATACAAACTTAAATAAAGCTCCTTCAAACCTAGGCGCCAAACTTTGAAGCTTTCCGGTAGTGAAAACACCTTCTTCTGAGCAAAATTCCTCCTTCTTTGGGTGCCAAAATTGTTTGGGCTGCACTTCTTTGATAAAAAAGTAATTACTCCATTACTAATGGCAGCCCATGCTTATATAACCTTCATAATTCTATAATTAATAATTGCCTCTCCTATTCCTGACAATTAATTAATTAAAACAATTAATTAATTAAAAAATCATGCTCTTCTCTTTAACTTGGGTGCCAAAATTGCATGCTTTAGGACAGCCATTAAATAAATTAAATTTATTTAATTTAATCTTCCTTGCTTCAGTCTTCTTTGACTTCACCTTAAGCTTTGACCTCATGTGCCAAAAATAGGGATTAATTCCATCAATTAATACTTAAAAAAGTATTTATTCTCCTCTACGTGGGTCACACTTTTTAGCATGAGAGTGGGCTGCATTAAATAAATTAAATTTATTTAATTTATGCATTCTATTTCCATTCTTTTAATCCCTTATTTATGCTTTGACTTTTCCACAAGCTTGGGCGCCAAAAATAGGAAAGGAAACAATTAATTAATACTTTAAAAAGTATTATTCTTCCTCAAGGTGGGTCGCACTTTTCCATCATGGCTGATTTCTATTTTTAAAAGTCACTTTTTGATGGGATTAGTCATCCTGCACTGAAGCTCCGAAATTCCCATGGTCCACTTGAGCTGTTTGACTTTTATAATGGGATTGTCTACCCTGCAAGGCAGGTAAGCGATTCCCATTAATGCCTTAAGTGATTTTCTTTTATTTCATGATGAGAATTTTCACCCTACAAGGCAGGTAAGCAATTCCCGCTTGCCTGCTGCCTCTATTTTTCCCATTATGACTTAAGTGAATTTCCTTATCATGAGAATAAGTACCCTGCAAGATAGATACACAATCCCCACCTGCCTGCTGCTACCAAAAATCCCACTACAGCTTAAAACCTTCCTTTTCCCAAAAATGCGACTTACTTAGAAGGGGTCTTTTTGTGCATGACTTCGTCTTTTCCCAGAGAACTAGACATCCTGTGAAAAATTCCTTCTGGCATAACTTCCGTATATGATCTTTTGATACTCCAAGCAAGAAAATAGGCTGAACCGGCAAAGGAGTTGACCTAGAAAAATTTCACAGAGAAAAAACTCACAAAAAACACAAAAACGAAAAATGTTGCCAGAAGTCATAGAAAAAGCCCAAGATTTATTCCTGGTGGAAACCCTACTGGTATATGGGAATATTGACATGTAAAACCTCAACAGGGTTAAACTGGAGCAAAATTTACATCAAACGGGGCTTAAAATAATTAAATAAAAATTTCCCGCAGGCAAACTCCAGCAACAGAATATAACGAGTTTGGGCATCTGGGTATCTGTCGAAATTGGCTCATATGACTCTCTGGGAATATCTTGACGCAATACAGACACTTTCTAGCAATAAAAACATAAAACGACCCATTATTTTAAAAGTACGAAATTTTTTAATATAGGGTAGTCTCAGATTTCTAGGTGAAATCTGGGGACACCAGAGCCCAATGAAGTGGACCAAGAAACACAAGTGAAAGTTGATGAACAAGCCCAAGCAAGGCTTAGATAAACCATGAAGGTCATGAAGGAAAAAGAGAATGATAACCAAGAAGGTCAGTTGAGTCACCTAGGTAAGTGTGACAGAAGAGCTTTATCTCAGAGAAGAGAAGAAAAAGAAAGGACATGGGAAAAAGTCCTAAAAGATCTTATGCAAGATCTAGCACAACAAGAGAGTGAGAAGGCACAAGAAGGTGTCATGAGAAGCATGGAAGCAAGAAGGTCATTTGAAGACCAAGATAGAGAAGATAAAGGACAGTCAGTCCTTGAGAGAAGAGTAAACAAAGAAAGAGGCAGATCAGAAAGAGAAAATGAAGAGGAATTTAGAGGGAAGAAGGATGATTTTCAAGGAGGACAGCAATGTTTTGATGAAGACACCATGAGTAAAGAAGAACAACAGATAAGGATGAAGAAAAACGGCTTACAAACCAGCCTAGGAGAGGATACAAGTGGCAAACAAGTTAAAAGCATGCATGAATCCGCCAACGAGGTCAAAAAGCCTCTGATTTTTTAATCTAATTGTGTAGCAAGAATGAACATAAATGGACAAAGGCTAAGTGAATCCAGTGAAAGATGGAATAATGAAATGTTCCTAGAAACCTTAAAAGGTCTGGAGATATCTTCTCAAGAAGATGAACTACACAAGATGCAGAGCAATTGCAGTCAAGGCATGATAGAGTCAAGGGAGAGAGAAGACTCAAATCAAACAATTTCATGGAGCAAAGCACAAACCCAAGGAGAAATGAGTGAAGTTGGAGTGATTTTGAACTCTACATGGTTGAAGGTAGACCAAAGCAAGTTATCAAGCAAGATGGAGCTGTACATAGGGACTATGGAGTGGAAAACAAAGCCTAGTACAAGCAAGAGAATCAATGGAGAATCAAATCAGGCATTTGAACCAGCAAGAAGGTACATATGATGTTTTTTATGAGCATGTTTTCAAGTTTCAAGAGGAAATCAGGTTGAGCAAACAAAGGATGAGAACCAAGGAGCAAAAGTACATTTCAAGCATGCATGGGAATGAGGTAGGCAAACAGAGTACAGTCAAGAGGAACATTGAAATACCAGTCAAGGAACACAAGTACTTGTATGAAGAACCTATTAGGATGAATATGGAGCAAGCCAAGCGTGAGAAAAGAGACGAGTCCAAGAAAATAAATATGAAGACAAGAATCCTGAAATATGACAAAGGTAAGCATATACTTGACTTAAGCCTGATCACAGATGGAAAGAAGTTTGAAAGTATTCAAATATTGGTTTGGGATCAAGTCTTGTACAAGGAAAGTATGAGTGAAAGTAAAGGGGGTTTGAGAACAAACCAGACTAGTACATGGAACACTATAATCCAAACAAGTGGACTGAGAACAGCTCAAAAGGAAAAATAGTGAAACTTAAGCCAAGTCTTGAAGACAATAAACATGGATATGCAAAAGTTAATCTTCTATATGACTTTTTGGTACAACTTAAGGGATTCAAGATTGATGTGCATATCAAAGAATGGATTAGGAGTATAAAAACTCAAGAACAGGAAGCAAAATCAGGTTTGGGAAATGACATAATAGTTCAAGAAACAAAATTGATGTTGGGAAACCATGTGGCTAAGGTATGGTCCGCTCATTTTTGTCTTGTTGAGAAATTTAAAGAGCTTCTACATGTCTGGTATAGGCTAAAGCAACAACAAAAAATCTCTGCAAGGGTAACAAAGAGAAGAATAGTGAGAGACTATGCAATTTGTATCTTGAAGAACTTGAAAATGGGATATATACAGCAGGGTGTACATATGAATGATGATAATCAGTCTGAAGGAAGAAATAGTACATACACCAGGAGTACTTATACAAGCCAAGGAGAAACAAGATTTAAGATGAAGAAGTATAAACAAACTATGAAGAATGATACAAATCAGGTCAAGAGAAGTCATGCAAAGAGTCCTAAAGTTGAAATGATGATCATCTACAGTCAAAAAGGGGTAGTAAGTTTGAGTCAAAGGAGAAATCAGATGGAAAACAAATTAGTACCAGGTAAAGAAGTGATGGAAACTTGAGAACAAGAGAAAAAAAGAAGTCAATTGCAAGGAGATAGCAAAATTGCTAAGAACCAGGGAATGCTAGAGGAAAACAAAGCACCAAGAGGCTGTACAAGTAAGGAAGGATCATGCTATGCTGACAACCAGTTATAGTGGGATGAGGTGAAAACCAAGAAGCCATGTGGATTCTTAAGGAATACAAAGGAGTTAGACCTCCACATTAAATATTTTCACTTCATAGACAAAATAAGACAAGCCTATAAAGAGGCCAAATGTGAAGATGAGAACAAAATGATGGTGGAACAAGTGGAGAAGGCACTTATACCTTCTATTGTTGAACTTAACATTGTGACTACAGATACACAAAAAGAAAGCAAGATACAGTCACTGTCAAAGATCATGAAAAAGATAGAGGACAAGCAAGAAACAAGCATGAAGACCCAACCTATAAAGGAGCAATACAAGTACAGGTTCAGAGTGGTGGTAGGGAGGCAGGAAAGAATAACAAGTCAAGGTGGACAGCCAAAGAGCATAACAAGAAACTAGAATGCCAGAAGGAAGAACTCAGAATTGCATTTGAGCAGGAGCTCAAATTCTTCCCACCAAGGGAATCTGATGCAAGAGCATCAAGATGTCAGAATGATCTATGGTCTTTTAAGTTTTATTGTGCTCATTTGCTAGCATCCAAGTTCATATAGATGAGTGTTTTGTTTGTTTGAACTAATGTAAAAGTGATTAAGCCTTTAAAAGTGAAGTCTAGGGAGGTTGAGAGTGTAGACACAAAATCATGCACTTTAGACAATATTTAGCCCGGCCTTATACTACTATTTAGAAGGTTCTCAAGTGTACAAAGTACTAATCAACCCACCTTTTGGTCATCTTTTTCTTATGTTTTATTTCATCTTTCCCGTGTGCTTTACATCACCTATGAACCCATTTCGCAACTTCCCTGACATTCTAGCCCTAAATCAGGGCACCCCAACCTGTACTGGGGCGTCCTGGTCCCAACCTGGGCACTCCGATCTATGCTTAACCTCTTTTGCTCCTTTTTGGGTCATTTCTAGCTGATGGTCATCCTTATCCTTTTCCCAGTCGGCCCTTGTGTGGATTAATTACGAAATTAAGCTGGAGAGCCCTATAAATATAAAGTTATAAGACCATAATAAGGGTCCTAGGTCATAGCACTACACTACTATACTGCTATCACTCCATCTAGAGTTGCATCTATTGCATCACTTGCATCCACATAAAACCATGCATCAAGGCTAGGAGATCTACATCACACACACTTCATAGGGGGAGGGATTCTATTCTATTCCATGCACACATGCTATTTATATTTCTATAGTTACTACTCGCTACTTCACAAAGTGCAACTGAAACGAGAGCACCTAGGGCACGACATGCACACACAAACCAGAACTACATCCGGGTTTGAAATGTAGTGCAACGTTTAGTGATAAGACCACTAGTTTGGCGGTTGAGGTCAGTCTAACCCATTCATTTGCATCTTTTAATTTTCTAGGGTTTGATACTTCTCTTTGTTTTGCATGTCATTACATAGCTCATCCAATGAATCCAACGCATTAGACAAGAAGCACTCGAAGACAACTTACGACCATACCAAAACCAGGTTTTAGGTATTAACAGTGTTCAGAGAACCCAGATTACAAACTAGAGCGCCTCGGGGCACCCCAGTACCTTCCCAGGTTCCTGTGTCAGCTTAGACAGTCCAGACCCGACCTTCACATGGTCCTTGAGTGGTCGTCTGCACTTCCAGATTCTAATGTCAGACCTGCGGCACTTTGCAACAGTCTCCTGATATCAGCTAAGTCGTCTTTCTTTCCTCTTTTGCATTATTAGGGTTTTATTTCACTTAGAATAATTTATTTACATCTATTGCATACTTTCTAGTTTATTTATTACAACGTTTTAGTCCTCCTATTTAGATTAAAATTAATACCCCATTAGGCCCTATTTTTGTTAATCATTTTGGTGAACCCGACGTGCCTCTCTACCACCTTCTAGGATTTTGTATTCACCATGTCATCCCCTTATCAGGTCATGGCCCAATCTCCCTACCCTTCCTATATACCTACCAAGGTCACCCATATACCTACTACAGTCGCTGACTTCATACGTGTATGCACCCAACACCCACCTCGCTTTCTCACACCTCCATCTGACACATCCATCAATGCAGTTACTACCCTCCGCACTAGCATCACTCCACCGGTTGCTCCACCCGTTTCACTACCACCACCAGTCGTACCCACCGCTCCACTCCCTACTTCCAAAGGCTATGACATTATCGAAAATCTCAAGAATACACCAGTCAAAATATCACTTTATGATTTATTACGTAATGCACCGGATTGCCGAACCACACTTGAGGCTAATTTCCATGCCATTCATGTTAAATGTGATCACTCTACCGAAGCCTTTTCCCACCTCATTCAATCTCTTTGTAGTTTGTCTCGTTCTATCTCCTTTACAGAAGACGACATATCACCCGCCGCCAAAAATAACCCTTGTGCACCATTGCTCATTACCACTGTCGTTAGTACTGCTTGTATTAAGTCTGTCTTCATTGATAATGGGTCTGTCATTAACCTTTGTTCCCATTCCCTTTTACAACAATTAGGAATCAAGGATATTCTCATCTCCCGTAATTCCACCCTCATCCGCAGTTACGATTCTTCCACTCACACATGCCTAGGCACTATATCCCTTCATATTCGGGTTGGACCTAAAACCGTTCTTACTGAATTCTACATCCTCAATGCTTCTTTCCAACCCAATATCCTCTTAGGCAGACCTTGGATACATGTCATGCAAGTTGTACCCTCCACCGTACACCAATGTGTCAAGTTCCTTCATGATGGCTATGAATATACTGTCACTGCTGACCCGAAACCTTTCAAGTATTGTCGTATTGATCCTATCACGTCTATGCCTGTTCCACCACCACATCCCATTCCTTATGCTAGCCTTGATAAATATGATGTTGGTCAATCCATTGCACCAAATCCTACTACCCCTGTTACCCTTTCTTCTCCCATACCTACTCACACTTCGGCTATCCTTTCATCCACTGTATTTGTCCCTACTAGTGCTCACATTGAATTTTTTCCCCCAAGTGTGGGACTTGCAAAAATGGGAAAAAAATCTCCAGAGAAGGATGGGTCCTCTTCTTAAACTACCTACCACAAGCTACTCTAGTGCAGAGAAACTAATCATAAACCTAATCTAACTGTCCAACGAGACAAGGAGAGGAAGAAAGCAAGAAAAATGAAATCCTACACTAAAACGGTGATACACCAGAGAAGGAAAGTGTTGATCATTGATCTAACTGCCTAAAATGGAGAGATGTGAGCGATGGAGAGGATGGACAAGATGCACCACAAACCAAGGATAAGATTCACACATAACACCATTTTGAATCCCTTAAACATAGCTCCCAGACACCTGCAAATGAACATTTAGAAGTATGCATAGGATACCCTACAACAATGAGAGGCACGGGGAGACAACAAAATATGCAAAGGATGGAAGATGCACCACTAAAACATATTTTTATTGCTCTAGAAGTTTGCACAGTATACCATTATCGGGAAAGAGGCAAGAAACACCATTTCCAGAGCATGGGAGGAAGGTCTAAACTCCATTTTCAAAAATGGAGAAGAAAAGGAGAGGGGACAAAGAGAAAAACATCCCAGAATGTCCCTTTACAAATGAGCCAAATCTGGCTTTTATCAATGAAAAAAAAGTCCAGGAAGGAGAAACGCGGGAAAAATTGAAATGAAGGTTCAACCACTAACCAGACTCATCAAAGTGGCATGGGTACCCTTAAAATTTCATTCCCCAAGATTTTTAACCATGCTGGAGAAGAATGGAATCCATACTGCATTAAAAACTAGTAGTTGAATGTTGGTTTTGCTCCTTTTCCTGTGCCAGGGTCATTTTTTAATTTTCTCCCACCAAACTTGACCAAAATTCAAAATTGAAGTGTTCATAGTGTAGAGGATCTCAACAATTTTCAACGCCACCAAAATCACAAAAAACCGAGCTCTGGATCGAAATATATGGTCGTCTGACGATTTAGGGCAAAATAGGGTAAAAATCAGGTTGGCGGGCCAAAAAGTTGACATTTTGCCTCTTTTGTGAAATTGGAAAATTTCCAAAAAATTCTCCACGTCCCATGGCTCCAAGGACACGTGGCACTCTCTGATTGGCTGCAGAGATGCGGCCCAATTTTACCCTCGTGTTTTCACCACTTTGGAAAAAATTCCAAAATCCTTCCGTCGCCCCGCTCCCTGCCGATGAGTGGACACGTGGCATCATTTGATTGGCCGGCGGGGTTGTGTTTCCATTTTTTCCTTTGAGAAATTTTGACCAAAAAGGCCAAAAAACTTAAAGTATCTCTAATGCCCACCGCTCCGCCTTGACACGTGGTGCCTTCTCATTGGCTGCGGGCCTTAAACTTTTTCTTTTTCTTGCGGGCTTTCGGGCCGAATGTTTCCTTTGAGTTTTTAACCCAAAAAAGGGTTAAGTGCCAAACATTTCCCCGCCGCCCGCCAATCTGCTACTCCAAACTCCATCGAGCCATAACTTTCAAAATATTTAGAGTTGGAATTCTTTAGCCTGGAAAGGGGAAGAAATAATCTATCTATTGAAGCCATTTGCATTTGCCAAAAACCTCTTTAGCCAAAATAAAGGGGCTTATTTTGGATAACGATTTTGGTGACTCAAAGGGGTCATCTGCCTGCTAGATGAATGATTAGTGACCTGGGAAAGAAATTGTCTCCGAGTTATCCTTGCGGGCCCACAGGCCTTGGGAAAATTTCCCTTCAAACTCATGATCGAGCCATAACTCAAAAAATACAAGGAGTTAGGAGGACTTCTTTACCTTTCTGGAAAGGGGAATAAATTATCTATCTATTGAAGCCATTTCCAAAACATTTTGACTTGAAACTATGTAAAAATTTTTAAAGCACAACCCCAAGGAAAAATGAAGGCAAGTTAGCCAAAATAAACCCAGGGGCTATTTTGGATAACAATTTTGGTGACTCAGAGGGGTCATCTGCCTACTAGATGAATGATTAGTGGCCTTTCAAAAAAGCCATCCATTTGGCATGGAGTCTTATGAAAGAGGGTTTATACCCACAAGCTGATCTGAACTGATGAAAATTGACCTCTGAGCCACTTGGAAACCCACTGAAACTTGGAGTTGAACTTCACCAAAAGCCACTGCAAAATGCACTATGCAAGAGCAACCAAAACATCCTCACCAAACAACTATGTACAAAATTGGAAATCATACATACCCCAAGTGGGATATGACAGAGTGTGCACAAGCACTTCTTCTATGACTGAAAGAAAACCTACCTACACTACTCTAACCATGAGCAAAGGCTGAGCTCAAACAAATGACCTGCAACTGGCATGGAGAAATAGCTTCCTTTCCTCAAAAATGGCAGCCATGCAACTGATTTGGCACTGAACATGGCTGGTTGGATGAGTGAAAAAATAACTACAAGCTGATCTTCTACCCAAATCATCAAGGTGTCAACTAAAAACAAAAACAATAACTCTTTTAATTTCTCTACATTTAGACTGAAGAGGCATTGCAGTTGATCCTTGGTACTTTGCATAACATCCTCATGCTTAGAAGCAAGCATGACTAGTTTTGGCTTCTCCCTTGGCTCCAATGAATCCAAGTACCTTATTGGGGAAGGTCTGATCCATTTGATATGCCCATAGCCCTGATTTTCCACTCCAAAAATGGAGTCCTCTTGCTGACCTTCTTGGGTGGATGGTGTGGAAGGAATGGTGGAGTTTAATCTCTTTCTCTTCCTCTTCCAATGAAGAACATGGAAGATTTAAATATTCCAACCTTGATTCCAAAGAGCTGCCATAAAATGCAGGCTTGCTGCAAATGAATGCTCTCCTTCATGGCAGCAGGCTCTTGTGCTTGGAATGTGGATGATGGAGGAGAAAAAAATGTGATTTCCATGGGCTGCTCCTCATCAAAACATTCATCTAAGTCTAATAAACAATCAAACTCTTCGATGTCCTGTTGTAACAAAGTCAACTTCCTCCATGCATGGTGACCTTGAAATCTTCAACTTGTTTTCACCATATGAAGCTTCATCTCTCAAACATGAAGCTAGAAAGTCTAAACTCTTCCAAAAAGTTAGAATTTTTGAGGAGAGATGGATGGGAGGAAGATCCATAATAGGTCTCGTGTATGGCCTGCTCATGATTCAAAGCCTTTGAATCACATTTTCTCTCCACCTTCTTATGCTCCTTTCTTTTGGATTTGGAGTTGATTATTCTTCTTCCTCTTGCATGGTGTTCTCATGATCTGCAACTTGATTGAACTCTTCCTCTAGCATGAAGTTTGAAAGATCAAACTCTTCTTCAACATTAGCTGCTCAAAGAGGATGAAGTTGGAGCTGAAGATCTCTTTTAGAAGGTCCTCCATCCTACGGCCAAATCACTCTTCAAATGAAAGCCTCTAAAACTGCATGGTCTTCTTCTTCTCCATAGTCTGAATGCACTCCTCTTCTTTTGGATTTGGAATGATTTTTTTCCCTTGTTTCTACTGATTGTATAACTTGATTTGGATCAGAAATATCTTCAAACAAAGTGCCAACATGGACACTGCATTCAGAGCAAAATGATTTCTGATCTTCTTGCTTCTCTGCTGCTACAAAATCAGCCTCAACCACCTCTGGTTCTTCAACCTTTACCTCCTCTGTAGGCTTAACCAGCAAAGGAATTTTTGTAATCCCAAATCTAAGAGCTAATCTCACTAATCTCTTAACCATTTATTCTTTGCATGGTTCTTCTTCTTGTTGTCCTTCTTGACTGATTTTTACAATTTCTTCTTCCCTACATGGAATTGGGAAGGCAAGAGGAGAAGTAGGTTGGGATTCAACCATTTTTTCATTTGTTTTTGGTGGTGGAATAGATGAAACTTCTTGTTTCTTTGGAGGGGAAGGTATTTCTTTTAGCTCTTATGGAGGGGATTTGGATTTGGAAGAAAAAAGGGAAGAAAAACTGAGATGAGATGGAAGACTAGGGGATGGAGGGATGGATTTCACAACTGGAGCAGCATTGGCTGGGCTTGAAATTTTGCATTCAAAATGAGATGGTGTTGCTTGAGGAATGGAAAGAGAAATACCAGATGATGGTGTAGAACTTACCCATTGACAAGCTTGTTCAGCACCAAATTCATAGGCCTCTATGTCTTGAGTCCATTGTGCAAATTGGGGCAGCATCCCAATCATGAAGTCCAGCTTCTCCTGAGGGCTGAAGTGTCTTGGAAAAGAGCCAACCCATGGACAAGGTGCCCTGCAACCAATTCTGAAAGCCTACATTTGAGCTGCAACTCTTGACTGCACCATGCCATTATCCATTTTTTGGATCTTCTCCAACAGATCTGCACTTTGCATTTGATTGTCTTCATTGCATGTGTATCCTTTCTCTTGGAAAGCTCCATAGACAAACTGATTTTGGCACTGCTACTCATGTGGATATGCATGCTGATTTTGAATTTTCTCATAATGTTGATCTGGAGGATTTGAAAAATATGTTGGAGGTGGAATGTATTGTTGTTGTTGTAAATGTGAATTCCATGATGGAAATGAAGTCATGATTGCACAACTTCATGGAATGGAAAATAATGAAAGAGATGGAAAGAAGAATGGCTGAAAGTGAATGGAAGGCAAGTCTACAACTTCAGAGATGGGTTGTTAACTAGATGGAGTCGCCATATGTGTTTGAAATTGCCTCCAAAGGCTGAAATCTTCACATGAACACACCAACCTACAAAAGATGAAGTGGAAGACTTCTAAGATCCCACCGGGCATGAAAAAACTATTAGTGCGAATTCACAGCACCCCCAAATGAGTTATGGATCTTCTTTTCTAAGGAAAATTCATTTGGTGTGATTGCACAACATTGAGGTTTCCCAAAGTGTGGGACCTTTGCAAATGGGGAAAACTCTCCAGAGAAGGCTTGTTCCTCTTCCTAAACTACCTGCCACAAGCTACTCTAGTGCATGTCAAAGATAATCTAAACCTAATCTAACTATCCAACGGTTGAAAGAACACCATAATAACATGTTTTTTATTGCTCTTAAAATGCACATGGACCATTACATTGTTTGCTCAGAGGCACAAATCCGCTTTTCCAAGTGCACAGGAGAAGGTTTGGCAGCACAAAAATGGAGTTAGAAAACAATTTGAGAAGAGTTTCCACCACATCCCAGAATGTCTCTCTTACAAATGAGCCCAAAACTGGCTTTTAACGCTGAAGCAGAAGACAAGGAGAAAGGAAAATGTGAGAAAGATTGATTTGAAAGCTCCACCAACCCCAACTAGATCCATAAAAATGGTAATGGGTGCCCTTTACGATCCATTTTTCAATGTATTTTCGACCATGCTGGAGAAGAATCGAAGCCAATACTGCATTAAAAACTGGTAGTTGAATGTCTGTTCTGCTCCTTTTCCCGTGCCAGAGTCGTTTTTCCATTTTCTCCCATCAATTTTGACCAAAATTCAAAATTGAAGAGTCCAACATGTAGAGGATCTCGACAGCTTTCCAACGCCACCAAAATCACTCTCCTCCATCTTCTTACCCATAGCCATACTCATACTACATCCTCGCACCCCTCGTTACCCAATGACACACTCTTGTGTTTCAGTTCACACTGGACTATTAAGGGATTACCATTACACTGAACCCAACGCACTACACTATAGGCAATACATATTCTACCATCCTACATTGTGTATATATACACCATACACCATACATTTTACATTTACTTCCACCATTACATTATACATATCATACATTTTCCTCTACACTAGCCATCATTATCTATGAGGCTAGTTTTATCCTCCCATACTTCCATTCCAGCTTTACGCTAGTTTGCATTATACATAGGTCTTGCTTTATATTTTATCACCACATATTGTATCTACACCTATCACCACCGCCTACATACATACATCTTATATATTCTACACGATACACTAGATTCCATTACACATGGATCTAGTTTTACCTATCATCATTCCATATTCCATTTCTATACATTATTATCACGGTGAGGCTCCCATGTAAGATTTTGTCAGTTATATTTTCTAGTATCTATTTGTTGGTATTACTTTAACTATACAACTCATGAACCATAGCTATATAGTTTTGCAACAAGTAAGCAGCTGTTAAAGAAAGGAAATATCTAAAGTAGGGGAAAATGATAGGGAATAGGAAGAAAAAAGTGAGAGATGTGCAACCCAATCAATAGATTAAAGATTTGATTACATGCGCACATAGACAAAACCAATAGATATTAACACACATAATCATAAGCAAAGGGAACTCCTCAGATTTAGATCTAAAATAACACAAAGTTTATGAAGTAGATCTAAGACAAAAATTTAGAAACAAAATGCACCGTTGACACAAAGTTCTCCAGAAATATGTTCCTTTCTATTCCTTTGCTTCAAATAGCTATCAGGGGTTTTAGCACAAAGTCTGGAACACAAGAATGTTGCTTACAAATTCTGATCATTTTACTCGTAGGTTCTTTCCTTCATTTATAGTGTGTGGAGGGGAAGTTACAAATAAGAAAATTTAACTTAACTAACACATGTGGAAGTTGTAAAGGAAACAACTGGCAATCTCTATCCTAGAATTCCTCTTTGCATAACATGCATGATTTATAACTGAAACGTAAAACCTTCTATTCTGCATGTCTGCCACCTATCTCCAAGTAATTGACTTCTTCAAGTAATGGCTTTTAAACCAATCACTTAATTTGTATAATTTAATTGATCGCTTAATTACTTCATCGGAGGAAAAAAGAAAGAAGACAAAGAGGAAAAGAAATTAGAAGAAAGTTGCAACACTTCCAGTTTTGTTCCTTTTTCCATATTTTGCATGCAGTTGACCTCTTTTGCCTTTGATGATTCTCACCAAAATGGATCTGGAAGCAACTGACTGTGATTTTCTTGTGGGTATCGCCTTTGACTTGTCTTCCCTCTTATCCTTGAAGCTTTTGCAGTTCTTCTCCAATACATGCATTAGTGCAATGTTTGCCGTAAATAACTCATCATTCTTATTTTTAATTGCATATGAGAAATTAAAAATTCTGTAAAGCACTCCAAGGGAAGGAAAGTACAAGTAAATTCAATGAAGGCTTCAACTAGAAGATTGGGAGCACATGCACAAGATCCTGAAAGGAATTTTCCATGCACTGACTTCTACATGAGCTGCGTTAGAAACAAAAGAATGAATTTTTGCCAGAAGCCTTTGCAATTATGAGATCTGGATCTGGATCTATACCTATGTCTGTATCATTGACTTCAAAAAATCTGGAAGCTGATGCATGATTCTTTTGATTCTTCTCTTTCATCCCGCTTTATCATGATCGGAGCAATCTTTGTCTGAGCAAATCTTTTTCTTTTTATTCGGTCGGAATCCTTTACAATTGGTGCAGATCTGAATATTTCTTCACATTCGGAAGATATATTGAATGTATTGGAAATTGATTTAAGCCCCCCTTTTTTTATATAAGCACCTGTAATGAATACCTAATTAATTCAGACAAAGACAAATTCCAAAGCATGAACACTTGATTTTTATCACAAAAATCTGCATATTAAAGCCCGCTGCCCTAAAATTTGAGGCTTTGATTGCATGCAAATCAAGCATAAATATTTTTAACTTCACCTAAGCACATGTACCAACATGCAGATAATTATACAGGCTTAAATCAAGCTCCTCCAATCCTAGGCACCAAACTTTGAAGCTTTCCAGTAGTGGAAAATACAACTTCAATGCAAAAATCCTCCTTCCTTGGGTGCCAAAACTATCTGGGATGCAATCCTTTGCAAAAAAAATTAATTACACCTTCACTTATGGCAGCGCATGCTTATATAAACCTTCAGCATTCTATTTCTAATAATTTTCCATCCTATTCATGGCAATTAATTAATAAACAAACATGTTTATTCATCCAAATTGGGCGCCCAAACTTGCATGCTCATGGCTGCCATTAAATAAATTTAATTTAATTTATTTTCAGCCTCCTTCCTTCAGTTCTCTTTGACTTCACATCATGCATTGACCTTTCTTCTATTTATGGCACCAAAATTGGTTGTGAATAAATCATTAATAAAAATTATTAAATGCATTGTTATTCACCCAAGGCGGGTCGCACTTTTTGGCATGGGTGAATTCTAAATTTTAAGAAGTCATCTTTGATGGGATTATTCACCCTGTCTATAACTTCACTTAAGCTTGTTTGACTTCCATAATGAGAATTTTTACCCTGCACTGCAAGGCAGGTAAAAATTACCGCATGCCTGCCACTTCTATTTTTTCCATTATTTAATTAAAACTTCCCAAAAAGTGATTACATGAAAATTAGTCTTTTGATAAAATGCGAATGGGTGAATAAATCTCTTTTGGGAAAAGTTAGCCTGTTAGGTAGGTAATAAATTCCCATCAGTGCTTTAAGTGATTTTTCTTTATTTTATAATGGGAATTTTCACCCTACAAGGCAGGTAAGAAATTCTCACCTGCCTGCTGCCTCTAATTTTCCCATCATAACTTAAGTGACTTTTCCTTCATGGGAAAAAGTACCCTGCAAGGTAGGTACAAAATTTCCACCTTCCTGCTGCGACCATAAATCCCATTGCAGCTTAAATCCATCCATTCCCAAAAATGTGACTTGCCTAGGAGAGGCTTTTTTGTGCATGACTTCATTTTTTAAAGAGAAGCTGACTTCCTCAAGCTGATTCCTTCTGGCATGGCGGCTATAGATGATCTCTAGATACTCCAGGAAAGAAAACAGACTGTACTAGTGAAGGAATTGACCTAGGGGAATTTCACAAAGAAAAAACGCAAAAAAATAAATAAAAACGAAAAACGTTGCCAAAAGTCACAGACAAAGCCCAGGATTCATTCCTGGTGAAAACCCTACTGGTATATGTGAATACTAACATGAAAAACTTCAACAAGGTTAAAGCTGGAGCACAATTTACTTCAAATGGGGCTTTAAATAATTAAATAAAAATTTCCCACAGACAAAACTTGGCAAAAAGATAAAACGAGTTTCAGCATTTGGGTATTTGTTGAAATTGGTTAATATGATTCACTGAGAATATCTTAACGCAATACAGGCATCTTTTGACAATAAAAACACAACATGACCCGTTATTTTAAAAGTACGATTTTTTTTTTAACATGGGGTAGTCTCAGATTTAAGACTGAAATCTGGGGACACCAATTCTATATAGTCAATGTTTAATTTCTTAGAACATCTCCAGATCATTATACAGCCTATCTAGCACCAGAAGGAATCAAGCTGAAGGTAGACTTCTGACCAAAAATATGAAGTCATTTATACAAAAATCCTCTTCTAGGCAAGTCGCACTCACCACCCTTGGAATAAATAGATCTAAGCCATAATGGGAATTTTGGCAATGGCAGGACCTGGCAGGAACATTTGCCTGCCTAGCACATTACTTTTTCACCATGATTCGTAAAATACACCTTAAGTTGCAATGAGAATTTTAGATAGTGGCAGGAAGGCTATTTCTTACCTGCCTATTCAGAGTAAAAATTCCCATCATAAAAGAATAGTCATTAAAGCACCGGCACTTTCTTACCATGCCTTGGAGAGTAAAAATTCTCATTATAAAAGTCAAATCACTTAAGTGGAACAGGGTATTTTTGGATACTGCGGTGTAGGGTGGAAATTCCCCATCATCTTTGACTAGATTATCATTTTAGCAATTCCTCTTACCAAAACACTTAGATTGGACTAAATCACACTTGGGTGAATACAATGCATTTAATAATACGCTTATTAATGGTTTAGGGTCTCCCAATCTTCTCTTTTAATTGGTGCCATGAATAGAATTCGAAAGTAAATGAAAAAGGATATAGCTCCAAAGACACCTTACTCAAGTCACCTCATGCTGTCCCCATAAATAAAGACCCTTAGCCTATCTTTCACGTGGGCTTTGGGATGTTGCAGAAACTTGGGCACCCAAATATTGGATTGCCTAGATGAGTGCTTTTATCATTTGACATTGTAAAGCAATAATTATTTAATTATTTAGGATTATTTAAACTGATTTATAAAATTTAATCCCATAATGCAGGGCTTTAAAGCAAGGGAATTAATTAGAAGTAACTTTTTGGCTTTTAATATTAAAATTGCACCCTTAAAAGGTTTTGGACACCACACCTAGGGAAGGAGGAACTATTTTTATTAAAAAGTGATTTTCTCCTCAGGAAGCTTTGAAGTTTTGTGCACCTAAAGGAGAGCTTGGGCTCAGTGTGAGACTTATGTTGGTTAATCATTTGATGTTTCATGTTCCATGCTTGGAGTAATGGGATGTATGCCCTTTTCTTCCTTTCATTGTGCAAGCTTCAAAGCCTCAAGATTATTGAGGGCAGCAAGTTCTTTCATTATGCAGATTTGATGTGTGATAAAAATCAAGTATTCATGCCATTGGACTTCATCTTTGTCTGAGATAAATTGCAGGTATTCATCATAGGTGCTCAAATCAATGTTATATGATCATTGATTATTGCTTCAATTTATCAGAAAAAATTGACTTGGATCTGGGGTTTGATCCAATGCATGTTTTGAGAGTTAAAAATGCTAGATCAAAGATTGTTCCAGCCTGATTAATTATGATAAATGAAAAGGGCAGAATATTTGCAGTAGCTTCTGGAGATTTTTTGAAGCTGGAAATTATATAGACATAATTTTCCCTAACCCTACTGATTTAATTGACAGATTTTGGGGGCAGATTTGCAAGTGGGTTTCAGTGACAAAAAAATTCATCCTAGTTCATTGGAAAGCAGCTCGTGTGAAAGTCAGTGCATGGAATAATTGCATTCCAAGATTTGTGCATGTGCTCCCAATCTTCTAATATTGAGTAGCCATATTGAATTTTTGTAGTTTCATTGTTCAAAGTGATTTTTCCAGAATTAAAATTGCTCATATGCAATTAAAAATCAAAAATGGATGAGTTTTGTCTGAATTTATTTAGACAAACATTGCCACTTGGTCCCATTACTAGGAAGAACTAAAAAACATTTAAGGTTATTTAGGGAAGACAAGTAAAATCTAATCTTCCGTAAGAAATCAAGTTAGTTAGCTTCCAAATAAGGAGGGTGATTTTATAAAGGCAAGGAATTGATTTGATGCCCTAAAAGTGTTGGGTGACCTACTTTTTAAAGAAAAACTAGGTTTCGTGTTGGCTCTTCAAAATCTAATTTTTGCATATTATTCTTCATATTTTTCTTGGCCCAATATCTCAAACAAGCTCATTTGGACAATCAATTAGCCATAAAACTTATGAATTTTGGAAAATTGCAGCAGTTGGGGTTTGAAGAAGTAATTATTTTCCAATAGGTGTGATCAGATTTATGTTATTTCCTAACTTTTCCTAGAAAGGTTCTATTTTTAGTTATGGTATCATGCATGTCATGTCCAAAGAGGTTTGTTTACAGAAGGAAGATTTCCAGTTGCTTCTCTTTTCAGGTAGCTTCCACATACGAGAATTCAAAAGCTTCCTCATTTGTAATTGTCTTGCTCAGGCATTATAAAGGGAGGAAGAACCTATTGGTTAAAGGATGAAAATTTGATTATGGCATTCTATGTGTTCTAGACTTTGAGACTCAAAACCCTTGATGCAACTTTCTAGGAAAGAGTTGAGGAATCAGAAGATGGAGGCAGATTTAAGAACTTATGGTCCATCGAGGTATTTATTCCTTAGTTTATTTTTAGATCTTTGCCCCAAACTTTTTGTTATCTTAAATCTAGATCATGAAAGACATTTTCGAGCTTCAAATTCTGGGAAGTTTCCAAGCCTGTGGGATTTCACGTAGCCCTTGTTTATGTGCATGGGGTTAACATTTTGAGCAACTATTGGAAAAGGTAGGATCTTGTTGGTGATGATACATAGAATCCTGATCCTTTCTTCACATTATTTAAGGTGTTATTTGATGTTCTTCATGCACATGTTTCTTACAACCGCTTACTTGCTGTAAAATTGTTTAGCTATGATCCATGAGCTACACAGTTAACGTAAAACCAACAGATAGATATTAGGAAATATAATTGACAAAATATTGCACTGGAGCCTCACCGGTAAATAAGGGAGATTTATCTCATGACTTCCTAGGTTTTCAGCTATGCAAGAAATCTAGCCAATAGTTTTTGGCGACTCTACTGGGGAACAACACAACTTTAGCAAACTAGAGCTTTATCTTGCCCAATTGCTCATTGAATTTCAACAACAACCGGAACTAGATTGCTGGTCCCAAAGATTAGCAATTGAAGCTACTCCCAGAAAAGGATGTGGAGATGAATAGATTGAAGACCAATTCAAGCTTTGTTGATATCCAGCTTGAGAATGATGATTTAGTAGGTCATGCTAGTGAACTCCAACATTAATTACCTCTAGAACTACAAATGTCTGCACAAACATGACTATGAGGAGCTTCTTGAAGATGATCAAAGAATGGTTGTCATATTCAGTATTTACACAATCAGCAAACTTGCCAAGTTGAGCATTAGCTGATGAACAAAGCAGGAGTTTGGGCCTTTACCTTCTTCCTTAATATCTCATGATTGCCTAGGTTTTTAGATGTGCAAAAAATCTAGCCAACTGTTTTTGGCGACTGGTTGGGGACAACACCGGATGAAGACCAAAGTATTCTTTATCTTGCTGTAGTTCCCTTCTATATTATAAGCTCAACCTAGCAGAACGTCCATTCATAGATGATCTGGCATGAGTTCAAGGAATGGATCGACCATTTTTATAGATTGCAGGAGCAGTTTAATTTTAGTCATCCTCCTCAAGTTAGATTCAAGCCGTAGATCCAGTATTTCACTCAGGAAGAAGAGTGCTCAACTCCTCAGATCCGGATTGTGTCCAGCACAATCATGTAGGGGATACTTCACCAAGTTTTTTCCAAAGAATACATTCTCCTCTCATGATGCAGAATCAGCTTCTTGTCCCTGACAGCATCTGTTCCATGGGACTTAGCTTTTCAATGCCTTCCTGAATCTAACTACAAAAGAGCACGTCTTTCTGACTTTTTAGCAGCTCAAAATATGGTAGTTGAAATTGAAGATGACCTCATAATGGCTGGAAAAATAAAGAGCAACACTTCTAGAGTTGAAAGTTCATCCTCTACTACTACTTCTGATTCATTATTGCAAAAATTATAAAATGAGATGTCGTAGATGATGAAATAAATGGCTCAAATGGCTCAAGGGCAACAACACTACCCTTGCTTGGAATTTCAACAACAACCGGAACCGCATTACTGGTTCCCAAAGATTAATAATTGAACCTTGCTCCCAGAAACAACGTGGAGATGAATGAAAAAGACCAAAAAGTTGATGCTAATCAGCTTGAGAATGATGATTTTATAGGTCTTGCTGGTGACTCCAACATTAATTACCTAAACTACAAATTTTAACATGACTATGAGGAGCTTCTTGAAGACGATCATGGTCATGCATATGAAGTATTTACACAATCACAAACTCGCCAAGCTGAGGCATTAGCCAATGAACAAAGAAGGGGCAGTTCTTTACCTTTTTCCTTAGCTTCCAGAAATAAGATTGTGAGTTCTTCATCTCAACCACAGAAAGTAGCTCAGGTATCTGAATCTATACCTTCCTTTGACATTGTTGATCATTGTCAAGAAAACTAGGAGTTCAAATGTCAGAAGCTGAATACCTGAGAGCCTTTCCTGAGCAGTTCAATAGGCTATTCAAATATGTGCAATCACCAGGACAATCCAATACATTAAAAGTCCTTTTGCTTAAGCCCAAGTATACTCCTCCCCAGAACAACACTGCAGTTGTTAAACCCTCATTATCTTCTGAAAGAGTATAACCTTTCTATGTCTCCCTATTGCTGAATGGTTTCAAGTTAAGAAATTGCATTCTAGATTCGGGTGCTTCTGACAATGTCATGCCAACTAAAGTTGCAGATGCTCTTGGGCTTACCTTGACAAAGACCATAAAAATGTGTTACTCCATGGAGAGACAAGTCACTTTAATTCAGACAAATCAAAGATGTATAGGCTGTTATGGAAAATTTTCCTAACAAAAGATTGAAGATGACAATCTTAGTTGCAGATATTTCTATCTCCTACAGGATGTTGTTGAGCAGAAACTTCTGCAAAGAGCTGGGAGGAGAAGTAAAGATGGATTGGTCCTGTGCTCATATTCCTATCAAAGGAATAAATCAAAAGCTTGATCCGGAAAAGAAGTCTAAATAAATGGTTACAAAATCTGAGGATCCTAGATCTCAGATTCTTTTGTCAGGAATCTGACCGTGGGGTCTATTTCTTGGAAATGGATAAAGACGTTCTATAGCTTCAACAGAGCCAGAGCCAGCAAAAGAAGAAGAAAAATTTTGGACGCTGAAGTTTAAAGGAACCTATTGTTCTTTTGGATCAGGAGCTGGCATTCTATTAATATCTCCAGATCATGAGATAGTTCCATACTCCCACAAGCTGATGTTCGAGAACACCAATCATATGGCAGATTATGAAGCATTGTTGCTAGGAATGGAGCAAGTTAAAAAGAAAGGAGTAAAACTCCTCATAGCCCAAGGAGATGTTGAACTTCTTGTAAAGCAAGTTAGAGGGAAAAATCAAGTCAAAGGAGATAAGATGAAGGCATTACAGAGATAAAGTGCTTTCTGCCACATTGATATTTTGCAGCCTTCTCTATTGAATTGATTCCAACAAATCAGAACTCCAAGGCAGAATCTTTGGAAGTCACAGCTACACTACTGAATCCAGATAGACCACCATCCATATTTAGACAAGGAAAATATAAAGTGGAGATGGACTACTACCCTAAAGTTCCTAAGAGTGTTGAATAGTGACAAACTTTCAATGATGGCAAACAAACATCTGCATGTCTGGAAATAAGACAACTTTGACAAGTTGTGGATGAAGGGAGTAAATCACCACCATGACAAACAGTCACAGAAAAAGTTGAACCATGTTGTGATGACAATAGTGGAGCAATCCAACCAAAATGTAACAAAATCCCCAAGGGTTTGGTTTCCTTAGTGGAGACTTTCAACAAGCATGATCAGTACCTGAAGAAGAACAAAGAATATGTTGATAGTTCTTCCTTAGAAGTACAACGGGTAAATCTGAGTACGGAGGAAGTTGGTGCAGAATTACCCACCACAAAGAGAAGAAAGGATGAGCCACCAAAGGATGAATTTGATAAGGACTTGCCCAAGGTATTTGAAAAGAAGGCATCAGAGAAAGGAAATTCAAGATTGGAGATGGGTACTCTGGTGGGACAAGAGACATGAACCAAAGGGCATGCACGACAAATCTGATTCACTCTGGAAAGGTCTCTTCATGATTAAGAGAGCTTCCGGAATGGACACTTTCTTCCTTGCCTACCAGGATGGAATTGAGGTTACCACTAAAGCCTTTCAATGAGTAGCATGGTGAAGCCTATTCTAGAATTACTGAGATACAGGGGTAAAACCTATCCTTGTTTATAAATACAAAGCTTTGTCGCTTTAGCTTTCTTTTTCTTGTTGTGTTGTTTTGTGTTTAATGGCCTAACCCTGAACCCAATGGACAAGACACGAAACCAAAGAAGCTGGGATCTCATCTTTACTCTATGTGTATTTTCACAGACGCAAAGATGTCCATCAAATGGAGCCCACTGGTGTCCCTAAGAGATTTCACCCTGAGGGCAGATCTGGGACTACCCCTTTTTAAAAAAATTTGTTCTTTTCAAAGTAACATGTCATTTTGTGTTTGTTTTTCAGCTACTAATTGTTAAGTATTGCACTAGAAAAGAATCATTTAGGGCATGTGGTGCACTGTAAGCAAAAGTGTGGAGGGTCAATTGCTCACACTTCATAAGACTTACTCCTATCCCTTCGCCAAGTGTTGTGCTTGGAGACAAGGATAAGGATTTATTTAGTAAATAAATAAAATTCTTGGGATAGTGGATTGTGCTCGTTATTAGAAGAAGAATTCACTAAGGGTATATAAAGCACTTCACCCCAGGTTCGGATTATTATCACAGAACATAAATTCAGGAAGGGCAAAAAAATCCGAAAATACAGAGTTCTTCGAGAAAAATCCGGAGCAAATGCCCGCAACTATTTTCGGAATATTATATTACATATATTATCTATAAATTTGGTATTGTTGTATCCGGCAATACTCTTAGCCTATTCATTCTTATATCCAGATCAAATCCCCAGGCCTAGGGTTTTGAAAAGCTATCCAATATTTCTAACCACTAATCTGTCTACAGGCGATCAAAGCTAATGATTCTTTCAAAAGATTGCAAGAAGTTGCTTGGTCCAAAAAGGTACAAAAATAGATTTTATGAAAATAAGAAAAATATTGCCATCAATGCGTAGAGCTCAAGAAAATATATACTTTTAGAGAAGACAACACCTAAAACGGAGCCACAGAATGAAAGTTATGGCACATGCAAATTTTGCTGCTACATCTTCCCGGACCCTTTCCAAAAATGGAAAACTTTATTCTATGCTTGTGTTTTCTTCATCAAAAATCCAAAAAAGGAAAGAAACGCAGTCTCAATGCCAGTCGCAGTTTTCAAAGTTGCCTTCCACGTCCAATTTCCACGTTGCCTTCAGTGACGAATTTTCACGCAATTTTAAAGGCAGAAGTCACAATGCAAGTCACACTTTTTGGGATAAATAGATCTAAGTTGCAGTGGGAATTTTGGCAGTTGTAATGTGTTGGCTAGATTTTCTGCATAGCATCAAACCTAGGCAGTCATGAGATAAATCTCTCTCATTTAACCGGTGAGGCTCCCGTGTCAGATTTGTCAATGAAAATGTGTTATTATCTATCTGGGGTTTTACTTTAACCACTTAGTTCATGAACCATAACTAAGAAGCTCTGCAGCAAGTAAGTAGCTGTTCAAGAAAGGAAGTATTTTATAGAAGGAAGTAAAGGAAATACAGAGAAGAAATGGGAAAGATGTGCATCCCAATTAGTAGATAGCAGAGCTAATTGCATGCACATAGAAGAAACTTAATAGATATGAACACACAGAATTATAAAACAAAGACAGCCCTAGATCCAAATCTAAAATAACACAGTTTATCAAGAGATCTAAGATTAAAAGCAAGAAACAAAATACACCGTGACACAAAGTTCTCCATAAACCTGCTCCTTTGTATTCCTTTGCTCCAAGTTGCTCTCAGGGGTTCAACACAAAGTCTAGAACACAAGATTGCTGCTTACAAATTCTGATCCTGTTTAACCCAGAGGTTCTTCTCCTACTTATAGAATGTAGGAGGGAAAGTACAAATGGAAAACTCAAACTGAACTAAAGCATGAACAACAAGTAAAGATGACATTTGGCAATCATCCTCAACTAACTTCTTCTTAAGTGACACATGTATCACTTAACTAATAGAATGGTTCCACATGACTTCAAGTAATGGTTGTAAAACCAATAACTTAGAAGTTTTACAATTTCATCCGGGAACATAGAAAATAGAAGAAGAAAGAATAGAAGAAGTCATGCCAGTTGTAATGTCTACATCTTCTTGTTCTGATATTTGATATACTTGTCGAACATATAATTCAGCATCCTTCCATCTGTTTTAGCCACTGCTTCTTTCTCTGTCCTGAATTGCAGCAACCCTTCATTCAACACTTTGATGCACGCTTCCACATCTTCCAAGCTCGGCCCAAACCTCGCAATGTCTGCCTGCAGTGCCACCAATCTACTGATAGACTCCATCGTGAAATGTTTGGTAGCTTTATCAATTCTCTTTTGTACCATCAGGAGAGACCCTTCCAGGGAATTAGGCACCTCGTTAGAAACAATCCGCACGTAAGAAGTAACGTCTCCGACCACATCCTCTTCCGTGAAAGAAATGATGTTGTCGGGTAAGGATGATGTCCTACTTTCAAGTGTCTGCATCCTTTTTAGCAAAACTCTGCAGATTTCCAAACGGAAAGATACTGCAAATTCTAACTACTTCCCCTTCTCAACTGATCCATCCAGTACAATCCGCTCCGCAATTAATACATCTCCTGGCAGCTTGTTGATCTCGGCCAAAATACTCAGGTTACTCTCTGCAACTGTATTCATGCCTTCTATGTTTGCCATTAGTTGCTTTAGTTGATTTGCTGCATCATTCATAACCTTTAAGCGGGCTGGCACTTCTCCAAGTTGTACAGAAGCTTGATGAATAAGCAAATCCTTCCATTCGTCAATAGCCTTTACTTGATTGCTTGCATCTTCCATTTCCTGCATAAGATGATCACTCACCTGTTCTGAAATGGGCTGAATAGAAGGTTTAGTAACCTTGGCTATGATCTCACATAATTGAGATACTTGCTTCTGCAGCTCTTCTTTCTCCGCCTTCTCACTGTCAAACCTAAGGAATAAAGCATCTATCAATGTCTGCGTGTCCTGCTTCAATCCTTCAGTGGTGGCTTGACCGAGGGGTACTTTGGTCACTGTCACATCTTCTGCCGTGAGCTCCTCTTCTATCTTTCCTTCTGCCGGAATTGATATCTCAGCAAACTTCTCTCCCGAATCCTCGATGATCAACCTAGAAGTTGCTTTAGCAACTTTAGGCCTTCTGTCTCTTCTGCTCAGATCCTGGAGTAGCTGCAAGTCGTGCTCCTCTAAGTTCATCTCCATTCTCGCTTCTGGAACAAACTGCAAAGCTAGCCATTCCGAGAAATTACTTCTCGGAGAGTGAGAAGTCGCTGAGTGCACTACCATCTCCCGCTCTGCATCCTCTCTGTCAGAAAGTGCCACAATGTTATGGCTGCCATCTTCTGAGTCATCCAAGGACAAAGCCCTTTCAAATTCCACCATCTGCAGCTTCAACGTATCCTCTGGAACAGGCGCTGAATGAAGTGGCTGAGGGGAGAAGATGAATGTCGCTAGATTCAGTGGAGGCATGGAAGCATCCTGCTGCTACGGTGCAATAGTTGGTGACGCATTGGGTATGGGAGAAACTGGAGTTAAAGTCATGGTCGTAGAAGTGATCCTCTCCTTGGATTGAGATCTTCTGTGTACTTTCAACTTCTCGGACCTTCTGCTGCTTTCTCCTCCATGCTTTCGCTTGAGGGAATCCCCTGCGTCGAAGTTGCCTGTGATTTGATTCATCAATGCTTCATCAAGACAATATCCCTTCGTCAGCAGCCAACTTGAAGTATTCACCAACACGGCTCCAGATCTTTCTTCAAGTGTATGGCAGCCTCCTATGTTGCCCTGCAGTATAGCTTTATCTCCTCCCATTTGATGGTAAGTGTCAAGTACCACGTTCCCATCATCTTTAAGATCCACAGGTATCCGTGCTAGTCCAAAGTTGAACACTTGCTTTGCTGATAGCTTGCTGAAATCTCTCTTTCTAACCTCGTACTCACTTTTGCACTTCATCCAGAAATCTTCTAATGAAGGCATATGTGCGTACTTTTGGGAGATTGTCTTCCTGGCTACTCCAAATGGATCGAAGTTCAGCCGTGCAGGAAAGAACTCTTGCTCATACTCGGATAACATTTGCGCTTCCATCCCTCGAGCTCTGTGAATGCTAATGCAGCTGTAATATCCCACAGTGATTGGAAAGAAGCCCGTAGACTTATGCCGCTTTGACTGAAGGTCGTGTAACTCCACAAGTTGCCTGCTCAGCTCCATGGCGATCAATCTATCATTCGGATACCTGGGCATCTTTGTTGGTTCTTCAGAAAAGCCCGTAACCCTGAGGTATGTGAAATTTGTAAATTGAATGAATAGATTGCCAATCTTGGACACAGCTTCCCATGCTTCCTTGCTTACCCTGTTGGCCTTCAAGTCTTTGTCTAGCCTGCAAATGAAATCGTAGAAGAAGTCGTCGTTGATCATTTTGAAGTCTTTCTTGCATGCAGGTGCAGTAAGCTGCGGGTAGCATTCGAAAATGGGGTCCTTGGAAAGAACACCACATCTATCTAGGTTGGAAAAGACGCCCTGTGAAGCTGCAGCATACACCAAGTATGAAGTCATCTTGAAGCTGAAAGTACGCTTCACGTTCCGGAGTTGCTCACCGATGTTGTTGCTAATAATTTCCGACCAATTGATTATGGAATCAACCTTGTTGATTTCAATGGTCCTGATGAAAGCATACATCCATGTACGGAAAGTGTAGGCATTCGCTTCGCCATTCATCCTGCATAGCAATTTGATGACATCATCTGCCTCCTGCACCAAATTGGACCGCGGAAGAGTTCTCGGGAACTTCGAAGGAGATCTAGGCTTCTTCATGAATCGGCTGTTCATTATGCTCATGCAATTAGCTCTATGTTTCTCCCATCTACTGTCAGCATCCTGAATGCTAATGGAAGTCACCACCTTTTGCACTGGAATCTTCAAACAATAATTGATGAACTCTGCATCCAAACGAATTATTGTCTTTCCCGCAGCATCACGCATTGATCTGGATGAAGGATGATAAGATCTAGCACACTCCATCACAAACTCTGGCAACTGGGCTGTACATGGAAAAGCTGCAGCTCGGATAATTCCACTGCTTTTAACTGCACGCATGAGTGAAGTCTTTTCTGCTCTGGATCTATCTATCAAATCGGCAAGAGGTTCCGGGCCTAGATCTGTTTCCTATGTCTGCAAGTTTGGAAGCAATGCATGAATCCATCGTGCTTTCTTTTTCATCTCTTTTCGCCATGGCTTTGTCTATCTTCGTCTGAATAATTCTTTTTCTTCTAACTTGGCCGGATTTCTTCAATACTGGTGCAGATCTGGACAATTCTTCAGATTCGGAGGATATTTGCAATGTATTGGACATTGATAAAAACTCTTTTTATTTCGTAAAGCACCTGTACTGAATTCCTGAGCTCCTGTAACACCTGTGGAAACAACTATGCAAACAAAGATCAACCTCCTCCAAAGCATGCGCCAAATCTGGAAGCTTTTAGCCTTGTTGTCACCTTGTCTGAGCAAAATCCTTCCTCTAATGGGGGTGCACTTTTCCTCTTGGCTGCAATTCTTTACCTGTGAATCAAATAATTCACCCATATGGCTGCCCATGCTTATATAACCTTCACAATTCTATAATTAATAATTGCCCTAACAATTAAAGGCAATTAATTAATTAAAAATCATGTTTTTCTCTTTTAAAAATAGCATGTTTAAGGACAGCCATCCAATAAATTAAATTAATCCAATTTAATCCTTCACACATCACTTCACTTAAGTTTCACAGTGTGCTTTGACCATAGCCACTGAAAATAGAAATTAATTTAATGTTTTAATGCCTTAAAAAATATTAAACAATTCCTAAATGGGGCGCACTTTTTGAGAGGAAGGGGACAGCCACTAAATAAATTAAATTTAATGCATTTAATTCCTTTCTTTTATTCCAACTTTGACTTGTTGACTTCCTCCAAGCTTGGGCGCACTTTTTGAGAGATTAGATTAATCAAAATAATCAATTTAAGACTGCCATTCTCTCACCAAAGGGGGCGCACTTTTTTGCACATGTAATTCTATTTTTAAGAATTTTTCACAATGGGATTCTTTACCCTACAAGGCAGGCACCAAAATCTCATGATCCACTTAAGTGATTTGACTTTGACAATGGGATTATTTACCCTGCAAGGTAGACACTAAAATCCCATGATTTCACTTAAATCACTTTCCTTTTATTTTATCATGGGAATTTTTACCCTGCAAGGCAGGGAATAAATTCCCACCTGCCTGCAGCCTCTATTTTTCCCACTGCAACTTAAGTGACTTTTATAACACGGGAAAAAGTACCCTGCTAGGCACGTAAAAAATTCCCACCCTGCCTGCGGCTTATATTTTTCCCCTTGCAGCTTAAATCCTTTGTTTGCCACAAATGCGCCCATCCCCGCAGGGGCTTTTCTGTGCACGACTTCGCTTTTTCCCAGTGATCCAGACCTCCGATGGCGACTTCCTCCGGGCATAATGTGCGTATATGTTTTGCAGCTGCTCTAGGCCAAAAATCGGGTTTATCCGGCAAAGAAATTGTTCCAGAGAAATTTCACAGAAAACGAAACGGGACAACACAAAAACACGAAAAATTGCCAAAAGTTACAAATAAATCCCAAAACTTATTCCAAGTTAAAACCCTTCTGGCACATAGGAATAATAACATATTTGCTCATAATAGAGTTAAAACGGAGCGCAAATAGCCTCATACGGGGCTCAAAATAATTAAATACAAATTTTCCGCAGACAAATCCCGACGACAGAATATAACAACTTTGTGCATCTGGGTATTTGGCGAAAAAGGCTACTATGGCTCTTTGGGATTATTTTGACGCAATACAAGAATTTTCAGGCAATAAAAACAAAAAACGACCCATTATTTTAAAAGTACGAAATTTTTTCGGATAGGGTAGTCGCAAATTTCAGGGTGAAATCTGAGTGACACCATAATGTCCCCATTTCTGAAGACCGTTAGCCTATACTTCCCCGTGGGCTTCAGGATGTTGCAAGGGGAACATTTTTATTAAATAATTAAATATTATTGCCTGGAGCAATAATTATTTAATTATGAAGATTATTTAATTTAATTCCTAAAATATAAAAATTAAATGGAGAATGAATTAAATAAATATTTAGGTGGTTTTTATTGATAAAATCACCCTTTTAAAAGGGGACGCCACACCTAGGGAAAACAAACTGCTTTTATTTAATAATTTCCCTCTCCTAGGGATTTCGAATTTTGTGCCTCCTTGCTTATAAAAAGAGTGCTAGGATCATTATTATTATTATTATGTTATGGTGATAGTTATTTTATGCTCCATGCTTCGAGTTGAGATCCATGCCCATTGATGTTCTCTCTCTCTCTCTTGCGTGGGAGGTGGTATTGAGCTAGTTTTGAGATTCAATTGAAGTAATTATTTGTGAGACCCATGTTTTTGGCTTTGGCAAGCATTTGATTAAATTTGCAAGTGAAAATCTGCCTTTTTCGACTGTAGCGATGTCACTGTAGCGACGATTTTCACTGTAGCAGCTGAGTTTTTGCTGATCAAATCAAAGTCCAGTTATTGATATGTGTGAGCTCTTTTGTATGTGATAACTAAGGTAGAATCGACCAGCTGGAGTTAGGTTATTCGTTGAAGTGAAGTAACTGAGATCTATGCATCTTTGGTATATTAGAGAAATTTATGAAATTCATTGGTCAGTTGCAGCGATTTGCATTATGGTGATTTAGGGACTGATGTTTGCATACAGTTCTTCTATGTGATTCGATTGGCTATTCATGTATGATTGTGATCTCTTGTTTAAATGCATTGTGAAGTGGCACGACTTGGATTTATGGCTTCTATATGACAGCGACTTCTCTTATTAGTATGTGGACTGATTTAGATGTATTTTGTTGAGCTGGCTGTTGGGTATTGTTTCTTCAACTGCAGCGACTGGTTTTGGCAGGTTTGGGTATTAACTCCATGTGTTTAGTGAACTGAACTTCGTCCAAATTGATTGCTGATCCATCCTTTATACCAGCGACTTATTTGGAGTGAATATTTGATATTTTGATGTATGTTTGGAAGTCTATATGCCCAGCGAACTAATTAATCTTCATTTGTTAGCTACAGCGATCTCAGTTGGAGTGAAATGGTATGGTTTGGGAGTGTGAAGTGAGCTGCTAAAATCATGCGACTTAATGTTATACTTTGGTATAGAGATTGTCTGTTAGCAACGATTTCCCATGTGATTTAGCTGATTGCATGACTCAAACATCCTCATATTGGCAGTTCTATAGTTGTATGCGACTGGTATCTTGCAGGGCTGAATTTAGAGTGTGTTTTGGATTCTCAAAGAAGTCCAGTGATCTGAGTAGGGTTAGTTTGGGGTTTGATGTGAGATTACTTTTGAGCGTTAATTAAACCACGCATTGGGTTTATTGAGTCATCTAACAACTGGTTCAAGTAGTGTTGATTGAATTGTTGCTATTTCCAGTTGATTGAGTGCATTGAAGGGTTGAGTTGATTTGCATATTTCTATTGATCCTATAAGTGGGATATTACAATGGTATCAAAGCTTCTTTCTTCTAGTCATGTGGGTCATTTGTGGATGCAGGATTTGTATTTTCAGATTTGTATGCAGAGATAAGAGGCTCAGTGGAATTATGGAGTTAATGAGTGAAGGTGGGTTGAAAGAAAGGATCATCAGGGTTGGAAAGAAGCTTAAGCGTCCACACCATTCAGAAGATGCCTTGCTTAAGGACTTGTTAGAAGCAGCAGGCCTTTTATCCATGGTGAGACAATCAGATTATGAGTCTATGATGTTTGCAATGCATTATTTGATAAGTCATTTGTCTAGACCCAAGTTTTTGAGACATGCAGATCCGGAGGTGAGACTTGTAGTCACCACCTGTATGAGTGAAATTATGAGAATAACGGTTCCTAAACAGCCATACAGTGATAGCATCATGAGAGAGGTATTCCACTTGGTTGTGGGGAGTTTTCAAGGTTTGAATCAAATTGAGAGTTCTTCTTTTGCTAAAAGAGTTACAATTTTAGAAAATGTTGCTAAAGTTAGATCTTGTGCTCTAATGTTGGATCTTGAGTGTGACGGTCTTATTCTTAGAATGTTTGAGCAATTCCTTGATACTATGCATGAGGGTTATGGGGAAAAAGTCATTTCATCAATACAAGAAATTATGTCTCTTGTAATAAATGAAAGTGATGTTATTTCCAAGCCATTATTATCTATCTTGTTAACAGGATTAAGAACATATAAGGAGAAATTTCCAGTTGCACATGACTTATTTAAAAGGGTTACAGAAAATTGTGAGGGAAAATTAAGGCCACATTTGGTGGAGGCACATATGGAGGTAAATAGTGAAGATTCAGATTTTGATTCCTATGATACTAATATTGAGCATGTTGTTGATGAACATGAGCATGAGGAAAAATCAAATGTAAGAGAAGTGGTCCAACAACTTCATGAGACATTAAAAGGACAAGAAGAAAGGAGAGCTGCTGACATCATTATGGAAAGGTATAACAACTCTTATGTCAATTGTTTTTATGCATTTCCTTTGCCTAACTTCTTACCACAAGGAGAAGAAATTATGGAGTCATTTTATAATCCTTTGGTTACTAATTATATGGAGGACATAAAGATGCTACATGATAGGACAGCTATCTCCTATTTTGATATGAGTGGTGATTCATCACACAAACAAGCGTATGGAAATATGAAAGCAAGCTCTAAAGGTAAAGAGGTAATGGATTATTCAGAATTTGATTTGGCTAATAAGTGCTTTGAATGATGAAGTAGTTGATGAGTATGGGAAGCCGGGTAGTGCTTTGAAGAAGGATGTGTCTAATCTTGTTGATTCTCTTGTTTCTTCTCACCAATGGGAAAAATAATATTCAGCCATTCACTTTGGGGAGCTCAAGGCACAAGTGGTAATCATGAAGGCCTTCCAAAATAAGGGAATTACATGGACCATATATTACATGGTAAGAAATTCACTTTCAGTTTTGATACAGTAGTTATGTCTTGGTAAATTTTCACTCTTGTGGATTGCGCATGGTTCAAATTTCAATCATGATGAAGGTTTTTACCTAGGTAATGTCATCCCTCAAAGGTATGAAGTCATTCTTCACAGTATTGAGGTCCATTTAGAGTCATTTCATGCACTTTATCTTGCTGTTATGAAATTTGTACATGATGGGCTGTCACTTGGACATTTGATTCTTGTGTTTTCAAAGGAAATTTGGTAAAGGAAATGTGTGGGATGAATCTTGTTGACATTGCTTGCATGGCTACAAATTTTGGGGCTTCTACAAAGGAGTTTGAAGGAGAAGAAGGGCCATGGTATAAGGTCTTCACATGATCCATATTCTATGTTTCTCATGGCAGCTAAGGAAGAAGAACAAGGGGCAGCCAAGCATGGGAGAAGTGACCTTCTAAATGACTTGGTAAGTGATAAGGTAAAGCTCAATCATGTGTTGCCTATCATTTTACATGCAAATGAGATTGGGAGATGGCATAAGGATACAAACATGGATTCTATCATCATGAGGGATATGTCATTTCTTCACATGAATGTTTTGATGTCTTGCACATTGGGATCAAATCTTCTACTTTCCCTATGCCATGATAATTTACAACTTCTAGCTTTTGAAAGAAGTATTGGGAGCATAGAGTTTATCTTGGAATATAAACAAGGGGGATGTCATCTTGCTGTCCCAAGCAAGAAAAAACAGGTGCACATTGAGTACTTGCTAGAAAATGACAAGAAAATTGAATATGTATTGTTGGAGTTGTTTCCCATGCAAGATGGGATTGTTGTATCCAATATTTTCAGTTTGATAGCTTCTAAAATTGCTGCCCAACACACAGGAATTGATATTGGGATGATGACATGGAAGACTAACTACTGCCCCATCATTTTGGTATCTAACATCGTCATGATCAGCCCCTTAATTCCTTTTACAGTTCAGATTTTTGATGTACACATGATGATATGGTTATGGGTGTTGGTTTGTAACTCATACATGATTGATTGGGAAGGGCTAAGTCTGATTTTTGATGAGAAATGACATGACTACAACAGAGTATGGGACTGCATAACAGTTTGTGGGGGCAGCCCATGCATGAAAGGAAGTTGGGCACTATCCAAGCCATGGAGATACCAAGGAGAAGCAAGGAGAGTGTTCTTCAACACTCATTTTTCTAACTGGTTTGTTTCATGTGCAGGTTTGAGGAATAAATTGCAGCAGTTTTCACTCCCCACTTTTAGGAGGATGAAGCAGCCAAAGATCTTACAAATGCTACTCCACTTGAGTGGCATGGGAACCCGGTTCTTGGAGTGCTACCATGGTGGTACCGGAGGCATGAGCTTGCTATTGCTTGAGGGCAAGAAATCTTGGGAAGGGAGGACTGTAATGTCCCCATTTCTGAAGACCCTTAGCCTATACTTCCCCGTGGGCTTCGGGATGTTGCAAGGGGAATATTTTTATTAAATAATTAAATATTATTGCCTGGAGCAATAATTATTTAATTATGAAGATTATTTAATTTAATTCCCAAAATATAAAAATTAAATGGGGAATTAATTAAATAAATATTTAGGTGGCTTTTATTGATAAAATCACCCTTTGAAAAGGGGACGCCACACCTAGGGAAAACAAACTACTTTTATTTAATAATTTCCCTCTCCTAGGGATTTCGAATTTTGTGTCTCCTTGCTTATAAAAGGAGTGCTAGGATCATTATTATTATTATGTTATGATGATATTTATTTTATGCTCCATGCTTGGAGTTGGGATGCATGCCCATTGATGTTCTCTCTCTCTCTCTCTCTTGCGTCTCTCTCTGGTCTCTCTGGCATCTCTATTCTCTCCTTGCGTGGGAGGTTGAGTTGAGTCCTGGTTTTGAGATTCAATTGAAGTATTTATTTGTGAGATCCATATTTATGGCTTTGGCAAACATTCTTGCTAAATTAAATTGCAAGTGCGCAAAATCTGCCTGCCCTTTTTACTGTAGCGATATCACTGTAGCAATGCTGGATTTTGATATCAAATTGGAGTATTTTTTGGTGTGCTTGCAAATCTGCTTGACCTCCAGTTTTAGCGACTATATTGTGTGGAGTATTGAAATTGATTTGGATTCATTTAAAGCTTTAATGGTGTCTCTATGGTTGTTTGCAAATCGACTTGGTGTACAGCTGGTTTCTCCCTCCTGGCAGCAAATCAGTTGAAGCGATTGCAATTATTTACTTGGCATGTGTTTGCATGTCTCCCAATGGCCAGCGACTTCCTTTTATTTTATTTGTGTGGTTGTTACTGCATACATTTCTGAAGTATTTAATGCATGACCTGGCATTGGGTTGCACATTATTCATGTCAAATACTGCAGCGACCCTTTGCTTGCAGCAATTTTATGGTTTGTTTTAATGGTGAATAGTCAGATCACTGTAGAATCATGTGCAATAGAAATCTGGGCATGCATGTTTGTAACTCTCTTGGTCCATTTTTGAAGTATTTTGACTGCGATCAGTTTGGAGTGAGCAAAATTTTTAAGGTGAAACTTATAAATAAAAGGACTGGTTTGCGCTTATTACAAGGTTGTTATTTCATATCTAAACAATGAGCTTCTTTGAGGAAGAATATGGGGTAATTGGTATGTTGGAGTGATGAAGTGGCTGCTTCTTGCTTATCAACAACTTCATGTAGAATAAAATAATCTGAGTTGTATGCATGTTTTAACCTTCTTTTTGACAGCTGTCTTGTAGTTAGTGATTATATATACCAACTGATGGCAGATTTATACTATGTATAGAGATCTGCAGTTGATTTAGCATGATATTAGGAGTGATCCATAGTTGATTGCATGACTGAAACATCCTCACATTGGCAGTTGATAGTTGTATGTTCCTATGTATTCAAAGGGCTGATTTTAGAGTATGTTTGCATGAGCTCATTGATCAAAGAAGTTTGATTTATAAGGAGTATAGTTTCAGCTATGAGTGAACAACTCATTAGAGGTCATTAAACCCCTTTAAATTGGGTTTATTGAGTCATCTAGGTGTTTGGTTCACATAGTTTTGATTGAGTTCTGTTATTTTCATTTGATTGGAGTGTTGAAGAGTTGTTGATTTGCATATTTTGCATTGATCTCAGCAGTGGGATATTACAGTAGTGGCAGGCAGGTGGGAATTTTTTGTCTGCATAGCAGGTTACTTTTTCCCATCAAGTTAAATCACTTAATCTGCCAGTGGGAATTTTGGAGGTGGCAGGCAGGCGGGAATGTTTTCCCTGCATAACAGGTTACTTTTTCCCATCAAGTCAAAGTCATTTAAGTTGCAATGGGAATTTCCGCAGTGGTAGGAAGGTGGGAATTTCTTACTTGCAACGCAGGGTGAAAATTCCCATGATGAAGTCAAAGTCACTTAAGTGGAAGAGGGGATTTTTGGAGCTGCATTGCAGGGTGGATATTCCTATCAAGTTGACTTCTTATTTTTTAGCACTCACCCTTGCCAAAATTTTTGACCCTTCTTGGCATTAAACAATGCTTTTAATAATATTTATTATTGGCTTCTCTACCTAATTTGGCGCCAAGAATGGTAGGAAATTCAATGCAAAAGGGTGAGCTAAAGATAATTCATGGATGCATGCTAAAAATAAATAAAATAAATTCAAAAAAAAGCCACCAGAAGCATGCATATTTGGGCGCTCAAATCGGATGAATAGACTTGGCTTTTGATTAATTAAATTGCTAGAAATAGAGAAGGCAGTTATTAAAAATAGCAAGCAAAAAGCTATATTAGCATGGGATGCCATAAAGGAGAAGCACTTATTTATTTTTGATGAAGATTGCAGCCTGAACAGGGTTTGGCGCCAAAGGAAGGAGGATGTTGCATTAATAAATAGTTTCCACTGCTGAGAATCTCCCAGTTTTGGTGCCTAGGGTTGGGATAGCCTAATTTTTGTCATTCTGAGTGTCTGCATGTTGGTATATGTGCCCATGTGAATTAAATAATATATATTTTTTCTTTGCATGTAAGCAAAAACTCAAATTTTAGGGCAGCAGGATTTATATGTAAATTTTGGTGATAAAAATCAAGTATTCATGCCATGGACTCCATCTTTGTCTGAATAAATTGCAGGTATTCATCACAAGTGCTCAAATCAATGTCATCTACATTGAATATATCTTCCGAATCTGAAGAAATTGTCAGATCTGCACAAATTGATCCAATTACAAGGGATTCCGACAGAATTAAAAGAAAAAGATCTCAGACAAAGATTGATTCAGCCATGATGAAGCGTGATGAAAGAGAAGGATCAACAAAATCATGCATAACTTCCAGATTTGTTGATATCAATGATACAGACATAGGCCCTGAACCCATCACTGATTTAATTGACAGATCCAAAGCCATTGGTAGATCCAACTCTCATAATTGCAAAGGCTTCCAACAAAAACTCACCCTCTTGTTTCTAACGCAGCCCCTGTGGAAGTCATTGTATGGAAATTTTTTTTCAGGAGCTTGTGCATGTGCTCCCAATCTTCTAGTTGAAGCCTTCATTGAATTTACTTGTACTTTCCTTCACCCGGAGTGCTTTCTAGAATTTTGAAATTGCTCATATGCAATTTTAAATAAAAGATGATGATTTTTATCTAAATTATTTACGGCAAACATTGCACTAGTGCATGTACTGAAGAAGAACTGCAAAAGCTTCAAGGATAAAAGGGGAAGACAGGTCAGAGGTAGCACCCGCAGGCAAATCACAATTAGCTGCTTCCAGATCCAGTTTGGTGAGAATCAAAGGCAAATGATTCAACCATATGCAAAATATGAAAAAAGAACAAAACTGAGAGTGTAGCAGCTTTCTTCTAATTTCTTCTCTTTCTTTTTCTTTCTCTTATTTATTTTTCCGACAAAGTAATTGAGTAATCAATTAAATTGTAAAACTTAAGTGATTGGTTTAAAAGTCATTACTTCAAGTTACTGGAAGAAGTCAATTACTTGGAAATAGGTGGCAGACATGCAAAATAGAAGGTTCTATTTTCAGTTAAAAATTATGCATGTCATGCAAAGAGGAATTCCAGGAGAAAGATTGCCAACTGCTACCCTTTTCTATAGATTTTGCATGCGGGAATTCATCAAAAGCTTCCTATTCGTAATTGCCCTTTATACACTATAAATAAAGGAAGAACATGCGGGTTAAAGGAGGAGAATTTGTAATCAGCATTCTTGGGTTCCAGACTTTGAGCTGAAACCCTTGATAGATTTCTGAAAGTTGAGGAATAGAGAGGAGGAAGATTTCCAGAGAACTTTGTGTCAACGGTGCATTTGTTTCTTATTTCTTTTTAGACCTTTGCATAAACTTTGTGTTATCTTAGATTTGGATTTGAAATTTTCCTTTGCTTTTAATTCTGCATTTCAAGATCTATTTGTTCAGTCTATGTGCATGTGACCAACTCTGTCAACTATTGGTTAAGTTGCACATCTTCTTTCTTTTCTGCTCAGACTCAATTATTTCCCTCTTCTATATATATACATTTCTTACAGCTACTTACTTGTTGCAAAATTGCCTAGCTATGGTGCATGAGCTACGTGGTTAAAGTAAAACCAACAGATAGATATTAGAAAATATAATTGACAAAATCTTACACGGGAGCTTCACCAGTAAATGAGGGAGATTTATCTCATGACTGCCTAAGTTTTCAGCTGTGCAGAAAATCTAGCCAACAATCATACTCAAGAGATAATGGTCTCCATGCAAACCATTATGTTTTTGGTGTTAAATGAATATGAGAGTTCCCCACCACAATTGTTATCCATGCTTGAGGAAGGATTGAGTCAAGAAGCATCATGTGTTCATACACTAGCCCAAGGTGTTCTTGAGCAATGTTCAAGCAAGGTGAAGGCACATATGGCAGCCAATTCTATGGTTTTTCAAGGTATGAGTCCTTTGGTGTTTGATGCTAAACATTTGATATCTAATGCTTGCCTAGGACTTGATACTTGCACAAAAATATCATATTTAGTTCAAAGGAAAGTGAAGAAAGAAGAACCCCTACATGCAAATAAGCAAGGTAAAGATTCATTATTGATTGAAGAGGTTTCTTTGTTTTTGTATGATTGCATACATAATGATAAAATGATCATGGGAGATGAATCCAAAAGGAAAGAGAAATTCGATTTTCAAGTTTGCATGGACAAGAAAAATGAGGGCAGCCAAGAGGTAACCAATGGTCATTATTTAGTTGTTACTAATGCTACTTGGGTTGAGAATGAATGCAAGGAAAAATCAGATTTGGTTGATGGGCATAAAGAGGACATTGGCAACAAGCATATGCATTATGAAGAAGAAATAGTGGCTAAAAAAATCATGAGGAACAAATTAGATTTGAAGGACATCATTTACCTTCACCATGAGCTATTTGAGAAACAAGAAGGGAACATGAGTCTCATAGTTGCTCCAAGTCATCTCCCACCTAGCATGAGCATTGGTAAGGAGGAAAAAGGGGGTTTGGTTGAAGTAAATGATGAAGTAAAGAGCGTTGTCCTAAACTCAGAAATTCTGAGTTTTGTAGATGTTGGGAGCAACCCAAGGTATGATCTTTCTTATTTTATTTCTCCTCATATGTTGAGATTTGATGGGTATGTTTATGAGCATGATAGAGAGGTGGATACGAGGTACATAGATCATACTCTTGTTGATACTTTTTCCCTTGATACTTGGGTACATAAGGAACATGATGGTAGGAGAGAAAGAGTGATTATTACTCTTCCCAATGAAGAAAGCAACAACAATAAGATTGCTGGTCCAAATGAAGAAATCATCATTAGAAGACACAAAGGTATGATGGATTCCTATGTTTTACCCTCTCTCATAAGGGAAGGTCATTGGCACAAAGAAAGTTACAAGGTTCCTTGGTCTCTCCATAATAATATTCATAAATGCATGCACTATATTTCAGTTTTCTCCTCTTCATATGAGCATAGAAAAAGAGGAAATTTGGGGTATCTTCTTGCACATATTGCTCCATGTGGAGTGGGAATAAAAAGGATTTGAGTTTTCTAAGTTTGGTTTGGATACAAGGATATCATTTCATTTCCTTTGTCACATGATGTTAATTCCTATCTATTTGGAAGCCTTGAAGGAAGGATGGAGTATATATTTACCCCCCCCCCCCGGGTAAATATAGATAAACGCAAAGGCAAATCAGGTTTCTAGGGTCGGAACAGCAAGTCGGATAAACAAGGAAGGAAAACATGTCGGAGGGCTTTCAAAACCCGACACAAAGGGAATGTCGTCGGGTCGCCAAAACCCGACGCACAAAGGAAATCGGGTTTCATAGTCGGGTTTGCACAAAGGAAACGCATGGTGAAGAAGCATGTCGGAAAGGGTGTCCAAATCCCGCGCAAAGGCGGGTTTCGAAAACAAAGACATGTCGGGGGGTCTTCAAAACCCGACACAAAGGCATTTCGGGTTTCCGAGTCGGGAAAACAGGTCGAAAAAAAGCATGGGGGGAAAACATGTTGCGCCACCTCCCAAACCCGATGCATATGCAAGTCATACACCCCCGAACCCGAAAACAAAGGAAATTTGGTAATAGCGGCGGATGCGGGTTTCGGGAAAGCACGAACATCAAACACATGCCGCGGTGTCCTCCAAGCCCGATGCGGATGCAGAGGAGAGTCCCGAACCCGACTAGAACGGACCTGACGCGGGAAATATGACAGTTCGCCATTTTTGGGTTGTTGAGGTTCTTACCTACCGCCATGTTTGTGAAAGTTCGGCGCAGTCTTGGAGGTGGTTGGGCAAATCTTGATTTTCTCACTTCTCCATCTCTTTCCCTTCTATAAAATGTAAGGAGGATGGGCTGTTTTTCAAAGGTTGGACATTTTGTTTTGTGCCTCCTCCCTTCTTCTCCCTGGCAGGTGGATTTGTGGAGCAAAGGACCTTCCCATTTGAAATTGTAATGCAACCTTGCCTCTTGGCATTTTGCAGTGTTGTATCACCCCTTGGAGCAAATTAATGCATATCTGTGGATGTTTTCTCAACCCTCTACGTGTTTATTTGTGTCCTTCCGATCTTCACTGTGAATCTGGCTATCTGTGCATATCTTTTGCATTACATTTCTATTGGTTTGTGTTTATTGGCAAGACATATGTTCTTCATTCCTCGGTGCATCACCTCCTTAGCTTAGGTTTATTTTTATGCATTTCTCTCTCCCTGTCTCCTTGGTAGTTAGATTAGGTTTTTTGGGTAAACCTCTGCGTTTCATTGGTGCATCTGAACAGAGGAATAGGAGCCGGCCTTCATCCGGAGAGCTTTTCCGATTTCGCGAGGTCCCACACTTGGGAAAAGCTCCATGTTGTGCAGTCGCACTGAGACTTTCAACCCATCGCGTTGCAGAGTCCCAGGGGTGCTGTGATTCGACACCAACAGTTTTGGCATGCCCGGTGGGACCAAGAGGTCATTTCCATCAAGATTTCGAAGGAGTTTTCATGAGTTTTGGCTTGAAAAATTGCAGTTTTTTACAAATTTCAGATTTTGCACCTCCTAGCCTGAACTCTGAAATCATTTTTCAAGGGTTTATCTTGCTCAGAACAGGTAAAAAATTCACCAGTTGGTAGATCTGAGGGAGTAATCTTCAAAAGGGTATTTTTAGTTTTTTGATATTTTGATTTCCAAAATTTCAGGTTTTTAGTGATTTCGGGATTTCGGGATCCGAGAGCATCAAAGCAGAAGCAGTAGTGTTTCGGGTTTCGGGGGATGCATTGCATGGTCCTACCCCCGACAGCAGTGATTTCAGGATTTCGGGATCCGAGAGCATCAAAGCAGTTTTTCGGGTTTTGAGGGATGTCGGACATGTTCCAAGTTCCGACACATAGCAATTCGGGTTTTGTGAGTTGCATCGCATGACCTGAGTTCCGCCTTTACCAATCGGGGATCCGCAGCTGCACAGCAAGGCCCGATTTCCAATTTGAAGTTTGTCTCCTCTGGGTCCTTCAAATTTCAAATCATATTTTCAATACTGTCAAGTTTGGTGTGTAACTTGGCAAAATCCAGCCTTTTAGAGGCTTGTTCTCTAACACATCTGGCGACTCCGAAGGGATAGAGTTCAGTGGTGTAGCAGCACGAGTTGCCCAGGCACATGAGAAGAATTCGGACAAGGTCTTATACTCGAGAAGAAGGGCTATTTGTCCACTTGCAACTTTCACCAGGTTGGGGAAGGAGAGGAAGAAGATCACAAAGATCACCATCCCCACCTAACAGGACTTTGTCTACACCTCCACCTGGTAGGCCTTTTCTCGCATCAACCAGGGTTCTTAGGCCAATCATAATGGCGCATCTACCACCGAATCCCTTTGTCAATTTCACGGGAAGTAGTCCACTTGCCCTAAATGCTCAGAACCAAATTCCAGTTGCAGCGCTAAAGAATATCCCCTATTTTACAGGAGAAAATCATACTACTCCTATTGATCACATCCAGGATATTGCTAATGTATGCGCAATCCACGAAATAAATGAAATGGATGTTGCAGTCAAGTTGTTGGCTTCATCTTTCAAAGGCAAGGCCTTACAATGGTTTAGGAGCCTAGCAGCAGGGTCTATTACGAATTGGAACCAACTTTGTTCAGCTCTTTGCAGCCAATTCGGGGAGAGGGCGGACAATTTGTCCTTATTGGAACAGCTGACAACAATCAAAAGGGCTCCTAACGAACAAATGGCAGATTTCAACTTCAGGTTCCAACGGACATGGGACATGATTCCAATAACTGTCAGACCAACTGCCGAAGGAGCATTCCTTTATTTCTTGAAGGCTATAAATTCAGACATAGCCATGATGATCCAGTCAATGGGAGGGACAACACTGCCAGGGGCCTACGACACAGCAATCAGAGCAGAGAACTGTTTGATCCAAGCTGGCAAGCTTGCACCAAGGCCGCCAATGCCTCTCTATCCAGATATGGGAAATCCTACAACCAGTCAAGCACCAGAGTTGAATCCCATTCCAACTCCTAGAAATCAAAGCAATAATGAGGCATCCACATCTTCAAATACTTCAAAGGAATTGCAGGAGGTCATGAAACAACTGCAGAACCTTGGAAATGAGCTAGTGACTATCAAAAGACAACAAGCTCAAAGTGCTAGACCGTATCAGCCTCAAGCACAGTACCAGGCTAGGCCCTCATACCAACAGAATAGACCACCACCACCTCAGGCTGCAAACCAAAGCCAGAACCAAGGACAACCTCAAGCTGCCAGGCCATTTCGGCCGTATGATCCAAATACAGCGACATCCTCAAGAGCCTTGGTTCCAACGCAAAACAACATGGCACAGGAGTACGACTGGTGTTACCCTTGCAATCTCCCTCACAATCAGTCAGCATGTTTCAATGGTGCACTGAATCAGGCCTTGATGGTGCAAACCATTGGTGTGCCTCAAGAACCAAGCCAGGAAAGGAATCAGCAGCAAGGAACGCAACAAGAAGGACCTCTGACAGAAACCACATTGGCCAATTGGCAAACGGAAGACTTCTGTGGAGTTAACCAACAGCCTTTTCAAGGCGTGGCTGCCAACACACGGTCAAAGAAGAGAGGCATAGTAGAGGAACAACCGCCCAATCCAGTTGTTTCTCAACCCACTCTTACACAACAGGGGGTCAGCAGACCAAACATAGCTCCAAATGTGCAAAATCAGCTTAAGGTACCTGTTGTAGCAACACATGCACCTGTTCAAGCTCCAGAAAAGGTTGCACCAAGTAAGGGGCAGCAAAAGGACAGTTCATCCCCCTTCAACATCATCGATCAAATGAAGAAGACACATGTGAACATTTCCATGTGGGAATCACTGGCGATCCCAGGGCAACGAGATTTATTGCAAGCTACAATGGCTAATTGGTCTGCCACAAATGTATCAAACCAGGGACATGAGAAAGTTCTCACTAATGCAGTGCAACATGATGGGGGCCAGACAAGAAAAAATTTGAAGCCTCCACCTTTCTATGTTTCATTGATTGTTGGAAACCACTTGGTACACAACTGCATGATAGATTCAGGAGCAAGTAGTTCAGTGATGCCGAAGCAAATAGCGGATCAACTGGGTCTGAAGTATGAGCCAGTGCTGAAAGGAGTAGTGCAGCTAGATGGAACGGCAGTGGGAATAGTTGGGGTCATCAAAGGGTTAAGCCTAACACTACATTCATGTCCTAATGTTACAGTCCTGCAAGATGTGTCTGTAATTGACCTCCCGCCACTCTTTGCGTTGTGTTTATCAAGAGACTTCACTGCAAAGATTGGGGGATATTTATCTGCAGATTGGTCGCACATGATTTTCAGAACAAGGTATGGGGCCAAAGCAACAATCAGATCAGAATCAATTGCCAATTTCCATATTGAGCCTCATGTACCAGGTCCTATCAATGCAAATTGCTCAGCCTTTGATCAGGAGGAGTGTTCAAGTGATCTAGAAGCAGGTACTAAGGTCGAGGGAATTCCTGATTTAACTTTGGATGAATGGGCAAACAAAAGTCATGAATTTGACCCCTATAAGGAAATTGAAGAATCTGAATTGGGTGTGTATTGTGTACACGAAGAAAATTCACCCATTCCTGACATCATTCAGCCTGAACAAAGAGATGAAAACAAAGTTTGGAAATTATTCTTCGATGGTTCGAGAAGCAGACAAGGTGCTGGAGGTGGTGCAATGTTGATTTCACCACAAGACATCAAGTATTATTCAGCTTTTCGTTTCCAGTTTTCTTGTTCAAACAACACCAGCTGAATATGAGGCCTTGATTCATGGACTTCATTGGGCCAGGAAAAGGGGCATAAAGAACTTGCAGGTGTTTGGAGATAGCGAGCTAATCGTCAACCAAGTTAGGGGACAACATGCTACAAAGAACGACTTGCTAAGGAGCTACAAGAATAGGGTATGGGACCTCATTGAGGATTTCGAAGCTTTCAACATTGTGTCCATACCCAGGAAGAAAAATGAAGGCTGCAGACAGGCTCGCAGCAGTTGGAGCAACGTTTGATGTGGTTGACAACATCAGAAGAGAAAAAACGCAGCCACACATCCATGTGGTTGTAAGGCCAGCAGTTCCAGATAATAACACAAGCTGGCAGGTGTTTGAGAACGATCAACAGATCGTCAATTTCTTGCAAGAAGAAGCTGAATTCTCAGCTAGAAATCAGGATAGGCTAGAGCAGCAGTATGGAGATCAAGTAGTGCAACTACGGACAAACAAGCTTCCTAAGGGTTTAGTAACGTTGGAGTCTATCTTCAACCCTAACGACCAGTTTCGTAAGGAAAAGGCTAACATACAGGTCAAGAGAGAAGATTCAGAGCCAATTCTGGTTGGGGAAGGCAAAACACTTCAAATTGGTAAAGTGGCCACTGAGCAGGAGAAATCAGATTTCATACAGCTTTGCCAAGAATTTCCAGATGTCTTCGCTTGGAGCTATGAAGACTTGAGAGGATTCGATCCAAATTTGGCACAACATACCATAGAATTGGATCCAGATGCTAAGCCCATCAGGCAGAAGCAGAGACCAGTCAACCCTCACATTGAGCCTCTAATGAAGAAAGAGCTTAACAAGCTAATAGAGGCAAGCATTATATTCCCGATCAAGCACTCAAGCTGGGTTGCGAACTTGGTTCCGGTCAGGAAGAAGAGCGGAGAAATTAGGTTGTGTGTAGACTTCCGAGACCTCAACAGGGCATCTCTCAAAGATCATTACCCACTTCCTTCAATGGAACAAATATTGCAAGTAGTATCCGGTTCAGAGAGATTCTCTCTCCTAGATGGCTACTCAGGGTATAATCAGGTGATGGTGAAAGAAGATGACCAATTCAAGACGGCTTTCACCACCAAATGGGGGACATATGCCTACAAGAAAATGCCATTTGGGCTATCAAATGCTGGAGCCACCTTCCAAAGGGCAATGGATATGGCATTTAAGGGGTTGATCAATAAAATAGTTCTAATATATCTTGACGACATCACTGTATTCTCAAAAAATGCAGTGGATCACCTCTTTCATCTAAGGCAGGTATTTCAGAGGTGTAGAAGATTTGGGGTATCATTGAATCCCAAAAAATGCATATTCTTGGCTCACGAGGGAAAACTTCTAGGCCATATTGTTTCAAAGGAAGGGTTGACGATTGACCCAGAGAGAGTCGAAGCAATTCAAGCTTTGCCATTGCCAAGTCACAAGAAGGCTCTTCAAAGCTTCTTAGGAAGGATCAATTTTGTCCGCAGGTTTGTTCCAAACTTTGCAGCTCTCGTAAAGCCAATAACGCTGATGTTAAAGAAGAGCATGGCATTTAAGTGGACATCTGAAGGCAAGGCAAGTTTTGAGGCAATAAAAGAGGCTATATCTCAAGCTCCGACTCTTGTCAATCCAGACTTCTCCAAGGATTTCATGTTATATGCCTTCGGTGGTGGAGACACAATTTCTGCAATCCTGGTACAACAGAACAAAGGAGGATTAGAGCAACCAGTTGCTTTCTTCAGTCAAGGCTTGGAGGAATATGAAACTAGGTACTCTTTCATTGAAAAGCATGTCCTTGCAGTGATCAGGAGTTTAAAGAAATTCAAGCACCTAGTCTCAAACAACAAGATCCAATTGTTGGTCTCCCATGCGGGAGTCAAGGAATTCCTTCTAAACAAGGATCTGAATGAGAAGCGTGCAGGATGGATCACTCGTGTCATGGAATATGACATCGAGATCAAGGTCACAAAGCTAGTACGTGGAAAAGGACTATGCGAACAACTAGCCTTGAGTCAACAAGTTGAAGCAGGTGATGAAAAAGAGACTACCTTGGTACTACAGGATGGTCAAGAACATGAAAATGATGATGTGCCTACTCCTTGTTGGACTCAGGATATGATACACTTCCTACAGACAGGCCTATGCCCTCCAGAAATGAGCAAAGCAAAGAGGAGATACTTTAGATTACAAGCCATTCCATATGTGCTTGTTGATGGTGCTTTGTTCAAGAGGACATCAATGGAGTTCTATTGAGGTGCATTGGGACAGGTCAAATTGAGAGGGTGTTACAAGATTTTCACGATGAAGATTCTGGTGGACATTTTTCCCCATGAGTAACAGCTCTCAAGATAATGAAAGCAGGGTATTATTGGCCCACAGTGTTCAATGACTGCTATACATGGATAAGAAAGTGCAAGAAATGTGCACTCTTCACAGGCAAAGAAAGACTAGCAGCACTTCCATTGCACCCAATTTTGGTTGACCAACCATTTATGCAATGGGGATTGGACTTCGTCGGGGTCATCAACCCAAACTCAAGCCAAGGCCACAAGTGGATTCTCACGGCAACGGACTACTTCACCAAGTGGACTGAAGCAGTAGCGCTCAAAGAGGCCAACGAGTCTAATATACTAGAGTTTTATGAAGGGATAGTGACCAGGTTCGGTGTGCCGGCCACTATCATATCAGATAATGCATTGACATTCATAGGTTCCAGGATCACAGAATGGGCTGTCAAGAATGGAATCTATTTGAGCACCTCTTCAAATTATTACCCGCAGGGTAATGGACAGGCAGAGTCCACGAACAAAAATTTGCTAAGAATCATCAGGAGGACTCTGGATGAAAATCAAAGAACATGGCATACCAGGCTAAAATCAGCATTGTGGGCTGACAGGATAACACCAAAGAGGTCTACAGGCAATTCCCCCTACAAGTTGGTCTATGGAAAAGAGGCAGTATTGCCTATATCATTAGAACTGCCTGCATTGGAGTTCATGAAGCAATTGGAGTTGGCTGAGTTCGAACCAATGGAGGCCCGGTATGCAGAGTTGATGGAATTGGAAGAAATTAGAGAACATGCAGTTCAAACAATTGAAAAAGATCAGGCCTTAGTGAAAAGATGGTTTGATAAGAAAGCAAGAGCAAGGACCTTCTCTGGAAGGAGACTTAGTTCTGAAATGGGATGCAGATCGGGCAAAACCGGGAAGGCATTCCAAATTTGATGCCATTTGGAGTGGCCCCTACATGGTCACGGGATGTAAGAATAGCAATGCCTTCCAATTGTCTACATTGGACGGAGAAGAACTCCCGATTCCGGTCAACGGAATCTATCTTAAACATTGCTACTGAAGAGAGAAAAGTTCTACCCTTGTAAATATTAGCCTAGTTTTCAATTCCTCTAAGTGCGTGTGCACATTGTCTTGTTGTAGTTAGGTTTCAGTTTCCCTAAGTGCTTTGGCACAGGTTTTGTTGCTCCTGGGTTGGTTTTCTACAGTGCAGCGTGTTCTCGGAGAAGGAGATCAGATATCAGTTGGTTTCAGGTTATTGCTTATGACTCCATGCCCAATGGATTGCTAAAAGGCCATTGATCTTCTACCTAGCAGGCAGGTAACCCCGTGAGTCGCCAAATTGTTTGTATATATTTACCCCCCCGGGTAAATATAGATAAACGCAAAGGCAAATCGGGTTTCTATCGGGTCGAAACAAGTCGGATAAACAAGAAGGAAAACATGTCGGGGGCTTTCAAAACCCGACACAAAGGGAATGTCGTCGGGTCGCCAAAACCCGACGCACAAGGAAATCAGGGTTTCATAGTCGGGTTTTCACGTCAGAAACGCATGGTGAAGGATGCATGTCGCAAGGGTTCCAAATCCCGACGCAAGGCGAGGCGGGTTTCGGGGGTGGAAAACATGGCGCAAAGAATACATGTCGGGGGGTCTTCAAAACCCGACAGCAAAGGCAATTCGGGTTTCCGAGTCAAACAAACAAGTCGGAAAAGCATGGGGGGAAAACATGTTGCGCCACCTCGCAAAACCCGATGCATATGCAAGTTACACCCCCGAACCCGAAAACAAAGGAAATTTGGTAATAGCGGCGGATGCGGGTTTCGGGAAAGCACGAACATCAAACACATGCCGCGGTGTCCTCCAAGCCCGATGCGGATGCAGAGGAGAGTCCCGAACCCGACTGGAACGGACCTGACGCGGGAAATATGACAGTTCGCCATTTTTGGGTCGTTGAGGTTCTTACCTACCGCCATGAGTTTGTGAAAGTTCGGCGCAATTTTGGAGGTGGTTGGGCAAATCTCGATTTTCTCACTTCTCCATCTCTTTCCCTTCTATAAAATGTAAGGAGGGGCTGTTTTTCAAAGGTTGGACATTTTTGTTTTGTGCCTCCTCCCTTCTTCTCCCTGGCAGGTGGATTTGTGGAGCAAAGGACCTTCCCATTTGAAATTGTAATGCAACCTTGCCTCTTGGCATTTTGCAGTGTTGTATCACCCCTTGGAGCAAATTAATGCATATCTGTGGATGTTTTCTCAACCCTCTACATGTTTATTTGCGTCCTTCCGATCTTCACTGTGAATCTGGCTATCTGTGCATATCTTTTGCATTACATTTCTATTGGTTTGTGTTTATTGGCAAGACATATGTTCTTCATTCCTCGGTGCATCACCTCCTTAGCTTAGGTTTATTTTTATGCATTTCTCTCTCCCTGTCTCCTTGGTAGTTAGATTAGGTTTTTGGGTAAACCTCTGCGTTTCATTGGTGCATCTGAACAGAGGAATAGGAGCCGGCCTTCATCCGGAGAGCTTTTCCGATTTCGCGAGGTCCCACACTTGGGAAAAGCTCCATGTTGTGCAGTCGCACTGAGACTTTCAACCGATCGCATTGCAGAGTCCTAGGGGTGCTGACTGATTGATATGTTTCTAAGAGTAAAATCAACCAAGAATAGGTATTGGGAATGTTTGGTTTATGTTGCTTGCATGGCCACCATCTTTTGGGCTTCAATGAGAAGTAGGAAAAGTTTGAAGGAACATGGTATGATCTTTTCTCAAGACACTTCATTTTCAGTTGTGTTTTTGGATAATTTTCAGTTTGTTATGCTTGAGGATGAAATTTTGGTTACATGGGATCCATTTTTGTTCACTAGCTTGATGATAATTCATGTTGGGAATTTTTTTTTGAATTATACTAGCTGTTGTCCTCTCATTTTTATGGATAATACCATTAGGACCAGCTCCACTATCACTCCCAAAATTCATATTTTTTACATACATTTGGTGACATAGTAGTCGGTGCTTGATTTTGTCTCATGGGTGACTATTTGGGGGTGGAAACCAACCACTCTAATTCTGATTTTTGAAGGGAGAATGCATGATTATAATACTATTGGGAGCCACATGTCAGAGTTTAGGGGAAGCCCATGTATGAGGATGAGTTGGGCATCATCCATGACATGGAGACATCAAGAGGAAGCACGAAAAGTGTTCTTCCACCCTTGTTTTTCTAACTTGTTTGCTTCCTGTACAGATTTGATAGAAAAAGTACAACGGAAGACACTCCTAGCTTTTAGGAGAAAGAAACATCCTAAGTTATTACAAATGCTACACCATTTGAGTGGCATGGGAGCTTAGTTTTTAGAGTGCTTCACTTTTGGACCTGGATGCATGAGCTTTCTATTGCTTAAGGGCAAGCAATCTTAGGAAGGGAGGACTGTAATGTCCCCATTTTTGAAGACCCTTAGCCTATCTTTCTCCGTGGGCTTTGGGATGTTGCAAGGGGAAAATTATATTAAATAATTAAATAATATTGCCTGGAGAGTGATTTTTATCATTTGACATTATAAAACAATAATTATTTAATTATGTAATTTAATTCCCACAATGCAAAATTAAAAATGGGAATTAATTAAATAACTTTTGGGTGGATTTTAATATTAAAATCACCCTTAGAAAGGGGTTGCCACACCTAGGGAGGATAAATTATTTTTATTTAATGATTTCCTTCTCCTAGGGATTTCGAATTTTGTGCCTCCTTGTTTATAAAAGGAGAGCTTGGGATCATTGTGAGACTTATGTTGGATTGATCATTTGATTTTCACTTCATGCTTGAAGTAATGGGATGTATGCCCTAGCTCTCTCTTTCATCGTAAGCTTCATTTGGAAGCCATTATCGAAGATATTGAAGACTTTCTTGTTCTATTCATTGAGCTCTCTAGTGTTGATGTGTGTTTTGTGCATTATTGCTCCATTAGAAGATTGGTGCATTTATTTATTTAGAGTGGAATATGCATGTTGTTGATGAACGTTACAAAGTTTTAAAGTGTTATATGATCTGATTTTTATTCCTGTAATTTATTAGAGGAAAATCGACTTGGTTTGGGGTTTGATTTATCATGTTTTGAGGTTATTTATGCTAGATCTATTTGCTGTTGTGTCTAATTAATTATTTCAGATGCAAGGGCTGATTATTTGAGTATTTTGGAAGGGTTTTGTGAGCTGGAAATTATTTAATTAATTTTCCCTAACCCTAGCGACTGGTTTTCAGATTTTGGGGGCTGATTTGAAGGGGTTTCAGTGACCTAAAAATTCAGAATCATAGTTCATTGGAAATGCCTTGAATTATAGAATAATTTGCATTTTATTTGGTGGAAAAATATTGAGTATTGAGTAACATATGAATTTTTAAAGTTTCAGTTGTTCTGGATGATTTATTAATTAATTAATTGCTGCTAAAAATCAGATCTGGATGATTTTAGAATTCTAATTAGTTCTCCCATCTAACCCACCACCTTACCATACTCCAATCCCATTTTGGGTTGTATTATCGCTGACATTGGGTTATTTGAGGTCGGACTATGGAGATCTAATCTTCCTAGGATCGATTTGGTTAATTAATTAGGAGAAATAAGGAGGAAGTAATTTAATAATTTTTGGGAATTGATTTGATGCCCTAAAAGTGTTGGGCGACCTACTTTTTAGAGAAAAATTAGGGTTTTGTGTTGGCTATACAAAATCTGAATTTTTTATATTATTCTTCATAGTTTTGGCCCAATATCCAAAATTTTAGCTCATTTGGACTTTTAAAATATAACATATTATATAGAATGTAAAAACAGTTATGTAGTTGTTCGGTTGGTAACTGTTCAACCACCTCTCTCTCAATAAATAAACCTCTGCCTGTATCATTTGGACAGTGCAGTTTGCTCTCTTATCTCCATCTGTATTCTTTCTTCTCTTTGCATATTCTAGCATTGGTATCAGAGCGACTTGCCCGAGGAAGATTTTGGACGAGCACGGGAGTGTCGCATGAGGTTTGAGGAAGCCCCGACATGGGTACGAACTGTAGAGAAGAAGTTTGAAGTCGCTGAAGGAACTCGAAGGGCAATTATTTTGTCTTAAGAGAATCGTGGAGATCCAGGACAGACTTCACTGGAGGAATACGTGATATCCAGGGAAGACTTCGCTGGAGGAATACGTGAGGGAAGCCAGCAAAAATCGTGGCCATTTTCACCAGAAACGAGGGAAAACAAGAAGAAAACGTGACCAGTTGAAAGAAAAACATAAGTCGTGGAAATCGTGGTAGCAAGCAAAATCGTGGGCAGTTTCCTGTTGCTGCAGAAAATCGTGGGCAACAACAAAATCGTGGCGTAGCAAGCAAAATCGTGGGTAGTTTCCTGTTGCTGCAAAAAATCGTGGGCAACAGCAAAATCGTGGCCATCAGCAAACTCGTGGAAAGAGGAGCAACTAGAGCAAAATCGTGGCAGAGGTAAAACTTGCGAACAACAAAGTTGTGGAGAGTTTTATTTTTATAAAACTATTTGGTGGTGTTTTAATATTTTCCTGCCACATAAGATATTTTCCCCACAGCCACATATTTGCATAAAGTAATTTAATTTAATATTACTTATTGGAATAAGTAACAGTTGGTGGGATAATACATTATTTTATTGGTGCGGCAAACTTTTATTTTATTTTTTCCATTATTTTGGGATAATAAAATGGCAAACATATCACACTTAACTTTGCCGAAGACACAAAAATTAACGGATACTAATTTCAATGTATGGAGCCATAAGATTTTAACAGTCGCGGAGTTTCGTGATTGTGATAAAATAATCAAGGGTGATGAAAGTCGACCAACGACGAACTTCGAGGATTATAACAAACGTCATAAGGAAGCATTATTGCTTCTCAAGTTATCGGTGTCAGATGATTTGATACCGGAAGTGTGGAATGCCACTGTGGCAAGCACGTTGTGGGCCAGTCTGAGGGATAAATATCAGACGTCAAAGAAGAGTCGGGTTTTATACCTGAAAAATATGCTCTTTTCCATAAAGTTACAAGAAGGTGGATCGTTGTCTGAGCACCTACTTCGGATGAAAGATCTCCGAGACCAGTTATCTTCCATCAATAAAAAGGTGGACGACGATGATATGGTGGCTCTGGTTTTGAACAGCTTACCTTCTTTGTATGATTCATTTGTGGAGGCACTCCATTTAATGGCTGAAAGTCAAACACTCACGTTTGACAAGGTGAGTTCCTACCTGTTGCAAAAGGAGCGGAGACAACTTCAAGCAGAATCTAATTGTGACCATTCAGAGAGTTCTCTTGTCACTCAGTCAAAGGGAAAGTGGAAACGTCAATCTGGTGAGTCTTCCACTCGGTATCAGGTCACATGTTATTACTGTTACAAGGTTGGGCATCTCAAGAAGGATTGCCGGAAGCAGATGTATGATCTTTCGAAGCTAAACAAAAAGCCATGTAATGAGGAACATGTGGCAGTAGTTGCAGAAGAACAGAATTCGGATGATGGGCATGCTCTTTATTGTCTTACGACATCATGCTCAAATGACAGTGATACCAGTTGCTGGATTATTGACTCTGGTGCGTCTGCACAGTTTTCATGTCGTAGGGACTGGTATGTTTCATTTACTGCAAATATATGTTTTGAATCAGTAGTACTAGCTGATGGAGAATCACTTGCAGTAGAAGGGATAGGAGATATATGCATTGTATTGAATAATGCTCATAAATTGTTGGTACGGAATGTTAGATATGTACCTTCTTTACAAAAGAATATTCTATCTATTCGTCAATTGACTGAAAATCCCAATATTTCTATGGATTTCTGTGGAAAGAAGTGTGTTGTCTCTGATGTGAAACAAAGATGGATAATTGCCCTTGGTATTGGGGTAGGTGGTCAATATCAGCTTGTTGATCCGGCTGCGATCAACATGAATGCACGTGTGGAGGACAGCTCCACCATTCAGGATGTGCAGGAGGCTGCAATTCCTTGGGAGGAAGCCATTCCTCACAAATCTGTTGACTTGGATATAGTCAACCTACATGCACCTATTGTGGAGGGAATATCCACTATACTAGGTGTATGGGAGGCGGACATGCCTTGGGAGGATGGATTTCCTCATTCTGAAGAACAATTTGTTGTGGACAGAGACTCCACTATTCCAAATGCATTGACGGTGCATGGTGAGATGGCATGCCCATTCACTCACTCAGTGCTTGAAGGACAGTAGAGCATGACCAGTTTGCTCATTGTGTTGTGAACGATCTTTCCCAACAGAGGGGGATAGATGAGCAAATAGCTAAGACGAAGATGGTTATTTCTCCTGTTGAGACGGAGACCACTGCTGAGATGGAGATGGTTATTTCTCCTGTTGAGACGGAGACCACTATTGAGACGGAGATGGTTATTTCTCCTACTATTGAGTTGGTTCTAACTCCTGCACAGACGGTCACATTCCTCTTCTTGAAAAAGTTGGATGAGCACTACATGGTGGTGCAAGGACGTGATCAAGGTGAATTTGATCACAGGATAATTGAGTCTTTGTATAGACTCCAGCAGGCTACACAAGCCTGGAATAGATTTTTCAATCCACATCTTCGAGGTTCTGATTTCAGTACTCTGGAGATGGGGTTGACACTCTCAGCCATTGGTGATTCATCACTGGTCAATGAATCACGAAACAAAGAACCAGTGGACCACTTGCCATATCTTTTGTTCATGGGACCAGATTTTTGTTTTACGGTTTGTCTTCATTCGACAACTGCATCACAGTTAGGGACTGCTGATTTTAAAGTACAACTTATGGCACAGTCTGTAAATGTAATGACTAAACATATGGGCTTTAGGAAATTTGTAAAATTTCGGGACAAACTTTGTCTTGTTTCTGGTTTAGTCATTAAGAGGGGGTGTTAAAATATAACACATTATATAGAATGTAAAAACAGTTATGTAGTTGTTCGGTTGGTAACTGTTCAACCACCTCTCTCTCAATAAATAAACCTCTGCCTGTATCATTTGGACAGTGCAGTTTTCTCTCTTGTCTCCATCTGTATTCTTTCTTCTCTTTGCATATTCTAACATGGACTTCTCTAGCCAAAGATATGAATTTTGGAAAATTGCAGCAGTTGGGGTTTACATATTAATTATTTTCCAGCAGTGTGTGATCAGATTTATGTTATTTCCTAACTTGTCCTAGAAAGGGACATTACAGCCTCTCACCACCATTATGCATACATATTCACCACAGCGTGCTAGATATAACCTACACTATTCGACCATTTCCCGATGACGCACTCTCATTTGTTGTTCATTCTTGACTACTGAGGGAAAAATAAATGAATCTCATTGCATACACTTCCATTCACTTGGGGGCACGCTTCTCCTATCATTCCATTTTGCATTCCACTTCATCCATCCACAACATACTGCATTGTCTTGGGGACATTTACTTTTGCTTACTAGTGTTTTACATGCTCACTTTACTACACATGTTAGATTGCTTTCTTATATGTCATTATCATACACACATGTGAGTTCACGCCTTTGTTTAGTGTGATTGCAGATACAAGACTCTACACGCGGCATGGATGCTTGCCTTCTACCCTTCCTATATTGGTCGTTGGGGGCATCCACATTCATCTTATACAAGTGTTATTGTTTCATTTTGTACTTAGCATCTTATACTACTTGTTCATACATGCTTTGACATATTGGTTATCGCTCTGGCATGCTAATGGATGCTCCATGTGCAACACTTGTTTTGTAAGACTACATGTTTCCATGACTACTTGTTTGTTTTCTACTTGTTTGCTTTGTTTGCATTGTATGCGTGCTTTGCCCTTTTCTTGTGTGCACACTTGTCTGTTGTTTGCGGTCATGATAGCCTTGAGTGTCTTGCGACATCGTGAGTGATGTCCCATGTTTGAAACCCGCTTTGTGCAGTCTACTTGTCTTCTTGCGTGTTTACACTACTATGCTTGGCATTTTTTTACATTGTCTGCGTATTTTACAATTGTCTTATTGCATGCATGTGTTTTCAAACTAACACTTGTCTGACTAGCCTTCCCCTTTTGTGCACGCCTTGGTATCTACCAAGCGCTTCCCCTTTTCCCCCTACAGAGCAGAGTTTACAGGTTAGAGTACGATTGGTCCTCTTTTGGGGCCGCATTCTCCTTCCAGGATCGTCGCATGCACCCCCAAAGAGGGGGGCATCATTGAGGGTTTTCTACTAACATAGAGTATTTACATCGGTTTAGACACAGCGAGTGAGTTTAGACCAGTTTACGAACTCCATACATAGTGGCCTTAATAGAACATGGTGTCCTTCGGCAATTCTGCAGAGCAGTTACAGACTTGGGGGTTATAGTGGGTGTGCCTCTCTACACTTCTCCGTCTAGTAGCGTCGGATCGCCCAAAAAACCAAGACAGTACAGATATCTCTTCCAACATTTCAGTAGAAGCAGTTAAAGGTTGGAGGATACAGCATGGTTCCTCCTTATACTTCTTCAGCCAAGGTGGCATGAGATCGCCCAAAAAACTTACGACATTACAGGATATCCTTCTACACCCTTCTCTCGACATGGATCAGGTGCACATGTTCCATATACACTTTTCTATTCTAGCGTATTTTACATTTGTGTACTTTAGATATGCGTATTTTACACAACGTCTTTACATACTGTTATCCAAAATTCACCCCCCCAGGGTAATTTTGATAACATGCATCAGAATATTCAAGTCCCAGGCAAGTAGGTTGATCCAGGAAAAATCGTGAAAATTGGCTAAGTCCTGCTCAAGGTCGCATAGGGACGTGTGGGACAGAAAGACACGGACGGCCGAAAAGCCTCCAGGCGGCCCGCTAAGCATTTGGGACAATCAGGCCAGAAGTACGCGGCGGGCGCGAGAAGCCGATCCGGCCGAAAGAGGAAGAAAAATTGGCTAACTGCTGAGCAGAACAGTTCGGGACAGGAGTACGCAAAGGCCCGAACCAGCCGAACCGGGTGAAATGAGAACAGACGGTCCTAAAGCATTTGGGACATCTGGGACAAAAAGGCCCGAACCGGCCGAACCGGGCGAAGTGAGAACAGACAGTTCGAAAGCAGTTGGGACGTAGGGACGCGTGGGACGCGGAAAGGCGGTTCGGCCGAAGGAAAGGAAAATCGAACTGTTTCTGGGACAGTTGGAACAAATAGACGCGAACCGGCCGGTTCGGCCGAAATCAACACAAAGAGCACTGGGACATCCGGGACAAAGGGACGCGCGGGACGCGGATCGCCGAAGGAGCCGAAAACCAATGAGAAGCTGCCACGTGTCCTCGCAAGAGAAAGGTCCAAAAAGTCAAAGGGGCGAGTTTTCGAGCACTGGCCCGAACCAATGGGATAGTGCCACGCGTCCCAGCTAGGGCCCACAAGGAAATTTCAAAGGAGATCCCGCCGAGAGGTGGAGGAGAGAGAGTTTCTCAGCGAGTCAGAACCTACCACGTGTCATCCAGGTGGCAGAGCGCGGGAAGAAATTCAAAAATCCGTTTTCGCCTGTTCCGTGCCCTAAATCTTCAGATCGACATATCTTTTGATCCAGAGCTCGGATTTGCACGTTCTTTATATCAACGGAAAGCTTGTGAGATTATCTACACGATTCCAAGGTCAATCTTGCATTTTGGTTCAGTTTGGAGAGAGAAAATCAAGAAACGCCTCTGGCGCGAAATAACAAGCAGAAGTAATGCTTCAACAAACAACTTTAATGCAGCAGACAGTTCGCCGCTTCTGTTAGGCAGCCCGCCGTTTTGCCAGGATCCGCCGCTTCTGCCATGATGAGATGAATTGAATGCAACCTGGAGGTGGTTGGGATAGATTTGGCTTTCCCTCCTCTCTTTCCTCTCTCATTCTTTCTATATATTGTAAAGAGGAGCTTCTTTTCAAGGGTCGAACATTTTTTCTGTTTTGCCTCTCCCTTCTTCTCCTCAGGAGAATTTGTGGAATTCGAACCTCTCATTTGAACTGTAATACTATTCTGCCTCATGGCATTCTGTAGTGTATTGTATCAATCTTTGGAGCAAGTAATGCATGTCTGTGGATGATTCTCAGCCCTCTCTGTGTTCTTTCTTGCATCCTCCTGGTCTTTTACTGCAGGTTTTGTCATCTGTGCATGATCTTATATCACATTCAAATGGTCTGTGTTTACTGGCAAAATAGGTGTTCTTCATTCCTCGGTGCATCACCCCTATTAGCTTAGATTTATTTTATGCATCTTCTTACCTTGTCTCCTTGGCAGATTAGATTAGGTTTTGAGAAAACTCTCTGCATATTTCGTGTGCATCTGAACAGAGGAATAGGAACCAGCCTTCTCTGGAGAATCCTTTCTCATTTTTCAAGTCCCACACTTGGAGAGAGGATTCAATGTTATGCAATCACACTGGATGCTTGAGTGATCAACCTAGAAACTTGATCTGTATCCAGGGGTGCTGTGATTTTGCACTAACAGTTTTGGCACGCCCGGTGGGACCTAGAGGTCTCATTTTTATTGCAGCAAAGTTGATATGCATCTGCTGCAATTTTCTTGCTTGAAAAGAGCTATTATTTGCATATCTGGCGACTCCAAGAGAAAGATCAACTGGTTTCAGCAGTACAGGCCTAAAAGCTTATGAGAAGAATCACAAGGTCAAGAGTTGGAGAAGAGGAGGTGCTGTTTGAATACCTGCAATTATCTCCAAGAAGAAGGCAAAGAGGAAGAAGGATTCAAAGGTCTCCATCTCCACCAAACAGAACTCTCTCAACTCCTCCACCTGATCGGCCTTTCATTCAGTATTCAAGAGTTCTTCGACCAATCAGAATGGCGCAACCAGTGAACCCCTATGTCAACTTCACAGGCAGCAGCCCACTTGCTCTCAAAGCACAAAATCCAATCCCAGTTGCAGCATTGAAGAACATTCCGTACTTCACTGGAGAAAATCAGACCACTCCTGGTGATCATGTCAAGGACATTGCTAACATTTGTGCAATCCATGAGATTGATGAGATGCAAGTAGCTGTCAAATTGCTGGCATCTTCATTCAAGGGGAAAGCATTGCAATGGTTTAGGAGCCTTGGAGATGGCTCTATCACAAACTGGAATCAGCTGTGTATTGCACTTCATGATCAATTTGGAGAGAAGGGAGACAACTTGTCTCTTTTAGAGCAGCTGACAACTATCAAGAGAGCTTCCAATGAGCAGCTAACTGACTTCAACTTCAGATTTCAAAGGTCTTGGGATAGAATTCTAGTAGCAGTCAGGCAAACAGCAGAAGGTGCTTTTCTATTTTACCTTAAAGCTTTAAATTCTGATATTTCTATGTTGATTCAATCTATGGGAGGCACAACTATTCCTGCTACTTATAGCATTGCCATTAGAGCTGAAAATTGTTTGATTCAAGCTGGCAAGCTAGCTCCTAGGCCTCCAATGCCATTATATCCAAGTTTAGAGAGCCCAAGTACTAGTCAAGCACCTGTCTTAGCTCCTTCTCCCACTCCTAGAAATCAGAGTTCAAATGAAGCTTCCACTTCATCTCCAAGTGCCCCAAATGAGCTTCAAGAAGTCATGAAGCAACTGCAAAATTTAGGTAATGAGCTGGTTACACTCAAGAGACAGCAAGCTCAAGGTTTCAGACCTTCGTATCAGCCTCAAGCTCAACCTAATAGGCAGCCATATCAGCCTCAAAGGCCACCTAATCCAGCTGCAAATCAGAATCAAACAAGGCCTCCTGCCAATAGACCATTCCAGCCCTATAATCCAAATGCCATATCTGCCTCTAAGGCATTAGTACCAGCACAAAACAACATTGCCCAGGAGTATGATTGGTGTTTTCCATGTAATGAGCCTCATAATCAATCCATGTGCTTCAATGGTGCTTTGACTCAAGCTTTAATGGTAACAACTACTGGTGTGGAGGGTGAGAGCAGTCAAGAAAACAGCCAACAGCAAGAAACATTCCAACAGCAATCAGCCCCAAATGACACCACATTGGTAAATTGGCAAGTAGAGGATTTCTGTGGCATGAATCAGACAGTTTCTCAAGGTGTTGTAGCAAACACAAGGTCAAAAATGAGAAATTTGGGTGAAGAACAGCCATTAGCCCCAGCCAATCCACAACCCTCCACAGCTCCGCAAATGATTGGCAAGCAAAACCCAGTTTCAAATGCACAAGGGCAGCCAAGAACAGCCCCTAGGCCAACTCAAATGCCAGCTGTTGCTGCCCACATACAAGGAATAAATGTGCAAACCAAAGGACAGCAGAGAGATCCTTCATCACCATTCAGTATCATTGATCAGATGAAGAAGACAAACGTCAATATATCTAAGTGGGAATCCCTATCCATCCCAGGCCAAAGAAATCTGCTGCAAGCTGCCATGAAAGATTGGCCAACTTTGAATCAGCAGGTCCAAATGCAAGAGAAGGTACTCACAAATGCTGCCCAGCCTGAAGGAAATCATGGAGCACAACAAGGTAAAATGCTGAAGCCCCCCCCCTTTCTATGTTTCGTTAATCATTGGAAATCAGCTAGTGCATAATTGCATGATAGACTCCGGGGTAAGTAGCTCAGTAATGCCTAAACAGATAGCTGATCAGTTAGGGCTCCAGTATGAAATAACATCTAAGGGAGTAGTGCAGCTGGATGGGACAGCAATAGCAACAGTTGGAGTGATTAGAAATTTGAGTCTTACCTTGCATGCATGTCCAAATGTTGTTGTCTTACAAGATATATCAGTCATAGACCTTCCACCACTCTTTGCCTTATGTTTGTCAAGGGACTTCACTGCCAAAATTGGGGGATATTTGTCCGCTGATTGGTCTCACATGCTATTCAGAACAAGATATGGAACTAAGGCTACAATTAGGTCAGAACCTATTGCAAACTTCCACATTGAGCCCTATACTCCAAGTCAGATTAATGCCAATTGCTCAGCATTTGATCAAGAAGATCACCCAAGCACTGATGAAACTGACACTAAAGTTGGAAACATCCCAGATCTAACTCTTGATGAATGGGCAAACAAGGTACACGCTTTTGATCCTTATCAAGAAGTAGAAGAATCTGAGCTAGGAGTCTATTGTATACACGAAGAAAGTCAACCTATTCCTAGCATCACCAAGCCAAACCTCAAGGATGACAATGAGGTATGGCAGCTGCTTTTTGATGGATCAAGGAGTAGACAAGGTGCAGGAGGTGGAGCCGTGCTTATTTCACCTCAAGGAGTAAAGTATTATTCAGCTTTTAGATTTCAATTTGCATGCTCCAATAACACTGCTGAATATGAAGCCTTGGTGCAAGGGATGCATTGGGCAATCAAGAGAAAAATAAAGAACTTGCAAGTTTTTGGGGACAGTGAGCTGATTGTAAATCAGGTCAAGGGACAGCATGCTGCCAAAAATGATCTACTCAGGTGCTACAAGAATAGGGTATGGGACCTCATGGAAGATTTTGAGGGTTTCGGCATCAAAGCCATTCCTAGGAAAGAGAATCAAGCTGCTGACAGGCTTGCAGCAGTAGGGGCAGCCTTTGACATTGTAGAAAACATTCAACAAGACAAGGTACAACCAAACATCCACGTGATTGTGAGGCCTTCAGTGCCGGATAACAATGTCAGTTGGCAGGTATTTGAGAATGACCAGCAAATCATCCACTTCTTGCAAGAAGAAGCTGAGTTCTCAGCTAAGAATCAAGAGAAGTTGGAACAGCAATATGGTGACCAAGTGATACAGCTAAGAACTGACAAGCTGCCCAAGGGACTTATCACTTTGGAGTCCATTTTTAACCCCAATGATCAGTTTAGAAAGGAGAAAGCAAACATTCAGGTCAAGAGAGAAGATTCGGTATCCATCTTGGTAGAAGAGAACAAGCCATTGCAAATTGGAAAGATGACAACTGAGCAAGAAAGGTGTGAGTTCATACAGCTATGTCAAGAATTCCCTGACGTGTTTGCTTGGAGCTATGAAGACTTGAAAGGTTTCAATCCCAACTTAGCTCAGCATACCATCAAATTGGATCCAAATACTAAGCCTGTCAGGCAAAAACAGAGACCAGTCAATCCACACATGGAGCCTCTCATGAGGAAAGAATTGGACAAGTTGATTGAGTCAAGAATCATATTCCCAATCAAGCATTCTAGTTGGGTTGCCAACTTAGTTCCAGTCAGGAAGAAGAGTGGAGAGATCAGGCTGTGTGTTGACTTCAGAGATTTGAATAGAGCCTCTCTCAAGGACCATTATCCACTCCCTTCCATGGAGCAAATATTGCAGGTCGTAGCTGGTTCAGAAAGGTTTTCACTACTTGATGGTTACTCAGGCTTCAATCAGATTATGGTGAAGGAGGAAGACCAGTTCAAGACAGCCTTCACAACCAAATGGGGCACATATGCTTACAAGAAGATGCCATTTGGACTGTCGAACGCCGGAGCAACATTCCAGCGAGCTATGGATATGGCATTCAAAGGCTTGATAAACAAGATAGTGCTGGTATACCTAGATGATATTACTGTCTTGTCAAAGAATGCTGTAGACCATCTCTTTCACCTCAGGCAAGTGTTTCAGAGGTGTAGAAAGTTCGGAGTGTCCTTAAATCCTAAGAAGTGCATCTTTCTTGCACATGAAGGGAAGCTCCTTGGCCATATTGTCTCCAAGGAAGGATTAGCAATTGATCCAGAGAGGGTTGAAGCCATAAGAGCTCTACCATTGCCAAGCCACAAGAAAGCCCTTCAGAGTTTCCTGGGAAGGATAAACTTTGTTCGGAGGTTTGTCCCAGATTTTGCAGCCCTTGTCAAGCCCATCACCAAAATGTTAAAGAAAAGCGTGGCTTTCAAATGGACGGCAGAAGGCAAGGAGAGTTTTGAAGCAATCAAAGAAGCCATCTCCCAGGCACCCACTCTCATCAACCCAGACTTTTCCAAGGATTTCATCCTCTATGCATTTGGAGGTGATGACACTATTTCTGCCATTCTGGTACAGCAGAACAAAGATAATGATGAACAGCCGATTGCCTTCTTCAGCCAGAGCCTTGATGACTGCCGAGTAAGGTACTCTTTTATAGAAAAGCATGTGCTTGCAGTAATCAGAAGCTTGAAGAAATTCAAGCATTTAGTCTCAAACAACAAGGTCCAATTATTGGTCTCACATGCTGGGGTTAAGGACTTCCTCCTCAACAAGGATTTAAATGAGAAAAGGGCAGGTTGGATCACCTGTGTCATGGAGTATGACATTGAGATCAAGATCACCAAGCTGGTAAGAGGGAAAGGATTGTGTGAGTAGCTGGTTTTGGGGAAGCAAAAAGAAGTATGCAACGAAGAAGAGGCTGTTTTCACAGTTCAAGACAGCCATGAACCGAGCGTCAGGCAAGAAGAAGACAATGCTGCCCCGACTCCTTGCTGGACCCAAGGCATTATGCACTTCCTACAAACAAGCCTATGCCCTCCAGAAATGAGCAAAGCGAAGAGAAGATACTTCAGGTTGCAGGCTGTTCCATATACCATCATTGATGGAGTTTTCTTCAAGAAGGATGTGAATGGAGTGCTGCTGAGATGCATTAACACAGGTCAGATCCAAAGGGTATTAAAAGAGTTTCATGATGGACCAGCTGGTGGCCATTTTGCACCAAGAGTGACAGCTCTAAAAATCATGAAGGCTGGTTATTATTGGCCTAAAATCTTTAGTGATTGCTATGCATGGATCAAGAGATGTAAGAATTGTGCATTCTTCACGGGAAAAGAGAGACTTGCAGCCCTCCCATTACATCCAATCTCAGTTGACCAGCCATTCATGCAATGGGGTTTGGACTTCATTGGAGTCATCAATCCCAATTCAAGCCAAGGGCACAAATGGATTTTGACAGCCACGGACTACTTCACCAGATGGACAGAAGCAGTAGCACTCAAAATGGCGAATGAGTCTAGCATCTTGGACTTTTACGAGGGGATAACTACCAGATTTGGTGTACCTGCTACAATAGTCTCTGATAATGCATTGGCATTCATTGGATCTAAAGTGACTGAGTGGGCTGTCAAGAACGGGATCTACCTGAGCACTTCATCAAACTATTACCCTCAAGGTAATAGCCAGGCCGAGTCTACAAACAAGAACTTGCTGAGGATCATTAGGAGGACTCTTGATGAGAATCAGAGGGCTTGGCATACCAAACTGAAATCAGCCTTATGGGCTGATAGGATCACTCCCAAAAGATCCACAGGTAATTCTCCATTTAAGCTTGTCTATGGAAGAGAGGCAATCTTGCCCATGTCACTTGAGTTGCCAACATTGGAACTCATGAAGCAGCTGGAGTTGCTTGAGTTTGAGCCTATGGAGGTGAGATATGCAGAGCTGATGGAGCTGCAAGAGATCAGAAATTAGGCATCCCAAGCAATGGAAAAGGATCAAGCTTTGATCAAGAAGACCTTTGACAGAAAGGCCAAAGATAGATCTTTTCAAGTTGGAGATCTAGTGTTGAAATGGGATGCAGATCGGGCAAAACCAGGAAGGCATTTCAAATTTGATGCCATTTGGAGTGGCCCATACATGGTCACGAAGCGCAAGAGCAGCAATGCTTTCCAATTGGCCTCATTGGATGGTGAAGAACTGCAGATTCCAGTCAATGGAATCTATCTCAAGCGTTGCCTCTAAAGGGAAGTTCACTACTTTGTAAATATTAATTAGATTTTCATTCCTCTAAGTGCGTATGCACATTTTCCTGTGGTAGTTAGGTTTCTATTTCCCTAAGTGCTTCGGCACAGGTTTTGCTGCTCTCTGGTTGTTTTCTACAGTTCAGAGTGTTGTTGGAGAAGAAGTTGCAGTATCAGGCTCGTTTCAGGTCATTGCTTATGACTCCATGCCCAATGGATTGCTTCAGGCAACTGGTCTTTTCATCTAGCAGGCAGATGACCCCGCTGAGTCGCCAAATTGTTATCCAAAATTCACCCCCCAGGGTAATTTTGATAACATGCATCAGAATATTCAAGTCCCAGGCAAGTAGGTTGATCCAGGAAAAATCGTGAAAATTGGCTAAGTCCTGCTCAAGGTCGCATAGGGACGTGTGGGACAGAAAGACACGGATCGGCCGAAAAGCCTCCAGGCGGCCCGCTAAGCATTTGGGACAATCGGGCCAGAAGTACGCGGCGGGCGCGAGAAGCCGATCCGGCCGAAAGAGGAAGAAAAATTGGCTAATTGCTGAGCGGAACAGTTCGGGACAGGAGTACGCGAAGGCCCGAATCGGCCGAACCGGGCGAAATGAGAACAGACGGTCCTAAAGCATTTGGGACATCTGGGACAAAAAGGCCCGAACCGGCCGAACCGGGCGAAGTGAGAACAGACAGTCCGAAAGCAGTTGGGACGTAGGGACGCGTGGGACGCGGAAAGGCGGTTCGGCCGAAGGAAAGGAAAATCGAACTGTTTCTGGGACAGTTGGAACAAATAGACGCGAACCGGCCGGTTCGGCCGAAATCAACACAAAGAGCACTGGGACATCCGGGACAAAGGGACGCGCGGGACGCGGATCGCCGAAGGAGCCGAAAACCAATGAGAAGCTGCCACGTGTCCTCGCAAGAGAAAGGTCCAAAAAGTCAAAGGGGCGAGTTTTCGAGCACTGGCCCGAACCAATGGGATAGTGCCACGTGTCCCAGCTAGGGCCCACAAGGAAATTTCAAAAGAGAGCCCGCCGAGAGGTGGAGGAGAGAGAGTTTCTCAGCGAATCAGAGCCTGCCACGTGTCGTCCAGGTGGCAGAGCGCGGGAAGAAATTCAAAAATCCGTTTTCGCCTGTTCCGTGCCCTAAATCTTCAGATCGACATATCTTTTGATCCAGAGCTCGGATTTGCACGTTCCTTATATCAATGGAAAGCTGGTAAAATTCTCTACACAATTCCAGGGTCAATCTTGCATTTTGGTTCAGTTTGGAGAGAGAAAATCAAGAAACGCCTCTGGCGCGAAATAACAAGCAGAAGTAATGCTTCAACAAACAACTTTAATGCAGCAGACAGTTCGCCGCTTCTGTTAGGCAGCCCGCCGTTTTGCCAGGATCCGCCACTTCTGCCATGATGTGATGAATTGAATGCAACCTGGAGGTGGTTAGGATAGATTCGGCTTTCCTTTCTCTTTTTCCTCTCTCTTTCTTTCTATATATTGTAAAGAGGAGCTTCTTTTCAAGGGTGGAACATTTTTTCTGTTTTGCTCTCTCCCTTCTTCTCCTATCAGGAGAATTTGTGGAGTTCGAACCTCTCATTTGAACTGTAATACTACTCTGCCTCTTGGCATTCTGTAGTGTATTGTATCAATCTTTGGAGCAAGTAATACATGTCTGTGGATGATTCTCAACCCTCTCTGTGTTCTTTCTTGCATCCTCCTGGTCTTTCACTACAGCTTTTGTTATCTGTGCATGATCTTATATTACATTTGAATGGTCTTTGTTCACTGGAAAAATAGGTGTTCTTCATTCCTCGGTGCATCACCTCTATTAGCTTAGATTTATTTTATGCATCTTCTTACCTTGTCTCCTTGGCAGATTAGATTAGGTTTTGAGAAAACTCTCTGCATATTTCGTGTGCATCTGAACAGAGGAATAGGAACCAGCCTTCTCTGGAGAATCCTTTCTCATTTTTCAAGTCCCACACTTGGAGAGAGGATTCAATGTTATGCAATCACACTGGATGCTTGAGTGATCAACCTAGAAACTTGATCTGTATCCAGGGGTGCTGTGATTTTGCACTAACACATACATACATATTTGACTACTTGATCGTTTTCTCCTTGCAGGTCCGTCGTATGAGAAACAAGCAATAAAATTGGGGGCAACAACAACAATAACACCGACAACGACAACAACGACGACAACACACCGCTACAGGCGCATGCCTTTACAAACCATGCAGGTACACTACACACAACAACTACACACGCGTTCTGCCCTAGGTTAGCTCTCATCACTTTTTATGCACATTTTTCATCTTTAGAATCCACACTCCACATTTTTATTTTTTTCATTCCACGCTTGAGTCTAGTCCATCGGCATGTTTTCTTCTACACTCTACATGGATATCAAGTACGTATCTCTATCTACTTTATGTTACCGAGCGTTCTACTCACCAACATAAAGTGGGGGAAAAATGTAGACACAAAATCATGCACTTTAGACAATATTTAGCCCGGTCTTATACTACTATTCTCAAGTGTACAAAGTACTAATTAATTCCACCTTTTGGCCATCTTTTTCTAATGTTTTATTTTGTCTTTCCCACGTGCTTTCCATCACCTATGAACCCATTTCATAACTTCCCCGACATTCTATCCCTAAATCAAGGTGCTCCAATCTGTACTGGTGTGCCCCGAGGCTCCCTAGTCCCACCTTGGGCACCCCGATTTGTGCTTAACCTCTTTCACTCCTTTTTGGGTCATTTCTAGTTGTTGGTCATCCTTATCCTTTTCCCAGTCGGCCTTGTCGGGATTAATTACAAACTTAAGCTTGAGAGCCCTATAAATATAAAGTTATAAGACCATAATAAGGGTCCTAGGTCATAGCACTACACTACTATACTACTATCACTCCATCTAGAGTTGCATCCATTGAATCACTTGCATCCACATAGGGCCATGCATCAAGGCTAGGAGATCTGCATCACACACACTTCATAGGGGAAGGGATTCGATTCTATTCCATGCACACATGCTATTTACATTTCTATAGTTACTATTGCTCGCTACTTCACAAAGTGTGACTGGAAGGAGAGTACCTAGGGCACGACATGCACACACACACCAAAACTACATTCCGGGTCCGAAATGTAGTGCAGTGCTCAGTGATAAGACCACTAGTTTGGCGGCTGAGGTCAGTCTGACCCATTCATTTGCACCTTTTATTTTTCTAAGGTTTGATACTTCTCTTTGTTTTGCAGGTCATTACACAGCTCATCTAACAAATCCAGTGCGATAGACAGGAAGTACTCGAAGACAACTTGCGACCATACCAGAACCAGGTTTCGGGTATTTACAGTGTTCAGAGCGTCCAGATTATAGACCAAGCTGCCCGGGGTGCCCCAGAGCGCCCCAGTACCTTCCCATGTGCATGTGTCAGCTTAGACAATCCAGACCCGACCTTCGCAGGGTCCCTGAGTGGTCGTCTGCACTTTCAGATTCCACTTTCAGACCTGTGGCACTTTGCGACAGTCTCCTGATATCAGCTAAGTCGTCTTTCTTTTCTCTTTTGCATAGTTAGGGTTTTATTTCACTTAGAATAATTTATTTATATCTATTCCATACTGTTTTAGTTTATTTATTACAGCGTTTTAGTCCTCCTATTTAGATTAACATTAATACCCCATTAGGCCCTATTTGTGTTAATCAGAGAGAATAAATTAGTCTTTTTATGCCAAATTAAGGCTATATTGTTGTGTCATAGAGTGAGAATAGGATTTGGAACAAATTAAGAGATTTGTGGGATGTGATATCATCCTCTTCCAAGAATAGGTGTATGTAGAGCTCTCTTAGGAGAGGGATATGTTGTTAAGAAGTTGGGCTAGAAAGGAATATAGAACATCCTATGAAGAGCAGTCACGAAAAAGATGTAATAGAATTTGATAATGAAGAATGGAGATATTAGAATGATGTTGCAGGTAATTTTGACCATGGTTCATGTGTTTATTTCTTGCTTTTATAGACTGTATACACACTACCCTATCTCGGGCCGAGACTAAGAATATGACAGTCTTCATGGGGATGTTCTGATAATTCTGTAAGTGTATGTACAGGTGAAGAAAGGTAAGAGGAGTCATCCAAAATTTATTTAGCCTTTGAGACCAATCAGTGTCACCTGTAGCCTTAATTCCTTGCTCTCGGGCCCAAACTAGGGATTTTAATAACTTGAATTCTATCTAGTCAAATACCATTAAATTTTGTGAAAACCTCTGTCTAGGTAAGTGTTAAGAGTGTGCCGAATCTCATATTCAAGTTCGCACGTGTTGAAGAAATATAGCAAGATTTGCAGGGATGACTGACTGTGCATAGAACAGAGGGTAAATGAGTTGCATGAATAGTCAAAACATGTTGTCAAGCCACTAAACGTTGTATATGTATCAAGTTTTTAACCTTTTCTGAAGTGGATCCATCAAAATTCAGATGAGATTATATCCATAAGTGTCTACTGTTATAGTTTAGGGTCAAAATAGGCCTAATTTGCCTAAAACAATGGTCTAGAGGTACAAATTCATACAAAGAAATAGGTGGTGAAATTTAGGTATAGTTAAGAACTCCATAAAGGGTCTCTATATCACCCATTTGATTGTGTGGTTGTTTCAACAAAATTTAAGATGCATGAGCATTAGCATGTTGAGAGGGCTAGTAACCATTGAGGCCTCAAATAGAGAACTATGTTGAAATACAAGTGTATGACTAAACCAAGAGTCTAAACACCTTGTGATAGGGTAGATAAGGCGTCCTAAAGGTATCAAGAGTGATCTAAGACTCTTCATACTGTTTTGAGCACTTAGACCCCAAAGAGGCCTATCTAGGTTTATCTTGTGTTTTAAGAAAATGCATGGTGATTGAATAAGATGAAAAAGAGGATAGATGTACAGTCAAGAGAGTGAGCAAGGGAGATGTTGGAGAGGATATGGATGTTTAAACACAATGGAGCTACAAGCTACAACAAGGGAATGAAGTGTGTGTTAAGATCCTCAAGCCGGTGAGGAGAGAGAACACCATGAACAATAGTGCTCGTGTTGAGAAAGATCATACAGACTCAAGAGGTAAGTAGATCAATATGTTAGCAGATGAAAGTGTAGATTCTTGACATCATTTTTGATAGTAATATGCATTTCATGGATGTGTTTATAGGATGGCCAAGTTCTGTTAATGATTCTAGACTTCTTCGTAATTCAGATTTTTATAGAATGTGTGGAGGAGAGAGATTACATGGTCTTCCTATTCCTATTGGCTCATTAAACATGAGGGAGTACATTATTGGTGATGATTGATATCCACTATTACCATGGTTAATCACGTCTTTGAGTGGATTTGTAACTACTACTCAAAGGGAATTCAATTTTAAGTTGTCATCCACATGCATTGTTGTCGAGTGCGCATTTGGAAGGCTAAAGCAGTTATGGCGGATTCTGGAATCCAGAATGTGGCACCCAAATTTGGAAATGCTAACCAAAACCATTCTTGTTTGTTGCATACTGCATAATATGGTGCTAACGTTTGTAGAAGATGGCACTGATACATGTGATGATGTTGCTTTTGAACATGAAAATAATATACCAACTACTGAAGTGGGTGATTCCGCTGCCACACTTGCTCGAGCAGCCTTAATGGAATTTGTTAATGGCAATGCCAATAATGTGGACATGTAAGGAACATAGAATGAGAAGGGTATTTTGTTTTAGTCATCATGATTCCAATATATATGTAAGCTCAATTCGAGCTAGCAGGATGTAAGATTCAAATAACATGCTTCTATTAATGTGTTTATCATGATGAAGTTCAAGGAATGGATTTCTCATTTTGTTGTAATCTCTTCGTACCATAGCTATTGTATGTAAGCCCCATTATACTGAGAAAGTTGCAGCTATCTAATTCTATGCAATTTGCAATCTTTATTATGTTCATTCTTCCATGGTACTTTGTAACTGTGCTCTTTATTTGTGTAACACACTCCTCCAACAAGCACCTCATTTGGTGTGTATAAATATATGGATGTTATTTCTGGCAATGGAGGCATTGAAAAGAGGTTTCCTTGTACAACTTGAAAGCTTTCTAATGGCAAGCCACATTTATTGCAAATGACTTCAAATAGTTTTGAATAAATGTTGGCGAAAGACAATGTACCCTGCACCTATTGGAGAAGAATTGAATATTTGAAATTTTTATAGATTTTCAGCAATTTTCAGCTATCTTCCATGCCATGAATGATGATATCATATAATCCTTGTTCGACCACTTCGTTTACCAGTTAGAAATATTTATAATGCTAAAGTTACTTTGAGCGTCATTGCATTTCCAGTTCACATTGGCCAGTTTGAAGTATATATATATTTTTTAACATTCTCCAACTCATTCACACGGCACATTTTTATAAAGACATCAAGGAATTTGTTTTTGGCTTGATTTATATATTTCAGGAGTGCCTGCATTGTAGCATTTTTTGCTTGAGTTGCTGTAGTTATATCTGTTGATTATTAGTTGTTTTGTGTAAATGCTCAGTAATTTGTGAAGGAAATTTTCATTTTATTGATGACCATATTCAGTTTCTGGCTATTTCTCTCCTGCATTTTTGCAGTTTCCCTGCAATTTTTTTTGAGTGTGATTTTATTCCCGGTACCTGAGTGCAGCTCTGAAAAGTTAGGGATATGTTTGGAGGGAAGTTTTGGCTCCAAATAGCATTGCAACAGTTCTGCTCAGTGGTAACTATTGCTATATTTGCAGTTGCTTCGCGACAAGAAGTGGAGAAAGAGAGCAAGTGTCCTCGTTGTAGAAGAAAGAGATCTATTTGCAGATCAGATATCCAGATTAGAAGTTTATAATTGTTGTCATTTTATTTGCTTCAAATGCTTAAAGGATAGTGAAAACCTGCTTTCATCATCAAGGGAAAACATACATACCATCATTTTCCAGTTGTATTACATATGGAACCTTCATTATGCACGCTTTAAAAGTCTCAGTATTTTATTACTTACTTCTGTGCTTTGTAGCATCAATGAGCATTTTGTATTTGTCATTATTCTTGTTAGTGTGAATATGATTATCAGTGCCATTTGATTTGTTTGAAAGGCGAATGGATGCTGACTATCATTATTTATCAACAATAAGATCTCTGAAGTTCGTACAGAGTTCTGTACTTGACATTTTACAATTCAATACATTCCTAACTTTTTCAATTCTGCATGTCTTCATAGTTGGTTACTGTTGTTTGAAAGGAGATTGCAAACTGGTATGCTTTATAGTTTAAAAGCAACATTTGCTTTGATTTACAGATATTTGTTTATTTTGTGCAGAAATAGCTATTGAAAAATTTATAGTGGTGTTTCTATATAAGCGAAATGTACAGATCATGGCATAGGTTGAGTCTTGTGGCTGATTCTCTTCCATAAATTTGGATTGAGCAATTTTGCAGTTTAGATTCTTCTGGATCAAATGTGCAGAACGCGTAAACATGTCTCTGCGTTTATGACTTATATTGATCTATATTAACAATTTTGTTTGGTGGTGAGATTAATTTTCCAAAGGAATCATTGCAGGATGGCCAAAATTAGGTCTGCAGTTCAACATGGGTGAAGCCTTTATCAACACCATTACTCGAATTTTTTGTATCGATATTATTAAAGCTGACTATTCATAGACTATAGTGTGCTTGGTGGGGTTGATCTTGCATATAACAATGTTTGTTGAGTTGGAATCATATTGAACAGATCAAAGTTGCTCTCTTGGGAAGGTCTCTCAATTTAGTCATTCAAGATCTGTCCCCTAGACTTGGTTAAGGGACAGCTTGTCGGTGCTGGTCTCTGATTCCTGTTTCGATGGTTTTAAAATATTGGTATTGAACACCTGCAGATTAAGACTTAAGAATTGGCAGAGACTCATGGGGTCCCTGGATTCCATAATGAAAAAAAAGACTTACTGTTGGCAAAGACCTCCCCAGTTTGATTGTCAAACACTACTGTGAAGGCACATCATACTATACTATGTTCATTATCTACCTTACAAACATTATTAATTTATTATATATTTCTGGTTATATGCATGAGTGGGACATTGCCAACTTTGGAAGTGTCTTTTGTACATACATAATCAGAATCAGAATCTGCATAATTCAGACCAGTTCTGACTGTAATTCAGTATTTGCTACCCTCCTGTCTGATCTCAACAAGGCCTGATTATACAATTACTAGGAAACTGACTGTAATTCAGTATTTGCTACCCTCCTGTCTGATCTCAACAAGGCCTGATTATACAATTACTAGGAAACTGACTGTAATTCAGTATTTGCTTCCCTCCTGTCTGATCTCAACAAGGCCAGATTATACAATTACTAGGAAACTTTTCTAAAATCTTCGTATGTAAATCAGTTCTTAAGGATTTTTGTATGGATACATACTTCCAAGTACATAAACAATGGCACCTCCATTATGCACGCTTTAAAAAGTCTCAGTATTTTATTACTTACTGCAGTGCTCTGTAGCATCAATGAGCATTTTGTATTTGTCATTATTCTTGTTAATGTGGATATGATTATCAGTGCCATTTGATTTGTTGGGAAGGCAAGCTTGGTCAGACAGATGCCTTATTCTATAGCTTTTGATTTGATTTACCCTTTGGTAGGGGTCCCATGGAGGGGGCTGCAGCTCCACAATTCCCTTTGCAGTGGGTCCCATGGATGCTTCCACATTCTGCTGCAGGATAGAAACGACTCTATCCCTATAAAATCTGAGCCCCTACTTTTTAGGGAGAATAGTTGTGTGGGTGGGAAAAAGAGGGGGCTACAGCTTTCCCTCACCCGCATAATTTTTTTTTTGACAAATGGCAGTTTCCAGCTCATGAAAAAGTCTTTGGCGGGAATAATTTTGGAGGGAGATAATTATTTTGGAGGGAGAGACAACCTATATGAAGAACAGATCTGGGGAAATCTGTATATCTCTTCTTAAGAAGCTGCTGCAATATACAGATCAAGGTATGCAATTGATCTATTTTTCAGTTTCCAGGTCTATTAAAAAAATTCATCTTGCAATTGATATGAGCATTCATCCTCTCTTGTAATTTTTTTCCTGTTTCTTTTACAGCAATATCTAACAATGGTGGGCAATTAGATTTGTTTATTCTTGATACACTACATAAGGTACAGTGTTCCCTTTATAACCAACGCTTTCAATTCATCACATTCATAAATATGTCATTTCTGCATGGCAGATGTGAAAGCTAAAGCATTCATGTTCAGTCTGTCAAACATACCAAATTCACAGTTCTTTGCAAATTTCTGACAAAAGTTTTGGTTTCCCCTAATGAAAATTCAATTGCTTTTTCACAATAATCTCATAAACAACTATTGCATGAATTAGGCTCCAAGTAAAACATTTGCAAATGTTTCCTAGTCATCCTTTCAAAGGATTACGAATAGACTGCTTTAGCAGCATATCAAATCAGAACAGTTTGAATATTTTGAAGTACTATTTGCTTTCTAGTTGGGAAGTTTATTATAATCTATAAACACACAGTAATAAAGCCAAACAAATGACGAGCTTTTGATATGCTAAAAAAACAATGAAATATAGTGCATCATGCACACAAATCCAAGTAATAGTTCTATAATCTGCAACTGTTCTATAATCTATCTTTTTTATATCTGCAACTGTTAAATACAAATACTAGCTTTTTTATATCTGCGACTGTTCTATAATCTTTTATATTTGTGTGGGAGAAGTTGAACTTTTGTAAGTTATTATTTAACCTGCATGGCAATTTGTGTCAATCACTTATTGTAATCATAAAGAAGAGTGACTGCAGAGAACCTGCAATTAGTCTTTTATTGCAGCCTCCATGATCCGTCTTCGGTTAAGAGTCTTTTATTGCAATTAGTCTTTTGTAATGTGCATTGAATGTGTTTCATACATAGTTACTATTGCTTGCCAGATAAGTTGGATCTTGACACATTGCTTTACTACAGGGAAAACTACTTTATTCTATCTTCCCATGGATAAAAGCATGCATCGCCCAACTCCTACAAAGGGTGGGTTTTTTAGGTATTCAGCATTACTTTCCCAAGATGAATTACCTGAAGAAGTGTACTCTTTAGATGATTACAATTTCTCAGAATTTGCTCCAAGTACACAAGGGGACAATGAAGAGGTAGTCATAACTTCTAGAGAGAATTCTTTTCTCAAAGAATCCAACTTCTCACCAAAATCAACACCACGATATGAACCTGCCCCTATCAATCAAGAAGAAATTGGAGTAAAGAAAACTGGTGTTCTTGAAAATCAGTTTTCTGACTGACGACAAAAGAGTAGAGTCCGTTGGAGCATTGCAAACACTTCTATTCTTATTGAAGCAAAGTGTATTGAAAGAGATACGCAAACGAATGGCAGTGCAATGAAAAAGGCCATTTCATCTACTGAAAAATGGAAAGTAGTGCAAAATTATTGCTCTAGTCATGGTGTTGATTGTACTGCAAACCAATGTCGAGATCGATGGGAACATGTTTTGCCTGATTTTAAAAGAATCCGAGATTATGAATCACATATTCCATCGGGCCATGATAGTTATTGGAATATGAGAGGCCGAGAGATAATTGATAAAAATCTTCCAACAAATTATACAAAAGAATTTTTTGATGCAATGGAGATAAATTTTGGTGTTGATCGAGCGATCAACCCTGGCAATATAACCATTGATTCTTCAAACAACAACTATGTCTTTCAGAAGGATTCTAACTCACCAAATGAAGATGTCCAAGGGAAAGAATGTCCAAGCCAAATGAAGAGTCCCAATGAAGGGGACAACCAAACTACTGGCAAAAAATGAAAATCAGCAAGCAAAACATGTACTATAAAGGATACGTTTGCTGAAAATAATAAGCTGGTAATTTCTACTTTGCAGATGGCTGAAGAGGGGCGTATGAAACGCCATGAAATGGATTGTGTTTTGATTGAAGAGCGCCACAAAAAATATTGTGTTTTGATTGAACAATGCATGCAAAAGGAAGAGTTAAATGAAGAGAGGTTGATCAAAATTGAAGAGCAAAAGATCAATGTGCAGTTGAGCTTAGTTTCAGCTTTAAATTCCATTGGACAAGCAATGATGAAGATTAGTGATTCATTTTGAAATGAGACAATTCTTCAAGTTAGCTTGAGAACATACACATGCAGCTATGGTTGTTTTGTTTCCTTTATGTAATCCTAATGGCATTGATAATAAAACTTTTTGATCTTCAAAGTCCAATTTGTTCCAATTCTTGTAAATCCCAAGTTCTTCTTTTATATGCATTTTTAGCAAAATTCCTTATGTTGATTGTATGTTGTTTTACTTCTTAATTACATCAAACAATTCAAAGATTTATTTATTCATTTTAAAAATAAGGAGTAGTCTCGTAGACGGAGGATATGATTTGAAAAAGCTAATATCTATGTTTTGGAGGCATGGGTATAAAAAGTTCTAAAAAAATTCTCACAAAAGGCTAACACTTCTAGTACAAAATTACGATGAAAATGTAAATCATCAATCAAGACAGAAAAAATATTTAACATAACAACATTTGCAACTGTGTGCATTTGCAACATTTGTTGCATCTTCACCTTCTTCCACAGTGGCATCCTCTTTAGCATACATTATATTTTCAAGTATGGTTGTAGCAAACAATGCAGGTTCTTGGTTAAACAGTCCAATCTACTAACAAAGCTACTTTAAGTGCAAAATTTTGAGATCGTGGTCATCCAAGTAGACATGTCCTGCAAAGAATCAATGATTATATTTTATCTTGAAAATGAAGGGCCCAATTTCCTTCTCTGGCAAGCAATTGAAACAAAATAGACCAACTAGATAAGGATAGCAGCCAATTAAACTGACATATTATAGGTATGAATTTTAAGAAATTTTAGACTCTGTTTTCAAAAACTATGTAGTCATTTTTATGCCCTTAGAATAACCTTCTAATCCCATGCGCGTCGGCCTATCACCCAGTGGGCGCTGGGCGCTCACCCGAGGCATGCACAGGCGTCAAGTCCCTCCTTTATGTGAGTTTTGTGAGAATACATTGCTTATGGACAGAAACTTAGATGCAAAAAGGTAAAGGACCATGCATTCATTCTGAGAGCTTAGGATGAGTTATTATATCAATATACCCATTTAGATAACAAGAGAACCATCATATAGATAGCATATCTGATCCATAATATAAAGAAAATGCACTAGGGTTTACACCCATGAACAATATATACTTAGAACAGAACCATATATTCATATTGATCATACTTCAGTAACCACATTACATCCACAAGGGTCATATCAGACTAGCGTATCAATGCAAATAAGATTCATGCATCATAAACCCTAGCTATGCTTTCCATATTACAAAAATTGTCATAGACCCATCCCTCTAGATAAGCTAACACTCCTAGAGTCATCTTAATGAGAACCCCAATCCCTAAAACCTTTTATTATTTCTACAGAGCTTCGCCCTTCCATCCCCTCTATGATGTTCAGCATATATCTCTGATGGTGTCCCTCCAAGATTCATCCCTCTCCTGATCCTCTCCCTTTCTTCTACTCGAGCATCTCTATATATAGCTTTAGCATCCACCGCCATGCCTTCTTGAATTAGCAAATCGCTTGCCAAGTGTCTATGTGGTCCTCCAATGGAGCATGTTTACTTTGATCCGAGCTCTCCACTTTCTGTAATGATTTCTTTCTGGATCCTTCCATCACATGGAATATTCCTTTCTTGACCACCAAGTCACCAAGCTGGCACCTTATCCACTCTGCATACTCAATCGGGTCACGCTTGGAATGCCGAATATGGCTAAGTCCTGAAACCCCTTGCTTTGCCTTGCGCACGCACTGTGGTTTCTACTAAACCCCTCTAAAACCCTTGTCCTGCGCACTTTTCCCCGTGCACCCTTCTTCATAATGGTCCCGCGCGCCCACGTGCCCTTTGGCACTTAGTCAATATTCTGAGGTCCAACAAACTAGAACCACCTTCCCATTTTAATAAGCTCCATTAAAAGTGTTAGGACAGCACATAGTAATATCAAACCCTACTACTGAAACCTTACTACTGAAAAAACAGTATTTAACACCCTTTTTAGCTAGCTATTTTGGTACAATCACCATTCGTGGGGGCAAACTTTTCTGTTTTTTTCTCTATAATTCATTGGAGACACTTTGAGGGCTCCTATTTGACTGTTCTAAGCTACATGTAGTGTTAAAGTCCCCTTGATCTATTTTGGTATGTGTGAACATTAATGTACATTTTGTGTTATAGTGTTTTGTCCATAGAAGTTTATAGTGCCCAGCATTTCGATTCCTCTTTCTAAACCCATCTTCAATGCAAATCTTTTGCTTTGAATGGAAGTTCTTGATTCAAAGCAAGATCAACCTTGAAGATAAGTCTGAAGAAAGCACGAAATTTCGAGTAAAACAAACTCCTACAAGGCAATCCATGAAACAATACAACATAAAATTAAGGCTCACAACAGCCTGAAATATTTATGAATTTACTTTTTTTCTTTCGAAGATTGAAGACATAAATAACAATTGTGTTATAATCAGGTACCCTGAGGATGAATATAATCGCTTCTGGCAACCTGGCAGCACAGATGCTATATATAACAGCAGTCTTGTTATAAATGGAAGCTCCAAAACAACCATTTCAAGTGATAACAGTAGCAGCAACTTCCCTTCTAATAAAGTAATGCAGACGACAATAGTTGCAAAAGCTAATGTGAACCAGTTGCGTCTCCATTTGAGGGACCTACAGAAAAAATCTTTAGTTGCATTGTACTTTGGAGAGATAGAAGCAGTGAACACTTCCCAATCAAGAATATTTAATGTTATAACTTATGATAAATGACCAACTGCTTACCACTGTAAATTTCTCCATGGATAGTTACCTGGAACTTCTGCAGATGACGGTAAGAAAATAATGTGTCCATCTTTGAGATTTTACATTTGTATAGTGATCAACTAATCTCTGACAGTATTAGTGCTTGCTGAAAATAAAATTCTGGAAACAATTGTGACAGAATTTGAGAGAACTTGATATTTTCATGAGCTATCATGGGGATTTTTGTTTCCAACTCTTTCAAATTAGTTATAGCAGTTTTATTTTAATAATCCCTTTCCATAATTATGGACTGTCGAACCTTGAAATCTCTAATCAGCTTATGTTGTTAAGCTACAGTCGATGCACTTTCCAATATTAAAAATAAATTTGGTTTCAACGACTGGATATCTGATTCTTGCTTTGGTATTGAGTGGAATGGAATCAAATGTGATAAAGGCAATCCAGTTCGAGTCTTGGAAATGTAAGTTTACATAACTCCCCAAGCTTAAGCTGCATTAAAAGTTCTTCCAGCTGAAAAAAGTTAGTCCAGGAACTTACTCTCAATTGCTGTTTCTCCTATTAATGATCTCTCTGGAAGGAATCTCTCTGGACGTTTACCAGATATATGCAGCTTAACCAGATTGGAGATATTGTGAGTTCAATCTAGACACATGATCTATGACCTGACAGTTTAAGTTTGTGACATAGCCAAGTGCTGAAATGTATTTTTAAGACCTTCCTGCGGATGCAAAGAAGCAAAATGACTGAAAAGGGAGAGGGACTTGTGTTAACGACTCAGGAACTGAGTTTTTCTTTACAATATCCTCAATACAATAATATGATGACTCTCTACATGAAAATAGATAAGCCCAAGGCAGTGTCGTTGGTAATACAAGAATTGAAGATAGATAATATAATCACTGACACATTTACTTATGAAAATTGGATGAAGCTATGTTGTTCTTTCAAACATAAATGGAGTGAAGAAATTATTAGATAAATTGAAACTTGGTGATAATTTTAGAAATGTTTGGTTCGTATAGCAATTTAATAATTTATTTTAATGCATGGTTTGTTTCGAGAACAGAGGATGCTATAATAGTTTAAGAATGCATTGTAAGGCTGCATCGTAGGTTATAACTTCGGATCCATGTTCACTCAGCAACAAATTCTCTCAACCCCTGTTGCTTGAAATCTCATCAGCATATCTGTTTTTCAATGTCACCCTATGTGTTATTTTTCAGCTTTTCAACTGTCATCATGTGTAGTAGTATTCCTATCAAAATATTCGTTGTATAAAATTTCATTTTTAATTTCATGTTCTTACCAGTACAAAGATGCATTCAAAGAGAAGCTCATAACAAAAGGAGACAAATTTAGTTCTGGAATACTCATAACATTATTTTGAAATAAAATTTGATTTGGTTGTTTACATGTATATGTATTAAAATTGAGTTGATGATCAAATGATTGACTTAAGCCCTTTTTTAGGGAGGAGTACGCATTTCAGGTTTTTTATATTCCTATTTGTAAGAGGCATTCTTCAATTGCACAATGGATTATCATTCAAGGCAAAAAATGAAATTCCTCCTAGCATGTGCATCAACTATTCAATTAGCATTGCAAATTTGGTATGAACTTCAAGATGCATATCAAAGAGGCGTAAGCTAGATTCATTTATTCCATCACACTCCGCCAATCCAGAGGAAGAAAACATGGATATGGAGACTTTTTTAATTACTAGTGAGCAAAAGAATTTGATTCTTGAAACAGATTTATCAATTTCTCAATGGAGAGGTAGGATACAAGGAGAATGGTATGTAAAACCTCGTTCCTTGCATTGGTGGAATCACTATATATTTGAAGTTAAATGTGATGATCAATGGTTTCGCAGCATTTTTAGGTTACCTTATGAACTATTTGAATCTCTTTGTGAATCCTTGCATGAAGACCTTAGTCAAGGTGACATACCATTTTCATTCGCCACATCTATAAAGAGCAGAGTGTTTCCTATTGAAAAACAAGTGGCCATTGCAGTGCTACGACTATCCTTTGGGACGACAATGATAAACATCAACAAACTTTTTGTTTGTGGAAAGTCAACTATTGTAAGAAATGTGAATAAGTTTATTAATGCAATGTAACATCGATTTCATAAGAACATCCAATGGCCAAACAATCAAATGGATCTTGAAATTTTGAAGGATGGATTTCGACAAAGACAAGGCTTTCCGAATTGTTGTGGGGTTATAGATGTAACTCACATTCAATTCTGACTTCCAGCCAATTAGTGCTCAGCTGATTGGTATGATAAAGATCACAACTACAACATGTCCTTACAAGCCATTGTTGATAGCAATATATGTTTTATAGATGTTTTTACAGGATGGCCTGATTCTGTTAATGATACAAGACTATTACGAAATTCTTCTCTCTTCAAATTGTGTGAAGGTGGACAAAGGTTAAATGGTCATTCAGTTTCCATTGGTTCTTCCAACATGAGAGAGTACATTATAGGTGATGGCAGATATCCATTATTGCCATGGTTAACCACACCTTTCAGTAGATCTTTGAAAACTAGTCAGAGAGAATATAACTTTAAGTTGTCCTTGACACATATTGTTGTTGAGTGTGCATTTGGGAGGTTAAAGAATACGTGGAGAATCCTACAATCTAGAATTTATCAGCCTAATTAACAAATACTACCGAAAACTATTCTTGTGTGTTGCATATTGCATAATATGATGTTAGCTTTAGAGGAAGATGAATCCAATGGAAATGACGTCGTTGGCAATGCAAACTATGTACATACCAATGAAATGGGAGTTGATCCAATTGCAACATTATCTCGGGAAGCCTTAATGGATTTTGTTAATGGTGATGACAATCTTATATGTGCAAGGTATATATCTTTTACTTCCTTTCACTAGTTTTTAAAATTGTTTTTAGTTTAATTACTGACAATGTGTTTATATTATTGCAGACATGAAAAGATCAAAAAGTAGACATTAAGATTCCAGTTCTGATGGGATTTTTAAAGCTTTCCAGTCCAAGACAGAAGAGAAGGATCTGGTTAAAAGTTCTCAACAAGGATTGCATGTTAATCCTGCAGCATTGTCAAGATCTATGGCCTTTCAGGAAAACTGCTAGAGCTTCTTTGTCCCTTTTTTTCCTTTATTGAAAAACATTCATTTTCTCTTTAAATTAAGAATAAGAAGCTTCAGAATAGGCAAGATTGGTTGAAGGCTTTGTCTATAAATACGATGTATATAAGAGTCTTAAGCACATGCAAAGTGGGATATGGTGTAATTGATCATTGAACCCCTTTGAATAATATTTGACAAGTATAAGCTAGTTGTCCTTGACACATATTGTTTTTGATTTGCATTTCTGGATATCCTAATTGGGCATAAAACTATTCATGACATATGTCATAATATGATGTGCTTTAATGAAGACTGTTTATCCAATGAAATGACGTCGTTGACTAACTGCAAACTTTATGAACTATGTGGGAATTGAATCCAATTGTAGCATTATTTAAATGGATTACATGCGGTGGACTGTCTTCCATCGATGTGCAACCTCTTGGGCTTGACTTAACGGCCCGTAGGAATCATAGTTTAATGACTGACAATGTTTTTATAGATGGCGGAATGAAGGCAGTGATGGCTTTTTGAATATGTATCTGGGTTTTTATATTGCATGTTAACTCATCATCAAATCTACGGCCTTTCAGGAGAAGCAGCTTCTTTGCCATCCTTTTGAAGAGCAAGGGCATTCATCATAAGCTTGAATAGGCAAGTGTTTGATTTCTTGCACTGGTGATTAATGTCCCTGCTAAGGCTTAAATACTTTTTATGCCAAATTTAGTTTGCAGTCTATAAATTGGGCATGAAAATTCCAGACAGTTATGTTTTGTGTGTGTTTTTACAATCAAGGTCCATTTCGATTGCAATAAAGTTGAATAGTACTTGTATTGAATCCGTAGGTTTTAATGCATATTAGCATAATTCCAGAATACTTTTTAAAATATTGCCTAGGACATTTTATAGTTAGAATATTAGACCTCATTTTACCCATCATATAAATGCTTCTTCATTCCTGCAACCTGAGCGAGTTAAAATTGTGCGTAAATTCCTTAAAACAGAGTAGAATATCAAGCAAATCGGCTTCATTTTGGGTTATGGGTATTGCAATGGATGCAGGGAAGTAATGGGCGCTGAGGAGGCAGGACATGAACATGGCTTTCATGCCTGCTGCTCCTCCTGCTCAATACACAGCAAAGCAATGCTCTCATAGTAATGTTATATTATTCTTCCATATTACTGAATTTCGTAATCATTAGGATTGAATGAATGAAGTAATGTCTCTGTTTATACAATGTAGATGGAGTGAAGGCAGGGGCAAAGACAGCAGCACTTGCATGTATTGCATCTGCAATTCCCATGGCCAGTCACTCGCTTCTTCATTCCTGCCTTCAAATATGCCCTGCTTTATATCTTACTCCTTTAGTGCACACAAAATAGATAAAGCTGAGACATTTACAGAATAAAATTGGATTCTTTGAGAGTTTCCTCTATTTTTTAGAATATAAATTTTTTGGCTTATAATTAAAGTTGATATTATAAGCTGCACAAAATAGTCGGGACTTAAAAGAATTTTTTTTGTATGCTTGGTATATCCTCAAACAATAAACGTTCTTACATGCTTGAAAAATCATTTTTTGGTTTGGATTTACCTTAACATGATAGACTGCTTGTCTATTTGGAATTCCAATTTCTATATATGTTGCTAGATATGGACTGCATTGGAGTCTCCGGTAGCAAACAGCGTATGCTCGTGTATGGACTTGGAATGATATGAAATGGATTGTAAATGGCAGGTTTATTTTGCTAGCCTCGATGAAAGAACAAGGGAAGGCTGTGGGAAGTGGCTGATTTGAGTTGACCTATTTTTGTCAGGCGCTTATTATGTGTGTGATGTACAGTGTACACTACAAGGTGTCTTTCTTCACTGTTTCGGAGGTTTTATGGGCCTTGCCAACTGCATCTAGAAATTCTCGGTTCAAGCAGTTGTGGGGTATGCCTGCTATGTTCTTATCATCTATGGTGTTGAATTTTCGCATAGAATTTATTTGTAGTTTAACAATTCTTTGCCCATCAATTTTGACCTCATTCTTTTCTGAGTAAGTTCGTTCTAATTACGCCAAAGGCGATGCCGAAGGCGTTCCCCCTATGGGAAAGGCCGTTCCGGTCGTTTCGGCGACTATGTTAAATTTGACGGCCTTTCAGATGTTTTTTCAAGGTGTTTAATTTTGACGGCTATTTGGACGTTTTCGTTTTTTTAGGCTATTTTTAACGGTTAGCCCTAAAATTCCCAAATCCGCAGCAGTTTATTTTTTTGCACACGTTGTGGAGGTGCAAGTCGGGGTTGTGGGTGTTCCCAATTAGGTGATTTCTGAATTGCATCTGAAAACTTGATGGTAATAGCGAGCTCCATGGCTCTGTATACGAGCCCACCGAGTGCCGCATGTTCAACCCCGCATCCCTGCCAGAGTACATCTTCCTTTCTAGGAGACCACGATTTGCATGGTTGCATGGTAGACATTGCTCAACTGTCCGGAAGCCCAAAATTGGAGGCCTGTCCTATCTATTTGGCACCCAATCCATTAAACATACTGCCTGCTTGGCAAATGATGGCCTGGACACATCTTCTTTGTCATCTTCCTTTTCTTCTGGAAGGCGGCTGAGCTATCTGTCTTGCGGAACAGGAAACCCGGTTGACCACTGTTAGCGTTGTGATCCCAACTGGGTTAACAGAAAGAGACTTTCTTACTGTGCCCTTGGATTCGACAAGAACGCCATTGGAGGACAGAATGGTAGATTTTATGTGTTCTGTTTGTTTATGGTGATTGAAGGTTGAGGAGGTGACTGCCATAATGAATGACTTTGCTGACCCTGGATCCGCTGCACCTACCAGTCTATACATCGGAGGAACCAAGTACATGGTCATTCAAGGGGAGCTCGGGGCTGTCATCAGAGGAAAGAAGGTCAGTACCCAATAATGCAATTAGTTCAATACAATTTGGATTTTTTTGTGAATTTTCCTTACAGTACAATTTTGGTGTAGGGGGATTTGGATGCTGTATTTTACCCAATTTTAATACTTTTTGTTCTGGGGTATTTGAAAATTTTATATTTGATCTATGGATAGATGAATGAAATTCCCTATTTTCCCATGGATTGAATTCAATCTATAAGCATTGATATTTTATTTGTGCTAAATCGATCAATCAATGAATTTCCCTGGTTTCCAACAATTTGGCTCCGAATGATGGCTTAGTTGATCATTTGATTTAGGTTCTTTTTGGCTTCTATGTGGCATTGTTTTAGGTTTAGCAGGTGTTCAGTTTTTTAGCCATGCACAGGTCTGGGGCCGGACTGTGTAAATTTGGTGTAAGAGCCAGTGCAGAGGAGAGACACCAATGGAAAGAGGAGGGGGAGGAGTTTGATAAGAAATTCCAGTTGGGCTGCATTTCAGAGCAGGCAATGCACCTCATTCCGTTGCTATTGTTAGCATGTCTTCTGATCCTTCACATTTTCTCCTACACTCCTGCTGAAGCTGAGTCTTACTATTTACTGGATTATATCATTTATTACTCCCATAAATGTCTTTGAATCTTGTTATGGGTATATCTACAATGCAGGTTCTATAGTTTGCTATTCATTTATCCTATAAAACTCAGATCATTGTTGTTAACAAAAATAAATTCAACTATTTCGTTTTGAATATTCTCCTATTTTGGCATTTACCCTGACAGTCTTCCCCTAGTTTCTCAGATGTTAGACTATCACAACACCACCTATTTTACTCATCCGCGGAATCAATGGCTTTGTATTTGAGAGCTGCCTTATCTTTTCTTGATTACTGCTTATTGCGTTTTTTCTTATTTTCTCTATGTTCTTGTAGTTGTATTAGAATAAGAGGGGTTTCACGGCATATATTTTGATTCAATTTGGTTTCAAATTAAAAAACCATATATTTTTTTAACAACATTAAACTTAATAATTTGTATCTTTCAGATCAAAGTCAATACTCTCATACATTTTAAGGAGCAAGGCATTACTTGAATGTTTGGCGTTGTCTGAACTATTAGTTCTTATATGTGGATTTTTTTTTAAGGATGTCTCTTTATGGACTTTATCGATAAATTTGGACCCTTAAAGTATGATGTGCTGTTTTAGGATAGAGTAGGGATTTGTTTGTGGTTTTCTTTCAGAGATTTAGTACCCCTTGATTTTGATAGGGGCAAATTATAGCAAAAACAAGGTAGCAATTTCTAAGAAGAGATGGAAAGTGACCTTTATATGCACTCTACAATATTCCATATATCATGAAAGGACTCTCTGTGAAGTTCCTCACTATATGCAACCAAACACATTAAAAGAGTTGAGAGAGAAAATGAAGCATCCCACTTCAGGAATCGGAGAAATAATTCATTATGCATGGATGATCAGTAATTGGGATGGTGGATATGGACAAATGAAGTTGGCAGTTATACCTGAATTTGGGTCAGAACCATATTTTACCATTTTCAGGACTTTGGAAGTTTGGACATGATTTTTGGGGGTAGAAATTTGCCCAACGAGTTTTGTCCCCTTTCATTATGTTGTACATGTTCCAAGCTTTTCAATGTTTTTTGAATGTGGTTGTTTCGAGTTACAGTTGCGAAGTTAGTGTGGACTGTTCCCAGTCACACTAGTACTGTCATGGTTATCAGCATAAGTGCATCGTTTAGTAGCAGATGTGTAACGTGGTTAGTGATTGTATTGTTGGCCTTAGGTAGTTTTGGAATCATGGTTATCAGCATAATTATATCATTTTGTAGCCGATATGTTATGTGCTTAATGATTTTTATTGTGACAACCCATTTAGTCCTTGTCATATAAATAGAATGATTTACTATTCTGTAATTGATAATCTGTGGTAGGGAGGGATGACCTACTATTTTTATTGTAGGCGAAAAGATTGCCCCAAACTTGCACCTGGATCAAGTGGTAGCATGTTTTGGTTTAATTCCACTCTTAAATGTTCACTATTAACAGACGTGTATCTTTCATTATACTAAATTATTTGTGAAATTAAGAAATCTTGACAATTCCTTTGTACTGTTAAAATTTTGGAAAAATTCTAGCTCGCCTAGGAATTTATATGCTTGTCATATAAATAGAATGATTTACTATTCTGTAATTGATAATCTATGGTAGGGAGGGATGACCTACTATTTTTATTGTAGGCAAAACGATTGCCCCAAACTTACACCGTCTGAAAGGGAGAGGCACAGGGAAACAAAAAAATCGTGCAAAGGGTTGAAGAACGCCACAAAACATGTTTTTATTGGATCAAGTGGTAGCATGTTTTGGTTTAATTCCACTCTTAAATGTTCACTATTAACAGACGTGTATCTTTCATTATACTAAATTATTTGTGAACTTAAGAAATCTTGACAATTCCTTTGTACTGTTAAAATTTTGGAAAAATTCTAGCTCGCCTAGGAATTTATATGCTATATGGAAATTATTGGCAGTTATCTCGAGTATAAAGAAATTTCAGTAGTAAAGCATCAGACTACTCCTTACATTTTGAAGGGATTAGTGGAAGACATCACCTCAATTTTAGTTTCTGATTTTGGCTTGTGAGTGTTTTTTTTACACTTATTTTTACAATCCTTGTTCCACTTTATAACACTCTAGGTTAGGCGTTCACATTGCATTGTACACATTCCAGATTTAAGATAGCTAGTTTTAAGAGCATATGAAAAATAACTGCATACACAGTCCAGATTTAGAATAATAAATAAAAACATGGCCTGATTTCGCTGTAGCTAAAACTATATTTATTTACCCCAAAGGGTATTTAGCCTGATTACATCTTTTGATGCCCTATGAAGGGGCGCTAGAGACCTAGGTATATACCAAAAAATGCAAGTTTATCAAACCTACGGCTTGAGCAGCCCTAGCAACACACACAAATGAAAAGGGTCTTTAGAGCATGCAGCAGCGGCCATCCTCGTGCTCGCACATCCATCGGCCATCAGATCCAACCATTGATTATTAATGTCACAGAGGCCCTTGCTAAGTTCGCGCCCTCTAAACTTCAAGGCAACACTTATGGCTAAAGAGATTCCAACAAATCTCAATAACTGGATTATGTCTGCATCTGCACTTTCATGGCTCCGGCTCGGTCTCCGTTTACGTCTTATTACAAAATGGCTCCGGCTCGGTCTCCGTTTACGTCTCATTGCAAAAAAAGTGAGCACGCCACTCAGTGTGGCACTCAACCCAACTAGACTAACTGCGCATAAGATCGAAACAAAGTTTCTATCAGACATAGCTTGAAGACCTAAATCAACTGTGCGGAAGTTCAGATAAAAGAATTAATTTATAGTTAGTTCTCGACGAATTACAGCCGTCCATAATCACTAAGGCAAGATCAACGGTTTGGGCACAACTTGAGCGTAGTCCACGGATTCGACTAAATGAACGGTTGATTTCCATTGTCGATCGACGGTGGGAGAACTCTACACACACGGATAACTGTCGATTCCTCGACTCCACACCGTCGGACGTTTCGACCTGATACCTACTCGCAGAGTGGAGGGGAGGGGATAGTCCAGAGGCATTCACGTCGTCATACAACATCAGAACCGATCAACATTACACAGCAAAGCCCTAAACCAGTAGATACCCCATCTTACACATATTTCAAACACAGCGCCAAGCCATTGACCTTGTATATGTCTGAATCCCTCGGGCTTCTACCCTCACCAGTGGCATATGCATGCTCCACCTAATGTGGCATATAGGTGCCATTCAAAAATTGAATTTTAATACTAGGTAGTGTTATGTATCGCGGCAAGTATATTTATATTCCTTCTAAAATTGAATTTTATTAATACTATTTAAAAAACAAATTAATTGATTGTTTGGGGCTATATATTGAATTGTGCATTAAAGACCTAAGAGGAGATATATAATCTAGACACTTGATTTGACAACTCCACTTTTTAACACTAATAATTTTGACAATGTATTTTTGGGGGATCATTGAGGTAGCCCTCGAAAAACCTAAATTCAATTAATCAAGGGAAAATCTAGTTACAACCCCCAAAAGGAGACAAATAGCAAGGACCCAAAGGGGCTCATGACAACAAAAAAAATTTGTCTATTACATCTCAAAATCCAATAACTAAGAGTTTGCAAATACAGATAGACATCAAAGCTAAGCTTCTCAGCTTCCGCTTGAAACTGCATCATAACTGAAGAAAATATCTTGAAAAATAGGCCAAAATAAAGGGCAATGACTTTTGAATTCTTGTAAATGACATCCAAACGTAGCTTCCATATTTGAAAAAGACATTGCACTTGAACACTCTGCCACACCAAATTAATCTTAGGGGGTTGAATAACTTCTCCGAAGATAATAAGTTCCTTGGTGGGGACTAAACCATTTTGCATCCTTGACATGGCTAAAGCTCATTGCCAACATTTACTAGCTACCTTGTACTCCATAAAAACATGTTGGAAAGAGTCTGGTCTATTACAAATACAATAGCGAGGAGAAACAACCCCCAAGTGCTCCAAACACTCACCTATAGGTAAACCCACATGAAACATAAACCAAATAAAGAATTTAATCTTAGGTTCAGTATGGATTTTCCAAATTGCATTGAAGCAAAATACCCAAATATCAGCAGAGTCATTAGAGTCCCAATGCTTATTAAATTTAGAAAGAGGCAACATATGAGACATGAACCAAGTTGAAGCTTGTTTAAGAGAAAAATCAGTAACAACGCAACCATCAAGCCACTTATATCAATCCCAAACATGCATACCCAAATGAGAAGTAGAAGTCACCTTTAATTTAGAAAGTGCAACTCTAAAAGAATCGAAGGTAAACTTATCATGACCATTGAGATGGTATAATATTTTGCATTCAACCCACTCATACCATCCATGCTCTTGTTTATTCCAAATGTCAGCAAGAGTAATAATGCCTCTTTTTAGACAACGAGCACGTCTAAGAGAAGGGATAAGAGAAAGAATTTTCCCCTCGATAGCAATTAACCCAAACCACCAAATCAAAACGTGCACCAAAGCCTCCTCAGGAATAGTCGTGGGCCTAGTAAGAAAGGGTCTAAAGGCATTCCACAACTTTTAAATTTGTTTCAAGATAACAAAGCCATTAATTGAAGAAGAACCTAGAGAAAAAATCCAATCAGTTCAGCCGATTCCTCTCCAAATTTTAGAATTGGTGGAGTACACATTTTGAAATCTAAATCTTAATAATTCCTTCTAATGCTCATTCCCATCCAAGGCCCGAAGGATCCATTTGCAGCCAAAAGATTACCTTGAAGAAACGGATTAGGGAATCCAATACCAGTAGCAGAGGTAGGGAGCATACAAACATCCCAGGCAACCTCAGGAAAGAAATTAATACCATTACCATTCCCCCAAAAGAAACATTTGAGCATAGCCTCTAATTTTTATAACAACTTCTAGAGGGGGCCAAAAAGAGGAGAAATAAATGTGCACCGAATTCAAAATTTTGGAAGCAACAATAAATTTACCAGTGAGAGAGAGAGAGGCTTAGAGGCCCACTTCAACAATTTGGACTGCACTTTGCCTAAGCCTTCCGTCCAATATTGTGCCAAAGAAGCATGGGGAGAAAAAGGAATACCAAGAATAATAATAAAATCATTAGGTTGTAACCATTTCCAACTAAATTTAACATACCAAGCCGGAAGAGGCGTGTAACTCAAACGTAAAGCTCTTAATTTACTCTAATTAATCTGAGTGCCTGAAGCTTTGCAGTACACATCAAATACACTCAAGAGTCGCTTCAAATTTTTTCTCAGCTTCTTAAAGCAATATGAAAGTATCATCAACAAATTGGCTCCATGCAACTTGATTGGAAGTGCAAGGAAGGGTAATTCATTTAAGCTGACCAACCTATAACTTTCTTCTAAATAGATTGCCCAAAGCTTCAACAACCATAATAAACAGGAAAGGAGCCAAAGGACAACCTTGTCTAACAAAACATTTCAAGTGAATAATAGGAGAGATTCTACCAGCAATACAAACTCTCATGTTGGTCTTAACAAAAAGGAGAGAAATATGGTGCCTGAAGTTAGTACCAAACCCCGTTTTATCATATTTTTAAAAGAAAACTCCATGTAATGTCCCCTTTTCTGGACATTGTCTACATCAAAGAATTGATGATCCTCAACCCAATGGGTTCGAGGATTGAACTCAAAATTAGTCGTAAGATATTTATTATCTATTTTGTAACCCCTTGGAGGGCCCTTTAAGTTAGTTAATGTGCACATAGGCTAATATCTTTATTATTTAAATTAAAAATAATAAAGTGCACATAGTTCTAGCAATATTTAATTAGAGTTTATGTTTTCCCTCCAAAAGGTAAATTTGAATTTTGCACCCCTTTCTGTCTATAAAAGGAGGTTGTTTGATCATTGTAAGACATGTTATGTGATTATCGATTTTGGCTCCATGCTTGGAGAAGGGATATATTCCCAGACTTGATGCTCTTGCTCTCTCATTGTTGAAGATATTTTACAATCCATTGTAGCTAGATTTGAATCTCAAATTGAAGGGTTTATTGGTACAATCTCAAGTGGGATTTATACTTTGGATTTGATGAAATTTACAATTGAAAATATACATGTTCTATTGTAGTGATTCTACTGTAGCTGTTGGTTTGAATGTCAAGTTGGAGTTATCTATTTGGAATATTGTGTGCATTGATAGATCTAGTGCTAGCGAAATGACTATTGCATTTGTGTTAGCTATAGCGACTTGTACTAGTGCAATATTTTATCAAGCATCCCTCTCTAAACCCTAGTGAAATCTTGCATGTTGATTTGATGTCTAGTTTGAGGCATTTTTAGTGTAGATCAACTGGGTTATTGTATGATATTGTGATGTTTGCAACCTTTATTGCAGTGTTTGGTATGAGGCAAGTTTGGTAATGCATTTCCATGATTGATGATCTGATTTTTATCAATATAAGTTTGTTGTTCCTTCCTTATTCCAGCGAATTCTCTTGGAGGCTCATATTTGTGTGAAAAAATATATTTTGGGAAGTGATTTCTATTTATTTGAATATCCTCTTTGTGGCTGATTTATTTCTAAGTGTGGCGATCTAAATGGTGCATGATTCAATGGTATTTTTGGAGTCATTTGTAGCATTGATCTATAGGAGGTGGTTTGAATGAAATATTAAATGTTCCTTGGCATCAAAATCAATGCTTATTTGAATAATAATCACAGTCTTTAGCAGTGACTACCTGGAGTATGGTTTTGATCTAGTTTTAGGTGCATTTTCATCTCTCCCTCATGTCGACTTGCATCAATATTGATTAGCAGAGGTAGCTACCTATTTAGGAGGGATTTGGACTTTTTTTGGGGTCTGGATCTATTGTGTGTCAAATGTGTTAAGTCCCTTGTGCAGCGACTTGTGCTAGGAGTGCTAAATCTAATCTTATATGCCTTCTTTATATGCATTATGAGCAACGATTTCATCATACACTGTGATGTTATTTTCCCTCAGAGAATAGACTGGTTTTTAGTGGGTTTTGGAGTGTTTAAACACATTTTATTGCAGCGATCAGATCAAGGGACTAGTAATTTGAGTTCATTGCATGTCTAGTTGAATGTAATCAATCCTTATGGCAACGATATGTTTATTTTAGTTTATTGCAGCGTGTTTGTGTAGATCTCTGAGTATGTTAACCTCTATTGGAAGTTATTGACTTGTGTTATTCGATTGTGGCCATTGACTTTCCTTGGGTTTATTGAGTCAATTTATTGAAAGCATAAGCACTATTGGCTGGGTGTAATCACTTGAAGTTTACTTCTAATCATTTTTTGGTGTCCATTATACTTGTTGGTTTCCATCTTCTCATTTATCCCGTAAGAGGGATATTATTCTCCACTCGACAAGATCGTGGGCCTCAACAAAATCAAGCTTCAACAAAACCACTCTTTGCTTGAATTCCTTAGCCCAAGCAAGTGCTTCCGCAGCATTCATAACATTTTATTAACTAAAATTAAATTAAACTATGGGAAGTATAAAAAAATAGTTAATCTAATATAGGAGGACTAAAACGTTAAAATTATGCTAAAACAGTATGGAAATGATCTTAAATAATTATATATAATGAAATAAAACCCTAACTATGCAAATATGTAAAAGGAAAGGACTTAGTTGATTGTTGGAGGCTGTCGCACGTTGTCACAAGTTTGACTGTATAATCTGAAAGTCAAGACAATCAATCATGGGTCCCGCAGAGGTCAAATCTGGATGATACAAGTAGACTGTACCGCCCAGGAAGGTACTGGGGCGGCATTTTGTAAATTATGCTAAAACCGTATGGAAATTTTCTTAAATATTTATATTTAATGAAATAAAACCCTAACTATGCAAAGATGTAAAAGGAAAGTACTTAGCTGATTGTTATAGGTTGTCGCAGGTTGTCTCAGGTGTGACTGTATATTCTGGAAGTAGAGGCAATCACTCAGGGGTCTTGCAGAGGTCAGATCTTGAAAATAAAAGCAGATGGCAACGCCCAGGAAGGTACTGGGGTGCCTCGGGGCGCCCTTGTCTGCAGAATAGGCACCCCAGTCTCTATAAAAGCTCGGAATCTGGTTTCAGAAGTGTCAGAAGATACTGTGAAATACTTTCTATCTGTCACATTGGATCTTTTGAACTGTGCTAGGTATCTGAAATGATGCAAGATGGAGGAATGACTTGCAAAAGAAAAAGAAGTATCAAAACCTTAAAAATAAAAGATGCAAAATGAATGGGTCGTACTGACCTCAGCTGCCATAACAATGGGATTACTAAACTAAGCATTGCACTACATTTCAGACCCAAATGTAGTTTTGGTGTGTGTGTGCATGTCGTTCCCTAGGTGCTCTTGTGTCAGTCACACTTTGTGAAGTAGCGAGCAATAATAACTATAGACAATGTAATAGCATGTTTGTATCAAATATAATAGAATACCTCCCCTATGTTTTGGGTGTTGATGTAGATCTCCTAGCCTTGATGAATGACACTATTTGGATGCAAGTGATGCAACTCTAGATGGATTGATAGTAGTAGATGACGTTAGGACCCTCATTATGGTCTCATAACTTTATATTTATATGGTTCTCTTGCTCTAATTTCGTAATTAACCCCGACATGGCTGACTATGAAAAACATAAAGATGAAAAACGGCTAGAAGAGGCCCTAAAAGAGGTGGAAAAGAAGAACATGGATCAAGGCACCCTAGGTGGGACCAGGGTTCCTTGAGGTGCCCCAGTACAGGCCTAGGCACCCTGATTTAGGCTAAAATAATGGGACAATTACGAAATTGATGGGTATGCATAGGAAAATATGCGAGAATGGAAAAATAAAAGGTAAAAATAAGATAGCCAAAAGTTGGGATTAATTAGTACTTTCTTCACTTAAGAACCCTCTAAATAGTAATATAAGACTGGGTTAAATAATGCCTAAAGTGTGTGATTTTGTGTCTACAACATTATCCAAAATAAAACTCCCAGGAATGAAACTAGTTTGCTCATGAGGAATTAAATTAGATAAAAATGGCTTGATCTTCATGGCAACAACCTTTGCAATAATTTTATAAGATAAATTCAGTAACGAAATTGGCCTCCAGCTAGATATAGAGGAAGATTCACCTGCCTTAGGGAGTAATTTAATGTACCCTTGGTTAATATTATTATCCAAAGAACCAGTATGCAAAGCTTCCAAGCACAAATGATTAAGATTTAAAATTTTAAACCAATCATGGCCAAGAAGTTTTACAAAATTCAATAGGGAGATCATCAGGCCCCAGATCTTTGTGATTAGGCATGGCATTAAAAACAAAGAATAAATCATCAATAAAGATGGTTTCATCTCCTTCTAGAATAGACAAATGATGTTGAGGCATAACATCCAGACAATATATTAGAGATTATTCATCTATACTTTCAGATTTGAAAATTAGAGAGTACTGTTGATAGAAAGCATGAAGAATATCATCCTGATCGATGAGAATTTTTCCTTGATCATGGATAACATCAATGAGATTTGAAGGAGGTATACCTTTTAGAAAATTTAAAGAACTCAACAGTACATTGATCCCCCTCATTGATGAACTAAAATAGGAATTTTATTTGTTAATCTAAACTAGTAACAACAAGGGAAAAACTTATATAAATACAATGTAAGATGCTAAATAATTTTATTAGTTATTTTAAAATGCACATTTGGTCCAGAATGATCTAAACTGCAAAATTGCTCAATCCAAATTTATGGAAGAGAATCAGCCACAAGACTCAACCTATGCCATTATCTGTACATTTCACTTATATAAAAACACCACTATAAATTTTCCAATAGCTATTTCTGCACAAAATAAACAAACATCTGTAAATCAAAACAAATGTTGCTTTTAAACTATAAAGCATACCAGTTTGCAATCTCCTTTCAAACAACAGTAACCAACTATGAAGACATGCAGAATTGAACAAGTTAGGAATGTATTGAATTGTAAAATGTCAAGCACAGAACTCTGTATAAACTTCAGAGATCTTATTGTTGATAAATAATGATAGTCAGCATCCATTCGCCTTTCGAACAAATCAAACGGCACTGATAATCATATCCACATTAACAAGAATAATGACAAATACAAAATGCTCATTGATGCTACAAAGCACAAAAGTAAGTAATAAAATACTGAGACTTTTTAAAGCGTGCATAATGGACGTCCCATATGTAATACATCTGGAAAATGGTGGTATGTATGCTTTCCCTTGATGATGAAAGCAGGTTTTCACTATCCTTTAAGCATTTGAAGCAAATAAAATGACAACAATTATAAACTTCTAATCTGGATATCTGATCTGCAAATAGATCTCCTTCTTCTACAACGAGGACACTTGCTCTCTTTCTCCACTTCTTGTTGCGAAGCAACTGCAAATATAGCAATAGTTACCACCGAGCAGGACTGTTGCAGTGCGATTTGGAGCCAAAACTTCCCTCCAAACATAGCCCTAACTTTTCAGGGCTGCATTCAGGTACCGCTAATAAAATCACACTCAACAAAATTGCAGGGAAACTGCAAAAGTGCAGGAGAGAAATAGCCAGAAACTGAATATGGTCATCAATAAAATGAAATTTTCCTTCACAAATTACTGAGCATTTACACAAAACAACTAATAATCAACGAATATAACTACAGCAACTCAAGCAAAAAATGCTACAATGCAGTCAATCCTGAAATATATAAATCAAGCCAAAAACAAATTCCTTGATGTCTTTATAAAAATGTGCCGTGTGAAAAACAAATATACTTCAAACTGGCCAATATGAACTGAAAATGCAATGACGCTCAAAGTAACTTTAGCATTATAAATATTTCTAACTAGTAAACGAAGTGGTCAAACAAGGATTATATGATATCATCTTTCATGGCATGGAAGATAGCTGAAAATTGCTGAAAATCTATAAAACTTTCAAATATTCAATTCTTCTCCAATAGGTGCAGGGTACATTGTCTTTTGCCAACATATATTCAAAACTATTTGAAGTATTTTGCAATAGATGTGGCTTGACATTAGAAAGCTTTCAAGTTGTACAAGGAAACCTCTTTTCAATGCCTCCATTGCCAGAAATAACGTCCATATATTTATACACACCAAATGAGGTGCTTGTTGGAGGAGTGTGTTACACAAATAAAGAGCACAGTTACAAAGTATTATGGAAGAATGAACATAATAAAGATTGCAAATTACATAGAATTAGATAGCTGCAACTTTCTTAGTATAACGGGGCTTACATACAATAGTTATGGTAAGAAGAGATTACAACAAAATGAGAAATCCATTCCTTGACCTTCATCATGATAAACACATTAATAGAAGCATGTTATTTGAATCTTACATCTTGCTAGCTCGAATTGAGCATACATATATATTGGAATCATAATGACTAAAACAAAATACCCTTCTCATTCTATGTTCCTTACATGTCCACATTATTGGCATTGCCATTAACAAATTCCGTTAAGGTTGCTCGAGCAAGTTTAGCAGCGAAATCACCCACTTTAGTTGGTATATTATTTTCATGTTCAAAAGCAACATCATCACATGTATCAGTGCCATCTTCTACAAACGTTAGCACCATTATGTAGTATGCAACAAACAAGAATGGTTTTGGGTAGCATTTCCAAATCTAGGTGCCACATTCTGGATTCTAGAATCCACCATAACTGCTTTAGCCTTCCAAATGCGCACTCGACAACAATGCGGGTGGATGAAAACTTAAAATTGAATTCCCTTTGAGTAGTAGTTACAAATCCACTGAAAGGCATGATTAACCATGGTAATAGTGGATATCCACCATCACAAATAATGTACTCCCTCATGTTTAATGAGCCAATAGGAACTGGAAGACCATTTAATCTCTCTCCTCCACACATTCTATAAAAAGCTGAATTACGAAGAAGTCTAGAATCATTAACAGAACCTGGCCATTCTGTAAACACATCCATGAAATGCATATTACTATCAACAATGATGCCAAGAATCTACACTTTCATCTGCTAGCATATTGATCTTCTTACCTCTTGAGTCTGCATGATCTTTCTCAACACATGAGCACTATTGTTCATGGTTTTCTCTCTCCTCACTGGCTTGAGCATCGTAACACACACTTCATTCCCTTACTGTAGCTTGTAGTTCCATTGTTTTTAAACATCCATATCCTCTCCAACATCTCCCTTTCTCACTCTCTTGACTGTACATCTATCCTCTTTTTCATCTTATTCAACCACCATGCATTTTCTTAAAACACAAGATAAACCTAGATAGGCCTCTTTGGGGTCTAAGTGCTCAAAACAATATGGAGAGTCTTAGATCACTCTTGATACCTTTAGGACACCTTATCTACCCTATCACAAGGTGTTTAGACTCTTGGTTAGTCATACACTTGTATTTCAACATAGTTCTCTATTTTAGGCCTCAATGGTTACTAGCCCTCTCAACATACTAATGCTCATGCATCTTAACTTTTCCTGAAACAACCACACAATCAAATGGGTGATATAGAGACCTTTTATGGATTTCTTAACTATAACTGGTGTCCCCAGATTTCACCTAGAAATCTGGGACTACCCTATATTAAAAAATTTCGTACTTTTAAAATAATGGGTTGTTTTATGTTTTTATCGCCAAAAAGTGTCTGTATTGCATCAAGATATTCCCAAGGAGCCATATGAGCCAATTTTGAAAAATACCTAGATGCCCAAACTCGTTATTTTCTGTCACTGGGGTTTGCCTGCGGGAAATTTTTATTTAATTATTTTAAGCCCCGTTTGATGTAAATTGTGCTCCAGTTTAACCCTGATGAGGTTTTACATGTCAATATTCCCATATACCAGTAGGGTTTCCGCCAGGAATGAATCCTGGGCTTTGTCTGTGACTTCTGGCAACATTTTTCGTTTCTGTGTTTTTTGCGAGTTTTTTCTCTGTGAAATTTTTCTAGGTCAACTCCTTTGCCAGTTTAGCCTGTTTTCTTGCCTGGAGTATCAAGAGATCATATACGGACGTTATGCCTGAAGGAATTTGTCGCAGGATGTCTGGTTCTCTCTAAAAAGATGAAGTCATGCACGAAAAGGGCTCTTCTGGGCAAGTCGCATTTTTGAAAAAGGAAGGTTTTAAGCTACAGTGAGATTTTTGGTAGCAGCAGGCAGGTGGGGATTGCGCACCTACCTTGCAGAGTACTTTTTCCCATGATGAGGAAAGTCACTTAAGTCATAATGGGAAAAATAGAGGTAGCAGGCAGGCGAGAATGGCTTACCTGCCTTGTAGGGTGAAAATTCCCATCATGAAATAAAAGAAAATCACTTAAGGCATTAATGGGAATTGCTTACCTGCCTTGCAGGGTAGAAAATCCCATTATAAAAGTCAAACAACTTAAGTGGACCATGGGAATTGCAGAGCTGCAGTGCAGGGTGACTAATCCCATCAAAAAGTGACTTTTAAAAATAGAAATCAGCCATGGGGGAAAAGTGCGACCCACCTTGAGGAAAAAAATACTTTTTAAAGTATTAATTAATTGTTTCTTTTCCTATTTTTGGTGCCCAAGCATGAGGAAAAGTCAAAGCATGAATAAAGGGTGAGGAAGAATGGAAATAGAATGCTTAAATTAAATAAATTTAATTTATTTAATGCAGCCCACTCTCATGCTAAAAAGTGCAACCCACCTAGAGGAGAATAAATACTTTTTTAAGTATTAATTGATGGAATTAATCCCTATTTTTGGCGCATGAGGTCAAAGCTTAAGCTGAAGTCAAAGAAGACTGAAGGGAGGATGATTAAATTAAATAAATTTAATTTATTTGATGGCTGTCCTTAAACATGCAATTTTGGCACACCAGTTAAAGAGAAAAGCATGATTTTTAATTAATTAATTGCCAGGAATAGGAGGGGCAATTATTAATTATAGAATTATGAAGGTTATATAAGCATGGGCTGCCATTAATAATGGAGTAATTAATTCTTTATCAAAGGAGTGCAGCCCAGACAATTTTGGCGCCCAAAGAAGGAGGAATTTTGCTCAGAAGAAGGTGTTTTCACTACCGGAAAGCTTCAAAGTTTGGCGCCTAGGTTTGAAGGAGCTTTATTTAAGTTTGTATAATTGTCTGCATATTATTACAGGTTCCCAGGTGAAGTTACAAATATTTATTCTTGCTTTGCATGCAAGCAAAGCCTCAAATTTTAGGGTTGCAGGTTCTATATGCAGATTTTTATGATTAAAATTAAGTGTTCATACTCTGGATTCCGTCTTTGTCTGAATAAACTGCAAGTGTTCATCATAGGTGCTTATTGAAGTTGAAGGGAATATAAATCAATGTCCAATACATTGAATATATCCTTCTAAATCTAAGGAAATCCCCAGATCTGCACCAGTTGCAAAGAATACTGACCGGCAGAATAAAAAGAAAAAGAATTGCTCAGACGAAGATTGCTCCAGCCATGGCGAAGCATGATGAAAGAAAAGGATCAGTAGAATGTATAGATTCCAAATCCAGGCCCAGATCCATATCCAGATGCAGATCCAGATCCATACCCAGATCCATATCCAAATGCAGATGCAGATCCAGATCCAGATCTCATAATTGCAAAGGCTTCCGGCAAAAAATTCATCCTCTTGTTTCTAATGCAACCCGTGTAAAAGTCAGTGCATGGAGAATTCCTTCCAAGATCTTGTGCATGTGCCCCCATCTTCCAGTTGAAGCCTTCATTGAATTTGCTTTCATCCGGAGTGTTTTCCAGAAATTTTAATTGCTCATATGCAATTAAAAATAAAAATGATGAGTCATCTACGGCAAACATTGCATTGATGCATGTACTGGAGAAGAATTGCAAAAGTTTCGAAGATAAGAAGGAAGACAAGTCAGAAGCAATACCTGCAAGCAAATCACAGTCAGCTGCTTCCAGATCCAGTTTGGTGAGAATCAAAGGCAAAAGAGTCAACTGCATGCAGAATATGGAAAAAGAATAAGACTGGAAGTGTTGCATCTTTTTCCTAATTTCTTTTCCTCTTTCTCCTTCTTCCTCTTATTTCCTCCGACGAAGTGATTGAGCGATCAATTAAATTATAAAACTTAAGTGATTGGTTTAAAAACCATTACTTAAGTCATTTGGAAAGATTCTTTAAGTTACGTGACAGATGTGCACAATTTTGGCTTGAACTCCTGATGCATGTCGTGCGAAGAGGAATTCCAGGAAGGAGATTGCCAGTTGTTTCTTTTCCGACTTCCACATGTGCCAGTTCAGTTATAGTTTCCTATTTGTAACTTCCCCTCCACACATTATAAATGAAGGAAGAACCTACGGGTAAAGATCAAAATTTGTAAGCAACATTCTTGTGTTCCAAACTTTGTGCTGAAACCCCTGATAGATTTTTGAAGCAAAGGAATAGAAAGGAGCTGATTTCTGGAGAACTTTGTGTCTACGGTGCATTTGTTTCTAACTTTCTGTCTTAGATCTACTTATAAACTTTGTGTTATTTTAGATCTAGATTTGGAAGTTGCCTTTGCTTATAATTCTGTGTGTTAATATCTATTGGATCTGTCTATGTGCATGCAATCAACTCTGTAATCTATTGATTGGGCTGCACATCTCCCATCTTTTCTTCCCGTTTCCTACTTTTTTTTTCTACTTTAGATATTTCCTTTCTTTTCACAGTTGCTTACTTGCTGCAGAATTATTCAGCTATGGTTCATGAGCTGAGTAGTTAAAGTAAAACCCCAAATAGATAGTAGCATATTAAATTGACAAATCTTACACGGGAGCCTCACCGGTAAATGAGGGAGATTTATCTCATGACTGCCTAGGTGCTCTGCTATGCAGAAAATCTAGCCAACAATGCCTAAATTTCACCACCTATTTCTTTGTATGAATTTGTACCTAAATTTCACCACCCGTTCCTTTGTATGAGACCACTGTTTAGGCAAATTAGGTCCATTTTGACCCAAAACTATAACAGTAGACACTTATGGATACAATCTCATCTGAATTTTGATGGATCCACTTCAGGAAATGTTAGCAACTTGATATATATACAACGTTTAGTGGCTTGACAGCATGTTTTGACTATTCATGTAACTCATTTACCCTCTGTTCTATGCACAGTCACAGTCATCCTTGCAAATCTTTCTATATTTCTTCCACACATGCGAACTTGAATATGAGATTTGGCACACTCTTAAAACTTACCTAGACAGAGGTTTTCACAAAATTTAATGGTATTTGAATTGATAGAATTCAAGTTATTAAAAGCCCTAGTTTGGGCCCGAGAGAAAGGAATTAAGGCTACAGGTGACAATGATTGGTTTCAAAAGTTAAATAAATTTTGGATGACTCCTCTTACCTTCCTTTAACTTTCCATACACTTACAAAATTCTCAGAACATTCCCATGAAGACTGTCATATTCTTAGTCTCGGCCCGAGACAGGGTAGTGTGTATATAGTCTATAAAAGCAAGAAATAAACACATGAACCATGGTCAAAATTACCTGCAACCTCATTCTAATATCTCCATTCTCCATTATCAAATTCTATTACATCTTTTTCCATCCTTTTTCATGACTGCTCTTCATAGGATGTTTCATATTCCTTTCTAGCCCAACTTCTTAACAACATATCCCTCTCCTAAGAGAGCTCTACACACAACTAATCTTGGAAGAGGATGATATCACATCCCAAAAATTTCTTAATTCGTTCCAAATCCTATTCTCACTCTATGGCACAACAATATAGCCTTAATTTGGCATAAAAACACTAATTTATTCTCTCTGATTAAAAAAATTAGGGCCTAATGGGGTATTAATGTTAATCTAAATAGGAGGACTAAAACGCTGTAATAAATAAACTAAAACAGTATGGAATAGATGTAAATAAATTATTCTAAGTGAAATAAAACCCTAACTACGCAAAAGAGGAAATAAAGATGACTTAGTTGATATTAGGAGATTGTCGCAAAGTGTCGCAGGTCTGACAGTGGAATCTGGAAGTGCAGACAACCACTCAAAAACCCTGCAAAGGTCAGGTCTGGACTGTCTAAGCTGAAACAGGCACTTGGAAGGTACTAGGGCACCTCGGGGCGCCCTGGTCTGTAATCTAGGCGCTCTGAACACTGTAAATACCCGAAACCTAGTTCTGGAATGGTCGCAAGTTGTCTTTGAGTGCTTCTTGTTTGTCGCGCTAGATTCGTTGGATGAGCTGTGTAATGACCTGTAAAACAAAGAGAAGTATCAAACCCTAGAAAAATAAAAGATGCAAATGAATGGGTCGGACTGACCTCAACCGCCAAACTAGTGGTCTTATCACTGAGTGTTGCACTACATTTTTGACCCGAATGTAGTTCTGGTGTGTGTGTGCATATCGTGCCCTAGGTGCTCTCATGCCAGTCGCACTTTGTGAAGTAGCGAGCAATAATAACTATAAAAATGTAAATAGCATGTGTGCATGGAATAGAATAGAATCCCCCCCTATAAAGTGTGTGTGATGCAAATTTCCTAGCCTTGATGCATGGCCTTATGTGGATACAAGTGATGCAATGGATGCAACTCTAGATGGAGTGATAGTAGTATAGTAATGTAGTGCTCTAACGTAAGATCCTTATTATGGTCTTATAACTTTATATTTATAGGGATCTCAAGCTTAGTTTCGTAATTAATCCCGACAAGGCTGACTAGGAAAAGGATAAGGATGACCAACAACTAGAAATGACCCAAAAAGGAGTGAAAGAGGTTAAGCATAGATCGGGGCCTAGGGTGGGACCAAGGCACCTCGGAGCTCCCTAATACAGGCTAGGGCACCCTGATTTAGGGATAGAATGTCAGAGAAGTTGCGAAATGGGTTCAAAGGTGATGGAAAGCACGCGGGAAAGACGAAATAAAACATAAGAAAAAGATGGCCAAAAGTTGGGATTAATTAGTACTTTGTACACTTCGGAACCTTCTAAATAGTAGTATAAGGCCGAGCTAGATATTGTCTATAGTGCATGATTTTGTGTTTACATTTTGCCCCCACTTTATGTTGGTGAGCGGAACGCTCGGTAACATAAAGTAGATAGAGATGCGTGCTTGATATCCATGTAGATTGTAGAAGAAAACATGCCGATGGAATAGAATCAAGCGTGGAATAAAAAAAAGAAAAATGTGAAGCATGGATTCTAAAGATGAAAAATGCGCATAAAAAGTGATGAGACCTAACCTAGGGAAGAACGCGTGTGTAGCTGCTATTGTGTGTAACGTACCTGCATGATTAGTAAAGGCATGCACCTGTAGCGGTGTGTTGTGGTTTTTTGTTTTCTTCGCCGTCGTCGTTGTTGCCCCCAATTTGACTACTTGTTTCTTATACGACGGACCTACAAGGAGAAAACGATCAAGTAGTCAAATATGTATTTATATCAACACACTGTGTAAAATATGCATATGTAAAGTACGCAAATGTAAAATACTCTAGAATAGAAAAGTGTATATGGAACATGTGCACCTAATTCATGTCGAGAGAAGGGTGTAGAAGGATATCCTGTAATGTCGCGAGTTTTTTGTGCGATCTCACGCCACCTTGGATGAAGAAGTATAAGGAGGAACCATGCTGTATCCTCCAACCTTTAACTGCTTCTGCTGAAATGTTGGAAGAGATATTTGTACTGTCCTAGTTTTTTGGGCGATCCAACGCCACTGGATGGAGAAGTGTAGAGATGCACACCCACTGTAACCCCAAAGCCTGTAACTGCTCCGCAGAATTGCCAAAGGACACCATGTCTTGTTAAGGCCACTGTGTATGGAGTTCGTAGATTGGTCTGAACTCACTCGTTGTGTCTAAACTGGTGTAAATACGATGTGTTAGTAGAAAATCCTCAATGATGCCCCCCCTCTTTGGGGGTGCATACGGCGATCCTGGAAGGAGAATGCGGCCCCAAAGAGGACCAATCGCACTCTGACCTGTAGAACTCTGCCCTGCATGGGAAAAAGGGGAAGCGCTTGGTAGATACCAAGGCGCACATAAAAGGGGATGGCTAGCCAAACAAGTGTTAGTACGAAAACACATGCATGCAATAAAACAATTGTAAAATACGCAGATAATGTAAAATACTACCAAGGATAGTAGTGTAAACACGCAAGAAAATAAGTAGATTGCACAAAGCGGGTTTTAAACATGGGACATCACTCACGATGTCGTAAGACACTCAAGGCCATCATGGCCACAAACAGCAGACAAGTGTGCACATAAGCAAAGGGAAAAGCCCGCATACAATGGCAAACAAAGCAAACATGTAGAAAACAAACAAGTAGTCATGGAAACATGTAGTCCTGCAAAACAAGTGCTGCACATGGAACACCCGTTAGCATGTCAGAGCGATAACCAATATGTCAAAGCATGTATGAACAAGTAGTATAAGATGCTAAGTACAAAATGAAACAATAACACCTGTATAAGATAAATGTGGATGCCCCCAACGACCAATATAGGAAGGGTAGAAGGTGAGCATCCATGTTGCATGTAGAGTCTTGTATCTACGATCACACTAAACAAAGGCGTGAACGCACATGTGTGTATGATAATGAAATATAAGAAAGTGATCTAACATGTGTAGTAAAGTGAACATGTGAAACACTAGTAAGGAAAAATAAATGTCCCCAAAACAATGCAATATGCTGTGGATGGATAGAGTGGAATACAAAATGGAATGTTAGGAGCAGCGTGCCCCCCGAGTGAATGGAAGTGTATGCAATGAGGTTCATTTATTTTTACCTCAGCAGTCAAGAATGAACTGCAAACGAGAGTGCGTCATCGGGAAATGGTCGAATAGTGTAGGTTGTATCTAGTGCGCTGTGGTGAATATGTATGCGTAATGGTGGTGAGAGGCGACATGTAGTAAGGTGTGCATGGACCCTATAGCCGAAGCGTATACCACGACTTGGTGAACGAGTGGATGGAAAGGAATTAAAAGAGAAGATGTGCGTGGACCCTATAGCCTTAAGCGTATACCACGACTTGTTGCATGGAAAGTGATGATTTAGCCCTAAGCGTATATCACTATAGGATAAGTGGATGGAAATGAAATATATGAAAAGATGTGCGTGGAACCTATAGCCCTAAGCGTATACCACGACTTGTTGAATGGAGGAGTGATGATTTAGCCCTAAGCGTATATCACTATATAATGGATGGTAAGGAAGTGGTGATGTAATCTATGGTGTATACCACTAAAATAATAGAATAGGTGTGGTTATTTAGCCTAAAGCGTATACCACTATAGGATGATAAGAGAGGTAACTATTTAACCTAAGGTGTATGTCACAAATGCGGGAGATGGTGGATGAGAATGATGTAGTAGGAGGAAATGTCGCATGATGAGTGTAAGGTCCATTTGATTGGTAAACCCTTGGCAGTCAAGTATGGACTGAGGAACTAGAGTGCGTCATACGGTGGTGAGTGCAGCGCCTAGAAGACAATGTAGTATAAACGACCAAGGGAGGACGGTGTAAATGCAATATAAGGTGTGTAATGTATATAGGATATATAATGTATAAATGGAATATGCAATGATGATAAATAAAACTAGATCCATGTATAAGGAAATCCAGTGTAGCATGTGGAATATGTAGAATGTATGATTGTGTAAAGTAGGGATATGTAATGTAGGGGATGTGTGAGATGCAATGATAATAATGTATAGAAATGGAATATGGAATGATGATAGGTAAAACTAGATCAATGTGTAATGGAATCCAATGTAGCGTGTAGAATATATAAGATGTACGTATGTAGGCAGTGGTGATAGATGTAGATAGAATATGTGTTGATAAAATATAAAGCTAGACCTATGTATAATGAAGACTAGTGTAAAGATGGAATGGAAGTATGGGAGGATAAAACTAGCCTCATAGATAATGATGACTAGTGTAGAGGAAAATGTATGATATGTACAATGTAACGGTGAAAGTAAATGTAAAATGTATGGTGTATATATACGCAATTTAGGATGGTAGAATATGTAGTGCCTATAGTGCAGTGTGTGGGGTTCAGTGTAATGGTAATCCCTCAACAGTCCAGTGTGAACCGAAGCACAAGAGTGCGTCATCGGGTAACGAGGGGTGCAAGGACGTAGTATGAGCATGGCTATGGGTAAGAAGATGTAGAGGTGCGAATATAAGTATGCCTACATGTGAAGATGCCAAAGATGGGGGGGGTATGTAATGGCCATGCCCCCCAAGACGAAAGCATGACTAAGGTGACTAGGAAACGTGATCAAGCAAGTCGTTACCTGGATCAAAACCGATAGGAGTTGCGTTGGAGACTTGGTAGGTGATAGAATGAGGGGGATCATATAAGGATGCATTACGACGAAGGGTATATGCATTCATGGTGTATTCCTCATCTGCAAAAGCAATTGGTGGACAGCCATGAGCATGCCAACGTGATATGTTAGGAACATACGTAGGAGAAGAATCATTGGCGATGGAGACAGTGCTGAAGGGCATGGGGAACGAAAATGAAGTGCATGTGAAGGGAGGGCATGAAATGACGCCTAGTGGAGAGGAAGATTGAAGTGCATTAACACTGTTGATAGATCCCTTATATAATACCATAACATTAGTGGATGGAGGGTTCTTGAAATGGTATTCATCTAGGCTATCAATGAGAAAAGTTTCTTCGAAATAAGAATTGTCCACACCAAGAGGGGTAAAATTGAGCTGTCGTAACGACTCATCAGTGAGTTACACAACATCAACCTCGTCATTAGAGTTGGTGGAAACATCAGTGTGTGCGTCATATATTTGAGTGACGCCATTGAGGACATTAGTAGGTGGTGCAAGAGTAAGACAGTAAGCAGGAGTAGGGGATGTTGGGGATGGAGCACTAGTAGGGACAAATACAATGGGCGAAAGGATAGCCGAAGTGTGAGTAGGTATGGGAGAAGAAGGGGTAACAGGGGTAGTAGGAGTTGGTGCAATGGGTTGACCAACATCATATTTATCAAGGATAGCATAAGGAATGGGCTGTGGTGGTGGAATAGGCATAGACATGATAGGATCAATACGAAAATACTTGAAAGGTTTCGACTCAGCAGTGACAGTATGTTTATAGCCATCATGAAGGAACTTGGCACATTGGTGTACGGTGGAGGGTACAACTTGCATGGCATGTATCCAAGGTCTGCCTAAGAGGAGATTGAATTGGAAAGAAGTATTGAGGATGTAGAATTTAGTAAGAACGGTTTTAGGTCCAACCCGAATATGAAGGGATATAATGCCTAGGCATGTGCGAGTGGAAGAATCGTAACTGCGGATGAGGGTGGAATTACAGGAGATGAGACTATCCTTGATTCCTAATTGCTGTAAAAGGGAATGGGCACAAAGGTTAATGACAAACCCATTATCAATGAGGACACACTTAATTCAAGCAGTACTAACGACAACGGTAATGAGCAATGGTGCACAAGGGTTATTTTTGGTGGCGGGTGATATTTCATCTTCTGTAAGGAGATAGAACGAGGCAAAATACAAAGAGATTGAATGAGATGGGCAAAGGCTTCGGTAGAGTGATCACGTTCAACATGAATAGCGCGGAGAGTAGCCTCAAGTGTGGCTCAGCAATCCGGTGCATTACTTAATAAATCATAAAGTGATATTTTGATTGGTGTATTCTTGAGCTTTTCAATAATGTCATAGCCTTTGGAAGTAGGGAGTGGAGCGGTGGGTATGACTGGTGGTGGTAGTGAAACGGGTGGAGCAACTGGTGGAGTGATGTGAGTGTGGAGGGTAGTAACTACATTGATGGATGGGTCAGATGGAGGTGTGATAAAGCAAAGTGGGTGTTGGGGTGCATACACGTATGAAGTCAGCGATTGTAGTAGTTATATGGGTGACCTTGGTAGGTGTATAGGAAGGGGTAGGGAGATTGGGCTATGACCTGATAAGGGGATGACATGGTGGAATACAGAATCCTAGAAAGTGGTAGAGAGGGACGTCGGGTTCACCAAAATGATTAACAAAAATATGGCCTAATGGGGTATTAATGTTAATCTAAATAGGAGGAATAAAACGCTGTAATAAATAAACTAGAAAGTATGAAATAGATGTAAATAAATTATTCTAAGTGAAATAAAACCCTAACTATGCAAAAGAGGAAAGAAAGATGACTTAGCTAATATCAGGAGACTGTCACAAAGTGCCGCAGGTCTGACAGTAGAATCTGGAAGTGCAGACGACCACTCAGGAACCCTGTAAAGGTCGGGTCTGGACTGTCTAAGCTCACATAGGCACCTGGGAAGGTATTGGGGCGCCCTGGGGCGCCTTGGTCTATAATCTGGGCGCTTTGAACACTGTAAATACCCGAAACCTGGTTTTGGTATGGTTGTAAGTTGTCTTCGAGTGCTTCATGTTTGTCGCGCTGGATTCGTTGGATGAGTTGTGTAATGACCTGCAAAATGAAGAGAAGTATCAAACCCTAAAAAATAAAAAAAATGCAAATGAATGGGTCAGATTAACCTCAACTGCCAAACTAGTGGTCTTATCATTGAGCGTTGCACTACATTTTGACCCGGATGTAGTTCTGGTGTGTGTGTGTGCATGTCATGCCCTAGGTGCTCTCATGCCAGTCGCACTTTGTGAAGTAGCGAACAATAGTAACTATAGAAATGTAAATAGCATGTGTGCATGGAATAGAATAGAATCCCTCCCATTATGAAGTGTGTGTGATGCAGATCTCCTAGCCTTGATGCATGACCCTATGTGGATGCAAGTGATGCAATAGATGCAACTCTAGATGGAGTGATAGTAGTATAGTAGTGTAGTGATATGACCTAGGACCCTTATTATGGCCTTATAACTTTATATTTATAGGGCTCTCAAGCTTAATTTTGTAATTAATCCCGACAAGGCCGACCGGGAAAAGGACAAGGATGGCCAAAAGCTAAAAATGACCAAAAAGGAGCGAAAGAGGTTAAACATAGATTGGGGCGCCCAGGGTGGGACTAGGGAGCCTCGAGGTGCCCTAGTACAAGCTGGGGTGCCCTGATTTAGGTATAGAATGTCGGGGAAGTTGCGAAATGGGTTCATAGGCAATGGAAAGCATGTGGTAAAGATGAAATAAAACATAAGAAAAAGATGGCCAAAAGGTGGGATTAATTAATACTTTGTACACTTGAGAATCTTCTAAATAGTAGTAGAAGGCCGGACTAAATATTGTCTAAAGTGCATGATTTTGTGTCTACACTCTCAACCTCCCTAGACTTCACTTTTACAAGCTTAATCACTTTTACATCAGTTCAAAGTTCAAACAAAAAAAACACTCATCTATATGAACTTGGATGCTAGCAAATGAACACAATAAAACTTAAAAGACCATAGATCATTCTGACATCTCGATGCTCCTGCATCAGATTCCCCTTGTGGGAAGAATTTGAGCTCCTGCTCAAATGCAATTCTGAGTTCTTCCTTCTGGCATTCGAGTTTCTTGTTATGCTCTTTGGTTTTCCACCTTTAGTTGTTATTCTTTCCTACCTCCCTACCACCACTCTGAACCCGTACCTGCATTGCTCCTTTATAGGTTGGGTCTTCATGCTTGCTTCTTGCTTGTTTCATGAGCTTTGACAATGACTCTATCTTGCTTTCTTTTTGTGTATCTGTAGTCACAATGTTAGGTTCAACAATATAAGGCATAAGTGCCTTCTCCACTTGTTCCACCATCATTTTCTTCTCATCTTCACATTTGGCCTCTTTATAGGCTTGTCTTATTTTGTCTATGAAGTGAAAATATTTAATGTGGAGGTCTAACTCCTTTGTATTCCTTAAGAATCCACATGGCTTCTTGGTTTTCCACCTCATCCCACTATAACTGGTTGTCAGCATAGCATGATCCTTCCTTACTTGTACAGCGTCTTGGTGCTTTGTTATCCTCTAGTATTCCCTGGTTCTTAGCAATTTTGCTATCTCCTTGCAATTGACTTCCTTTTTTCTCTTGTTCCCAATTTTCCATCACTTCTTTACCTGGTACAAAGTTGTTTTCCTTCTGATTTCTCCTTTGAATCAAACTTACTACCCCTTCTTGACTGCAGATGATCATCATTTCAACTTTTGGATTCTTTTCATGACTTCTCTTGACCTGATTTGTATCATTCTTCATAGTTTGTTTATACTTCTTCATCTTAAATCTTGTTTCCCCTTGGCTTGTATAAGACTATAAGTACTCCCGGTGTATGTACTAGTTCTTCATTCAAACTGATTATCATCATTCATATGTACACCGTGCTGTATATATCCTATTTTCAAGTCCTTCAAGATACAAATTGCATAGTCTCTCACTATTCTTCTCTTTGTTACCCTCGCAGATATTTTTTCTTGTTGCTTTAGCCTATACCAGACATGCAGAAGCTCTTTAAATTTCTCAACAAGACAAAAATGAGCGGACCATACCTTAGCCACATGGTTTCCCAACATCAGTTTTGTTTCTTGAACTATTATGTCATTTCCCAAACCTGATTTTGCTTCCTGTTCTTGAGTTTTTATACTCCTAATCCATTCTTTGATATGCACATCAATCTTGAATCCCTTAAGTTGTACCAAAAAGTCATATAGAAGATTAACTTTTGCATATCCATGTTTATTGTCTTCAAGACTTGTTTTAGTTGTACTAGCACTGTTCAACCATTTTTGTTACCAAAAAATCCATCTTAATGGATTATCAGTGTTCCATGTACTAGTCTGGTTTGTTCTCAAGCCCCCTTTACTTTCACTCATACTTATCCTTTCCAATTTTCATCTCTAAAACAATATTTGAATACTTTCAAACTTCTTTCTATCTGTGATCAGGCTTAAGTCCTGTATATGCTTACCTTTGGCATATTTCAGGCTTCTTGTCTTCATATTTATTTTCTTGGACTTGTGTAGAATTTTCTCATGCTTGGCTTGCTCCATATTCATCCTCATAGGTTCTTCATACAAGTGCTTGCGTTCCTCGACTGATATTTCAATGTTCCACTTGACTGTAATCTGTTTTCCTACCTCATTCCCATGCATGCTTGAAATGTACTTTTGCTCCTTAGTTCTCATCCTTTGTTTGCTCAACCTGATTTCCTCTTGAAACTTGAAAACATGCTCATAAAAAACATCATATGTACCTTCTTGCTGGTTCAAATGCCTGATTTGATTCTCCATTGATTCTCTTGCTTGTACTAGGCTTTGTTTTCCACTCCATAGTCCTATGTACAGCTCCATCTTGCTTGACAACTTGCTTTGGTCTACCTTCAACCATGTAGAGTTCAAAATCACTCCAACTTCACTCATTGCTCCTTGGGTTTGTGCTTTGCTCCATGAAATTGTTTGATTTGAGTCTTCTCTCCCTTGACTCTATCATGCCTTGACTGCAATTGCTCTGCATCTTGTGTAGTTCATCTTCTTGAGAAGATATCTCCAGACCTTTTGAGGTTTCTAGGAACATTTCATTGTTCCATCTTTCACTGGATTCTCTTAGCCTTTGTCCATTCATGTTCATTCTTGCTACTCTGTCTCTGAAACCTGCATTCACACATGCTAACACACAATTAGATTAAAAAATCAGAGACTTTTTGACCTCCTTGGCGGCTTCATGCATGCTTTCAACTTGTTTGCCACTTGTATCCTCTCCTAGGCTGGTTTGTAAGCCGTGTTTCTTCATCCTTCTTTGTTGTTCTTCTTTACTCATGGTGTCTTCATCAAAACATTTCTGTCCTCCTTGAAAATCATCCTTATTCCCTCTGAATTCCTCTTCATTTTCTCTTGCTGATCTGCCTCTTTCTTTGTTTACTCTTCTCTCAAGGACTGACTGTCCATCTTCTCTATCTTGGTCTTCATATGACCTGCTTGCTTCCATGCTTCTCATGACACCTTCTTGTGCCTTCTCACTCTCTTGTTCTTCTAGATCTTGCATAAAGTCTTTTAGGACTTTTTCCCATGTCCTTTCTTCTTCTCTTCTCTGAGAGAACTCTCTTCTGTCACACTTACCTAGGTGACTCAACTGACCTTCTTGGTCATCATTCTCTTTTTCCTTCATGACCTTCATGGTTTCTCTAAGCCTTGCTTGGGCTTGTTCATCAACCTTCACTTGTGGTTCTTGGTCCACTTCATTGGGCTCTAACTGCTGCACTCTTTCATCAACCTTGTCTTCATCTTGTCCTTTCAAGGACACACTCAACTTTTCTTCTTTATTCAATGGCTCCCTCATGAACTCCTACACCTGGTTCTTAGATTTCTCCACAAATTCCTTGAAGCCAAATACTATGCTTCTCCTTTCAGTACCTGCATGCTGATCCATCAAAGGTACTAAAACATGTTCTTTTCCATCTTTCATTAGAAAACACTTATTCAGTATACCATTGTATACTACCCTCCTGTAATATTGCCATGGCCTGCCTAAAAGTAGATGACACACATCCATAGGCATCACATCACATAAAACCTCATCTCTTAGACTACCAATTTGAAATGGAACCATACACTGCTGATTGACTAAAATTTGATGAACTTTCTGCACCCATGCTGCCCTATAAGGTGTAGGATGAACTAACCTTCTTAAGCCCAATTTACTGACCATTTCCTCTGAAACAATGTTATCTGTGCTACCATTATCTATAATGACATTGCAGCACTTACCTCTTGTTTTACATCTGGTCCTGAATAGGCTTCTCCTGTGGACTGGTTCCTGAGCTTTGGCTTGTTGTTGTTGTAGAAGTACCTTCCTTAGCAACAATGATTCTCCATGCTTCTGATCATCATCTCTATCAGCTGATTTCTCCACATCTGAATATACTGCCTCTAATTTTGTCATCCTTGTCCCTAAATCATTGATCTCATGCATCATGATATCCATCTTTCTCATCACTCCTTGGATTAGATTCATAATCCCCTGCAATAATGGCTTCTCAACCTTTGTCATACTGATACAATCAACTTTCACACTTTCAATCAGTCTCAAATACTATAACCCTCTGCAATATATCTTATTTTAACAGAGTCTCTGCTCTGATTCCAGAATTTATGCCAAGAATCTACACTTTCATCTGCTAGCATATTGATCTTCCTCTCCAACATCTTCCTTGCTCACTCTCTTGACTGTACATCTATCATCTTTTGCATCTTAATTAATCACCATGCGTTTTCTTAAAACACAAGATAAACCTAGATAGGCCTCTTTGGGGTCTAAGTGCTCAAAACAGTATGAAGAGTCTTAGATCACTCTTGATACCTTTAGGTCACCTTATCTACCCTATCATAAGGTGTTTAGACTCTTGGTTCAATCATACACTTGTATTTCAACATAGTTCTCTATTTTAGGCCTCAATGGTTACTAGCCCTCTCAACATGCAAATGCTCATGCATCTCAACTTTTCCTGAAACAATCACACAATCAAATGGGTGATATAGAGACCCTTTATGGTTTTCTTAATTATACCTAAATTTCACCACCCGTTCCTTTGTATGAGACCACTGTTTAGGCAAATTAGGCCCATTTTGACCCAAAACTATAACAGTAGACACTTATGGATACAATCTCATCTGAATTTTGATGGATCCACTTCAAGAAATGTTAGCAACTTGATATATATACAACGTTTAGTGGCTTGACAACATGTTTTGACTATTCATGCAACTCATTTACCCTCTGTTCTATGCACAGTCACAGTCATCCCTGCAAATATTGCTATATTTCTTCCACACGCTCGAACCTAAATATGAGATTTGGAACACTCTTAAAACTTACCTAGACAGAGGTTTTCACAAAATTTAATGGTATTTGAATTGATAGAATTCAAGTTATTCAAAGCCCTAGTTTGGGACCGAGAGAAAGGAATTAAGGCTACATGTGACAGTGATTGGTTTCAAAAGCTAAATAAATTTTGGATGACTCCTATTATCTTCCTTCAACTTTCCATACACTTACAGACTTCTCAGAAGATTCCCATGATGACTGTCATATTCTTAGTTTCGGCCTGAGACAGGGTAGTGTGTATACAGTCTATAAAAGCAAGAAATAAACACATGAACCATGTTCAAAATTACCTGCAACATCATTCTAATATTTCCATTCTTCATTATCAAATTCTATTACTTCTTTTTCCATCCTTTTTCATGACTACTCTTCATAGGATGTTCTATATTCCTTTCTATCCCAACCTCTTAATAGCATATCACTTGGCCACTGAACATGACCTCAAAACTGAGTGTACATGATATTTATGAACTTATTCACAGTTCTCACTGTCGTTGGATTTCCACAACCAAACGACTCACTAATGTTAACCATTGTCATTCCAGATGTCAATCTTAATATTCCCATGGCCACTTGTTTGTCAACTGGAAAGACCCTGTCTTTTATAGAGGTAAACAAATGAAAAGGGTATTTCACCTTGTTTGAGGTCGTCATTTAAGAGTTGACAAATATTTTGAAATAACATATAAGGTATCCTAAAAATTCTGCGGAAACGTTGATCATCACATCTTACTTCAAAAATATAGTGGTTCCACCAGTGTATAGAATGTGGTTTGATATACCACTCACCTTGTAATCCTTCCCATGCAGAAGAAGATAAATCTGCATTAATGATTTGACTTTGTTGTCTAAAACTGACAGCAATAACCTCCAATTTCCATGTCATCTGCGTCCATAGTTGAGGAATCTACCTTACTCTTCTTAAAAATGTGTTGCATATTGGTTGAATCTTGAAGACCATTCCGTATTTGCAATGCTAATTGAAAAATAATTGATGCATTTCCAAGAAATAATTTCATTTTCGCTATTGAAGTAGGATTCATTGTATGTAAATGGATAATGTTGAAGATTGATAATGTAAACATTGTTCTCCTCCCTTCAAAAAAGCATACAAAAGAATGCACCATTAAAATATATCAAATAAAATTGATGATACAACTGACAAATAGAAAGTTGAAGGCTTATAATTAAATTAAATTGCAAGTTATTGAAATACGATTGGATTTTAAATGTTACAAGATTATAACATTTGGATGTTGAAACAAGACAGTTTTATTTTTCATAATTAGCAAGTAAAACAAACAATTTTCAAATACTTCTTTATTAACGTATTATTTCAGTCTCATAACAAGTAACTATTAGATCCACTAAAGAGCAAAAAATGACAACAATATAACAACATTTGGATGTTGAAACAAGATAGTTTTATTTTTCATAATTAGCAAGTAAACACAAACAATTATGAAATACTTCTTTATTAATGTGCTTATTTCAATCTCATAACAAGTATCTAGAAAATCCACTAAAGAGGAAGAAAATGACAACAAGATAACATCATTTGGATGTTGAAACAAGATAGTTTTATTTTTCATAATTTGCAAGTAAAACAAAACAATGTTTCAAATACATCTTTATTAATATACTTATTTCAGTCTCATAACAAGTAACTAGAAGATCCACTAAAGAGCAAAAAATGACATCAATATAATCCAAGTATGGGATTTGAAGAATTATTTGTCATTTGAAAATGACTCTGTCATCTTCAACATTGCCTGTCCAATAGCATTTATAGCTGAAACAATGTTCATTTGCAAATTAATTTTTTGTTCGTCTAATTTGATTAGTCTTTCCTCATTTTTATCTTCCATTTCACGATCTATTTAGTATCATTTCATATGCCCCTCTTCAGCCATCTGAAAAGCAAAAATCAGTAACCTTGTTTCTTTCAACAATCTTGTCTTTAATACTTGTTTTGTTGCTTGTTTTCGGTTTTTTACGTGTTGAAAGTTTTTCCTTTTCCTTTCTAGTATTCAACAAGCTTTTACCAGTCATTGCCAATGTCTCAAACTCTTTCAATGGCTCATTTTCAATTGGAGAAGACCAACCCTTAGTGAATGCATAATGTGTGTCAGAAGTATCAATCAATATTTTACCAGGATTGATAGTTCTATCATTACCAAAGCTAATATCCATTGCATCAAAGAGTTCCCCCTGGCAAAGTTTGCTAGAAACTTCTTTTCAACTCTCTCTCGACCTGTCATACTCCAATAACTATCATGCCCAAAAAGGTATATGTGCTTCATAGTCTCTTACTCTTTTGTAATCGGGCACACACATGCTCCCACTGATCTCGACGGTTGACTCGCTGTGCGGAGGATCCCATGAGTACAACAATAAGTCTTCCACAATTCTCCATATCTCACTTGCTGTTATAGTTTTTTTCATTGTTCCACTGTTGAATTGGGTGTCTCTCTCAATACGCTTTGCTTCAATAAGGATGATAGTGTCTGTGATGCTCCAACGAGCCCTACCCTTTTGTGCAGGAGGAACAGAAGGCTGATTTCCTTGGCTACGTGGCTCTTTGGTTGAAATTTTCTCGTGAGGAATAAGGGAATCATTAATATGTTCCAAGTGGATACCATTTGTAGGTATGTTTACTTCGTCAATTGTTTTTTCTGTACTTGGAACATAAGTAGGGGATGATTACTTCTTCATTGCTCATTTGTGTACTTGGCACACAGTAAGGGTAGTCATCATCTATAGAATATGTGTCATCATCTTTAGAATATGTGTCATCATCTTCTATGTCATTTTGTGAAAGCGTTGCAGTGAACCTCCTAAAATCACGCTTCACGGGATTTGGACAATACATTGTTTTATCCATGACAACAAAGAAGGAAAAAACCTCGCTTAAACCTGCAATAAAATATACAATCAAATATTTAAATACACATGATGTAAAGATAAACAAATCATCATCACCAATTATTTTGAATTAAAAATCACCCACATACCCAAATTTAAATATAATCTTGATCAATTAAAATAAAACACAAACGAGCTTTGACCTTGAAGACTAACAATATAGAAATTGTTGTAAGGAATGGCTCTTTCGTCATGGTTGCTTCGTTGCAAATGAGTTTACAATCCTCCCTAATTCTCTTTCCATTCACAGATTTTTAAAATTTCTACATTCCTATGCATGGTGAAGGTTTGCTATAAATTTTTTGAGCTTTAGAGGACAAGCCTCAAAGACAATGACATAGAATTCACGGCACTACAACTACTCACTTTGGTAGTTTAAAGAATTCAAATACACATAATGTATAAATTTTAATATTTAAACAATTTGACAACTATTACATTGGTACCGTTGAATGGCTAGAGAGACCTTCAAGGGACAACGTGGGACTTGTGGCTCAACATATATAATAAAATGTCGTTTGCAATGTAGGAAAATAGTTATATTATATCTGTTTTTAAATCCCTCTCCATTTCTAAGCTGCTTTTCAGAGGTGATTTTGCAATCATTGTGGATAAATTAAATATTATTTACAATGATCCAATTATGAGTGGTTTGAAATCCATTTCTTTACAATGATCCAATTTTGATGTTGCTCTGCATACACAGCTTTCGATTGATCCAACTGAGGAGTTACAAGAATATTCTCACAGGGGAGCTGCAGTTGATATAACTTTTAGCATGAAAGAACTGAAAGTATCCATATCTTGAAGTTTTAGCATGAAAGAACTGAAATCTTGAAGTTTTAGCATGAAAGAACTGAAAGTATCCATATCTTGAAAGTTGAAACATACATCAGCAGAAACTATCTGAAATGCAATTGGGCTTTTCTTTGATAACTGTTGTAGCAGCATTATCAGTCAAAAAACATGATAAGATTTGCTGTATAACATATCATCACATCCCTTTCTCAAGTATTGTCTTATAGTGTTATATAACCTTTTGAGAATCTGTCATAGATCTATTTTATTATTTTAATATGGCCATATTGACCTTAAATAGAGATTTATTTAGTTGCATGTTTTCTACTCAACTAATGGAGTTGTTAGCTGTTATATGCTGGTAACTTTTTTCTCCCCATTAAACTACAGCGTGTTTTAACATATGCTGATTTGCTAGCCCTTCTTTGGCTGAAAATGGCAGGCATTCCTAACCTTTTGTGAAGCATGTGAAGCTGATATGCATATGTTTTTTGAGATGGGCGAGTAAGAAACCTCAGTGTTTTTATTCTAAAGAGTGTCTCTTTCAGGAAATTATGTATTGGGATTTAGGTTGCTTTTTATGATTTCTGATGTATTCTAATTCAACATTTTGTTTGTAAGAATGTCTCAGGCCTATCCTGTTGGCACCTAAGTTTGGCTTGGATGATGGGGCAAATGCATACTGATGCCACACTTGTCTTAGCGACAATGCTAATCTCACAGCTTAGAGAAGTAAACTCAGAGCCAGTTTATTGATACCTGTGGAAGAATGTATCTACGTAGCATCTAGTTGCAACTTGCATTCAAAATATGAATTGTGACGTGTACATAATGTTGGGATTTATTTCTTGAATAGGCAGTGGTACAAAAAGTATCAGTTGGGAAGCAGTAATCAACAGAATTAAGGTTAAATACACATAATGTAAAGATTCAAATACACATAATGTAAGATTCAAATACACATAATTTCAGCAGTGACTATATGCAAGAAGGATAAACTGAACAGTTTAAGAGAGAGTTATATCAAAGGAAATATGGTTGATAATCCCACTTACCAATTGTCTTGTCAGAACCTTAACTACATAAGGAATTGCTGCTGTTATAATAACTACTTGCAGAGACTGATTGAAGTATCATAGGTAAGGGTGAAAGTAATAATGCGATTCTTTAAATTGGCTGATTTACTCTATGTTTCTTGACTCTTGAGTATAGTTGCGCTGGAACATTTGCCAACTCATATCTGATTGATCTAAGTGGCTGGAACATTTTATATGCATTTGTCACAATTGGCTGGATTATACGATGGTCTTTACCAACTTGAACAAGAAAGGAACCCAAATACCTTCACTAGAAGGGGATACGGTCTAGAAGGTACCATGATATTTTGAGTTGAATAGGCATTAATTTGTTGCTCCTTAGCCTTTTATCTTGAGCTTGACTTTACAATAGGCTGCAATGCTAGAATGAATTGACAAGTTTGAAATCACACTTATATGACAAAGACCATTGCTTGCTAAACATATTTGGATTCTCATAGTTAGAGATGATTACCGAGCCAGAGCATATGCAAGTACAAGGGGAAACCTTTGTTAGATAAACAAGACCTAGAACTATATCCTGAGCGAACATTTATATGAATGCACTCATCTTAGCTTAGTCTCAACTGGGAAGCTGCCTGTGACTACAGGAAAAGAGGAAGAGGATTTAGGTGGAATGATATAATCATTTGCGTATTCTTGTACGTTGTTTACTTCATGACATTGGTCAGCGAGCATGCCTTCTTAGACCTCATATAACTGAAAGTACTCCTAACAACAATGGAAATGAAGTCTAGAGATTTAGAGCTGAGACTAAAGTACATGTTGAGTGGGATCTGTCAAACAAATTTAGGACTAAGCTTCCAGGAAACAGATCAGAGCTGCACAATAAGTGTAGTGGGTCCAACCCACAGGACACCCAACGAAGTAAAAGAAAAATTCAAGATTGGCATGCTTTGGGCTGAATGATGCAGGAGCATCACCCTTGAGCCTAGGAGTACAATGAAGGTTGAATAAGCCTGTAAAAGGCATTAAGCAAAAACTAGGAATTGTCAAAGTTTTCTATTTCCATGTTTGTATTGTTCAAGTTCAAATTTGAGTGTACATTGTCATTGTAAGAGTGAAATTATTGTAATAAGGGGTAAGTTGTCAAGTTGACTAGGTATGAGAGGTTGATTAAGAGTGCATGAGTTGTCATATCTGCATGATCTACGAAGGAGTGGAAAAATCTAAAAACATATTGTGTATGAGCCTTAAAGGTCATGTTTGACCAACAAACTCCTCCTTTTGTGTTGTATGGTTAAAAGTAGCACTCAAAAACAGGGATTAGGCCTTGACAAGGTCTTCAACAGCTATGTTTAGCTATACACAAGCAAGGAGCTCAAATTCATAGAGGAGAGGATAGGAAATTGTGTTTTGAGCACAGAGGAAGTGGAGTTTCTAATGAACAATGCATAATTTGTATGGAGCATATACTGTAAAGTATGTTTGGATATGAAATAAAAAGAAATTGGACCTCTAAGTCTTTATAGACCTTCAATATCTCCTTCCATGGTATATACATGCAATTATTTTAATGAAAATTGTATGAATTATGGATGATTAAGCATATTTGCAAGTTTTATAGAGCACTGTAATGAAGAATTTGCCAAGACAGTGGCTTCCAAACCCTTAGTATGTGGAATTGGCACCAAATCATCTGACTGTTAACATGGAGAGCATCTACGGGTGTTAAGGAACACCCTCATATTTTTTGTAAGTCTTGAAATTGCATAATTTGGTTTTTAGAGCAAATTGTTCCTTCACGGGCTGGACATTTAGGGCCTTCAATATCTTTTTATTCTATGGATGGAATTGGCCAATTTTCTGAAATTATTTATGTCTTATTGTGAATCATAAGACCTCCAAGTTTCGCCATGATTGGGTGAGTGTAGTAGAACATCTAGTCAACAGTAATCTCAAGCAAACCTGTAAAGAAAACACAGTCACAGTTAGATAAGGAAATGGATAAGACTTTGCTTTATTTGTGAAGATCATGATCCTAGATTTGGTGTATGAGTGAGAAGGGATCTAAAGGATGTGCCTTGATGATCCTACAGAGAATTCTATAGAGGAGTGTCATCAATGCAAAGCAAATTTGATTGTACAGAGGTATAAGATTGTATTAGACCTCTTAGTAGACCAAAGAAAGGACTGAGTTTGTCATTGGAATGGTGATGGTCATAGCCCTCAATTACATACTGGAGGTGGATTAAGGCCCCGAGGAAGAGTTTGAATGATCTCAGGAGCAATAAGTGAAGAAAATACCATTAGTGCATGTGCATTATAATTGTACAGTGCTTAGGATTGTCATAAATCATTGAGGAAGCTACATGAAAGGTTGACCTGGGCATAATAGGTGGATAACTAATGCATGCAAGTTGAAGGGCACCTATCTAGGCATGATTGATAGGTTTGAGTGATTCTAGGAAGAATCCTATAATGCATTTGCTTTCAATTTTAATAAAGAATGACTCTAGGGGTTAGTAAAATTGTGCTAAATCACAGTGAAGGGTTGCATGAAAGGTAAATTGGTAAAGTAGCTATAGAATAGCATAAGAAGGATCATAGACACATTGAGTGAGAAAATTTTAAAGGACATCAAATCATGCCATGGATATTTCCTAATTACATTTGAAGCCTGGAATTGGACATTTAAGAACCTTGAGAAACCTAGGGGTAGAGTTACAAGAATACATAATTGAAGTCATTGCTTGAGTATTTATTAAGGATTCTAAAGCCTTAAATTTGATGTCTTGAACATGTTAAAGCAGGTGGAAAAGGTCTTGTGAATACATTTGAGGAAATGCTCCATTTTGAGGTAAAATGAATGGTAAGGGACAACAAGAGATATGCTAGGGAGTTCTTGAAGGGACTAGGAGTATAAAATAGTCTTGAACAAGGAAGATAGAGGTTTGTGTACCTATAAGGTAGTGATTTAGGATTACTACTTGCCAAGATGATGACTAACACTCTTTATATCCAATGTCAAGCATGATAAGAGCTTGAGAAGCCCAAATCCAGACTTAGAGAAGAAGGACAGGGTAGTATTACCAATATTGGTTGATGATCATGCAATTTATGCATGTGGACAGGGAATGGATGGTGTGTTGAAAGTCTATAGATATATAATTGATTGTCATCTCAGATAAGGCATGAGGAGTTATATAAGTAGAGAGAGAGTTAGAGCATCTTAATAGAGGGCCAAGGAACAAGACATAGGCTCATAGATGGAACAAGATAAGCTAGGATGGTTTGTATCTCGATTGGGACAAGGTTGTGTATGAAAGAATAAGGAGGAAGAGTTTAGAGAACTCAAGAAGGAGACAAGTGTTGAGTATGGACAAATGGACTACTAGCTTGGTAAAAGGTAATGTGAATAGTGAGGGTAGTCAAGAACCTTACTTAAGTACTTATCATTGCTTATATGATAGGAAAACAACCCTAAATGTTGGTAGGGGCAGAGATAGATGTATGTATACAAGGAAGTATTAGAGGTAAGATTGCTAGAGAAGATTGAGATCATACAATTGAAACATGATTGAGTCATCAAGAAGGAAAGTTGAGCTAAGAAGTGCATCATTTTGGTATCAGAGCTGAGAAGATACCACTTTTGATTTTTGAATATTAGTAGGAATAGAAGGATGTTTACTTTATTTTGAGGCTATTTGTTTGATTGTGCTAATGATTGGGATGAAAAGGTGATGCAAGATTGCAGGTAGGTGAAGGAGAAGAGAGACTCAAGTAGTCAAGAAAAAAGAAGTGAAAAGAAGCCAAGAAGCTACAGCTAGCAGAGGAAGAGAAGAGTAAACCAAAGGAATATTGGCATAAGGTGCCACTATAGCTTGCATATGTAAAGAATTTTTGAAAGGTTGTGAGACAGAGACAAGAAAGAGGCCAGATATCCAAGAAGGAGCTTGGATAAGATAGAGAAAGAAGGCTACAATCCAAGGTGATAGAGACTTGGATGAGAGAGGAAATTATGGATTTGAGATAGGTAATGGTTTTGGTGAAAGCAATGAGAGAGGTAAGAGTGGCAGGAGAAAAGAAGAGAAAAGAAAAGAAGAAAGCAAGGGAGATAGATGAAATAAGGAGACAGATTGAACTCCTTGAGAAAGAGATAACAGTTGTAGGAGAAGTCTTAGTTGGCAAAGTGTATGAAGAGATTGAAGGCACCCTGGATGAGATGATGGATACACAGGAAGAGCTAAGCTTCATGAGTGAAGCATGTGAGGATTCTTGCAGAGATGAGACAGAGCATGAGTATGAAGACTTCATGGGAGAAGAGAATGAGTGGTCTAGTGAATATGAGGAAGAACCACAAAGAGAAGTCAAGGAGAATGATGACAGTCCATTCAAAGGACATTTTTGAATGCTAATTCTATGTTGCAATCTGATTTTGCAGGCATACAGGGCAGCCTAGCCAAGGAATCTATGATGGATGAGAGGTCAAGTAAGAGCCCATGACAAAAGGACAACAAAGAATACATTTGAAAGCATTCAAGCATGAAGGCATGAAACAAGCAACAAGGAAGAAAGAGCAAGAAATGAGCATAGAGGACCTTACAAAAGAGTATGGATACATAGTGCCCAAGTGGCTCAAGAAGACAACATTTAAGCATGCATATGAAGGTAAGAAGACTAAGGAACCAGTTATTGTTCCAAGAAGCTGTTGGAAGAAGAAAGTTGATGTCATTCCAAGAGAGGTAAATTAAATGAGAGATAAAGGTAAACAAACTGAATTTGATTCATCAGTTGATGATATTTCAAGCATGGTTAGTGATAGTGATGAATGTATGATTGAATTTTGTAAAGAGAAGATAGTATGGACTAATGTGGAAGCAGGCGAATGCTCTTATGGAGGTCAAAATGAGAGAAAATGAAACGTAGACTTCTTGAAAGAAGTACAACAGTGTCTACATGCTGGACCTATGTTTGATGAATGCCAAGAAGATATGGATGAGTTCTTGTTGCAGGAAGAGCTAAAGGTGATAGAAGCCTTGTATGCAAGTCAGTCCATGGGTGAAGAAGAGGTGAAAGCATGGAAGAATGATGAAGAACAGTCACAAGTGCATGAGAATAAAGAGGTAGATTGTGAAAACTTGAATTCAGATTTTTTCTATTTTGATGATAGTATGGATGATATAAACCTTGCTCAGGAGATGTTATATTTTGAACAAGAGGAAAATAAGTTTGTTTATGAAAACATGGACCAACTACAAGCTGATTTGAATGCATCAGAGCATGATCTTCATCATGAAGGACTCAATGACTGTCCTAAACCAGCAGAGATGGAGGAAATTGGTGAATGGAAGAAGGAACATGAGTTTCAAGAAGGAATAACTGTGAAATAAGAATCAAATGCAGAAGTTGTGAGAGAAAATTTGAATGAAAGTCTCATTGAAAATCCTATAAATGAAGCAATGCAAGGATAAAATAGGGATAACATGACCAAATTGGTATTGGTCAATGAAAAAACAAAAAGAGAAGAGAAGCAGCAGCATGAAGAAGATTCATGGCTTCAAAATTTTGTGTCTAAGCTTGTTTCTAGTGTTTTGCATGTAGGTATAATAGCCGATAAGGTGGAAGAAGATCAATAATATATGAGATATCTCTTGAAAACAAGATAACAGGAAGACTTTCAAGACCTAGATGAAGATGAAGTAGTAGCATGGAGTGTAGTGAATGAGAAGTAGACAATAAGAGCCAAGTATAAGAAGAGACAAAGGAGTAAAAAGATGAGATATAGAGAAAACAATGAGAAGACACAAAGAACTAGCATGGAAAAGAAGAATATGGGACCCAGGTACAGGTCAAGGAGAAACAAAAAGATGAAAACTCATAAGCAGGAGCTCATGAAAGCTTTCAAGATGGATAGCCTAATGAAGGAGCATCACCATGGAGCCTAGGAGTACAATGAAGGTTGAATAATCCTATAAAAGGCATTAAACATAAACTAGGAAGTTTTCAAAATCTTCTCTTTCCATCCATGTCATTGTTCAAGTTCAAATTTGAGTGTACATTGTCATAGTAAGAGTGAAATCATTGTAATAAGGGGTAAGTTGTCAAGTTGACTAGGTATGAGAGGTGAATTAGGAGTGCATGAGCTGTCTTATTTTCATATCTTCGTACGAAAGGATTGAAAGAGTCTAAATATGTGATATTAACAAAATTTAGTTGTTCAAGGTCATGATTGACCAAGAACTCCTCCTTATGTGCTTGTAAAGTGGAGAATATCTCTCTCTTAGATAGGGATTAGGCCTAGATAAGAATGAAGATAATTAATTCAATCTAGGGAAAAAGGCAGTAGAGGTCGAGGTTCATAAGTAGAAGGCAGAAATTTGAGTTACCAGCACAAAAGAACTAGAGTTTTTAATGAAAAATGCAGAACTTGTATGGAGCATATACTGTAAAGTGTGTTTGCATATGAAATAAAAAGAAATTGGACCTATGAGTCTTCATAAACCTTCAATATCTCCTCCCATGGTATGTACATGAAGTTATTTTAATGAAAGGTGTATGAATTATGGATGATTAAGCATATTTGTAGGTTTTCTAGAGGACTGTAATGAAGAATATGCCAGGACAGTGGCCTCCAAACCCTTAGTATGTGAAATTCGCACCAACTTACCTGACTGTTAATGTAGGAAGCGTCTATAGGTTGTAAGGAGTGCATCCATAATTTTTGAAAGTCATGAAAATGCTTGACCAAATTAATATGGCGATTTCTTCCTTCTCGGGCTCGTACTAGGGCTCCCAATAACTTCTTGATGCACCAATGAATTTTTCTATAAGTTTCAAGTTTTCTGTCTTGGGAGGATCTAGCAATCCCCCAAATTTCAAGGTGAAAAGACAAGTACAGTAAAAGATTTTCTTAACAGTAATTTCGAGCTAAGTTTGTATGATACAGTGTACAGGGAAGAAGGTAGTTAAAGAGGAATTTGAGCAAGTTTAGATGTTTCAAGGACATAAATGATGTGGGGTAAGATATCATATCTTAAAGAAGGATTTGAAATGAGTTTTTGGATCAGACTATGAAGAAATTATCACTCTTTAGGAGCAGATGTTGACTGTGCAAGTATATGATTGTACCAAGTTATTGCGAAAGGTTATAAGGTAGTCTTCTTGGAAGAATGTGCTAATTCCTAATGCATATGATTGTAATGTCCCCAATGGACATTATTTTACACCTAAACGGATTTAGGCAATCCCAACTTTAAATGCAACTTGTAGACAAAATACCAAACAAGTATCACGCAGATCTGAATTTATAAAGAAAATGCGACTTGGGTTAAGTGGAAAACCCACACTAATCAACCTCTAAATTTATATCTTTCCACTCAAATCTAGTACCACTAATTTATAAAGCCCAAATATGTATCCATAGAGTCCATGTGAGGTTCCTCTTCATGTGTCAGCTGCTCCATAGAGTCTTCTTTCATAGGTGAAGACTTCATTGCATCGTTTGCCCACATCTTTCCCTTGAACTCTTGTAGGTGGTCTTGCTTGAGCAACTATCAATTTAGCAGCTCTAGCTCTATTATTCCACTCCTCACACCTTTTTAGAGTTTCCATTACATCCTCCTTACTTGCATATACAAATTTCTTCTCTTGAGATGGAATAATTTCTCTAACAAGCAAAGTTTCATTAATGCAATTATTTTTCTCAATGGAAATCATACCTTTTTCTCTAGAAGCTTCTTCTTCTTCAAAGGATTTCTTTTGTAATTCAGGTATCGGCATATGATGACCTCACTTGGGCTTGCTGCTAGTCTTCATCATGCAATAATCTAGAAATGGCATATTATCTCTGAAACCCTTACTCAAAGATTGATATTTCCTCCAACAAGAATCCTCATCAATCACCTCTATTGGATGCCCTTTATTATTGTTCTCACTTTTTTTCTTATTGTCCCGAGACTTGCTTTGATTTAAATTCTGAGTGAGCTGGCTCAAATAAAGGTTAGTGGTTTCCTGTTGTTTCACCATGTTGGTGAACATTTCCTTCATAAAACCCATATTGAAATCTTTCCAATTTGCCATATTTAATCCACATAGGCTAGAGGAACAACATCTCTGATACCATTTGTAATGTCCCCAAATGGACATATATTTAGCCCTGAATGGATTTTAGGCAATCCCAAACTTTAAAATATGCAAAATACAGACAAATTGCAGCCATTACAGAAATCTGGAATTTTTGCAGAAAATTAAATCTAGGGCAGCGAACAGAAAATAATGGATAACTCCAAAAATACTTGCTCAAATCTCTTGAAATTTTAAATGGAGCTTGCATAATACAATAACAGATTATTATAGAACTGTTTTTGGAAATTTTTTTGAATAACAGAAATGCTGCCAGAAATATTACAGCGTGCCCTAAACAGCTGAAAACTTCTAAAATTAATATCTTGCTGTTATAGATGTCAAAAATCAGCTGAATACCTTGGGATCATTATGGGCCATAAACAGATATGAGAATGATATTCCAACCTTCAAATAGAATTTCAGGACAGTGGAAATCCTCCAAAACAGACTCTGCAATCTTTCCCTAAAAAAATAGGTCGCCCCACAACTTGGAGATGGCTGGAAATCCTTGCAAAGGCCTTCAAAATAGACCTTGCCAAAAGGCTGCTTCGTAGATCTGCCCTGGAAATGACTAAAAAAATGTCTTGCTCAAGCTCAACCCAAAAATCTCTTCAAAACCCTTCACTGAAATTCCTCTGAAAAGGGTTCTCTTGGGGCCCTGATTTCAGCTCCAAAAGCTGAATAATACTAAGGGTGGATTCGTCACCACCGAAAGGATATGCAAAACCTACAAGCTTAAGACACAAATCAGAAAATTGTCAATTATCGATAGCATAGAATACCTTTTCCCTTCAAGTCGATCTTCTCCTTATAAAGGAAGAAGAGACCCAAAGTTGTACCTTCTAAAGATAAATATAAGTGTATGCAATGATTTTCCCTATGCAATTTCTACCCCTCCATTTTCCTTCCTATTATAAGTCGCATTTTTCCATAGGGAGGAACAAAAATAACTATTTTTTCCCTTCTAAGTTCCCAAGTCGCATTTTCCCCTAGGGAAGTTGCCAAAATCCCTATAGAAGTAACTTAAAATAGGCATTTGGATCCTTTTCTATAGTCGCCATTGTCCCCTTCTAAGGCTAGTAGCCTCTTCAACCTAGGAGGGATTACAAATTTAGTATAAGTGGCCTTTTCCATACTTGATTTATAATACATTAAGTCATAGAAATTATTATAAGTGCTTTATATATTTTTTTCCTTTTCTTAATGGCACTTTATAATAATTAGATATTCATAACTTAAGCCACCCTTGTATTCACCCCTTGGCCATCGGGTTGACAAACTAGGCCAAAGGTCTTCGAATTGGGAAGGGGATATTACACTTCTGAAATGATGCTATGAGGATACTTCTTCTCGAATTCTATTGAGAGGAAAGGTAAACTTGGACACTTAATCAATGCCTAGGTGACCTTCAAGGATTGCTCAAGTTGGGTGTTTGGTGGGTTAGAAGACTTAACTTTGGTCCGTGAGTGATGGTAATACACTGATAAGCTAAAGGCTATGACTTGTTGCTCAAAGGCTTTCATCCATCTTTTGGCGATTGACTTATCAAAGCTCTTCTTAATCCAATTCCTTTTGCAATCAAAATACTATTGGCCTAATCTTTGTTAATTGTCTACTCCTCATGAACTAGCTAGAGGATATTAGATATCAAATCATGATGTGGAGAGTGTAGATTCCTGAAAATGGAATGATTTCTAGAAGAAGTGTATGTGGGCAGCCACAAGGTTTTGAGGTAAATGGTAAAGGCTGGGTAACTAGGTTTTAGTAAGGCTCCATAGGCTCAAGCAAGCACTAAGTGTGCTATGGTGTTCAAGAGGCCTGAATATTTTCTGGCACTACATGCTTTGTAAGAAGTCAACATGGCCAAATTTTGACATAAGAGTCATTTAGCTTTGATGTTTTGTATGCTTTCCCTCTTGTGGATGATTAGATCTTCAAGGTACTATATTTCTATAGATTCAAGGCTATGAATTCAGGATCTGAGATGAGTGATAAGCCTTGAAAGCGAACTATTTTCTTCAGATCAATGGATTGTACAAATCAAAAGATTGAGGACAAAGGCTTATTTCAGGTTATGTCAAGCTACATATGTCCCAGATATGGGTTGTTTTCAACTCTTGATAAAGATTTAAGGCTATGGATCTACTTCCAAGTCTGCAATTATCAGCTTGATATACAGAAGTTAATGTCATAGGATGGCATATAGCCCTTCCATCTTGACCCCTCTGCAGCCCATTAGAAGCATTGGTGAGAGAAAGTTTTGTTGCAATCTATTTCTGATGAGGAAGCCGACTCAGGATATGAAGCTAAGAAGGTTTCAGTAGTTTTAGATTCCTGAGGCATTCCTTCACTCAAACACATGCAGTTTGAAGATATTTCACTTGATGGCCTGTTAATGGGTCCTTATGATGCTGATGTATTCATTGGAATACCTCTCAACAAGTTCATTATGTCCCATTGATACTTTGAGGTCAGATTCATACTTTTTCAAGGGTGAAGCTTGCATATTGGGAATTCCATCTCCTTATTTTTGTATAAGAAATAGCATAAAGGTTGTGTGCACGTACTGTAATGAAATTGTGCATTAAAGATAAGCAGTTAATAGCTCACGTATATTTAAAAGGAGTTATGTTCACTGAACATACTATTGTTTTTGTGAAACAACTTTAGTTGTGGCCGTTTAATCTTTGGACTCACCTATTTGCTACCATATTAACATGCCTTCTATATTGCCAATCTACATATAGAGCACCGATATTGTGAACATATGTCATACGGCTGTACAATATCTTTTGGTTAATGGTAATGGAATAACTATTGCAGATCCTGGCATCCAAAGTACTCCGAACTAACACACATATTATGAATATGAAGCATTCAAAACTTGAGTTAAATCAACAAACTCACTCTACAAACTAATAAAACTTTAGGACAGCATGGACAAATTTCACCTTGAGTCCATACCATATCTTATATGACATTTTTTCATCTCATCAAATGGGATTGACCTCTTACATATATTTCTATCCTTTTAGATGACTTGTATTTCGTATGAGAGTTTGTAAAATAATTTGTGAACATGAAAAGAAAGCTAGTTTCTGTTGGTCCTTATAATTTAAATTGTATACTTCTGTAGAATAATGCTATGAAAACTGTAGCCTCTGCTGTAATGAGTGGCACGTTAAATCTAAACTAGAAAATAGCGGGAAACAGATTGTGCCGGACTGGATAACGCCAGTTATTTCCGTAGGTAAGTTGATAAGAGATACTATAAATCTACAGACATAGATAAAGGCCATTGGAATACAACAGGCCTGGAATATTATCCTAAGTTCACGTATTCGAGTTTGGGACATACCGGGTGCAATTTCATAAACCGGACCAGGTTCTCTAGGGGTGCAAGTTAGGCCTTGTTAGTACTGCCATTATGAAACATGCTTATATATATATATATATATAGAACGGTCAAGTAATGAATGTATTTCACATTTGAATTGGTAGCATCAGTGTTGCAAGTATTACTTTATCAGGTTTGGCTAACTAATTGCATTACCTCAATCTTGTCAAGATTCTTAGTAGCACTAAGTCTTGTCAGAATAGGTTAGGAGAATGCCACTGTGCTCCAAGAGGCAAATCTTATATGGATAATGCCAATTTGTTAATTTCAAGTATCCAGCTCCAATTGTCTTCGTTTGCACAAAAAGGATGTCGATACTATGTTGTATAATGAAAATTTCCCTAATTAAGCGATATATGACATAAAGTTTACTTTTTAAATATCACAAGATATGTGTTTCCTCCTGACATGAAAAGACTCTTTTTGTGCTATATCGAAAATGTCAGCCCCACCTTGTTCAGATTTAATACAATTTGATTGAAGATAATATCAGTGTGAGGACCAAAAACTTCTGGAGTCTCCTGGATGCATGAAGTACTTGATAAGGTGAAGATACTGCCTAAAAGACTTCCACTCTTTCATTGTGGAGACTGAAAGTTGAGGAAAATTGAAGCTTATTTGTGACCACTTGCATCAAATGTTCTATCCATTCTTGTGAGGTTCTGAGAAAAGAATGCCCGTAAGATAATTTTCACATACAATTCCATTTGATTATCAGCTCTCAGTAAAACGTATCTCTTTCATCCAATATCTGTATATTGTGTTGGTCATTCTTTTTTATTTGAATGATGGATATTACTTTTCTGGATGTGGTACAAATAGGCTTAAGTATATCAGGAGTTACCTACAAATGTGTTTGAATTGCACATGTAATGGAGTTGCTAATCATTTTTGGTCAGGTGGAATTTTAGCAGAGCAAAAAAATGGGCATCGAAGATAGCATAGCTCAAATTCATTGTTGAGTGAAGGCTTTGCAGAGGTTGCAGCTGCAGTCTCAATTAACGCAAGAGAATGTTAAAGGTCAATGCTGTTGCCTCTTGACCTCTAGTGTCAAAGCCATCTGTTGCAAAAGAGCTGAGTTTGAGTGGGACAGGAGGATTACCTCCTTTTCTGATATGGACCAAATTTTGATATCATATAGTATTATACCACCCCTGTTGCATCACTTTGCACTAGACATATTTTGCATATTGGTCAGTCCTGAAAGTTGGCTACAGCAGCTTCGTGTTCAGGCTGGATTTCCTATAATTTTAGTCTGGCAAAAAAGAAGCTCCAGAATGTTAATCACTGGCAAATTTGAGAGATGGAAAATTATGGTTGCTCCCATCGAAATTTCTAGTTAGCAAATCTGTCGAAGCTTTCTAATTTAGTTAGTCCACTTCTATTTCCATAATCTTCATGGTAGAAATTTTCAGATCTGCAAAGTTACTTCAATGAGGTCTCCAAGTTGTGAATCCTGCAGAAAATAAATGAAAATTTGAGTCGTAAGTTCATTTGGTCATTGACTGCATTGGGGTAATTGTTGCTGCTTGTTTTAGCTAAAGTTGACGTCTCTTTAAGCGTTATTCCATATTTGGGTTTTTTTGCATGGTACCTTTGTCTAAATTTCTGAAACTTTTTGTTTAGGGTACAGACCTGCATTAGAATCTTGCCGAGTTCAAACTTCCCATGGTTAGCGGTGTTATTAATCAAAAAAAAAGATGAGGATTCACATTGAAATTTGAAGCACAAGTACCGGCTTCATAAATATAGTTCTAAATGGGCAAATTCCCAGGAGTATTCATCCAAAATGGATCAGGGCGGCCAAATGTTGGTTACATTACTGGTTAAACAAATTTACTGTTTGTACTAAGTTTGAACAAGTCCATTGAGAATGTTTCCTGTTTATATTATGCTTGGAGGATAAGTTACATTGTATATCTTTTGAAGAAGGCAGTTTCTGAAACTTTTCCAGTTCATTTGATCAAAATTGCTAGATAAACCATGATCATCAGAACTTTCCACTCTAGATGCCAGTTCATCCTTAACTTTCACACATTTTCCTGCTACAATGGTGTAAAAATGGTTCGTGTGCAAGTTCTGAACATTCCCCATCGATCACCTTGATGTGGAAGTGAATTTGCTTCAGAATAAAACCTGACAATGACAAGATTTTTGATTGAGGGGGGAAGCCCATTCTCATGCAAGATACAAGTACAAGGAAAATCAAATAAACTTGAATTAGCCAAGTTCACTTCCGATTCCATGCTAGTTATTATTCTTGGATCTTTTTGATGAAATTCCCTCCAACTTCTTACCACGGAGCACTAGTTTGATATATTTGAAGTAGATGTCAGGTAATAACTCTTTATACAATAGCATTTAAGCTAACAGATGAATCTAGGGCTTATACTTAGTTGTAAGTGATCACAAAGAGCCTAAGTGAGCAATTAAAGTGATCCGTTAGGTGTCAAAATAGGCTATTATCATCTTACATATACAATCACTAGACCATTAATAGAGTTTTTCGGTGACAACAAACTATGCTGAATGAAGAATGTAGAGCATTTGGCGACCATATATTTAATTCTCGTCGAATCAGCACACAGACAAAGAATAACTTCATGAAATAAGCGATGGTAAATAAGTGCCAATTAAATCGTGTAGTTTTAGAGGCTTCATAAATCACTTCCCGGGGGTCTGAATTCCAAGATGGGAAGAAAGGGACATGCATTCTCGAAACATGAATTTGTGAAGTGGTGTTGTGTTTGACTGCAGAAATTACGGCAGACGGCCATGCAGATCTGGGAGTTCAAGAATTCTAAGTTTCGAATGGATTTTCGTATATGTAATATTATTGCACAGTTTATAATTGCCATGAATATGATGATATATGATCATATTGTGCTATTTAAATTTTAGGAATTACTCGAGCATTATTAGTTCATGGTTATATTAATATGTTTATTTGATGTAATTAATTTATGTATTACATTATATATTACCTAAGTAGCTGATGTGTTTTGGATACGGGTAAGGGTACAGAGTATCCGATACGAGGATACAGAAAAAAAAATTGGCCCCGGATATGGCATTGAATACAGCCGTACAAAATATATATAAGAATTTTAAAATGTATAAATTCCTGCCTGCTAAATAGGAATTTACCACATATTATGCACATGAAAAACAAAACAAGCTAAATAACCACAACAAACTACTCATAAATTCATAATTTCATGTATCCCTACCATATCTAGTTGAGGTGTTTATTACATTTATGATTTATCTCATACATGTTATTTTTATCATGTTTATGATGGCTTGTGCTTGGTACCTTATGTAGAATAATAGTGCTGCGAAAACTGTAATTTCTGCTGTAATGATATATTAAATTTTAAATATACCTTCTGTAGAATAATGGTGGTGTGAAAACTGTAATTTCTGCTGTAATGATATATTAAATTTAAAAAATACCTTCTGTAGAATAATGGTGCTATGAAAACTATAATTTCTGCTGTAATGATATATTAAATTTAAACTATACCTTCTGTAGAATAATGGTGCTGTGAAAACTGTAATTTCTGCTGTAATGATATATTAAATTTAAACCAGAATTAAAAAAGAACAAAAAATAAATAAATAAAAAATACAGTTTTGGGCCAGGAAACGGCAGGAAACGGCTGGGTACGGCTGCAGAAATATCCAGCCGTATCCAGACCTGCCTGGCCGCTCCCGGACGCTCCCGCTCCCGCTCCTGCCGCCTAAACCGGCGTTTCCGGTAACCTAGGCCTGATCAATAGGCTAGAAGCTATATTTCTGTGTTTTGCATGTTTGTACTGGACTGTGCATGAGGGCATTGGGGAGATAACAAGCCATAAATCCTCCCTATGATAAAATCTCAAAGATTCAGATTATTATAATGGAAAGGAAGAGGCCGGAATTCTAAAGCCATTAAAATTTATTGTGGCTCTTGAAAGTGTAATTCATGGTTTTAATAAGCTTTCATGTACTCACGGGCTCGAACTAGGGCATCACATTTTGAGAGATTTATCCATCCAATCAATCCGAAAATTTCAGGGAATATTTATCCCATCCAAACGCCCAAGCTCACAAAATTTCAGCTTAATCCAATAAGTGTGGCTCGATATATTCATGAAACAATTATGCAGATTCGTGTAGACTGCGTTTTGGTGTATACTGGGCCGTATCAGAAAGTATAACTTCTGCAAAACGAATCCAATTTATCTGAAATTTGGACAGCAAGGTCGTGAGGTATTGTAGGAGGTGGGTGTTTAACGGTTTGTCTTTAAAATGAATACTTTTTGAGTTATTAATGATTTTGTATCTGGACTGTGTGTTGCCAAATTGAGGAAGAACATTGTGAGCTGGGCAGAATTGGTGAAGGATGGAGCCTTAATATTTTGTGAGCCTCGTAATCTCAATAATGGATGTTTGGAAATGTACACCCTTATACTAGATCACCCTTGCATAAAAAATTAGACACCAAAAACCCCTCTAGACAGGGCTGCAAGGGATCCTGAGACAAAGTATCAAAAGAAAAAAAAGATCTTGCATTGAATGGTGTCAAGGATTTGATGAAAGAGCATGGTTATATAAAATACATGGTGTAACAGGTATGAAAGCCCTCCATATACCTTAATTGATTACCATGTTATACTTCCCAAGGAAACATGTTAAGGTCTCAAGCAGCTCAATGTCATTGAATGCATGTAGAAGAAAGAAAAGACCAACTCTTCGTATATGTATAGAAACATCAAAAGAAGAAATCTGGACTTAGGTTGCATGATGATGTATATCAATAGGGTACAAAGTTAATGGGATTGGAAACTCCTAAGAATTAGTGTACATCAGGTATGTGACCTTTATGCAAATTGCTTTATGATCTAACCAATTGATCAAGGATTCTAAAGAAGGACTGTAGCTTCTTAAAGCCCAACATTTCATGATCAGATCAAAAATCAAGAATTAAACATAAAAGGATTGTGGGTATACTATTCGTAATGCATTGTTATAGAATTCTTAAAACATGGGTTTGTATGGATAAGGGTGGCTGAGCTAAGATGTTGCACCAAAGTCTGCAATAGTTGAAGATATGTAGAATAGTTTATAGGGGGTTGTGTGTAGTAAGCAAAATGTTGAGTGCTTCATTCGACCATGCCTCTCTACATAATGTTATGAGATTGAGATTGGCAATGAGTTGTTTATACTAATATTGTTATGCTTCCACATTTTGCATACATATCTACCAGGGTGGCTGCAAATTTCATCGGAAATGTTTCCTCTATCCTTTATGGTTTGATGGATGTCCATACCCTGTTCTAAAGCCCCCATTTTGGCACAGGAAGATAGGATGCTGGCAAAGGTTGTTGAATTTAGATTTAAACCCACCAATTACATTTGCTTAAAAGTTTCTAAAGCCTTTTCAATGAATCCATTTTGTGCATAGCCTGTAATAAATTCTATCCATGTGAGCACATCTCTTTGAGGCAGTCTGCCAAACAGTTCACGTGGTTTGTGCTTCTGCATTTTGCATACATGTTTACTAGGAAAGTTGCAACTACAACATCTAGCAAAATTCCTCTATCCTTTATACTTTTATGAATATCCATACCTTGTTCCAAATCTCCCATTTTGGCATAAGCTAGGAGTACGCTGGAAAATGCAAATTGGGGTTAGAGGCCTATTTGTTGCATATAGCGAAAGCATAGATAAGAGAAGAATATGCTATTGCCAATATCAATATTTTGTATACCATAACCTATTTGGAAATTTAAACTTGGCATTATTGACTTATAAGTTTAGAGTGTATGGAACAATGTTGAAATCATTATGCAATATGTAATGGTGCATGTTAAAAAAACCAGATGTATTGAATGTGATAAATTGTGAGGTATAGAGTAATGTTTGGTATATTTGAGAAAGTTGTTGCTTATACTAGAGACTGATATGTCAATTGTTTAATGTTACAGTTCCGTTTAGTTCATGGTATGCAAAATATAGATATTGAGTATACTATTGTATTTTTTTGGTGCAGTTATCAGAGTTGGATTAAAAAGCACATTGTTGAAGAGCTTTCAATCGCTATTACCTTTACATTGACAATTACATGACCAAATTGACATAGTTTTGAAGGTTAGTGCTCTCACAAGACATAATTTATTGCATTTGAGTCTTACAAAACAAAATAAGGTTTGTACTTCATTTGTTGTATATATTTCCCCGACAGCAGTAAAAAAACCTGACGCGAAAGGAAGCACGCTGCAGGGGCCACTAAACCCGATACGGGGCAGAAGCCGGGAAGAACAGGACGGCGCGGGAGGACAGAGGGGAAGAACACGGCGCGAGAGACAGCAGGAAGCCAGGCATGGCGGAAGGGTTGAGAAGCCCGACACCAGGGCAAAATCGCGGAAACCATGCGGAAGGAGGAGTCGGATAAACAAGGAACGAATACATGTCGAAGGTTTTTCAAAACCCGACAGCAAAGGATTCGGGTTTCCGGGTCGGGAAAGCATTTCGGGTTTCCATGGCGCCAATGCATGTCGGGGGGTCTAAAAAAAAACCGACGGGAAGAAGCATGTCGGGAGTTCTAAAAGGCCCGACACAAGAAAATATGTTTTCGGGTCTCCAAAACTCGACGCACCTAACAAATCAGGTTTTCGGGTCAGAAACACATGACGAAAGAGCATGTCGGGAGCCCACCAAAACCCGACACCAAAGGACATGCCGGAAGGGTTAAAAAATCCGACGCACAAGGAAATCGGGTTTCGGGGGCGGAACGACATGGCGTAACGAATACATGTCGGGGGGTCTTCAAAACCCGACAGCAAGGGAATTCGGGTTTCCGGATCGGGAAAACACGCCGGAAGAGCATGGAAAGGAAGCATGTCGAGCCAGTTTCCAAGCCCGATGCAAATGCACGAGGAAGTTCCGAACCCGACAGGCGTTGGGGATCTCATCTGCCACCATGGTTGTTGAAGAATTGAATGCAGTCTTGGAGGTGGTTGGGGCAGTTCGAATTCCTCTCTTCTCCCTCTCTTTTCTCCATATAAAATGTAAGGAGGGGGCTGTTTTTAAAAGGTGGAACATTTTTGTTTTGTGCCTCCTCCCTTCTTCTCTTTGGCAGGTGGAGTTGTGGAGCTCAAACCTCCCATTTGAAACTGTAATGCACCTTTGCCTCTGGGCATTTTTTGCAGTGTATTGTATCAACCTTCGGAGCAAATAAATACATGATCTGTGGATGTTTCTCAACCCTCTATGTGTTTCATTTTGCATCCTCCTGATCTTTCACTGTGAATATGTTTATCTGTGCATGATATTGCATTGCATTTCTGTGGTCTGTGTTTAATTGGCAAAACATATGTTCTTCATTCCTCGGTGCATCACCTCCTTAGCTTAGGTTTATTTTTATGCATTTCTCTCTCCCTGTCTCCTTGGTAGTTAGATTAGGTTTTTTGGGGTAAACCTCTGCGTTTTATTGGTGCATCTGAACAGAGGAATAGGAGCCGGCCTTCATCCGGAGAGCTTTTCCGATTTCGCAAGGTCCCACACTTGGGAAAAGCTCCATGTTGTGCAATCGCACTGGGAGTCTCAAACGATCGCATTGCGGAGTCCCAGGGGTGCTGTGATTCGACACCAACAGTTTTGGCACGCCCGGTTGGCACGCCCGGTGGGACCAAGAGGTCATTCCAACAAATTTGAAGGAGTTTTCATGAAATTCGGACCAAAAAAATTGCAGTTTTTTACAAATTTTGAATTTTGCACCTCCAGCCTGAACCCCGAAATCATTTTTCAAGGGCTTAACTTGCTCAAAACAAGTCAAAATTTCAGCAGTTGGTAGATCTGAGGGTAATCTTCAAAAGGGTATCTTTAGATTTTTGAGATTTTGATTTTCAAAATTTCATGGTTTTTACCATTTCGGGTTTTCGGGATCCGAGAGCATCAAAGCAGGCACAGTAGTCATTTCGGGTTTTGGGAGATGCATTGCATGGTCCTAATCCCGACAGCAAAGAAAATCGGGATTTGAGGGATGTCGGACATGTTCCAAGTTCCGACACATAGCAATTCGGGTTTTGTGAGTTGCATCGCATGACCTGAGTTGACTGTGCTTTTCGGGAATCCGCAGCTTCACAACATGACATGAGTTCCGAACTGAAGATTGCATTCCTCCGGGTCTTTCAAATTTTAAATCTCGATTTCGATATTGTCAAGTTTGGTGTGTAACTTGGCAACATCCAACCTCTTAGAGGCATTTTCAAAAAACACATCTGGCGACTCCACCTGATCAGCAACCCATTTCTCTGAGTTACAGACCCGTTCCCATCCATTTCCACCCATCTTTCTTTCCATCTCTTTCATTATTTTCCATTCCATGAAGTTGTGCAACCATGACTTCATTTCCATCATGGAATCCACATCAACAGCAGCAATATATCACACCTCCAACATGTTTTACAAATCCTCCAAATCAGCATTTTGGTCAAGTTCAGGATCAACATGCATACCCATATGAGCAGCAATGCCAAAATCAGTTTGGCTATGGAGCTTTCCAAGAGCAAGGGTACGCATGCAATGAAGACAATGAAGAAGAAAATGCAGATCTGCTGGAGAAAATCCAAAAGATGGAGGTGAACATGGTGCAATCTAGGGCTCAGGCACAAATGAAAGCATTTGGAATTGGTTGCAGAGCACCTTGTCCATGGGTGGGACCTTTTCCAAGGCATTACAGCTCTCAAGAGAAGTTAGACTTCATGATTGCAACACTGCCATTACTTACAAGGTGGATTGAAGGAATAGAGGTATATGAGAGGAGTATTCTGCAACCTTGTCAATGGGTAAGCACACCACCTCATACTCTTTCTTTTCCTCCTTCTCAATCTATATCATTTCAGCAGTGTCAAGTTTTAAACTCACCATCTGCTGCCCTAAATGTTGAATCCATCCCTCCACCCCCTAGTCTTCCATCCCATCTCAGTTTTTCTGCCCTCTTCTCTTCCAAATCCAAACCCCCTCCACAAGAGCTAAATGAAGTACCTTCCACTCCAAAGAAACAAGAGGTTTCACCGCCTCCACCACCACACAAAATTGTCAAATCAGTTGAGTTTCAACCTATCCCTCCTATTGCATTCCCTAATCCATGTTGGGAGGATGAAAATCAGGCCAGCCAAGGAAAACCACATCAAAAAGAGAGTGCCAACAAAGAGGAAGAAATTCAAAGCCTGAAGAGTTGGGCTCTTAGATTTGGGATGACAAAGATCCCCTTGATGGTTAGGCCTACAGAAGAGGTTGAGGTTGGAGAACAAATGGTGGTCAGGACTGATTCTGTTGCAGCAGAAGAAGGAGATCTTGCAGTCCCAACTTGTCCTCTAGAGCAGCAGATCGAAGAGTTTGACTTGACAAACTTCATGCTGGAGGAGGAGCTCATTCAAGAGCAAGATTGTCTTCGAAAATTGGAGGAAGAAGAAGCTGCTCCAAAGGCAAAAGAAGAGGAGCACATCCTAGTTGTGGAGGAGAAAATTGCGGATCCAAGGGCTTTGAGCACAAAGCAGGCTACAGGAGAACCTTCAGTTCTTCTTTCTACTTCACCTCTCTCGAGTTCTAGTGCTGAAGAAGGAGTTTGATCTCTCAAACTCAATATTGGAGAGTGAAGGAAACCATGGTGGTCAAGTTGCAGATCAAGAAGACACCATGGAGGAAGTTGAGCATTTGCAGCAGGACAGCAATGAGGCAGTTTATCTGTCAGATTTGGAAGATTGTTTTGATGGGGAGGAGCCGGTTGAGTTTCCACCACTCTCTTTTTCATCATCCCCATTCCAAACACTCGAGTCTGCTGTCATGAAGGAGAGTGTTCATTTACAGCAGCCTGCATCTTATAGCAGCTCTTTGGAACCAAGATTGGAAGATTTTAATCTTTCACAATCAGCCATGGAGGAAGAGAAAGGACAGAAGGATTCCACCATTTCTTCCACGTCATCCATCTCGGAGGGTCTACAAGAGAACTCCATTTTTGGAGTTGAAAATCAGAGCAATGGGCATACTCAAAGGATCATGCCGTGCCCAATCAGATACTTGGCTTCATTGGAGCCAAGGGAGAAGCCAAAACCAGTCATGCTCGCTTCTGAGCATGAGGGTGAGCTACAAAGTACCAAGGATCAGCTGCCATACCTCTTCAATCCAAATGCAGAGCAACTAAAAGAGGTATTGAATTTGTTTTCAGCTGATACCTTGATGATTTGGGTGGAATACCAGCTTCTTGTTGATTTTCCATCTATCCAAACAGCCATGATAGGTGCCAAATCAATTGCATGGCTGCCAATTTTGAAGAAAGGAAGCTATTTCTGCACAACCAGTTGCAGGGTTTGTTTAGCTTGCCTTTGCTTCCAGTTAGAGTAGAGTAGGTAGGTTTGCTTTCAGCAGAAGAAGTGCTTGTGCACACTCTGCATGTTCCATTTGGGGCATGTATGATTTCCAGTTTTGTACATAGTTTTTGTGGTGTTGGTTTTGCTCTGGCATGGTTCATTGCAGCGGTTTTTGGTGAGAACAACTCTTAAGTTCAGTGTGCTCTCAGAGAAGGAGTTGCGGTATCAGGTTCAGGATCGGATATCGGGTTGGTTCAGGATATCGCTTATGACTCCATGCCCAATGGATTGCTAAAAGGCCACTGATCTTCTACCTAGCAGGCAGGTAACCCCGTGAGTCGCCAAATTGTTGTATATATTTCCCCGACCAGTAAAAAAACCCGGTTTGAAAGGAAGCACGCTGCAGGGGACCCGATCAGGGCAGAAGGAAGAACAGGACGGCGCGGAGGAGAGGGGAAGAACATGGCACGAGAGATAGCAGGAAGCCAGGCATGGCGGAAGGGTTGAGAAACCCGACACTAGGGTAAAATCACGGAAACCATGCGGAAGGAGGAGTCGGATAAACAAGGAATGAATACATGTCGAAGGTTTTCCAAAACCCGACAGCAAAGGATTCGGGTTTCCCAGGTCGGGCAAGCATTTCGGGTTTCCATGGCGCGAATGCATGTCGGGGGGTCTAAAAAAAACCGACGGGAAGAAGCATGTCGGGAGTTCTAAAAGGCCCGACACAAGAAAATATGTTTTCGGGTCTCCAAAACCCGACGCACCTAACAAATCGGGTTTTCGGGTCGGAAACGCATGACGAAAGAGCATGTCGGGAGCCCACCAAAACCCGACACCAAAGGACATGCCGGAAGGGTTAAAAAACCCGACGCACAAGGAAATCGGGTTTCGGGGGCGGAACGACATGGCGCAACGAATACATGTCGGGGGGTCTTCAAAACCCGACAGCAAGGGAATTCGGGTTTCCGGATCGGGAAAACACGTCGGAAGAGCATGAAAAGGAAGCATGTCGAGCCAGTTTCCAAGCCCGATGCAAATGCACGAGGGAGTTCCGAACCCGACAGGCGTTGGGGATCTCATCTGCCACCATGGTTGTTGAAGAATTGAATGCAGTTTTGGAGGTGGTTGGGGCAGTTCGAATTCCTCTCTTCTCCCTCTCTTTTCCTCCATATAAAATGTAAGGAGGGGGCTGTTTTTTAAAAGGTTGAACATTTTTGTTTTGTGCCTCCTCCCTTCTTCTCTTTGGCAGGTGGAGTTGTGGAGCTCAAACCTCCCATTTGAAACTGTAATGCACCTTTGCCTCTGGGCATTTTTTGCAGTGTATTGTATCAACCTTCGGAGCAAATAAATGCATGACTGTGGATGTTTCTCAACCCTCTATGTGTTTCATTTTGCATCCTCCTGATCTTTCACTGTGAATATGTTTATCTGTGCATGATTTTGCATTGCATTTCTGTGGTCTGTGTTTAATTGGCAAAACATATGTTCTTCATTCCTCGGTGCATCACCTCCTTAGCTTAGGTTTATTTTTATGCATTTCTCTCTCCCTGTCTCCTTGGTAGTTAGATTAGGTTTTTTGGGGTAAACCTCTGCGTTTTATTGGTGCATCTGAACAGAGGAATAGGAGCCGGCCTTCATCCGGAGAGCTTTTCCGATTTCGCAAGGTCCCACACTTGGGAAAAGCTCCATGTTGTGCAATCGCACTGGGAGTCTCAAACGATCGCGTTGCGGAGTCCCAGGGGTGCTGTGATTCGACACCAACAGTTTTGGCACGCCCGGTGGGACCAAGAGGTCATTCCATAAAAAATTTGAAGGAGTTTTCATGAAATTTGCACTAAAAATTGCAAGTTTTTTACAAATTTCAGATTTTGCACGTCCAGCCTGAACCCCGAAATCAATTTTCAAGGGCTTAACTTGCTCAAAACAAGTCAAAATTTCACCAGTTGGTAGATCCGACTGTAATCTTCAAAAGGGTATTCTTAGTTTTTTGAGATTTTGATTTTCAAAATTTTGGGTTTTTACTGATTTCGGGATTTCGGGATCCGAGAGCATCAAAGCAGAAGCAGTAGTGTTTCGAGTTTCGGGGGATGCATTGCATGGTCCTATTCCCGACAACAAAGAAAATCAGGTTTTGAGGGGTGTCGGACATGTTCCAAGTTCCGACACATAGCAATTCGGGTTTTGTGAGTTGCATCGCATGACCTGAGTTCCGACTGTGCTTTTCGGGAATCCGCAGCTGCACAACATGACATGAGTTCCGAACTGAAGATTGCATTCCTCCGGGTCTTTCAAATTTTAAATCTCGATTTCGATATTGTCAAGTTTGGTGTGTAACTTGGCAACATCCAGCCTTTTAGAGGCATTTTCAAAAAACACATCTGGCGACTCCACCTGATCAGCAACCCATTTCTCTGAGTTACAGACCCGTTCCCATCCATTTCCACCCATCTTTCTTTCCATCTCTTTCATTCTTTTCCATTCCATGAAGTTGTGCAACCATGACTTCATTTCCATCATGGAATCCACATCAACAGCAGCAATATATCACACCTCCAACATGTTTTACAAATCCTCCAAATCAGCATTTTGGTCAAGTTCAGGATCAACATGCATACCCATATGAGCAGCAGGTGCCAAAGTCAGTTTGGCTATGGAGCTTTCCAAGAGCGAGGAGTATGCATACAATGAAGACACTCAGATGCAAAATGCAGATCTGCTGGAGAAAATCCAAAAGATGGAGGTGAACATGGTGCAATCTAGGGCTCAGGCACAAATGAAAGCATTTGGAATTGGTTGCAGAGCACCTTGTCCATGGGTGGGACCTTTTCCAAGGCATTACAGCTCTCAAGAGAAGTTAGACTTCATGATTGCAACACTGCCATTACTTACAAGGTGGATTGAAGGAATAGAGGTGTATGAGAGAAGTATTCTGCAACCTTGTCAATGGGTAAGCACACCACCTCATACTCTTTCTTTTCCTCCCTCTCAATCTATATCATTTCAGCAGTGTCAAGTTTTAAACTCACCATCTGCTGCCCTAAATGTTGAATCCATCCCTCCACCCCCTAGTCTTCCATCCCATCTCAGTTTTTCTGCCCTCTTCTCTTCCAAATCCAAACCCCCTCCACAAGAGCTAAATGAAGTACCTTCCACTCCAAAGAAACAAGAGGTTTCACCGCCTCCACCACCACACAAAATTGTCAAATCAGTTGAGTTTCAACCTATCCCTCCTATTGCATTCCCTAATCCATGTTGGGAGGATGAAAATCAGAATGCCAGCCAAGGAAAACCACAGCAAAAAGAGAGTGCCAACAAAGAGGAAGAAATTCAAAGTCTGAAGAGTTGGGCTCTTAGATTTGGGATGACAAAGATCCCCTTGATGGTTAGGCCTACAGAAGAGGTTGGGGTTGGAGAACAAATGGTGGTCAGGACTGATTCTGTTGCAGCAGAAAGAAGGAGATCTTGCAGTCCCAACTTGTCCTCTAGAGCAGCAGATCTGAAGAGTTTGACTTGACAAACTTCATGCTGGAGGAGGAGCTCATTCAAGAGCAAGATTGTCTTCGAGTAAAGGGGAGGAAGAAGAAGCTGCTCCAAAGGCAAAAGAAGAGGAGCACATCCTAGTTGTGGAGGAGAAAATTGCGGATCCAAGGGCTTTGAGCACAAAGCAAGCTACAGGAGAACCTTTAGTTCTTCTTTCTACTTCACCTCTCCCGAGTTTTAGTACTGAAGAGGAGTTTGATCTCTCAAACTCAATATTAGAGAGTGAAGGAAACCATGGTGGTCAGGTTGCAGATCCAGAAGACACCATGGAGGAAGTTGAGCATTCGCAGCAGGACAGCAATGAGGCAGTTTATCTGTCAGATTTGGAGGACTGTTTTGATGGAGAGGAGCCGGTTGAGTTTCCACCACTCTCTTTTTCATCATCCCCATTCCAAACACTCGAGTCTGCTGTCATGAAGGAGAGTGTTCATTTACAGCAGCCTGCATCTTATAGCAGCTCTTTGGAACCAAGATTGGAAGATTTTAATCTTTCACAATCAGCCATGGAGGAAGAGAAAGGACAGAAGGATTCCACCATTTCTTCCACGTCATCCATCTCGGAGGGTTTGCAAGAGAACTCCATTTTTGGAGTTGAAAATCAGAGCAATGGGCATACTCAAAGGATCATGCCATGCCCAATCAGATACTTGGCTTCATTGGAGCCAAGGGAGAAGCCAAAACCAGTCATGCTCGCTTCTGAGCATGAGGGTGAGCTACAAAGTACCAAGGATCAGCTGCCATACCTCTCCAATCCAAATGCAGAGCAACTAAAAGAGGTATTTTATTTGTTTTCAGTTGATACCTTGATGATTTGGGTGGAAGACCAGCTTCTTGTTGATTTTCCATCCATCCAAACAGCCATGATCAGTGCCAAATCAATTGCATGGCTGCCAATTTTGAAGAAAGGAAGCTATTTCTCACAACCAGTTGCAGGGTTTGTTTAGCTTGCCTTTGCTTCCAGTTAGAGTAGAGTAGGTAGGATTTGCTTTCAGTAGAAGAAGTGCTTGTGCACACTCTGCATGTTCCATTTGGGGCATGTATGATTTCCAGTTTTGTACATAGTTTTTGTGGTGTTGGTTTTGCTCTGGCATGGTTCATTGCAGCGGTTTTTGGTGAGAACAACTCTTAAGTTCAGTGTGCTCTCAGAGAAGGAGTTGCGGTATCAGGTTCAGGATCAGATATCGGGTTGGTTCAGGATATCGCTTATGACTCCATGCCCAATGGATTGCTAAAAGGCCACTGATCTTCTACCTAGCAGGCAGGTAACCCCGTGAGTCACCAAATTGTTGTATATATTTCCCCCCAGTAAAAAAACCCTTGCGAAAGGATGTCGGGAGGCCACTAAACCCGACAGGACGACGCGAGAGGAGTCGGGGAGACAGGTCGAAGAACCAGGGCGCAGAGGACATGACGGAAGACAGGCCAAGGGTTGAAAACCCGACGCACAGGGGCAAAACGTGGAAACCATGCGGAAGAGTATGGCGCGGGGGCATGATAGAAAGGCCGCGAAACCCGACGCACACAGCAAACGCGAATGGAACCAGGATTTCCAGTCGGGTTTTCGGAGCGGAAAATCAGAGGAAAAAGACATGTCGACACAAGGGGGGGCAAAACCCGATGCAAAAAATCGGGTTTTCGGGACGGAAACGCATGAGAAATATGTATGTTGGGAGCCCTTCAAAATCCGATGCACCAAGGGAACATGCCGACGAAGGGTTAACAAACCCGACACAAAAGGCAAATCGGGTTTCGGGGGCGGGACAACATGGCACATCGAATACATGTCAGGGGGTCTTCAAAACCCGGCAGCAAGGGAATTCAGGTTTCCGGATCGGGAAAACACGTCGGAAGACGCATGAAAAGGAAGCATGTCAAGCCAGTTTCCAATCCCGATGCAAATGCACGAGGGAGTTTCGAGCCCGACAGGCGTTGGGGATCTCATCTGCCACCATGGTTGTTGAAGAATTGAATGCAGTTTTGGAGGTGGTTGGGGCAGTTTGAATTCCTCTCTTCTCCCTCTCTTTACCTCCATATAAAAATGTAAGGAGGGGGCTATTTTTTAAAAGGTCAAACATTTTTGTTTTGTGCTTCCTCCCTTCTTCTCTTTGGCAGGTGGAGTTGTGGAGCTCAAACCTCCCATTTGAAACTGTAATGCACCTTTTCCTCTGGGCATTTTTTGCAGTGTATTGTATCAACCTTCGGAGCAAATAAATGCATGACTGTGGATGTTTCTCAACCCTCTATGTGTTTCATTTTGCATCCTCCTGATCTTTCACTGTGAATATGTTTATCTGTGCATGATTTTGCATTGCATTTCTGTGGTCTGTGTTTAATTGGCAAAACATATGTTCTTCATTCCTCGGTGCATCACCTCCTTAGCTTAGGTTTATTTTTATGCATTTCTCTCTCCCTGTCCCCTTGGTATTTAGATTAGGTTTTTTTGGGGTAAACCTCTGCGTTTCATTGGTGCATCTGAACAGAGGAATAGGAGCCGGCCTTCATCCGGAGAGCTTTTCCGATTTCGCGAGGTCCCACACTTGGGAAAAGCTCCATGTTGTGCAATCGCACTGGGAGTCTCAAACGATCGTGTTGCGGAGTCCCAGGGGTGCTGTGATTCGACACCAAATATGGATGTCCATACCCTATTCCAAAGCCCCCATTTTAGTACGGGCAGGTAGGATGATAGTAAAGGTTGTGGAGTTTGGCTTTGAATCTTCCAATTGCTTTTTAATGAAACTTGTTTAAAGCCTTTTCAACAAATCTATTTTGTGCATAGCATGCAATCAATGTTGTCAACACGAACACATCTCTTTGAGGCATTATGTCAAACAGTTCACTTGCCTTGTCTATACTTCCACATTTCTCATGCATATCTACCAGGGAAGTTGCAACCACAACTGACAAAATTACTCTATCCTTTATGCCTTTATGGATGTCCATACCCAGTTCCAAAGCTCCCATTTTGGCACAGGCAAGTAGGATGCTGGCAAAGGTTGTGGAATTTGGCTTTAAATCTGCCAATTGCATTTTATTGAAACTTTCTAAAGCCTTTTCAACAAATACATTTGTGAATAGCCTGCAATGAATGTTTTCCACGCAAACGCATCTCTTCGAGGCATTTTGTCAAATAGTTCATTTGCCTTGTCTATGCCTCCACAATTTGTATTCATGTCTACCAGGGCAGTTGCAACCACAACATTTGACAAAATTCTAATCATGTTATATTCATCTCCTTTCTTGCTTTATGGTCTCTTTCATTATTGTTGAAGGATCTTGAGAAGTCATACTGAGATATTGGTTACTTCGTAATATTAGCACAGAGGAGAAAATAATGCCCAAGCCAACTTTTCCAAGGCAAAGATTCTTAAAACCTTGAGTGAAACCAAAAACTACATAGATCCTTGAAATGCCCTCTCAAATCAGATTACCAAACTGAGAAGATAAGAGGAAATCGATAATGTCCATGAAGATTATAGAGTGTAGAAATCATTGATTTGAATATTGAATATCTATGTATCAACTCTTGAAAAATCTCAGTAATTCAAGAAAAAATGTTTTATTTGTCCGGTCGACCTGATAAAATGGAAAGAGCTTATTTCAATTCCTGTACCTTCAAACAGGATGGAAATATATTGTTCAAGGCTCAAGAAATTTAAGGCAAAGGAATATGAATACCCTATACTAACAATAGAAACTGAAAGTAACTGAACACTTTAAGTTGCACGAATGCATATGATGCATGGAATGTATTTGATTAAGTCTTGGAGTAAAGGATTGATTCGAAATATAGAAAATATCCAATAGATCAACCAACCAAATATACCATGCAAAAAATAAAGCCAAAGAAGCTTAATGCCAGCCATTTTGTAGTGTGTACCAGCATTTTCATCCTTTTATGAATCTAATCATATGCATATTATTCATTATTATTGATGTTATTTGCACAGGTACTGCGAACTGAAGTTGTATTTGTAGCATGCCTTGATGCATGATTGAATCCTGAGAGCTGCTTTCTGATTCTCAACTGTTGAATCTTGTCTTTACAGTGTGCTATATATATTTTGCAATGAAGAACCACTTTGGATGAAACTTTGTCTGGATAAATTTGAAGGATCTCTTCAATACAAAGGTTCTTGGAAGAAAACCATGTTAGAATAGTTAGTATTGAAGCTCACAACAAACTAGATATTGTTTTTTCTTTTGTGCCACTTTTTTTAGGATACTGATATAATGAGGAATCTTACAATTTGTCAATCAGTAATAACTTTATACATGGGTTGATGTTGTGCTGAATCTTAGCAACCAGTTGACACATACTTGATGGACTTCATTTTTCAGATTTTGTCTTACTATGGTGTTGTCCCAATAGTTCAAACGAAGATTAGTACAGATAATCCTTTAGTTGTTCAGGCTCCAAGGAATTCAGTCATCGGAGTAGGATGAATATATTAGTAGTATGTTGTACTGTGTCTTGCCTTATTGCATTTCTGGACATTGTCTGTGGCTCTTTTTAATATGGATTGGCCTACCTATATGGTGGATGTTTATGCTTCCCTTGTCAATTTAGCAGTGGAACCTTTGGCTGTTTATACATGAATGCTGTAAGAAAATAGCGTGCAAGGATAAACTGCTAGTTATTGGTCTTACTGGAAATTGTGGTTGTTTGTCCGTTCAGCATGAATTGGAATGGATGTGAAGTGATAATAGACATTGAATTCAATGCTGCAATCAGGTCTGTAAGAATATTTTTGACCCCCTCTCTAAACAATTCCACAATTATTTGGTTTGGAAATATTTATTTGTTCTGTTTCTTGCAGTGTAAGAGTTTCAAATGAACTTGGAGCAGGACACCCCTCAGTTGCCAAGTTTGCTGTAGTGGTGGTGACTTTAACCTCAACAGTGATAGGTATTTTATGTATGGTCATCATTTTCCTCACAAAAAATGATTTTCCAGTGCTTTTAACCAACAGTGAAGAGGTTATGAAGGCAGTAACCAGCCTATCCACTTTGCTTGCCCTTACAATGCTTTTCAACAGCGTGCAACCAGTTTTATCAGGTCAGTAAAAGGAAAACATCTTTTCATAGTTGTCATGGTACTAATCATGCATATGTATGTGGAGGAAAATTAAAATATGATAAAATTTATATTTGAACGATATATTTTGACAGCTACTATAGACCAATTTAGCCTACATTATAAATGACCATTAAAAGTCATCGTCATAGTCAATAGATAATCTGGCAGATTGTACATATAATATCTTAGCTACTAAACTTTGATATGTATTTTGGCATAATAATGGGGATTTAGGTATACGGTTGGGACCACATTAGAAATTTCTGCTTTTCATTTCTCCTTCAAAAATGTAAAAAATTATCTTTGCAACAAGAAAAAAAATTCTTCCATCACTTTTTCCTGTCACAGGGCTCCTCATAAATTTTTTGCTTTGTCTGCTTGGTACTGGCAACATGCAACAGAGGTAGGATAGATATCTGAGCCACATGCGACACCACTGATTAGGTATTTGTACAAGTCATGAAATATTTTAATTCCTTTCTCAAACCAAAGGAAGGCAGAGCAACCTCTTGTCAAGGCAAGGTTCTTGTCATTATATTTCAGATTCGACGAAATCAATTTGTAGGCTTGACACCTAGTGTCAAAGGAAGAGAAGATAGGCCGCCCAACCACCAAGTGCTTCATTTGAATTTTGTTCCCATGCCTTCCAAATTGACTGAAGAATAAAGGACCCATGAGGAACAACAAGAAAGCCCCCAAATAGTAAGTCAACCAAATGAAGTCCTTTTCATCTCTCTTGACCCTTCACAGCCTATTGGCAATATCAAATCTCACACGAACATTCCGAGGTTCAATTCCAGCCAAAGCCCTCAAGGTTTTTTTTGCACTTAAAAAAAACCGCGTGGGTACACTGTATTTATTTATGCTGTCTATTATGCATCATAGATGTCCTTCTCTAGTGAACACTTTTCAGATAGGGGCTGCTATTACTCCCAAGAAATTTCATGGCAATCAATCCTTGGACCATATTTGAGACTTAAAATTTGTATTCTTTTATGGTCAAACTTCCCTTAATTAATTTTTGGCATTTTTAAAAAGAAAATAAATTTTTAGAGGATGCCTCTTGAAATTTGACTGGAAATTTTTTATTATGCCATTTACAATGTCCATTTTGAATGGCTTATTACATTGTTTTGTGTTTTTATCTTATGTGCAAAACACTAAAAAAAGTTGTTTGACTGCTGGATATTTGCATTTCAACCTTTTTGATAGGCAGTATGTCTTTTTGAACTAATGCCAATGGCCATTGTTTCAAAATTTGTAACAGGAAACATCTCTGCATTAGCCCTTCGCTCTGTTAAAGTTACTAGTATTTTTAACTTCTTTCAATTTAAAGGGTCAGAAAAGGGTTTCTGGTTATTTAGTGACACATTTGTCCGTTTGATAATTCTGTTCTGTATGCCTCTTTTTCTAATTTGAAACTTTATTGCTGGATATATATATTGCATGTGTTGCATTTCCAGGAATTTAGAACTATTAACTTCTAAAGTTTGCCAAATGCAAGTGCGTAGAATGCATGTCTATTTTATTTGGTGGGTAGCTTTTATTGAATGTCTCTTGAACTCATGTTTTGGATATGTAGAATTCCAACAAGCACAAAACCAAGGAAGAATTATTAGCTGAAGAACGAGATTACAAGCATCGGCGGATTTCATACCGTGGAAAAAAGGTCAAACGGACTACATCACAGGTAAGGAAATTTTTCTTTGTGCTATTTTTTACAAAACTTTGGCACTTTTAGTGAGGAAGTCTGATGCTTGTTTCCAGGACAGCTATCTTTTGTTGGTTAGTGTTCCATGCTGAATTATTTAAGTTGTTAACATGACTCTGTACTTTTATTCTGTAAACTAATTTTACTCTGTAATGTGATGTTTATGACCACATTTTGCTCGTTACACAGATTAACAAATGCAAATTAGGCCGTCATGTTGATGTGCATGACTGTGTTGTGTCCACAGAGCTCGGTAATAAAAATTTCAGCTTCGTCCTCTGCTTGTCAATGGAATCCAATGCTTTCGCTGTTTTAGATTGTGTACTATCTGTATCGGATATTTTATTGACACTTGATAATCACTGGTATATGCAGGAAACACGAAACCTTCGCTCGAAAAAGATATAACCTTCTCAAAGGAGATGTGTCATTACTGATAAAGCATGCTTTCTTAATTCAAGTGAGGGAATACAACCCTCCCATTATGAACTTTTTCTTTAACTACAAATATACTTCTGACATTTTCATGCATTCTCCTGCCTACATGCATGGCATTTTCTTACATGATGCTCAAAGTGTGTCTCCATCACAAATTGATGCAGCTGTGTATGTCATTCTCTTAAGTTAAATTGAAAAAATAACAATGTGTATCATTGTTGCTACCATCAATATAACAAAACTGCTTCAACTTGTCAATTTATATTTGTAATTCACAGTGATACTCATTACTTTTCAGTTTTTATCTCCTCCTGTGACATTTTCTTTCCTTCACCCCTATTAGTGTGTCCGTTGCACCCAAAGGTGCAATTGCTAGTTAGAAAGAATTAGCTAAATAATCTATGGCAACACGTTTGGAGGAGGTGCAACATTGTAATTTTAACACAATAAATAGGTGTACCATTCTATGTCAAGGGTTAACAACATTTAGACACCCTTTTGTATTCTCTTCTTTTGATATTAATAAAATGTTTGTGGATCCATTTGTGAGCACAAAATTCAACTCAAATTATTTTTAATAATATTGATCACTAGCTCGTTCTAGTGCCATTGATGATATGTATCCATTCGTTCCACTAAAAGACATTTAGCTATTTATTATGTTTGAAATTCAGTTTTTAATTCTTTAAATTTATAGTCTCTAGAGAGACAAAATTAAAATTTGTATTGTTGATCCTATCATCCGGAAACGCTCTGCAACTCTAGCGAAAAACTGGAATCGGCTTTTTCTAGGGTTTATCATCCGTAATTGTCATACCGCGGCCTTTTCGGGCTTTGTGGGAATTTATTGCTATAGTTTCTCCTAGGGTTTCTCGCCCTCTAGGACTCCCCTATATAATGTCCTCACCATTTTCAAACCTAGTTGTTTCAACCATGGCTGGAGATAGTGGGGTGAGCAATGACACTGCCGGCGAAGTGACCCAGGAAATCGTCCTGAAGGTATTCCATGAGGTAATCTTTATCCTCCTAATGTGGTTTTGCCCATTCTCGAATTTAATGTTGCATGTCAATGGTTAAAGTAGTTTTGTCTCATTGGGTATTTTGTGGGTCGAATCCCCTCTGAAAGGATGCTCAAATCTTGGGTTAACACAGTCTGGACTCCTCATGGAGTCAGACTGGATAGCATTCAAAACATGACTAAGTGTTTCTTTCTTTTTTCGCTTTTCTGACCCTGCTAATGCACCCAATATTCTAGCTAAGTAAACCACTTGGTATGTTCGCAACTTGCTACTTGTGTTAACACCATGGCACAAGGACTTTGTGGTATCTGAATATGCCGCCCTTAAAGTGCCTGTTTGGGTAGACTTCCCTGGCCTTCCTTTGCCATGCTTGCCTTTTTTGCCACAAATTGCCGCTTCTCTTGGGCGGGTAGTTTGCCTTGAAGCTGATAGGTTTTACCATGCTTGGCCACAGAAGTGAGTATGCGTTGAGATTGGTCTCTCTCAGGATCTCAAGGAATTTGTGGATATCCAGATGGAAGACAAACACTATTCTCAGCGGGTCATGTATATCAATTTACCTAACACATGCTTCTGTTGCCAGACGTCTGATCACAAGATCAAGGATTGTCCTCTTTATGTACCCCGCGACCTCCCTGTGGCTAAAGCAGCTCCCGAATCAGTCAAACCCCAATAGGAGGATGGTTGGCAAGTTGCCGAAGGCTAGTGAAACAAGAACAAAGCCCAACAATCCAAGGCTTCTGGCTCTAATGGCCACCGGGAGCCGACAGTTAAGGAACAATCTATCGGTATCCCTGCTAAAGAGCCTACTGCTGTTGCTAAAGAACCAACTACTGCTGCTAACTCAGATACCCCATTGCCAAAGTATTCCAGCACTCCTCTTGCGGCGTCGGTTCTCATGGATCAGTCCAATTCCATTTCACGTGTTCCCATCTAGCACTCAGTACCGTTGCTTTTACCAGGTAATTCACAAGGGCCCTCCAAACGGCCCCGAAGTCCCTCTCGCATCTCTCGGGACCATAGTCCGACACGCAGTGTGGATTCAACCGAAGTAGAGTACAACATTGAGTAAGTTGAATGGAAAAAAAAATTTTAAGGGAATTTTTGCAGCATAATGCTGCTCGTTTCCTGCACAATCAATATGATGCCCTTGATGGCTTGGAGGATGGGGATATGGCCCTTGACCAATGTTTCCCATGAATTTTTATCTTGGAATGTTCGAGGTCTTACAGACTTCTGTCGACAATAGGTTGTGCGTGAAACTCGGAAACGTTGTGCAAATTTGGACGTTTTGTTTTTGCAGGAAGTAAAAATTACATGTTTTCAGTTACAGATGGTTTGCAAGTCCATCTGGCATGACAGCTTGGATTTCTGTAGCAATCATGAAGCAGGGCGTGGGGGATTAATTTCTCTTTTTTCTCCTAAATGGCGGCCTCTATTAATTGACCATGGTATCGACCTCACTAATTGTGTCATATGGGTCTTATTTAATGTTGATGGCCACCCCTTTGGCCTCATTAATATTTACGCCTTGAACGATGCGGCCGAAAGGGCCAATCTGTGGTAGTGGATCGCCAACTCCATTCCCGATGCTTATTGGGTAATAAGTGGAGATTTTAACATGGTTGAATCACCTAATGATAAATGTGGCCACTTGCCAATGAGGTGGACACCTGGCGAAAGGGAAGCGTGGTTCTTTGTGCATCATAAATTTGGTTTTTTTGATCCTAACGCATCTTGCTTTCCTACCTCTGAAGCTTGGTATACGTGGACCAATCTATGTGGAGGGACAAATCGCGTACTTAAACAACTCAACAGAGCCATGTTGTCAGCTCAAGATTATTTTGAGTTTGCTAGCATTTATTCTCTGCTAGTGGAGGTCATGCCTGATTTTGTCCTTTCGGATCATTCTCCAATACGATTTCGTATCACTTGGCATGACATGCACCCTTTTTGTCATAAAGGCCAATTCTTTCTTAATATTGCCTTGATGCAATATGGCCCCATTGTCAATCATATCAGGCATGTTTGGAATTTAGTTCCACGACCCAATCATTGCCAGCGGTATCATCCACCTATGCAAGCCAGTTGGATTCAATGGTGGAAGGACACGCTAACTAGGACAAAAAGATTTCTAAGAATCTACGGCCGACAGTTGGCAAAATTCAGCACCGGTCATACTCCGCTAACACTTCGGCTCTTAGCTGAGCAGTGGTGGCGCTTTAGGACGATCCTTTCTTTGAAACCCTGCAACTTCAAGTTGCAACACTTCGCCAACAAATTCAAATTGCGGATAACTACAATGCTAGGGGAGCATAGATTCGAGCTCGTATGCACTAGCTCAAAATTGGAGATAGGGTTTCGAAAGAATTCTTTCTTTCTCTCAGAGCCAAAACACCTTCCCAACAGATTCAGGCTATCATGGAGGGTGGATCTCGAATCATAGACCCGCAACTTATGTTGCAAGCCTTCGTGTGTCATTACAAGCTTGTGTTCCAAGCTCAACCACCCTCAGCAGCTCGTCGAGCTGCTCTTGATCAATGCTTGGGTGTTGTGCCATGCAAATTGTCCAAGGCTCAGAAGGTGATCTACGAGAGAATGCTACCATTGAAGACCTCCATGAAGCTACCATGCAGATGGTCAATGATAAAGCGTCGGGATGCGATGGGTTCCCCTATGAATTCTATAAAGCCCTTTGGGAGTCAGTCGGACACGACATGTTCCAATTTTATCTCGAAGGATTTCAGAATCAATCCTGGTGTCCCCAGATTTCACCCTGAAATCTAAGACTACCCCATGTTAAAAATTTCGTACTTTTAAAATAACGGGTTGTTTTGTGTTTTTATTGCCAGAAATTGCTTGTATTGCGTCAAGATATTCCCAGAGAGTCATATGAGCCAATTTCGACAAATACCCATATGCCGAAACTCATTTTATCCCTTCGCCAGGTTTTGTCTGCGGGAATTTTTTATTTAATTATTGTAAGTCCTGTTTGAAGTAAATTGTGCTCCGGTTTAACCCTGTTGAAGTTTTGCATGTCAATATTCATATATACTAGTAGGGTTTCCACCAAGAATGAATCCTAGGCTTTGTCTATGACTTCTGGCAACGTTTTTCGTTTTTATTATTTTTGTGTGTTTTTTCTTTGTGAAATTCCCCTAGGTCAATTCCTTTGCCAGTACAGTCTGTTTTCTTACCTGGAGTATCTGGAGATCATCTATGGCCGCCATGCTAGAAGGAATCAGCCTCAGGAAATCAGGTTCTCTTTAAAAAGTCGAAGTCATGCACAAAAAAGCCTCTCCCAGGCAAGACGCATTTTTGGGAATAGATGGATTTAAGCTGCAATGGGATTTTTGATAGCAGCAGGCAGGTGAGAATTTTGTACCTACCTTGCAGGGTACTTTTTCCCATGAAGGAAAAGTCACTTAAGTTATGATGGGAAAATTAGAGGCAGCAGGCAGGCGGGAATTTCTTACCTGCTTACTTGCCTTGCAGGGTGAAAATTCCCATTATAAAATAAAGAAAAATAACTTAAGGCATTGATAGGAATTTCATACCTGCCTTGCATGGTAAAAAATCCCATTATGGAAGTCAAACAACTTAAGTGGATGACAAGATTTTTGGAGCTACAATGCAGGGTGAATAATCCCATAAAAACTTGACTTTTAAATAAAGAAATCAGCCATGCTAAAAAATGCGACCCCTTTGGGAATAAAAGAATAACTTTAATGTGATTTATTAATTGTTTTTATTCCTAATTTTGGCGCCCAAGGATGAGGAAAATTCAATGCATGAGGAGAAGTCAAAGAAGATTGGAAGAGGAAATCTAAAAATAAATTAAATTAATTTATTTAATGCAGCCTTAAAGCATGCTAAAAAGTGCGACCCATTTGGAGGATGAATAATGCTTTTTGAAGTATTTATTAATGGTTTTTATTCCTAATTTTGGCTCATGGAGAAATAGAAGGTCAAAGCATGATGTGAAGTCAAAGAGAACTGAAGGAAGGAGGCTAAAAATAAATTAAATTAATTTATTTAAAGGCAGCCATGAGCATGCAAGTTTAGGCGCCCAAGTTAAAGAGAAAAGCATGTTTATTAATTAATTAATTGCCAGGAATAAGAAAGGCAATTATTAATTATAGAATGATGAAGATTATATAAGCATGGGCTGCCATATTGATGGAGTAATTAATTCTTTTATCAAAGGATTGCAGTCCGGTCAATTTTGGCGCCCAAAGGAGGATTTTTGCTCAAAAAAGTGTTTTTCACTGCCGGAAAGCTTCAAAGTTTGGCGCCTAGGGTTGAAGGAGATTGATTTAAGTTTGTTTAATTATTTGCATATTGTTACAGGTGCCCAGGTGAAATTACAAATATTTATGCTTGCTTTGCATGCAAGTAAAGCCTCAAATTTTAGGGCAGCGGGTTTTATATGCAGATTTTTATGATAAAAATCAAGTGTTCATGCTCTGGATTCCGTCTTTGTCTGAATTAAATGCAGGGATTTATCACAGGTGCTTATATAAAAGAAAGGGAGCTTAAATCAATGTCTGATACATTGAATATATCTTCTGAATCTGAAGAAATCCCCAGATCTGCACCAATTGTAAAGAATTCCGGCCGAATAAAGAGAAAAAGAGTTGCTCAGATAAAGATTGCTCCGGCCATGGCAAAGCGGGATGAAAGAGAAAGCTCAGCGGAATCATGCATTACTTCCAGATTTTCCGACATCGGAGACACAAATCTAGGCCCAGAACCTCTTTCCGAATTGATTGACAGATCCAGAGCTGGAAAGACTTCTCTCATGCGTGCAGTCAAAAGCAGCAGAATCATTCGAGCTTCAACTTTCCCCTTCACAGCTCAGCTGCCAGAATTCGTCACAGAATGTGCATGGTTGTATCATCCACTATCCAGATCAATCCGGGATGCTGCGGGAAAGACAATTATTCGGCTGGATGCACAATTTATCAATTTTTGTCTGAAGATTCCAACACGACAGGTGGTGACTACAATCAACATGCTGGACGCTGGCAACAGATGGGAAAAGCACAAAGTAGACTGTGTGGGCATCATGAACAATAGGTATATGAAGAAGCCCAGATCTCCATCGAAGTTCCCGAGGACCCCTCCACGATCCAATCTGGTGCAGGAGGTGGATGACATTACCAAATTGTTATGCAGGATAAATGGAGAAGTTAACGCTCACAACTCCCGCTCATGGATGTATGCCTTCATCTGAACCATTGAGATCAACAAAGCAGATTCGATAATCAATTGGGCGGAGATCATCATCGACAACATTGGTGAGCAACTCCGAAGTGTGAGGCGGACTTACAGCTTCAAGATGACTTCATATTTGGTATATGCAGTAGCCTTGCAGGGTATCTTCTCCAAGCTGGATAGATGGGGTGTGCTCTTGAAGGATCCTATTTTTGAGTGCTACCCGCAGCTTACTGTGCTTGAGTGCAATAAAGATTACAAGGTGGTCAACGATGGATTCTTCTACGAATTCATTTGCAAGCTGAATGGTGATCTGAAGACCAATAGGGTAAGCAAGGAATCTTGGGAAGTTGTATCCCAGATCGGCAGTATTTTCATCCAATTTGCAGATTTTACATACCTCAGGGTCACCGGCTTTTCGGGAGAACCAGTCAAGTTTCCCAGATATCCAAGCGATAGATTGGTCATCATGGAGTTGTGCAGACAGCTCATGGAGATGCATGACCTACAGTCAAAGCAGCACAAGTCTACAGGCTTCTTTCCGATCACAGTGGGCTATTATAGTGGCCAGAGCATTCACAAAGCCAGAGGAATTGAAACTGAGATGTTCTCGGAGTGTGATCATGAGTTCTTCCCAGCCCGGCTAAACTTCGATCCGTATGGGATAGCAAGGAAGACAATCTCCCAGGAGTACGTCATGTTCCTTCGCTAGAAGATTTTTGGATGAAGTGCAGAAGCAAGTACGAAGTTAGAAAGAAAGACTTCAGCAGGTTATCAGCGTGACTGTAATGTCCCCTCTTTTCGAATGAGCTAGGATGAAGACCTTTGGCCCTTTCTGTCTACCCGACGGCCAAAGGAGGTTTCTAGGGTGACTAAGTTTTTATTATTTTATTATATTGTGCTAATGTTTTTAAAATAACATTATAAGTTGCACATATAATAAATAATAAAGCTTATTAATAAATTAAAAATGTCAACATCAAAATACAATTAAAATTAATTGTATTAGAGGAGGGAAAATGTGACTTGCTTTTGGGAGTCATAAATAGGGAATTGTGTCACTAAGTCCATAGGCAAAAATGCGACCAGCCTAGGGGAAAGAAATAATGTGATTGGCTGGGTTTGGAGGTGCTTGTTGGGCTGTTTTCCTTTTATATGAGCAAGTCGACTTGCTTAGGTATTATCCAGATTTTTATTATCAAATTTTGTATTGTTAAGAGCTCTAGCTTTTATCAGAAATTCCAAGGACGAAAACCCCAAGGGATTGAGAGGGGATTTCACTCAGAAATTTCTAGCGTTCTTATTCAGATTTCCAGGTTAATTTCAGTAGTGTTTTCAGTGGTTTTGTGGCAGTAGTTGGGTCGACTTATTGTGGGTGGTTTTGGAAACATTTCCAGAGGTATTTCCTTCAAAAATAATTGTCAAATATTCTCCATATTATTGCAAATCAAATCGCTGTAATTTTATAAATTTCTGAAGTAATATTTTGAGGGTTTCAGGCAGATTATTAATCAGATTTCAGATCTGATTTCTGGGTTATTTTGGCTGCAAAATATTCTGATTTTTGCATATTTTGGCTTCTAAAAATACTAGTAATCATTTGGGATTGATAGTATAAATTTTGAGTATCATTTGCATTGAGATCTAGCTCAAACCCTAGTCGCATTTTCTTAATTAAATTCAGATCTGCATTAGGGAAATTGCCATAACGTTCATAAATCAGTATTTGGTGTTTTTATTTGATTTAAAGTTCATTGGAGTGTAAGGGAGACCCATTGGGGATCTTTCAGTGGTATCAGAGCAACAATCCTCCCACATGGAGGGTTTTGTTTTATGCAGCCTAGAGAAGTTGGGACACACAGATATTATACAAGGAGTTAGGCACGTATTCGAACAGATTTGAATACAAAATGTAGTACTGGAATCATGGACAGAAGAGAGGGATCACACAGTTCACCACGGCGAGAGCGAGTTGACCCAGATCTTCTTTTCAGAGGTATGATCAATTCCCATCAGGAAATGATACAGACCATGAGACAGATGATGGAGAGTATGACTATGAATAGGCCGAGAGATAGGTATAACAGAAGGGAAATATCTGTATCAGTGGCTAGCAGTCACAGAGGGCACAACAGGGCACCTACCGAGGTGGGTAGCATGAGAAGTTCCCCTCCACATGATAGGAGACATACAGAGGAGAGGGGATCCACGAGGACTGCGGATCGACCCATGCAGCCTAGTTTCCTATAGAGGGAGGAGCCACCATTAGTGGAGGACCCACTTGAGGGCACAGTCTTTCAGGATAATGTGATGGCAGCTCATGATGAGTGGAGAGCATTACCAGAGGAGATACGGAATGCTTTTCCCCTTAGCCAATACTGTATTCAGAGGAGAGAGAGCTTGAGAGCTAGACAGGTACAAAGGCCCAGGGCTCAGCAGAACAGAGAATTGAAGCAGGTTACCAGTAAGGTGACCCTTTCCACTTTTGATGGTAGTGGAAAGATTAGTGCTAGGGCATGGATTCACAAGCTTGATACATACCTCACTCTCAAACCGATGCAGGAACAAAAGGCTATTCAGTTTGCTACTCTACACCTAGAAGGAGTAGCATACGATTGGTGGCACCATGGGCTTATCACACAGAGGCATGACCTACTACGGTCATATAGGGAGTTTAGTGAGAAGTTGATTGCCAGATTTGATCGCAAGGATGTGGAACTTTATTACAGGGATTTGGCACAGCTTCGACAGAGTGGGCACGTTGATTCTTACATCAACGAATTTCAATGAATTGCAGTAATGGTGTTAGAGATGCCCGAGAGATGTGTGGTGATGCTTTTCATTGACGGTTTGCATGACAGGTTAAGAGGATTGATCAAGGCTCTTAGGCCTAGGACATTACACGATGCTATTCAGACTGCATTAGATTTGGAGACATCCCCCACTTCTTACTAGCCGAGTAAGAAGCCTTTTACGAGCTCCAAACCATTTCAACGTCCCACAAATCAGCAGAAGCATGTTCTCCCTCCTAGGATGGATCGGGAGACTCGAAATGAGTTGAGGAGGAAGAAACTTTGTTTTCATTGCAAGGACCACTAGGAGCCTGGACACAATTGCCTTGGAAAAGGCAAGATGCACCTTATTGAGGTTATTTCAAACGTAGAGGCAGATTCTTCACCAGATACAGATACAGAGGACAGTGATCATGGTGCACATGAGGAGCACCCCCAGGTGGAGCTGGGAGATGGAGATACATCAAGCTTAGGTACTATTGCTTCACTTTCTAGAGTCCCTAAGTACCACCCCTTTCGTTTGAAAGGAGTACTTCAGGGCCAACGAGTTGTTTGCTTGATTGATAGTGGCGCTACACACAATTTCCTTGATGAGGAGTTTGTGATGAAGCGGGGATTGCAGGTTGAAGAATTTGAGGGGTTCAGTGTACGAGTGGCAGATGGCTTTGCTCTGAGCTGCACTAGATGGGTTTCACAGCTTAGTATCCAGCTAGGAGACTACACATTGACAGATGACTTCTACATAGTTGGACTTGGAGAGATAGATGCAATTTTAGATATTCAGTGGCTTCAGTCTCTTGGGAGATATGTGTAGGATTTCAGACGGATGGAGTTGGAATTTATGGAAGATGGAAAGAAGATTGTGCTACGAGCCCTTTCAAATGGTGGTCCTAGAGTTGTTTCAGCACATCGGATGGAGTCTATCATCAGACACGGAGAGGTTGCATGGGCAGCCCAATGTTTCATTTCATCCAAATCTTCTTCATATGATGGACAGCAGTGGCATACAGATATTCAGACCATAGTGGACAAACATGGGCAGGTTTTTGGTGACATTCCTCTAGGTAGACCGCCAGATAGAGGGTTTGAACATGTTATAGAGTTGGAGGAGGGTGCCAAGCCAGTGATCACTACACCCTATTATCATCCTAAGAAATTTAAGGATGAGATAGAGAGGACCATCAAAGAGCTTCTTGATATGGGGCATATCCGTCCTAGTTCTAGCCCATTTGCTTCTTTGGTGGTGTTGGTGAAGAAAAAGGACGGGACGATGAGGATGTGTATTGACTACTGGGCCCTCAACAAGAAGACTATCATGAACAGGTATCCCATCCCTCGTATTGATGAGCTTTTGGATGAATTGCATGGGGCCATCTACTTTTCAAAGATTGATCTTCGATCAGGGTACCATCAGATTCGTGTTCGAGAGGAGGACATCCTCAAGACAGCATTAAGATGTCACTACGGACATTATGAGTTCTTGGTGATGCCATTTGGTCTCACTAATGCACCTGCCACTTTCCAGTCATGCATGAACCATCTCTTCAACAAGCAGTTGAGGAAGTTCGTGCTAGTGTTCTTTGATGATATCTTGATCTATAGCAGGACATGGGAGGATCGCTTGAGGCATTTAGATGAGGTACTTGGCATTATGGAGGTTCAGTCTCTATTTGCTAAGATGTCCAAATGTGAGTTTGGACTTACCGAGATACCATATCTTAGGCATGTCATTGGGGCCAATGGGGTCAAGGTCCATCAGGAAAAGATACAGGCTATGCAGGATTGGCCTTCACCTAGGAACATATCAGAGTTGCGGGGATTCCTAGGGCTATGCAGATATTACCGGAGATTTGTGAGAGGTTATTCAGATATTGCAGCGCCATTGACAAATCTCACTTGGAAGGGGGCATTCAAATGGACAAATGAGGCACAGATGATATTTGATAAGCTCAAGGTAGTGATGAGCACATGTCTAGTACTTGCTCTTCCGGATTTCTCTAAGCTGTTCATTTTGGAGTGTGATGCTTCAGGTTCAGGTATTGGTGCAGTTTTGATGCAGGATCGTCATCCCATTGCCTATGAAAGTAGGAAGTTGAGGGAGAACGAAAGGTTGTATTCCACCTATGACAAAGAGATGCTCGCCATCATGCATGCATTGGCGAAATTCAAGCAGTATTTAGTGGGAGGGAAGTTCGTAGTGAGGACCGACCATAACAGCTTGAGGTACTTCTTAGAACAGAAGGAACTCAATGAGAGGTAGCAGAAGTGGGTCAGCAGGATCCGGGCCTATGATTTTAACATCGAGTATGTCAAAGGGAAGAAGAATGTTGTGGCTGATTCACTTTCGAGGAGGCCCCATATTGCTGTCCTATATTCCGTGAGTGAGATTTCTATAGATTGGAAGTCTCAATTGTTGGTCGAGTATTCGAACAACACATTGGCATGTGAGATCATGGATGGCAAAATTTAGGATGAGCGCTACTAGGTAATTTCTGATTTGATCTATTATAAGGGTAGAGTTTATTTGGTACCTGAATCTAAGCTTAAGGGCAAGATTCTACATGCACTCCATGATGCACCATTAGCAGGACATCCGGGTTATTTCAAGACATACAAACAGGTTAGAGAGAGATTCTCTTGGAAGGGTCTCAAGGAGGATGTTCTACAGTACATTCGAGAGTGTGTGACTTGTCAGCAGAATAAGTCCAAGCATACTTTCCCTGCAAGTTTATTATAGCCCTTACCTATTCCAATGCAGCGGTGGGAGAGTATATCTATGGATTTCATTACAGGACTACCAGTTGTGCAGGGCCATGATTGCATATATGCAATAGTTGACAGGTTGACTAAGTATGGACATTTCTTTGCCATTCCCACGAGTTTTAAGGCACCTCAGGTGGCTGATTTATTTTTTAGGGAGATATTCAGGTTGCATGGGCTCTCGAAGAATATTGTCAGCGATCGGAACAGCAGGTTTATGAGCACGTTTTGGCAGGAACTCTTTAGATTGGCAGGCACTAAATTGACCCCGAGCACTAGCTATCATCCGCAGATAGATGGGTAGACAGAGATTGTGAATAAGTGGATTGAGGGGTACCTACGCAACTATGTTTCAGGACAGCAGAGAGCATGGGTTAAGCAGCTTTATTTGCGCGAGTATTGTTACAATACTACGTACCATATGTCCATCGGTATGACCCCTTTTCGAGCTTTGTATGGTTATGACGCGAGATCCTTTGTGGATATGACGTTTGGAGATAGTAGAGCTCCTAAGGCTCGAGAGTGTTTACAGGAAAGCCAGGATATCCTTAAAACCCTTAAGGATGATATGCAACATGCCCAAAATCAGCAGAAGATGTGTGCAGACAGACACAGGATTGAGTGATCATTTGAGGTGGGCGATATGGTCTTTTTACGACTCCAGCCTTACAGACAGAGTACTCTTAAGAAGAGTGGAGCAGAAAAGCTTAAGCCTTGTTTTTACGGTCCATATAGGGTAGTGAGGAGAGTTGGACAGGTAGCCTATGAGTTGGAGTTACCTTCTAAAAGTAAGATACACAATGTTTTTCATGTGTCTTGCTTAAAGAAGGCATTGGGGCAGCATGCAACTTCTTCAGTAGAGTTACCACCCTTGGATGATGAGGGAAGATTGGATTTGGTTCCTGAGGAGCTTTTGGATTGGAGGGAGAGAAGGTTGCGGAACAAGGTGATTCGAGAGTACCTGGTTCATTGGAAGGACTGGCCTTTGGAGGATGCCACTTGGGAGGGCGAGTCTATTCTTCAGCACCCAACATTACTGCAGTTTCTTGTGGGCAAGCAACTCCGGCGAGTCTATTCTCCATATTATTGCAAATCAAATCGCTGTAATTTTATAAATTTCTGAAGTAATATTTTGAGGGTTTCAGGCAGATTATTAATCAGATTTCAGATCTGATTTCTGGGTTATTTTGGCTGCAATAAATTCTGATTTTTGCATTTTGTCTTCTAAAAATACTAATAATCATTTGGGATTGACAGTATAAATTTTGAGTATCATTTGCATTGAGATCCAACTCAAACCCTAGTCGCATTTTCTTAATTAAATTCAGATCTGCATTAGGAAAATTGCCATAACGTTCATAAATCAGTATTTGGTGTTTTTATTTGATTTAAAGTTCATTGGAGTGTAAGGGAGACCCATTGGGGATCTTTCACGACAAGTGTTCGATTATGGATTAACACAGATACCTGCGGATCTTTCAGATGATGGGCTTGTGTTACTTGACGTATACCACCAGATGGGAGGGGATAGAGCTGCACTTCAGGAGAACATTGGTGGCTGCCACACGATCGAGGAAAGATCTGCCGCTGTTCTGGTCAACACTTCGAACCGGTTGCTGACAAAGGGGTATTGCCTTGATGAAGCTTTGATGAATCAGATCACAGGCAACTTTAGTGCAGGAGACTCCATCAAAAGGAAGCACAGAGGAGAAAGCAGCAAAAGGCCTGAAAAGCTTAAAATACAGAAGAAGTCTCATTCAAGGGAAAAGGTCACTTCTACAGCTATGGTGTTAGTTCCGACTTCTCCAACATCAACCCACAACACTTCGCCAGCTATGGAACCTCAGCAGGATATTGCCATGCCTTCATTGAATCCAGCAATGTTTGTGTTTTCTCCTCAGCCACTCCGATCTGCACCTCTTCCTGAAGAAACGCTAAAGTTGTAGATGGCGGAATTTGAAAGAGCATTGTCCTTGGACAATTCAAAAGAAGGCAACCATAACACTGTAGTGATTTCGGATGGAGAGGAACCAGAGCAAGAGATGGTGGCGCATTTAGCAATTTCTCACTCTCCGAGAAGTAATTTCTCAAAGTGGTTGGCTTCACAGTCAGTCCCAGAAATGAGAGAGGAGATCAACTTGGAGGAACATGACTTGCAGCTGCTCCTAAGTTTGATCAGAAAAGACAGAGGACCTAAAGTTGCTAAGGTGACTTCCATGTTGATTATTGAAGAATCAGGGCAGAAATTCGTTGAGGTATCAGTTCCAGCAGAAGGAAAGAAGAAGGGCGAGCTCACAGTAGCGGATATAACAGTGACCAACGTGCCGATAGGTCAAACCACTACTGAAGGATTGAAGCAAGACACACAGACATTGATAAATACTTTATTCCTTAGGCTTGACAAAGAAAAGGCGGTGAAAGTTGAACTTCAAAAGCAAGTGTCTCATTTGTGCAAGATTATTGCCAAAGTTGCCAAATCTTCCACTCAGACGATTTCAGTACATGAGCAGGTGAGTGATCATCTGATGCAGGAAGTGGAAGATGCAGGTAACCAAGTCAAATCTATTGACGAATGGAAGAGTCTAATCATTTGCCAGGCTTCTATACAACTCAGGGAGGTGCCAGCCCATCTAAAGGTTATGAAGGATGCATCGGTTCAGCTGAAACAACTAGTGACAAGCACAATGGATATAAACACAGTGGCTGAAAGTAACCTAAGCACATTGGTCAAGATAAATAAGCTGCCGAGGGAGGTTTTGATTGCAGAACTGATTGTGCCTGATGGATTGGTTGAAAAGGGGAAGCAACTTGATTTTGCAGTCTCTTTCTGTTTGGAGATCTTCAAAATCATGCTAAAAAGAATGCGGGTGCTTGATAGTTTGGTGTCATTAATGCAAGGCAATGTCATTGCTTTCACCAATGAGGAAGTGGTCGGAAATGTTTCTTCATACAAAAGGACCATTCCTAGCAAAGTGCCCGACTCCCTGGAAGGATCTCTTCTGATGATCCAAGAGAGGATTGATGGAGCTGTTAGGCCTTTCACGGTGGATTCCATCAGCAAGCTGGTAACGCTGCAGTCAGACATCAAGAAGTTCGAGCCTAGCCTGAAGGAGGTGGAAACAACCATCGGAGTTTTGAATGAAGGATTGTTGTAATTCAGGACAGAGAAAGAAGTCGTGGCTAAGACAGATGGGAAATTGTTGAACTACATGTTCGACAAGTATATTCAGTATTAAAACAGAACGAAGGCATAGAAGTTACAGCTGACAGATATTTCTTCTTCTTCTTCTTCTCTTATTTCTCATGTTCCCAGATGTAATTGTAAAACTTAAAAGTTATTGGTTCTAAAACCATTACTTTAAATTATTTGGAACGATTCATTAAGTTAAGTGACAGATGTGCACAATTTTGACTTGAACTACTGATGCATGTTACTTAGAGAAGAATTAAAGGAAGATGATTGTCAGATGTTATCTTTACTTCTTGTTTATGTTCTAGTTTAGTTTCAGTTTCCCATTTGTAATTTCCCTTCTACATTCTATAAGTAGAGGAAGAACCTTCAGGTTAATAATCAAAATTTGTAAGTAGCATTCTTGTGTTCCAGACTTTGTGTTGAAACCCCTGATAGCTATATGAAGCAAAGGAATAGAAAGGAGCATATTTCCGGAGAACTTTGTGTCAACGGTGTATTTTGTTTCTAACTTTCTGTCTTGGATTTACTTATAAACTTTGTTATTTTAGATCTAGATCTGAGAGTTCTCTTTGCTTATAATTATGTGTGTTAATATCTATTGGTTCCATCTATGTGCATGCAATCAACTCTGTAATCTATTGATTGGGTTGCACATCTTCCCTCTTTCATTCTTCTTTCCTATTATTTTCTCTTCCTACAGATATTTCCTTTCTTTAACAGCTGCTTACTTGCTGCAAAACTATATAGCTATGATTCATGAACTGCATAGTTAAAGTAATACCAAGGAATAGATACTAGCATATTTAACTGACAAATCTTACATGGGAGCTTCACTGGTAAATGAGGGAGATTTATCTCATGACTGCCTAGGTGCTCTGTTGTGCAAAAAATCTAGCCAACAAACCCTTAGGGCCACACATCAATAAGGGAAACATCAAATTCATTCCTAAGCAAGGAGACCCCGAGCAAACCACCTGTTGACGTCCGATTACGATGTTGAACGTTTCCTACAAAATCATTGCCAAAGCGTTAGCTATGCGGTTATACAATCTTCTTCCAGATGTTATTCAACCAGAACTAACAGGGTTTATACAAGGCAGATACATCCTGGATAACATCATTGCTGTGTGGGAAGGTATGGAATGGGCCCGTAGATCTCACCAATCCGCTATGTTCATCAAAATTGATTTGGAGAAGGCCTATGATCAGATTGAATGGCCATTCATACCCGCCATGCTTCAAGCCCTTGGCTTTGGCCCCATTTTTATTCAAACTGTCAATATGCTCTTTCTAGACGCATCTGCTCAAATTTCCATCAATGGCCTTAGCTCGGAGCCCTTTAGTCTGTTTCGGTCTATCAGGTAAGGTTTTCATCTTGCCCCTAAACTTTATGTGCTGGCATCCAAAGGCTTTGGTTATCTCTTAGCCCATGCCAAAGCACAAGTTCTTGTGCATGGAATCTCACTACTTGATGAGCCCAATTCTCAACTCCTCAATGGGAATTTTATAGACGATTCCTTCCTTATGCTTATCGAGGATGAGAACAACATTTACAAAGCTATGTAATGCTTGGATACTTTTTGCCTAACTTCTATCTCATCCATTCAATGACGAAAAACTCAGTGTTACAGGACAATCTTTCCTTTCTTACGCCTAATTGGCTTGCCAAATTTCGATTGGAAAATTCTGCATCATGGTGATATTTTCAAATTTCTTAGCTCTTCCTTTCACTTTTTCAAGCCTCCCCCTGAGCTCTAACATTATGTCATTCAATGGGTGGTGAAAAAATTGGAATACTTGAATTACTAGGCCATTATCTCTAGTTGGAAAATTTCCAATCTTTTCTCTAAAGTTATGGTTGCTACATGCATGTCTACTACTCATCTGTACTGTGTTCCTTCTAATGGCTTCCATCCAAAAGCTGGAAAAACTGCTCAAAGCCTATTTCCTCTCGGCTAATGCTTTTTCTAGGAAAAGGTTTTTGTCGAGTAGCTTGGGATATATGTTTTTCCTGCCTCACAACTCTGGAGGCCTTGGGCTTATTCACATTCAGCATGCCAAGGGCAAGCACTCTTTGTGCTAAGTGGATTATCATAAGCATCACTAGACCAAGAAGCCTTGGAAATTTCTCATATGGCATGACATTGCAAGGAATGCTCTCCTTATGGCCTCCCTAGGCATGGAAAGGCTTAGGGTTTTTCAATTTTCTCATCACCTCATGTGCCTATCAAAATTGTTGGCACTTTTGTGCTTAAAAGTATCTGGAAATCATGGGAATGCATGTCAAACCCTAGATTTTATGGAAAGGGGATGGCTTTTGCAATGGGCTTATCTCTTAACTCAGCAATCCCTCTGTTGGTCACCGATTTTTCAATTTCAAGATCAATGTTTAACAAAGGCCTCAGGAATCTCCGTGCTCAAATTCTTCAAGCGTGGAAGTCACACCATTGAGGAATTCTTCTACAAGAATGACACAATCTTGGTTATCTTGGCTAGATTTTAAAACTTTGCTTTCAGATTTATAACTAAGATCAGGATACTTTCAATACTGTGATCAATTTGATTCCTGATCACATGCTACATAAGATTGTTAGAGCACTATTCTCACCCTTGGTGGATAGTACTGGAAGTGGTATGTTGATACTCCTTTTTGTAACTATAAAGCCAGATAAAGGCTATCGATGGCTCTCACCCCATTTTCCCATGGTGGACAAACTTAATACTAGTTAGGGAATTCACTGCCACTCTTTCTACCTGGAGTATACAATTTGCAGACTATTTGGACTATATGTGTGGAGCCCAAAATTTCTCACTTCCTTTGGTGTATTCTACACCAAGGCCTTCCTATCAGGGCCTGTCTTGTTCAAATTGGGATTCTAGCTCCCCAATGCCCCTTCTAGAAACGCTTTGGTATGTCTTCTAGTTCTGTCCCAAAGCTCAAATTTCCTAGAACTAGATCCATACCTTTTTTCTTTCCCTCATGGCCCCACTATTTCACTTGGCAGCATATCCTCTAAGGAGACAATCCCAAACTTCTTCCTATATTCACCCAGATTTGGCATATTTTCAAAGGGGAGTTTTCTTTTGGATATGGAAAGAAAGAAATGCTTTTTTCTTTGCTAATTCTACAGATAATCAATGTTTCTCAATTTATAATAAATCTATGGTGATCTCCAATGTGCTTCTATAGATTCTAGTCCAAGAAAACAATATGGCTCTAGAGATGGACCACCTCCATACTCTATTGCAACAATGGGGAAGCCCCATGCAATCTTTCCTGAGTGCCTCCATCTCCCACCAGGCACTCCTCACCTTCAACCCATGGAGGCCGATGCATCAAATCTCAGTGTCGTGCCTTTAGTCGCACCTACTTCTCTCCACGATCGATTCATCGGCATAGTCATTCGCCTATGCACCATCATGGTCAGGGTTCACCGCTGCACTCCTCAGCTTGCCAGCAGGGCTAGGGCTCGCCACCTCGGAAACATGGGTGGGGGTCTCCACCACATTCGTCAACTCACCAATAGGGTTGGGTTCTCCTCTTGTCATTACTTCATACCAGGCCACTTGGCAGCCGCCGCCACCTCTGCCATCCTCTAGAAAATTCCCACGTCTCAGCCTCACCATTCCTATGCATGAGGAAGCAAACCCTAAGGAAGAGCTTGATGCTAGCTAGGAGATTGTAGACACTGGAAAAGATCTGCATGGTTCGGGTGGTCAAATGATAAGGATCCACTCACCTCGGGCATGTTTACAACTAGTGCTTGAATTTGCCTTTATTTTTGTCAGGAATGATTTTTTTGTTTTACTTTCCCAGGTTCAACCTAGTTTGACTTTTTTTGTTCTAGGATCAGCTAGTTTGTTCATTGTTTTGGGGTGTGCTCTCATACTGCCCACTTTTTTGTTGAAATTTATCTTGTATCTTAATGCATTAATATAATATTATATCTTTTTCATAAAAAATAAATAAATAGAATCCTTGCCACTCACTTTTATGCATAAGGTTCATTTTTTTTTTATTTGTTTCCATATGTATGAGTGCTTAAGTTGTTATCTTTGTTTCAAATTTGATGGAGTTATGTTTTTTTATAGCTTACACTTAATTAAAATTACATTTATACATGTAAGTTCATATCCGATAATGAGTTTATGATGTGCATGGTAATGTAGGAAGTTCAAGTGGGAATAGGGAGAGTTGAGGTATCAATCTTTATCTATAGGATAATGGTACATAGATATTCTTTAAAATTGGATCATTTCAGTGTTATGATGAAATATGTATATTAAAAAATTATAAAATATATTTTTATATTTGGAATCTCCCAAAATGTTTCCTTGCTTCTATTTAACCTACTATGACTATTAACTAGGATCTTTTTTATTTCATTTGAATATATTTTGGTGGGCCTTAAAGTCACAAATGAAGCCACTAGAAAAGAGAAATTTGGTTACGAAGGTCCACGTGATGTTGGTCACTACAATAATTGGCTAGAGGAATCACCTTTTTTCAAGTGTGAAGGTATTTAAAACTCTTCATATGGTGAGTTTTTTCTCAGTGATATTTTGGTTTCCTCCTTGGTTGTGAAGTAACTAAATCCTAACATCATCTAAACATACTTTTTATGGTGTTAGCACTCAATTTTTTGGTAAATTGGCTAGTATTCATTTACATTATGGAACAAGATCACATGATGTGGAGCTTACTCCTAGATACTAAGTTCAAAATGGATATTTTCCTCTAACTAGAATGTTTGCAATGTATGAATTACTTTTCAATTTTTCTTGTACATTGAGATGAAACAATAGGACCAACCAGGAAATGCTTAATGTTCACCAAAGAAGTTGATTAAACAAGTTGTTATTGTAATCCAAAAACATATGGTTAATCTTGTTGTGAGAATGTTCTTCCAAAATTATATGGACATGCACATACTCATAACAATACTCAATCTTTAAATGGATGAGGATGGTGAAAATGATATGGTTAAATCCAGTGTTCCTTTACATATTTGAAGACGAGTCAATAGTCAGTCCAAAGTGATAAATGGAGGAGGTTTATTTCATTTGTGAAAGAAATGGGTCAAGGAAAATCTACCTCAATTTTATGGGAAAAGGAACACAAAGATACAAGGGATTTGGTACATTTTATTGTGTTCCTGGTCTAGGAGGTTTTTGCGTCAATGGATAATTAACTTCAAAATAATTAGACATAAACCTAAAAATGCTAGTGTGACTTGTATTGTTTTTATATTTTCATAGAGGTTGTGATATATAGATAAAATTGTGTCCATTGAGTTGTTGCTACCTCATCCTTCTATTTGTATGAAGGCAGTAACACTTCCATCTAGTTTACAATATTATTAGCTCTTTACTTATGTACGTCTGCACACGAGTCACGACTTCCCTTTGCATTCTTTCTTACATATTAATTTCCTTTTCTATTATAACGACATCCCAATGACATTGGTGATAGAAAATTTCTACTACAACACATACCCAGGATAAATTTGTAGATACAAATTGTATCATGTATTTAGGTTAGATGCAATTAGGCACATGAATTTTATAGACATTTTCTATACATTTATATGCCAAAATGTTCTCTACATATATCAACTACTAGTTCTAATATCTCTTTAAATTTCATGAATATATATATATATATATATATATATATATATATATATATGAATATATATATACTTATACATATATATCATTCTTTTAATTAAAAATATTTATCATAAATATTTGTGCCAATTTCTCCTATGCGTACATGCAGTACTAGCTACAACATCCATTAACCTTTCACTCAAATACTCCCACGTCTCGACTTGCACTCTTAAGCTCTAACAAAAATAGTGTGTGTTGTTCACTTCTCTCTTAAAGATATTTTAAAATATACCTGTATACTTTTATGATTTAACTCTTTAAACAATTTACTATTTCTTTGTATTGCTAGCCCAAGTCATATCTTCAAATGTATCCTCTCATAACTTTATGGCCTTTGTTATTTTATTTTTGTTAAATTTACAAGCAAATCAAGTAGTGCAAGGGATTAAATTTTTCATTTTTTAGATGTTTATCATGATCTTAATCATAACGAGACGACCGTTTAGATGATTTTTAGAATTTTAAACTTATGTACATTGAGTTAAAACATAATATGAAGTGGGTCATTAATCTCTTATAATTCTCAAATATTATAGTTAATCTTTATATTAATATAACTAAAAAATAATATATTATATTAAATATTACATATAGATGAAAATTTGGATCCTAATAGCAGTGATGGATGGACAGTCATAAATAGAAAAAAGAAAGAAATTTCTCTCTCTAAAATGAGATTATGATCCCATGGTCGAGATCCAATAGAGTGAATCTATTTGTTGTTGTAGTTGAGAGTGCTTCAGCCCCTCTCTTTCTCTCCCCTCTTTTGTTTTGCTCTTTGTGCCTTAGTGGTTATCTATCTTTTGTTGCTTACGGGCTTCTTTTCTATATTGCTTTAATGCATTATCCTACCTTAATGACCTTTTGTACAAGGATGTGGATCTTTTCAAAACCCGCACTTTTACCTTTTTCCAAAACAAAAAATAATAATAGATTATAATTAATAAATAAAATATAAGTTTTTTAAAATTAAATATAACCTCTCAATTTATATTAATGATTTAATTTATATTGAAATGTTAATAATATTTAATAGTTAAATTAATTTTCTATTATTTTTACCCTAATCCTCCTATCAAAGTATCATAACATGGTAAGTTTATCTAGTGGGACCCCATTTTTTATTTTTCTCGAACCTATGCGCCGGTGAAAGTGACTACCACTGAAAATAGTGATGATGAAAAGCTCAACCAACACATTGCGATGGAGTTGATTGTTCCATCTATTATCTATAATCTCCCATATAGGCCCATACTTAGTTACCTTGTCTTTGTATGTTGCCCTTATCTGCTCCTTTACCTGATCCATAGCCTCATAAATATAGCCCATGGCTAATTTTTCCCCATCCACCAACCGCAACACCTTAACAAGAGGCTCAACAAATTTTAAAAACGTCTGCTGTTTTTTTCCAAAATAAATTGTCAAAAACTTTTTTTTTTGTGTCTTTCCCATTTTGTTTGTGGCTCCACTTTGATGCATTCCATTCATCACTTGAAAATATCTTGTTCAAGTTTTGTTGCTTGGGAAAGAAGAGATTGCAACGTGAGGAAGTTTGTTGCAAATCTTGTGATGACTAGCCTAACAAGTTCTCTACCTTCAGTGTTTTTCCTCATTAGTTTCAATACCCATGAGTGATTGTAGAAGTATTTTGTGATGCCTTTTTGGCATACTCTACAGTGTTCTTGATCCAATATTTGTTTTCCTATATCCTCAAGCATGAGGTCTATGCAATGTGCAACACACAGAGTCCAAAATACTGTTTTATGTTTAGTCTCTAACATCTTGCCAACAAGAACATAGTTAGAGGCATTATCTGTGATGATTTGTACAACATTTTCCACCCCCACCTCTACAACAACCTCATCCAAAAGCTCAAACAAAAAATTTGTATCTTTCACCATATTATGCATCAACTGATTTAAAAAACATAGTTCCTTGTGGACAAGAGGTAAGAAAATTTATCATGGTGTGATTCTTGTCATCACCCCACCCATCTGACATAATAGTACATCCTGTTTTGGCCCATGATAATTTACAACTCTTCAAATATTCATCTATGGACACAACTTCTTTCTACAAAAGAGATCCTCTCAAGTCATGCATACTAGGGCCTTTGAAGCCCTTACCAACAACAACAATGGAATCAAACATAGGCTGGTAATAAGGTGAGCGGGCAACATTGAAAGGGATATCTGCATCATACCACCATCTAGCAATGTATTCGAAAAGTTGCTTCTTTATATTGCTTCTTCCAATGACTATCTAAGGTGGGCTGATTTTCTGTTGGCATGGAGGCACTAACAGGTGTGGAAGAAGATGGAAAAAAGCTTTGGATGTTTTTTCTTTTCTGAGGCCGGTTTTCATGACTATAAGTAGATGGGGGAGACATATACCGAAAGGGGTCTCTAACATGGACATAAGGGGTTAGAGCAAGAGGCTTCAACACTTGTTTGGGCCATGACATGTTGCCTCCTTCTCCCTATTTCAACATCCACCTTTTTTTTCCTAGCCTTCTCTTCTTTATGTTTCTCAAGCAAGTTTATCATTTCCAATCTTAATGACATCAATATCCGATGCATCACATGGGAAAACTTGGCCTCTTTGACCAGCCAAGTGTTGTTTTAGCCTATGAATCCCCCCTTGTTGTGTTTCTTACAATATTTACAAAATACTTGATTATCAACTATGTCAACATGGTTTTATGTAGGGTCTTTTGTAACTCGAGGGGCCATTGCAAATGCAAAGAAATATGAAAATGCAAATAAAGACAAAATATATTTCAAATTTCCTATTTAATAAGATTTAAAAATAAGGGGTAAGCTTAAAACTGTAACATACCTTTCAATGTGCACACAAATGAGGTGCAGAAACACTAGAAGGTTGTATATCAGCTGCACCCTCCAAATGTAGATGTCAAGACCACCACAAAGAGCCCACAAGCTTGATGCTCAAACAACCCCCAAGCTCACTCCAAATCAACACTCTTCAATGCTATTCCAAGCCTCCAAATCCTTACAAATGAGAGGTGCTCACAAATAGAAGTGAGGAAGTCTCACATATGGATGCCAAAATCACCATAAAGAGCCCACAAGCAATGCCAAACAAACAAGCCTCCAACTTCCAAGCTCACCCCAAAACTAAACTCTTCAATGTTATACTCTAAATGCTTTTGCTCACAAATGCTCAATGAGAGAGGTGTGAGGTGAATAGAGGGGAGGGCTCTATATAGTAATACCAATTTAGGGTTTAGGTTTTAATAAAAAGTATAAATTTTAATTAAAAAAATGTTTTTTTTGATAAATGCTGCGCCGTTTTTTGCGACTTGACATGACCTCAAACCGGTTCAGGTTGGGTCAAAACTGGACCTGCTTGACCGAGTTTGAGGCCAAACCGAACCGGTTTCGACTCAAACCTGGTTTATCAAGTCCGGTTCATGCAAAAAAATAGCGAACCGGTCAAATCGACCGGTTCCGGTTCCGGTTCGAATGGTTTCTAAAACCTTGATTTTGGAGTTTGATGCCCATTGTGAGAAATAAGGATTTTCTTAGCACTTGTATGGATTATCTACTTCTATGTACAAGGGTATTGAGCCTCATAAAAATATCATAAAAAGATTATAGAAGGGGGCAAAATTAATTACACCGAGTTTTTCTTTGATATGGGTGGATAGATTTCCCCCCATTTTTGGGTGTTGTTGCTAGGGCCGTCAATAATGTGGTTAGAGTCCATTTAACACCCCTAACGCATTAATAATGATGCTGAAGCCTGAGAATACTAAAAAATAGCCTGTACTGAAACAACAAACAAAAGAGCTTTTTAAGATAAAAGAAACATCATTAATCACACGAAAAGAGTTAAACATTGATTTAAAGGGAATGGATTCCATATTTTGAATTTACTCAGAGGGCGTTCAAGGGACTGTTAGGGACACCTTTTTGCATAGAAAAGTGTGACTATAGGTTTTAATTTACTTCTAGTTTGGGTTACTCAAGGACTCTACGTACATATCATTTTTACAAATACAGAGGTGTTTTTGCAAGGTGAAGGATATGCAGTCTAGGACACTTTTATCTGAACAAACCTTCAGTGTTTCTGACTATGGGTCTTTCAAAAACCGGCACCTCATGAATGACGACCCTTTAAATTATAAAGGTTATCAACAATGTTCATTGCACATTTGACTCTTATTGTTGCAATTGCCAGAACACAACTTGGACATCGAGATCTAGATGCAAATGCATCCGCAAATGAACCTTCTCAAGTAGGTCTTTTCCTCAACAAACATCTCCTATTTGAGTCACCCTAGACTCTCCAATTTCACTCTATTTGTACAAGGATCAATTTAGCTTGTATAGTGTAATTTGAGTCGAGATTCAAATTGATGGATATTGAATAAGAGATAAATGAGGGAACCACTGTACTTTGTGGTTTACCATAAGTTTGCTTGATCACATTAGTCATTTGGAATAATAATGTACCTTCCTTACTTGCCTTTATGAGTCCCATACATATACGTTTGATTCCAAGCCTTTCTAGAGAGGCTTAGAATATACAACACCCATTTAAAAACGTCCCATTCAACAGAGCATTACATCATTCATGTCACAAAGTGGACACTGTACCCTTAACTATATGGACATGCACATCTTCGTTTTACGCAGAAGAAACCCGTTTTAAGGTTTGAACGACACACAAGTTACTAACACAATGCTTTCGTAAGGGTTACCTGTCTCAAGGGAAAGCATTTAGATATGGTATCATTCTGATTTCTTGAACTTATTTTTAACTAACAATTGAGAAAACTTGTTCTTTCCCTTTATATGAATATACCTTTTGATAATAAAGATGTAGCCCAAAGATAGAGCATGTCGCAATTAAATCAATCTTTTTTCCCTAATATTGTAATTGCCGTATGCATTCATTTTTCCTCTTAAGATTAGAGGAATGTAGGAAAATTTTAAAAGCTCATGTTACTTTCATCATTTACGACTTTATGCAATATGGCGTTGTCCAAGAAAATGAGGGCAAGTTGATCATGGTGTTTCCTATCAATGCTAATACGATGCTACCATATCTTTCATCATGAAAATATCAATCCAATAACATTCTTGGTAAATGTAAGCAAATAGTGGAGAATTATCCATTAGATGTGGAGTAAAATAATATTTGGAAGGTGAAACATAAAATTTTTAGTCAAAAGCACAAGTATACGCTTATAATTTTCCTCTTAGCCCCGTGTACCTGCAACTGCATGGTTAGCAAACTATTGGCATGGCATTTAAAACATAGCACGTATTTTGATTTCACAGTTTTCCTTATTAAAGAATGGGTCCTATATTAACACACTTTTAGGTCAGATAGAAATGTAAAGTACTATTTTTTCATTTTCAATCTAAACATAGAGATAGTCTGTTGAGAGAAAACACCATTTATTTTTCACATTCAATTGCTTTTCAAGTTTTATGAGTCAAGAAGCTTTCATATCAAGCATGTCCTAGTGTTTACAGGATCCTCGATTGATATTCAACTTGGATAAGAAGTCATATTACAAGCTTTGTTTTCCATATATTTGTTTTACTGGTTCAAATGTTAGATACAGTAGGCTGAGACAATAGAATGTTCAAAAACCATCTTTGAGACTTAAAGTACCTTCAAGGACAACCAATGTCCCACCTACTCCTTATATACAGGGAAATACTTGGAGCTGTACAATATTCCCCAAATGATGAAGCCTGGGTTGCAGATTTGTGCCCGGTTTTCCGGAACTGATCTGTAAATTAAGATCTTCCTTCCTTGTGCACCCAAGGACTAGAGGTACAAAATTCACCTGTAACTAACTTGTGGGAAAGCTGATGTGTTATTTTCAATTAAAATTGAATTGGTAGTGATTGAATCTGAGAAACTACTTATTGGAACCCGGTAAAACCATTTCTACACCATACGGCCAAAATGTCACCATGTTTTTTGCATGGTTTTAACATGTACAGTTTGTTTGTCTTAAGATTCAGTCTTCTTGACAATTTAAATGTTGTGCACTATTCTTAAAACAGTTTTTCAGACAAAGAGTAACGAAAAAGGGTCAAACGAACCTGTCTATTGGACAACCTAGGAGTTCGAGTGAATCACCCAACATGCTATCAAGCCTATCATGGCAGTACTAAATGATTTCACATTTTTAGTTCTTAAAGCTCATTTTTTGTGCCTTACATGAAAATAAGTACTCTCACATGGTCGTCCAAGAAGTATGTTTTGTACTAAATTTCGTGTTTACTCCCAAGCCAATTTCTCGCGTGGTTTCTGTATCTCAAAACTAATGTCTAGTGGATTTTCCAACCATCTCCTACGAGGCAAAAGAGACATGTTTACCATTCATTTACTTGCCTTCAATCCATACTACATAGTAGGATATTTTTAATTCCTCTATCTTTCATCAATCTACTTAGCATTTGAATCTCACCTAAAATTTATTCTGCATAGAGTTTCAGAGAAGAACATCCATGTTGCAGCAATTTAGGATCCAAATTAAAAACCAGTGTCGAAACTGTAAGATGACCTCCTTGACCTATATTGAACATGTGGTACACATGCACCAAGAAAACACTTCCACACAATCACCATAGGTTTAACATAGCATCTGAATGATAAAATTTTAGGGTTTCCTCAAGATAGCCACGCAGTGCAAGAACCTCCAACCATGCACACATAATGATCAATTGTAGGCAATAATGCAATAAGGGCTACTCATGTGATTGAAGTATGCACAACCCTCACCCACTAAACCTGCAGGGCTGCATGGAAATAGAACATAAGCAAAGGTTGTAGAATTTGGCATTACACCTGCCATTGAGTTTGCTTGAAAACTTATAAAGCCATTTCAACAAATCCATTTTGTGCATATCCTGCTATCATGGCATTACACGAGAACACATCTCGTTGAGGATTTCTGTCAAACAGTTCACATGCCTTACGTCTAAAATTAACGTATACTTCCATTTTGCATACCTGTCTGCCAGGTTGGTTGCAACTTCACTTGACACATTTCCTATATCCTTTATGGTTTGATGGATATCCATAACCTGTTTCAAAGCCCCCATTTTGGCACAGGCAGGTAGGATGCTGGAACAGGCTTTACACCTGTCAAATTTTTGAAAGTTTCCAAACGCTTTGCTCAAATGTATTTGTTTGCAAGTAGTTGCTGGCCATGAAAGCACATATTATTTCATGCAACAAACAGTTCACTCCACGCGCATGGTGTTGTGCTATCTTCCTGTGGCAATCAAATTTACCCACCATCCATGAGAACACATATCTTTCTTCCTTGGAGCCATTTTGTCAAACAGTTCACATGCCTTGTCTATGCTTCCACATTTTGCATGCATGTCTACCAGGGAAGTTGCAAGTACAACATCTGACTAAATTCCTCTATCCTTGATGCTTTTATGGATGTCTAGACCCTGTTCCAAAGCTCCCATTTTGTCATTGGCTGGGAGTACACTTGAGACCTGTTTGGCATAAGCTGGGAGTAAATTGATCAGGTTGGAGACCTGTTTGTTGCATGTGGTGAAACAATGTGACTGCCTTAATTGAGGAAACTTATAAATATCTTTTGTATGCATGTGATAATTGTATTAAACTTATGATAAAGTTGTTTAACTATTCTTGCATGTGGTAAAAAAAACCCACTTTATTGAGCATCTACCAACCTTGCACACTTTGACATTCATGTAAATAAGTTTGTTATGAAAAGTTGTGTAGAAAATGCAAGGCGTAATGTGAGCGGATTATGAAAGAGCCACGAGTTTGGAAAGACTCTTCCTTTCGTAGAATTCGAAAAAGAATGCCCACGCGTCCTTGAAGGCCACGATACAGGTTGAATGCATAAAAATAATTAAAGGTAGTCGTGTTATCCCTAGGGGATTTTGTGTGTAGATTTTTGAAAAGTTCCATAATTACTGCATTGATATGTGTAATGTGGTTTGGGTAGAGGTGAGAGAAAACATGCAAAGAGGAAAACATGCCGTCCTGGAAGCTATTATGTTAACATTTTTGTAAATTCATTTGTTTAGATTTTTAGTTGTATCATGCCACAAATGCCATAATGTCTGGCTGAGTTTTCAGGTGGTTCTTTTCATACATGATACCTCACCTAGGGAAAATGGAAAACCTTGATAACATTGTTTATTCTGTGGAATGGAAGGTTGAGGAAATATTTACGATTTTATGCCTGGATATTGTAGTGGAAATAATTTATGTGAGCATTCATGGATGTTATTAGGGGTGGATGTTAATGTTTTTTCAAACTCGAAACCTTTCACTCATAAAATGTCATTATTACTCATGTCATAAGGACCATGTCTTACCAACTCACTTCTTGTTGCGTGCAAATTTACATTATGAATATTGCTTCTCTTAGATTGTATTAAGATTGGCAGTGCTTTATCTAATCATCTGCCAATTGTAGTCCTATTTGTCTTTTTGGAATATTCACCGACACCCACATCACTAAATGATTCATATTTAGTTCAGTGAGACTTTATGTACATTAGTATCCGTCAGTCTAGTTTTTGGTAGGGGAAGCTTTATGAACATTAGAAACAACCTTTCCATTTTTGTGTGGTCTCTTCCACTGACATTGAAATACAATTTAATCATTTTGGCTTTCATCTATACTTTCTCGTCTCCTTAGGCCCTCATAAAATTCAAGGAATTGGTGTTGGTTTTGCCCCTGGTATATTCTGGGTGTCTACATTCTCGGTGAGGTTATACAAGTTTGTTCTCTAGAGTACTTATTTTACAAAGTATAAAATATCATTTGACAACTTGATCTCTTACAAACCAGAAGTACAAGTTTTGAGTTTGAGAGTTAATATAGTATAGTGCTAGTAGCATTGCAAGGACTTGGGGGATGGAATGATGGATATATCAATGAATGATATGCAGTTAGAGATGATTGGTGAAGCATATTCTAACAAATCAGTGCTATATGAGTTGTGTATTGAAATTGAATCGTGAACCCTTTTTTTTTCTTACTTGACTTTCTAATCACTTACCGTTAGAATACATTTTTGTTGTGGATTCTATTCTAAATTGGAAATGTGTCAGATTTCAAGCGATTAATTCGTAGACTTGGTCAAGCAACTTTCCCTAAGGGAAGGTTTGCTAGTGAGTAATTCATATTTGATATTATTGTAATTGTTGCCTACAATAGGATTATTTTAGAGATTACATTTCGAATTCTGAAAAGAATTCTGTCTTCAGTTTCAAATTAGACTTCTATATTTCCTGTTTCCACAAATATGGTTTATTTATGTAGTATGCTTCTCTGGTCTTCCATATTCCAATTTTGGCAGGTCAGTTGCATTCGAACATTAAATATGAGGTTGAATTATTCTTCATACCATATGTTTCTAGCATGCTTCCTTATATTCTCCTTTGCAGAGAGAAATAGTAGTGAGAATAGAATAGAATAGAAAACTTTTAACGTCCGCGAGGCTAAAACTAGCCTATGAGACAGTAAAACCACTTTCTTCCGAATTCACCAATTCAGATCTTCTTTTGTTAATCTTGATGATGAAGTCTCCCATTCCAGTTATCCACTCTTCATCAAACAGAACCTGTAATGACAAAGTCTTGAAATTGATTGCATATCTGGAACGAATGTCATTATAGGCACTGCATTCTATAATAAAGTGTTTTTCTGATTCCACTGCCCCATCTGAACAAAAGACACAAAGTCTTTCTTCCCATTTTTCTTTAGGCCTTTTCCATCTACCTGTTTCACATCTAAGCCGGTGGGAGTTTGTCCTTAGTTGAGCTTATGAGAATCTTAGCTCTCCACGGAATGAGGGCCCCGATGTATGCCTTTTGTTGATGGTCACAAGTGTAGTTAAATTCTTCGAGATAGTATCTCTTTTTTCTGCCTCTATTGTCCCACATAGTTTTGCGGACCTTATCAATAACAAATGCTTGTATTTCTTTATTGCCTTGGGGCCATGTTTTCCATTCAATATTCCATTTCTTCATCCACTTGATATTTTGGTTCATCCATGACCTCTTCCTCCTGCATAATGGCTCTTTGAAGACAATGTTGGGCCACCTGTTTGTTGTCATCTGTTCAATTTTGTTGAGGTATCTTAGAAGTCGAATCATAGCAATGGCTTCAATTGGAACTGCACCTGTTTCAACTAAAAGAATCTCATAAGGGACCGAAACTTTTAACTTAAATTTGTTGGTAATCATATGCTTTTGAATTCTCTCAATTTGCTTCCATTTTGATAATGGTATGCTACTGGCCCATATTTCACACCCATAAAGTACAACAAGAGTAACTAATATTTCAAAAAGGGTTTGAGTAGTTTTCCAATCCCATAATTTTGCTTCTCTACATTTGTTTTGTAAAGCATAAAGGGCTTTCCACCCTCCTGTCGTTCTCTTTTTTCTGCAAGTCTCCCAAGTAAGTTTGTTGTTGAAGGCAATCCCCAAATATTTGTAGTCTCTTACTTCTTCTAGAATACTACCCTCAAAGAAAAATGGTTGTTAATTTCTTTTCCTTCTATTGCTAAAGATCATAATCTTGGTCTTGCTAATATTAACTTGCATACCTACTTTTTTGCAAAAGGCTTCAAGTGCGAGCAAATGTTTTTGTAATCCTTGAGCAGACGTAGCAATCAACATAAGATCATCAGTATATAGAAGAAGCCTTATAACATACTCACCCAACCGAATACCTTCACCACCCTCCATATTTAACAATTCTTCAAGTTGGTTTATATATAAACCAAAGAGTGTGGGTGATAGAGGTCATCCCTGCTTAACACTAATGTCGTGCTCCTAAAGCTCTCGGAAATGCTTGTTTGGGTTCTAATTTTAATATGCACCTTTTCATAAAGTCTATGAACCACTACTCTAAACTGCAATGTTATACCAAGCTCTTGCATTTTTCACCATAACTTATCCCCAGGGACCGTGTCAAAAGCTTTCCTGAAGTCAACAAAACAACAAAAAAACTTCTTTCTTTTCCTCCCACACTTTTTTAATGATATGTCTTAGAGTAATACCATGATCTAAGGTGGAGTGCTTAGGTCTGAAACCAGCTTGCCCTTTTGCTCTCTTCTCATTGTCTTATGCCCACTTGCTGATTTTGTGTTCAACCATGCTAACAACTAACTTTGCAAATAAGGGATTGATCACGATGGTCCTGTAATTGGTTGGGTTATCAACATCTCCGCTCTTAAAAAGAGGTACTACCATACTAGTGGTCCAATCATTTGGGAAACCACACAGAATTATGTTGTTGAATATATTCAAAATGTGAGGAGCAAGAATATTTGATTCCCATTTTAGGTATTATGTTTGTAGCTCATCTAAATCCTTGGCCTTACCTGCACATAGCTTTTGGATACCTGTTTTGACCTCCTGTAACGTGAATAGACTTGTTGTTGTGTACACTATAGGTGGAGCCTTAACCTCTTGATCTTGTTCGTACAATGTTTTTGCATATTCTAGCCATTGAGTCATTGTAATGTTATTTATTGTTTGCTTATTTCTTTGTTGAAGTTCTCTCGAAAATAACTTCGGCATATTTTTCCCTAGATAAATGAGTTCTTCTCTCCTGTTTTCCATGAACTCATCCTTCTTTCTCTTAATAATTTGCTTGCATGCCTTTATGTATATTTTCTCTTTCGCAGAAATTTTAAGAGTTTTCCTTGTAGCTTTGCATTCCTCATCAAACCACTTATTTGTTGGAAAACCATTTGATTTTTTCCTCTTGTTTTTGGACCTCTTGCAACTCCCAAGAGCTACTTGAATAATGTTTATCAGCTCATAACTTTTGATGTTCTGCCCATTTACTTTTTTTGTTTGCATTAAACGTTCTAAATTTTCCCTGAAGACAACCCGATTTTCCTGTGTGATGAGAATTCTTCCCTTTGTTGGAGATTAGTGACTAGTATGCCTTTTATATGTATATTGATTTTGTGATCCCCAATATATCATTGTGCAAATTAAGTTGTGGTCTGATTTCAAATCATGCATGGGTTCCTCGACCCGAACGTTTGTTATCTTATCAATCAGGTTTTGGGAACAAATAACATAGTCAACAACACTTGCCCCATTGTAGGTATTGCATGTAAATTTTCCAATTTTTTTCCATCTATTCACACCATTGCAAATAATCAAATCAAACATACCACAAACATTAATTAGCTCTTCGCCAAAATGATTGGCGTCCTTGTAATCTTCTAAACATCTACTCCATGGATGAGTTTCTTCTTCGGTGAGCCATATGGGATTGTGATCCTCCTTGTTGCATAAAATGTTAGGTTGTTCATTCATTGTCCTAGCATTGAAATCACCCAAAAGAAGAACTTCTCCAAGTTGAGAATACACAGCTATATCATTTTTTAGAGATGCATATGGATCCTTGCCATTTAACTCATTTTTTTGTATATTTTTGAGCCTAGCGGTGCAAAATAACAAGCTGTCATTCTTATGTGTCTCCCATTTTCTGATATTTTGAACCATATATACTGTTTATTTGTGTCTTCTTTTTCCAATTGGATCTGCCTACCCTCTACTGCTTTTATCAACACCATTATGCCACCATAACCATTTCCCCTACCCATTGTATTGTTCCAAACCGTGAACTTCGTATAGCCATCAAAAGAAGGAGTCTTACAACCATCATGTTCATGAGTTTCTATGAGGCATATCACGTCTCTTCCTTTTGCAACTCGGTCTAAGCATGGTCCCCTCCTCCAAGGATATCCTCTACAATTCCAACATACCAATTTTAAACATGCTTGGTGAGGGGGGAGTTGTGTTTGCTATTTATCTTGTTGTTGAAGACTCACAACGAAGCCTTTATGTTTCTCAACCCACACTTGTCTTATCGCATTCCTTGTAGTTATATGTTCTTGTGGTCTTCCGTTGTTGTTACCTTGCTTAGTTGATGTGTTTGGAGGCATGAAATTGGCAATGACAGCTTTTCCTTTATATAACCATGCTCTTTTACCTTCATCTCTTGTTGCTCTTACTTTGATCAATTCTTTTCTTGTCTCTTCAACTTGCATTGGTGTTAAATCCTCTATAAAAAAGCGCGAACCTTTCAAAAGTCCCTTTTTGCTTAGAATTTGTTGTTTGTCTTCTATTTTTGCCATGTGAACTTTAACAGGCCGCATGTTCCCTTCGCTCATCTTTCCGACCCTCCGTGCTTGGTATATTTGACCTTTCCATTGTATTTTGTCTCTTAGAAAATTAGTTGTAATATTGAAGGTATTTTCATCCTTGCCATATTCTTTTACTCCGCTGATAATTATGTTAGTTGCTCTTTCCTGTCTTTCTTTGTCTTCCCTTTTTTGTCCTTTGCTTTGACTTACATGTTTACTTTTGTCTGATGTGCCTTTGGCTGCTTGGGCCCATGTTTTGGTTTCTTTTGGTCTGTTATCTTTGTCATTTTCTATTACCATCCAATTCTGAGTATACCCCTATTGAAGTATTTTTGTCCTTGCTTCTGCTATCTTTGAATGTAGTGTGACTGTATTCGCTTTAATTGAATCTTGCATATTTTGCAATTCTGATTTCATGTTCTGCCATTCTCGTTTTCCTACTGTTAGAGCTTCTTGTAACACTGTCATCTGCGCTTTTAATACCTTGTTATCTTCTGCTAAAGATTGGTTGGCTAATATACTTTCTTGTAGCTTGTAATTTTTTTCGTCTTCCATTTTTTCCAAATACTCAACTCTGTTTTTGACATATAGGAGCTCCTGTACAAGTAATTGTGCCGACCAAGTGAGTGGCGTAGAAATGGGACTGTAGTTGCTTGTGTCTTCCTTTGCTCCGCTATCTTGTAGCATGGACATTTCAAACTTAAGTGCCTTATTGTTGATTTGTTGGGTTTTGACCTTTTGAGTATGTGAAGTCTTTGTCTCTTGTTGAGATTTATTTCTTCGTGCTTGTAGCCATTTTAGATGGGAGGCCCTGCGCCTTAAAATGCCACGATATTGTTTGGCATTCACCCATATCCATTTCCCGCTTTTATCTGAAGCTGCAATTTTTACTTGGCTCAATTGATTCGTCTCCATCCACTCAGATGCTCCGTCAATATTTGTTTGGTTGGTTTCCATTGCATAAAAAGACAGTAATTGAGAGCTTCTAAAAGAGCAATTCATCAAATAGACTTTGTAGGCCATCCAATGCTGAGTGTAATTTCTGTGATTTTATTGGTGGGCATTTTGTCAAATAATTAGGGAGGGGTCCAATGGAGGGGGCTGCAGCTCCACAAAATCCTCTGTAGCGGGTCCCATGGACTCTTCCAGATTCTGCTCTAGGATAGAAACGAATCTATCCCTGGAAAATCGGAGCCCCTACTTTTTAGGGAGAAGATTTTTTGCGGGTGGGAAAAAGGGGGGGCTGGAGTTTTCCTTCACCCGCATAAATTTTATTTTTGGCAAATGGCAGTTTACAACGATGAAAAAGCCTTTGGCGGGAATATTTTTGGAGGGAGATCATTATTTTGGAGGGAGAGACAACCTTTATGAAGAGCAGATCTGGGGAACTCCATGTATCTCTTCTGGAGAGGTTGCTGCAACACAGATCAAGGTATGTAATTTATTTATTTTTCATTTTCCAGGTTTGTTAAAATCAAAACAGTCTGAATATTTTAAACAGTTTGAATAGATTTAAACACTTAAGGCTTCCATGGTGGAAACTTGCAAGGAAACATTACAGTGGGAAATGCAATCTGTAGAGTTTTTCACTGTTTGTGGTAATTTAAACACACCTAACCATCAGGTTTGATGATGATTGACGGACTATTCTTCAGGGAAGAAAAAAGTTCTAATGCACAATTATCTAATCAAAGATGTAATTTCCCCATGTATAAGAAATCATGCCACAGAAAAGAAAATGTGTTTCATGTTTCTTAAAATTTAGTGACAGCTCTTAATTTTCCCACTGAGCCTAACTCTCGTCCTTATAAATTTGGTTAGAATGGAATATACAAACCAAGCTTTACCTGCTACATTAGTGAGGTGATTTTATAAGGAATCAACAGCTGTTTAGAGTTGCAATTCAAAGCTAAATATCTGTGAAATCACTGGAATGTACAGTGACAATTTTTCAAGGATGCTTTTTCTTAATCTATTACTACAATATTGATCTATATCAAGGATTTTATTTCCAGGCTCCTCATACTTAATATGTCACTACAATATTGAACTATTACTAAAATATTGAACTATTGTTGTACATATATCCCAGCTGTACATCCTACTGATCAGTTTTTATGCTAGAACGTCAATGTTGCCACATTCTTTTTTCTCCATGATTGGATATTGTTAGATATTGGCAAAAGGATGGATAAGACAGATATACAAACCTTAAATGTTCCACTCTATTGGAACAACACCAGCCTCTTATCAAGGACTATAAATGGTACTGAAGTAGGAATTTCCTATCTTGGCCATAATCTTAAAACCTTCTTGTGGCTGGCACATCTAAAACAAGATTCTTGCTTAAAATATATACAACCCAGTATATCAGCCTTGCTAATGTATATCAGCCCTCATGGACAGTCAACCCAGTATATGAATCTTTTGTTTAAGGTGAAGATGATGTTATAGTATCAAGCATGTTATAGGTATACCAGGACACCCTTACAGAATCTACAGATTATTGTTAAATAGGAATTCAAAAATATTTACTATGCAGTGACTTAGATACTTGGAACTCTTTAAAAATGAAATTGCTGTCTAAAATTGATACCACAAAAGATTTATGCGTGTGTTGTAATTCACCGTATACTGTATTTGTAGTTGAAGAATAATTGCACTTTCATTTAGAAAATAGGATGATGGTCAAATCTCATGCAAATATGATTTAAAGAAAATTTAGCTTTTGCAGAGAAAGTCTCCAACTTCTGAATTTTAACAGTCTTTGTTTTTCACTTAATAGCACAGGCTATCTTGTTACATTTGTTTGCTATGTGTTGTTCGTCAAAAAGGACTTCACGAAGAGCAACAGTCATGGGACAAGAAGTCCCTCCTCTTTAATGGGAGAGGTTCCCTTATTCAGAAACGAACCTATTTACACATATACAAAACATGATTTTCTTGTGGAACTTGGATATTATGAAAGTGTTTTGTTTTAGGATCATCAACTACAAAAGGACTGAGGAATGAGAAAATGAGAACGAGCAGAAAAACACCATTCAGAATTATAGATGACAAAGTAATTCTTTATGTATGCGAAGGTACAGTGAATTGAAACAAGATCATTTGCATCATATTAGTAAGATGAAATTTGAAAGACACAAAGTTCTGTAAATAACATCTGCAAGAATATAAAGCTTCTTAACATAATACAGACAAATGATCTTAGCAATATTTAAACGAATAGCTTAGGGATAAAAGGAAATCAGATAGACAAAGAATGAAAAGTCCTTCTGTATTGATTTCTTTATGGTTTATTTACACTTTCAGAAAATAAGCCAAGTTCTTCAAGAAAATCATGTTTTGTATATGTGTAAATAGGTTCGTTTCTGAATAAGGGAACCTCTCCCATTAAAGAGGAGGGACTTCTTGTCCCCTGACTGTTGCTCTTCGTGAAGTCCTATTTGATGACCAATATTTTTTGGCGACTCCGCTGGGGAAATCATATTCCAGTTCTATAGTTATTGATCATCTTTTGATTTGGTGACTCCGCATTTTACTCGAGGGAGAAGGGCCCGTGGTATTGAAGATTCTCAGTTTCAGCTTTTGGAATAGCATGGTTTTCCTTTCCCTTCAACAAGAAGAAATAGAAAGACTCGTTCAACAAGCACTCCGCCTGTCTAAGATAGAAACCCTACGGGTGGTATTCCTTCAGAGAAAATCAGTCCTAATCTTCGAGATTTGATTCTTGCTGGTGTTACAGTTCCTCTTCAGGCCATTTTTCCAAGGATAGCTGGTACCACTTCCCTGGGGTCATTGTGTCAGGCGCCTTGCCCTTCCTCAGCCTTTGTACGAGTTACCCAGAGGTAACCGGAAGAACTTCCCTAAATTCAAAGGTGATGGTAAAGTGCAATCCTGATGAACACATCACAGCCTTCATAGTTGCATGCGGGAGTTCTGGGAGTTGAACATGAAGATGTCTTCGTAATACTTTTTGTTGAGACTTTACAAGATAATGCTACTGATTGGTTCTATCACCTTCTGACTGGTGCTCATCACCAGCTGGGATACAATGAGAACTAGGTTTGAAAACCGGTTCAAACCAGCAGAAGACGGGCATGCCTTGCTAGCCCAAATCTCTCAAATAAAGAAAGATTCACCAGAACCCATGAGAGAATTTGTGGCCCAAGTCAACAGGTTGATTAACAAAATTCTGCCAAATACTCGACCTGTGGATCAAATTCAAAAATGTTTTTTTTCTAAATGCCTAATCACTTGAAGTTAGCTATGCACTGAGAAGGGCTAATCTCGCAACATTAGCCAAAGATCAAACTCTTGTTGTTAGTGTTGAAGATGATTTAATCATGTCAGGGAAGTTGAGGAGTGACCCTTCTAAATCTAAATTTTCTTCTTCCTCCTCTTCCACCCCTAGACCTAATACTGATCCATTGGTACAAAAACTTGCAAATGATCATCATTGCCATTAAGAAAACAATTGTCTCAGCATGCTCCCTATGCATACATTCCAAGGAGGAATTTCTCAGCCCAGAAATTGTTTTCCTACTGCTCAAACAAGGCTAGCGCTCGAAGCACCTCCTATTAAAGTTCATGTCAATGCAACTTGTGAAGTTGAGGAACCTGAAGATGAAGAGGTTAATGAAGATGGTGACGAATTTGTTGAAGAGGTTGATGATGAAGCAGATGAACTTGATGGATCTCGAGTTAATTTCTTCACCACTGAGGGCATTGATAATGAGAGATGATTACGATGAAATAGTAGCAGACATGAATAGCAAATCATACGCTGTCATGACTCGAGAGAAGACAAATCAGAGGTGATAAAGTGATGCAGCCCACCAAGAAATCTAAAGAAGCAGCCGACAACTATCCCCCGTAATTACAAAAAGAGGATCTCCTATTCCCGTTTCATCTGCACCAAAGGTGATTCTTGTCAATTCTGCTACTAAAGTTATCTTCCCATTCCCTCTAAAGTTGATAAACCTAAGATTTCAAATGATGATAGCCCGTCCACTTCTGGGTCTTTTGATATTATTGATCACCTAAAAAAGACTAAGGTTCAAATCTCAGAAGCTGAATATTATCAAACCCATCCTAAGGCCTTTTCTAAAATGATTCACTTTTTCAATTCCCATTCTAAAACTACCTCTAAAGGTCTTTTTACCCACTCCTTATTCTACACCACAGCCTAATCTGGTAGCTGTTGTCACCTCACCCAATGAAAAAAATCAAACCATTCTATGTGAAACTTCTTATAAATGGCCATAGGCTTAGCAATTGCGTCATAGACTCAGGAGCATCAGACAATGGGATGCTTGCTAAAGTAGCTCATGCCTTAGGTTTGACCCTCACACACACTTATGGATCTTGTTACTGTATGGAGAGTAAGGAAGTGCCCCTAGTCGGAAGAATTAAAGATGCACAAGTGGCTTTTGCTACTTTGCCTGAGAAGAGAGTTTTGGCTACCATCTTAGTAGCAGATATTCCTCCATACAGGATGTTGCTAAGCAGAAACTACTGTAAGGATGTGGGTGGAGAAATTCAAATGGATTGGTCACATGCACTTGTACCTATTAATGGGAAAATGAAGAAGCTGCTGCCTGAGAAGCAATCTGAGTATATTGTGTAAAAAACAGATGATCCCAAAGCAAAAATACTCTATGAGGATATGGGGGCATGGAAACTACATGATTATATCTCCTGAAGAAATCCAACTCCCCAAAGTATCACCTAAATATTCTAATGGTGTTTGGATTTTAGAGTTTGATGGAATTTGTTCCTCAGCTGGTTCTAGAGCTGGTATCATGCTGGTGTCACCTGAAGGAAGCCTTCATCCTTTATCATTTAAGTTACAATTTGAAAATACCAATAATACAGCAGAGTATGAGGCCTCTCATTCTTGGACTACAGGTGGAAAAAGAACAAGGTGTGAAGAATCTTCTAGCTCATGGGGATGCGGAATTGATTGTAAAGAAAGTTAGAAACCTCTTCCAGGTGAAAAATGGAAGGTTGAAACATTACAGGAATTAGGTGTGGGATTCCATTGAATTTCTTGATGCCTTCTCCATTGAAGCAATACCCAGAGAGAAGAATACCAGGGCCGATTCATTAGCAGTCTCTGGGTCACTGCTCATACCTCATCCTGAATTCTCTCAAGATAAGTTCACCATTGAGATGATCCATTGACCTAGTGTACCTGATAATACAAGTAACTGGCAAGTTTTCAATGATGACCAACATTTGCTTTCTTTCTTAGAACTCAAAGATAATTTTGAACAATTTTTACTTTGAAGGAAGTGACAATTTACCTCGTGAAAGTGTGCCCTTTGACAAAGAAACCACTCAAGGAGAAGAAACAGATCAGGATGGATGTAATCAAACTCAAGGGAAACAAGATCCCTAAAGTATTGGTAAGTCTAGTGGAACTGTTTGATAAACACGACAGGTATGTAAAGTCTAGAGCTTCTACTAGACCTCAACAATTAGCTGAATATGAAAAAATTAATATTGGAGAGTTCTACTGACCCTAAGTTCGTGAACATTGGAAAATGTTGTACAGCATATGAGAGGAAGAAAGTAATTTGATCTGTTAAAGAGGTATAAGGATGTTCTTGCCTACTCTTATGAAGATTTAAAATCTTTCCAACCAAAGGGGATGCAATATTTTATTCCTCTCAAACCTGGAATTAAGCCTTTTAAATAAAAGCAGAGGAAATACAATCCTAAAATAGCTGACACCAATTTTCAAGAAATAAAAAAGTTGTTGAAAGCCAAAATCATTTTTCCTATTCACCATTCAACATGGATTGCCAATATTGTTCCTGTTAGAAAGAAAAATGGCGAGATCCGCATCTGTGTTGACTTCAGGAATCTGAATCAAGCTTCTTTGAAATATAATTATCCTTTACCTATGATGGATCAGGTCTTGCAAGCAGTAACAGGATCTGAGATGTATGTCTATGCTTGATGGATTCTCAGGATATAACCAGGTAGAAGTTAATACTGCAGATCAACACAAAACAGATTTCACTACCCCTTGGGGTAACTTTGCTTACAGAAGGATGCCTTTTGGTCTCATCAATTATAGTGCAACTTTTCAAAGAGCAATGGATTTGGCCTTTGGAATTTTGAAAGGGAAGTGTATTGTTGTATACCTTGATGACTTGACTGTGTATTCTAAAACAAGGGCAGATAATTTTCAGCACCTGGAGACAATTATGCTAAGATGTAGAGAACATGGGATCTCTTTGAATCCTAAAAAATCTGTTTTTTTGTGTCACAAAGGGGAAATTATTAGGGCACATTGTCTCCAAAGATGGTATTAAAATTGATCCTGAGCAAGTTCAAGCTATTCAGCAAATTCCTCTCCCAACCAGCAAAAAGGGCGTGCACTATTTCTTTGGTAAGATCAATTTTTTGAGAAGATTCATCCCTGATTTCGCAGAACTAACTCTGAATATCTCCCAAATGATGAAAGGTAAACAAACGTTTGGTTGGTCTTCTGAAGGGAAAGAAGCCTTTGAAGATATTAAAAGAGCCATTGCTAAAACTCCTGTTTTAGCATGTCCAGATTTTAGTAAAGATTTTATTATCTATTGCTACGCCATAGATAACACTTTGGCTGCCCGTTTTGATTCAGGAAGATTCTAATGAGCACGAACTCCCAATTGCATTTATGAGCTATATTATGAAAGATCATGAGTTAAAATATACCATGATGGAAAAAACATGCTTTTGCAATGGTTAAAGCTGTTAAGCAGTTTCGTTTTTACATTCTTAACTCTCACTCCATGTGTGTTGGTACCAGATACAATTGTTAAGTCAATTCTTACACAGCAGGAATTTGGATCCAAGAGAGGGAAACTAGGTGGCTAAGGTTCAAGAATATGATATTGACATCAAACTAACCAAGATCATCCATGGAAAATGCCTGTGTGAACTCATCGCTGAAGGAGCTAGACATGAGTTACTGGAAGATAAAGTTGGTCTTCCTACCGTTCTGTTTCTTAGCTCAGTTGACGAATGGTATGTTGATATCACTCATTTTCTCAACTATGGGGAATGCCCCTCTCATTTGACTTCCAAAGAAAAGAGGGGCTGTTAAACTAAGATCAGTGCAATATGTGTTGTGGGAAAACGCCTTGTTCAAACGTGGGTTAGATGGAAGGTTTTTGAAATGTGTGGAAAAGGAACAGCAGAAAAAGCTACTCTCAACTTTTCATGATCAAGCATGCGGAGGGAACTACTCATCAACCGTCACTACTCATAAGATACTTCGTGGAGGATATTACTAGCCTACCTTGTTTAGAGATGCATCCAAGTGGGTTGATAAATGTGAGGCTTGTCAAACTTTCGTGGGTAGACCCAAATTGGCCTCTTTGCCTCTTAAGCCAGTTGTAATTGAAGAACCTTTTCAATAGTGGGGGTTGGACTTCATTTGAACACTTAATCCCTCTTCTAGTGCTGGTCATACTCATGTATTAACTGCTACAGATTATTTTCACAAAATGGGTAGAAGCCATTCCAGTAAAGAGTACTACTTCTGAAGTGGTGTGCAATTTCATCAAAGAAAACATCTTGGTAAGGTATGGTGTACCAAACAAGATTGTGATAGATAATGCTTCCAACTTTTCTTCGATTGAGATGATGGATTTTTGTTATGGATATGACATCTCTCTGGCTCACTCTTCAGATTACTATCCTAAGGAAATGGACAAGCATAATCCACTAATAAAAATCTAGTGACCATAATAAGGAAATTAGTCAATGAGTCTCAATGAAACTGGCACAAGAAACTCTATGATGCTCTTTGGGAAGATAGGATCACACCTAAGAGATCCATTGGGATGTCTCATTTTCAGGTAGTATATGGAGTAGAAGCTCAATTGCCAGTAACAGTGGAGCTGTCAGCCTTGCATCTAATGAGGGCCATTGAGGATACCAGTTTCAATGACGCTTTGGATAAAAGAATAATTTATCTGCAAAAATTGAATGAGGACAGAATAGATGTTGCTGATAGGATATCTGCTCAACCAGCAAAAATTTAAAGTCCTATTCGACAAGAAAGCCAAGTTGAGATATTTCCAAGTTGGAGACATCTATTTTACTATGGGATAAAAGGCATGAACCTCGTGGTAGCCATGGCAAGTTTTATTCCCTTTGGCTCGGACCTTTCAAGATCAGGCACTTTACTGGGTAAGAATTCTTTTTACCTTGATTATATGGATGGTTCTTCTCTCCCACTTCCTTATAGTGGGTAGTACCTAAAATTGTTCAAGTCATAGGTGATTAGGGAGTCCTTTGTATATTCTGTACAAGCGTTTTGTTTTTCTTTCCCTTTGTTTTGGTGTGTTGTCCTCTGTATTGGTTTGATTCGATGACTCCGTTTCCCAATGGATAAGGTACTGGTCTGCTTCCCTGAGTTTTTCTAAGTTCTTGCCTTGTCTCATTCCTTGAATCATATGCCAAGTCATCCCCAGAAGGAGCCAGCTGTTGTTCACTCAAAATTCTCCTGCTCTGAAGAAAGTTGAAAATTTAAATTTTTGAGTTTAAGTGTTTTCTATGTTATCCTGGTAATGTGAAATTCCAAAGGAAATTAAAAAAACAAATCTACGTTTTTGGGTCATTTTGTGTGTTTTTTCAGGCCTGTCGGACATTCGCGTCCTGCGTGTCCCAGGTTCAATTCAGGCTTTATGTTCCCTGATCAGCCTAGTTCACCCGAAGTCAGTTCTTTCCGGGCCTATCGGAAATTTTTTTCCCAAATGTCCCAAGATAGTCTGGATCCAATTGTTCCCTTTTTCGTCTGACTCAGCCGAGTCACGTACTCCGCGTATTTTTGTCCCGCGTGTCCCTGGTTCATTTGTGCGTCTTTTCCCTGCTTCACCCGAATCGGCCGAACCGCGTACTTCGCGCTTTCACATCCCGCATGTCCCAGGTTCATTTGTGCATCTTTTCCACACTTTTCCCGAATCGACCGAGCCACGTACTTCGCGCTTTCCGCGTCCCACATGTCCCAAATGAACCAAGTGTCATTCGTGCTAATTTTTCCCACTCTACTCGAATATCTTGCTTATTCAATTTGGTAGGTATGTATTAAATACGCATTCATTGCCTTTCTATCTGCTAAATGGCTATATAACGATGTGGACCCCCTATGTGTTTTACACACTGCTTCCCTGCTATATTTTTCTCGAACCTTTACAATCTAAATTCTTGCGCGCATATCTATTTTCCTCTGCAATTCCTTCCCAAGTCTAGCTTGCAGCTCTGCCCTCTGAATTACTACCAACATGAAGATCAAATTTCAGGGGCAAGAACAAATCTCACCACTAGAGTCCGCCATTCCTGATATCGGGGACAATGATGTTCGCCATCTTAACTTTAGTGATTTTTGGTCGAGGATGACAGACGCAAACCCTACGCCAATGGCACGGATGATTCATGACAATGGTTTGGTTTTCGCTGGTGGTTTCCCAATCTCTGTGCAATGTGTAGATATAATGTTTTCATGCGGAGCTCATTTCAACCCTGATTTGAGTGAATTGACCAATATACATGTGGCAGAGCTCATAGCCGAGGCATTGAAGAGATGCCAGGCAGCGGATTTTGAAGTCAATGAGGATCCTCCAAAAATGGATAATGCTACCTAGTCTGTCTTCTCCTTATTCAAGCTCAGGCTTCTCTTCCTATTCTTTTTCTCAGATTTATTGTAAGGCACGGGTGGCGAGGTATTGTGATTGGAAATCCTTAACTAGGGATCATTTAGTCTATCCAAGAAGTAGTTACCGAGCATATTTCAACTGAAGAATTGTTAAACTATCATAATGGCCTACTGGCTTGCCATTATTGAAGCTTACCCTCTAAGAACTTGAGCTTCCATTTTCTGAAAGTGCCCACTTATCAATATGGTGTGCGAAAGAACCCAAAATATCAGACTGGGCTTTTCCATTCTTCAGTCTATCTGAATCTCTTTTATCCCTAGCTTTTCAATTTACATCTTGTTAAGATCATTTGTCTATATTATATTAAGAAGCTGATGTACATTCTTGCAGATGTTATTGATAGGAACTGGTTGTGGATTTTCAAATTCATCTTATTAGTATGCCCACAAAGATGATCTTGTTTCAATTCACTACTGCCTTCGCAGTGCACCCTAGAATTACTCTGTCAATCTATAATTTCTAAATGGTGTCTTTCTACTCGTTCACCATTTTCTAATTCCTCGGTCCTTCTTGTAATTGATGATCACTTATAGAAAACACTTTCGTAAATATCCAAGTTCCACAAGAAAGTCATAATTTTGTACTACGGTGCTAAATGGTATCCGTTTCTGAATAAGGGAACCTCTCCCATTAAAGAGGAGGGACTTACTTGTCCCCTGACTGCACCTCTTCGTGAAGCTTCCTATGCTGACTGACCAAAAATCCCAAGGTGTGCTCTGATACACATTACTGCAGCCTTAATTGAGAAAAATTCACCCAAAGCACCTGCAAGGGTACTAGAAGATCCCTACTGGTTCTGTCATCTTGTTCAAGGAGTTAGCATGATTAAACCGATATTCCAGATCCACACCAGTTAACCAAGTATATTACATAACATAAAACAGATCTAGATCTGTAACCATTACGCATGAATACTCAAAAAGAACCAAGATTAACTTTACCATACATGAACCAGTAAAAAATGTGTCATTGCAAGCAGATATCCAACCACAAATATCCATTATCATTAATTGTTGTAGATACACAAAGACTATTGGGTTGACTCTGCCGATGATCATAATCACTCGAAGGAGTCATTGTGGTAGGTTCTCTCATACAACTCATCAACATAACTCAGCTTGTACCAAAAACATGAAGAACTCAAGTCTGACAACCGTACAGATCAATACTCATATGAGTATGATAATGTGGGTGGGGACTTTCCCTTGGACCACCCATGCATTGGTTTAAAAAATATAATAGATGATCTGGCTGATATCCATGGCACCAGTACATAATAAATACGAGAGCACTGAAAGATCGCTAGTAATAGATTATCTAATAATATAACTGAAAACATAGGATCCTACTTAATAGAATCCAAAAATCCTGCATGGCGATTGATCTTCTACTCATCCAAAATAGCCTTTTCATGCTCCTTAAGTTTTCTACAAAACGTGCACTGCACTCCATGTCTACAATTAGCCTCAATTTGCAAAATGGCTAAGTCCTTATCTCAAATCTTCCTAGGCATTCCCTGTTCCAATATAGTTCCGCGCACGTTCATGCACCCTATGCCCGCATACCCAATATTTTTGTGCCTTCATACTTAGATTGTCTTCCATCAACCCAACATTACCCCACACTAAATTCATTTCTTCCCCAACAATGGGTAGTTGTACTTATCTCTCCAAGAAAAAATAAGGAATGAAAGAATAAATGAATTACTGCACAAAAAGAATGAAACATTGCTCGGTGCTCTGTTCTTCTACAGGAAGGATCAACTATGGATATTTATTCTTAATTTATGCCTCTAATGCATTCCAATCACTTAGCGTATTAGTTCTCTGTCTCTTGGTCCTCTTTCCCCACCTGCTTCTTCCTCCTCCTCTTTTGCATGGGTGCAACCTCTTGTCGATAGTAGGAAGAGAAAATCTTCCTCTCGGAGCTCAGGGCCAAATTTTGATGTTGTGGCAGCTTTGTTAGGCACTACTCCTCCTTCTCGCACCAAAAAAGCTAGAATCACATGTTGTTGCAGACTCACAGCACCCCTGGATGCAGATCAGGCTTCTAGGTTGATCACTCTAGCATCCAGTGTGATTGCACAACATGGAAACCTCTCTCCAAGTGTGGGGACTTGTGAAACTGAGAGAGGAATCTCCATATTAGACTGGTTCCTGCTCCTAAACTACCTGCCACAAGCTATTCCAGTGCAGGCAAGCTAATCTAATCCTAATCTAACCGTGCCAAGGAGACAGAGAGAGAGAGAGAGAGAGAAGGGAAAAATAGCAAAAGCCTACACTAAAACGGTGATACACCAGAGAAGGAGAATGTTGAACCTCTATCAAAACTGCCATGGGACAAAGAGAGGTGAGCCATTGGGAAGGATGGACAGATGCATCACAGGCCCAAGGATAGATTTCACACAGAAAATGTCCCAAAACTCCATGAACATAGCTCCATACCTGCAATGAACATTTAGACATGCAAAGATACCTGCAAATGAAGAGAGGCAAGGAGAGAACAAGCAAAGAACGAGCAGAGGATGGATAGATGCATCACAGAACACATTTTTTGTTGCTCCAGAAGTTTGCACAGAACATCATTCCATTAGTAAAAGGCAAAAAACTCCATTACAGAGTCAGTGAGGAGGTTCGAACTCCATTTTCAACCCTAGAGAAGAAAAGAAGGGAGGGCAGAGCTGAAAGATATGAACAACTTGTTCTATCTCATTTAAAATGAGCCAAATCTGGCTTTATACAATGCATGGGTCGAGCCCAGGAGACAGAAATGTAGGAAAACATGTAGAGCCCATTCTTCCTCGACTGTAGGGATGCATTAAAACAGCATGGGGGACCTTACCAACCCATACCCTGTTATCTCTAACCAGATTTACAGGAGAATGTGACCCATTCTGCATTAAATCTGGTCGCTGAAATGTCACTTCTGGCCATTATCATGTGCCAGAGACGTTTTCTCAATTTTCCCTCTCCAAACTGCATCAAAATTCAATATCAGCCCAAAGAATCATGTAGATTATTTCATACTAGATTTCCATTGATGTCAAGAACGGGAAAATCTGAGCTATTGGTCAAAAGATATGATGATCTGAAGATTTAGGGCACAAAACAGGCAGCAAAATGCGAATTTGAAAATATTTTCCCGCACTCTCGCCACCTGGATGACACGTGTCAGAATGCTGATTGGATAAGTGAGGTCTCCCAGCTCTGCTGTCGGGTTCGGGATTCTCCTCTTGAAATTTGCATCGGGTTTGGGATTTTGGAACATTTTCGACATGTCTTCCTTCCATGCTTTTCCGCCACTTGTTTCACGTGGCATGCATTGATTGGTCGACAGATTTGCGGGGCAGACCTGTAGTGTGTCGGCTTTTGTGGCCAAAACTCCTACTAAGCATCGGGACTAACTGCCTTCCCAAGCTCTGATTTTCCCTGTCCTCATTGGACACGTGTCCTCCTTTTATTGGCTCGAGTTAGTGCTTGAAACTGCGCCTTTTGACTTTTTTGACCTTTTCCCTTGTGACACGTGTCATGATTTGTTTGGTCCGACGGGCATGCAACATATTCTTTCGCGCCCTGTTGCGTCTTTTAGTCCCTGCATGTCTCAGTGCTGTTTGGGACAGAAACCTATGATCCGCGCCGAAATGGGCTTCCTTGTGCCTCACTTGCCGATGACACATGGCGCACTCTGATCGACTTTCAGCTTTCTCGGCTATCCGCGCCCTTCGCGTCCCGGGTTTGTCCCAACTGCTCCGTCATATTCCTTGGTGAGGACACATGGCAGCTTCTCATTGGGTCCTCGGCCCTGCCGGCTCCTTCGCGTCCTTCGCGTCCATTTGTCCCGGATGTCCCAAACCGTTTGGGACAAAAACCTCCGATCCGCCCGAAATGGGCTTCCTTGTCCCTCTTTGCGTTGGACACGTGGCAAGATTTGATTGGCTTTCGGCTCCTTCGGCTTTTCGCGTCCCACGCGTCCATTTGTCCCAGATGTCCCAATTGCTTTTGACTGCCTCAACTCTTTTTCACCCGGGTTCGGCCGGTTCGCGCCTTTTTGGCCCGGATGTCCCGAGCAACACTTAGCCAATTTTTCTTCCTCTTTCAAGCCTGATCCGGCTAGTTCGCTGCCCTCCGCGTACATTTTGTCCCACTTGTCCCTGGTGTTATCGCGGACCACCTAGAGGCGTTTCGGCCGAACCGCACCTTGGTGTCGCCAGATGTCCCAACTATGCTCCTAGGACAAAGACTTAGCCAATTTTCACCATTTTTCCTGGATCAACTTCTTGTCTTCTGCAACCTTTGTTCCCGCATTTTCCCAGAGCTTTCTCTTCTCCTACTCTGGATAGGGGACTTAGAAAAAATATCTTAGAGAACCTCTAGCAATGTGATGTTTGGCTCTAAATCAATCAATGTGCCTGGGACTTGAAGAATTCTGATGCATGTTATCAACAAGTACCCAGGGGGGGTGAAATTTTTGACAACAGTTTGGCGACTCAGCGGGGTCATCTGCCTGCTAGATGAAGTTACCAGTTGCCTGAAGCATCCATTGGGCATGGAGTTATGAGTTGCAAGCCTGAAACTGATCTGAACTTGAAAACCTCCCCTCTAAGCCACTTGGAAACCCACCGGGCATGGAGTTGTTCTCACCAAAATGCCATTGAAACGAACTGTGCCAGAGTAAAACCAGCAACACCAAAACTATGTACAAAACTGAAAATCATACATGCCCCAAATGGAACATGCCAGAGTGTGCACGAGCACTTCTTCTACTGAAAGTAAACCTAGCTACTCTACTCTAGCTAGAAGCAAAGGCAAGCTAAACAAACCCTGCAACTGGTTGTGAGAAATAGCTTCCTTTCTTCAAAATTGGCAGCCATGCAATTTATTTGGCATTGAACATGGCTAATTGGATGGATGGAAAATCAACAAGAAGCTGGTCTTCTATCCAAATCATCAAGGTATCAACTGAAGGCAGATTCAATACCTCTTTTAGTTGCTCTGCATTTGGATTGGAGAGGTATGACAGCTGATCCTTGGTTCTTTGTAGCTCATCCTCATGCTCAGAAGCAAGCATGATTGGTTGTGACTTCTCCTTTGGCTCTAATGAAGCCAAATACCTTATTGGGCAAGGTATGAATCCGTTTGATATGCCCATAGCTCTGATTTTCAACTCCAAAAATGGATTCCTCTTTTAGACCCTCCTGAATGGATGATGTGGAAGAAATGGTGGGATTCCTTCTGTCCTTTCTCTTCCTCCGATAAAGAAACATGGAAGATTTAACTCTTCCAATCTTGATTCCCAAGAGCTTGCTATAAGATGCAGGCTACTACAAAAGAATACTCCTCCTCCATGGCAGTGGACTCTTGTGTTTGGAAGGTGGATGATGAAAGAGAGAAAGGTAGAAAGCTCAACCGGTCTCTTCTTCATCAAAAACAGTCCTCCAAATTAGACAGGTAAACTGCCTCATTGTTGTCCCGCTGTTCAAATGTTCAACTTCCTCCATGGTGTCCTCTTGATCTACAACTTGACCACCATGGTTTCCTTCACTCTCCAATATTGAGTTTGAGAGATCAAACTCCTCTTCAATACTAAGAACTTGAGAGAGATGAAGTGGGAAGAAGAACTGAAGGTTCTTCCTATAGCCCTGCTTTGTGCTCCAAAGCCCTTGGATCTGCGCTTTTCTCCTCCACAACTAGATTGTGCTCCTCCTCTTTTGGATCTAAAGCAGCTTCTCCTTTCTCAAATTTTTGAAGACAATCTTGCTCTTGATTGAACTCCTCCTCCAGCATGAAGTTTCTCAAATCAAACTCTTCAATTCTACTGCTCTAGGGGACAAGTTGGGACTGCAAGATCTTCTTCTGAGCTTTCTTCCTTTATGGCTGATTGTGCAACTTGAATTGAATCAGCATTCCCTTCAAATAGAGTGCCAACATGGACACTACTTTCTGGGCAAAATGACTGATGATCTGCTTCTTCTTTTTGCTCTTCTTCTGCTGCCACAAAATCAGTCTTAACCACCATTTTTTCAACCTTAGCCTCTTCTGTAGGTTTAACCATCAAGGGGATCTTTGTCATCCCAAACTTGGCAGCCCAAACCTTCAAGTCGTCTGTTATTTCTTTTCTATTGGGCTCCTCTCCTTGCTGTCCTTCATGGACTGATTTTTGCAAGTTCTTATTCCCCACATGGAATTGGGAATGCCAAAGGAGGGATAGGTTGAAACTCCATTAATTTGGCAATTTTTCGTGGCGGTGGAGTAGGTGAAAACCTCTTGTTTCTTTGGAGGAGGGGGGTGTTTCTGTTAGCTCTTGTGGAGGGGATGGTTGTTTGGAAGAAAAAGGGACAAGAAGGATCAAGGTGAGGTGGAAGACTGAGGAGGTGGAGAAATGGATTCAACACTTGGGACAACAGATGGAGAGTTTAAAGCTTGACACTGCTGAGATGAAACAGATTGGGAAAGAGGAAAAGAAAAGGCATGAGAAGGTGTGCTTACCCGTTGACAAGGTTGCTGAATACTTCTCTCATATACCTCTATTCCTTCAATCCACCTTGTAAGCAATGGCAGCGTTGCAATCATGAAGTCCAACTTATCTTGAGGGCTGTAATGCCTTGGAAAAGGTCCCACCCATGGACAAGGTGCTCTGCAACTGATTCCAAATGCTTTCATCTGTGCCTGAGCCCTGGACTGCACTATGTTTACCTCCATCTTTTGGATTTTCTCCAACAGACCAGCATCTTGCATCTGATTGTCTTCATTATATGCATACTCTTGCTCTTGGAAAGCTCCATAGCCAAACTGACTTTGGCATTGCTGCTCATATGGGTATGCATACTGATCTTGAATCTGCTCAAAATGCTGATTTGGAGGATTTGTAAAACATGTTGGAGGTGGAATATACTGCTGTTGTTGATGTGAATTCCATGATGGAAATGAAGTCATGATTGCACAACCTCATGGAATGGAAAAGAATGAAAGAGATGGAAAGAAGGGTGAATGGGAATGGATGGAAAATGGGTCTGCAACTTCAGAAATGGGTTGTTGATCAGATGGAGTCGCCAGATGTGTTTGCAAGTGCCTCCAAAGGCTGAAATCTTCATAGGAACACACCAACCTGCAAAAGATGAAGTGGAAGACCTCTAAGGTCCCACCGGGCGTGCCAGAACTGTTGATGGTCGCACGGCGGCTTAATATTTTTTGTTTGATAATGAGACACCTCTGAAAGATGAAACTCTAACTTTTGTGATGTCCCACCGGGCGTGCCAAAACTGTTGTTGCAGACTCACAGCACCCCTGGATGCAGATCAGGCTTCTAGGTTGATCACTCTAGCATCCAGTGTGATTGCACAACATGGAAACCTCTCTCCAAGTGTGGGGACTTGTGAAAATGAGAGAGGAATCTCCAGATTAGACTGGTTCCTGCTCCTAAACTACCTGCCACAAGATATTCCAATGCAGGAAAGCTAATCTAATCCTAATCTAACCGTGCCAAGGAGACAGAGAGAGAGAGAGAAGGGAAAAACGAAAAAAGCCTACACTAAAACGGTGATACACCAGAGAAGGAGAATGTTGAACCTCTATCAAAACTGCCATGGGACAAAGAGAGGTGAGCAATGGGAAGGATGGACAGATGCATCACAGGCCCAAGGATAGATTTCACACAGAAAGTGTCCCAAAACTCCATGAACACAGCTCCAGACCTACAATGAACGTTCAAACGTGCACAAATACCTGTAATGAAGAGAGGCAAGAAGAAAACAAGTAAAGAACGAGCAAGGATGGACAAATGCATCACAAAACATGTTTTTTTTGCTCCAGAAGTTTGCACAGAACATCATTTCATTAGTAAAAGGCAAAAAATGCCATTACAGAGCAAGGAGGAGGTTCGAACTCCATTTTCAACCCTGGAGAAGAAAAGAAGGGAGGGCAGAGCAGAAGAATGAACAACTTGTTCTATTTTTCAAAATGAGCCAAATATGGCTTTTACATTGCATGGGTCGAGCCCAGGAGACAGAAACGTACAAAAACATGAGAGCCCATCCATCCTCGACTGCACATGCATTAAAATAACATGGGGAACCTTACAAACCCATACCCCGCCATCTTTGACCGATTTGGAGGAGAATGCGACCCATTCTGCATTAATTCTGGTTGCTGGAATGTCACTTCTGGTCATGAACACGCGTCAGAGCCGTTTCTTGATTTTATCTCTCCAGACTGCACCAAAATGCAAGATTGATCCCAGAATCATGTAGAGAATTTCAACAGCTTTCCGTTGATATAAAGAACATGCAAATCCGAGCTCTGGATCAAAATATATGTCGATCTGAAGATTTAGGGCACATAATAGACCAAAACGGATTTTGAAATCTTTTCCCGCACTTCGCCACCTGGACGACACGTGGCAGGCTCTGATTGGATACGTAATTCTCTCTCCTCTGCTCACCCGCGGGTTTTCCCTTGAAATTTTTCCCTTTTGTGATTTTGGAACATTTTCCACCTTTTCTCCCGCGCTCCCGCCACTGGGGACACGTGGAATGCATTGATTGGTCGACAGGGGTGCGGGGTCTTCCTTTACTTTTAGCTTTTCGGCCAAAACTCTTGCTAAATTTTTTAACTCCTCCCCGAGCTCCACACTTCACTGCTCCATTGGACACGTGTCCAATTCCTATTGGCTCGGGCTAACCCAGCAAACCTCGCCCTTTGACTTTTGGACCTTTCTCCTTGTGACACGTGTCATGATTTGATTGGTCCGCGGGCCTGCCGGCTCTTTCGTGCCCTTCGCATCTTTTTGTCCCGGATGTCCCAAACCGTTTGGGACATAAAATTCTGATCCGCCCGAAATGGGCTTCCTCATCCCTCATTTGCCGATGACGTGGCACAATCTGATTGGCTCTCAGCTTTTTCGGCTATCCGCGTCCCTCGCGTCCCTGCGGCCCGGATGTCCCAGTGCTGTCTGGGACAAAAACTTCCGATCCGCCCGAAATGGGCTTCCTTGTTCTTCATTCGGACGGTGACACATGTCGCATTTCCATTCACTTTCAGCTTTTTCGGCTATCAGCATCCCTCGCGTCCCTGCGGCCCGGATGTCCCAGTGCTGTTTGGGACAAAAACTTCCGGTTCGCCCGATTCGGCCGGTTTGCGTACCTTTGTCCCACTTGTCCCAAACTGTTTCAGACGAAAGTTCTCCTTTTCGACCGATTCGGGCGGTTCGCGTCCTCACGACCCAGATGTCCCAGACTAAACTTGGCGATCTCTTCCACTTTCGGCCGGCTCGCCCTTTCACGTCCCGCGCGTCCCAACGGCCCGAATGTCCCAGTACGAAAGTCCTCCTTTTCGGCCGATTCGGGCGGTTCGCGTCCTCACGGCCCAGATGTCCCAGACTGTTCTGCTCAGTAGTCGATTTTTGCTTCTTTCTTCGGCCGGATCGGCTTTCCGCGTCCGCCGCATACTCCTGTCCCAGATGTCCCTTTGCTTCGCGGGCCGCCTGGAGGCTTTTTGGCCGATTCGCGCCCAGATGTCCCAAATGTCCCGGCTGTTGCAAAGACTAGGACTTAGCCATTTTTCATGATTTTTTTTGGCCCAAGCTTGATTTTGCAGCCTTTTCACCTTTTCTCAGAACTTGCTCTTTTCAACCTGGACAGGAGAGTTAGAAAATTTTTGAGGGGACCCTAGAAACATGATTTTTTGGCCCTGAATCAATTTATTTGCCTGGGACTAAGTAATTTGATGCATGTTATCAAAAATTACCCTGGGGGGTGAATTTTGGATAACATCACCTCCAGGATAGTGTTTGATGCTTAGGGCCAGCAATTCCTGGAGATAACTGAGCCTATAGTAGATAAACCAGAGCAGGATTTGTAGGCATCTAACCTAGAACTCTCAAGGATTCCTATGGGAGAGTCTACCCCTGAAGGTGAGATCCACAATCTCCAGGAAACGGTCACAAGAGTCATTGGGAGGGTAGGAAAAGGGCAACAAACTATAGAATAGTTGGAAGAACAAGCCCAGATTCTCACAGGTTTTATCAAATCTCTTTTGTCCAAGGACAAAGTTTTGGACCCTACCCCATTGAATACTCTTCCACCACCTGTGATTTTGAGCCAAGATGAGGTACAGAGTATCAAAGATATGCACAAGTATTCCATCTATGGCATAGCTATGGAGGCCATGGTGGAAGATATGCTTGTTGCAGGATTGAACTTCATCAATGAAGCTTTCAAACTCCACGGAAAAGTGAACAACTTGCAACAGAAGCTCTCTTCCACTATTGGGATCATAGATAAAGAGCTTAAACTTTGGAGTAGTTGCATAGTAGACCTCCGCCTCATGGGACAAATAGATGAAAACATTTTATTGGCGAGTAAGGTTTTTGATGATGTAAAGGATAATCTGTCAAAGTCTTGGGTTTACAGCGTGGAGTGGAAGATCAAGGTCCTGGAGGAGGCTTCGGGAGAATTGAAGAATAGCTGGCAGAAGGGTGAGGCTTTCAAAACACTAGTTGTATCTGCTTTCAAAGATATACATTGTCATCTTCAGGATGAGACTTCTGGTGTGCCTCTCTCCCTACAAGAAATCAAAGCTCAATTCAGAGCTTTTGTCAAAGGTAATCTGTTCAAGGAAAGCTCCATTTCCAAAGAGAAAATGAAAGAAATCTGCTCTCTTCAATCTGCCATTGAAGAAGCAAATAAGGACTATCATACTCATGTCGAGTTTGATAAGGAAATGGAGAAGTGCCTCGGATTTTGGACCCAGTCTACAGCCAACACATCAGTCCCTCGTGGCAGAGACATAGCCGAGGTGCTGAAGAGATTCAGACAGTGGATTTTAAAATCAGTAGGTCCCTCCCAGTCATAAGCACCTGTCTTCTTCTCCTAATTCTTCTCTTCTCTTCCCATCCTTTCTCTCGGATTTGTTGTAATAAGTTGGGGTATTGCGATTGGCAACCCTTAACTAATCTTTAGTTAAAAGAAGTAGTTACCGAGAGTAACTGATTTGTAAACTATATAATGGCCTCTCCTCGCCATTTTGAAAGGAAGAACTTGGCTTATTTTCTGAAAGTGTAAATAAACCATAAAGAAATCAATACAGAAGGACTTTTCATTCTTTGTCTATTTGATTTCCTTTTATCCCTAAGCTATTCGTTTAAATCTTGCTAAGATCATTTGTCTATATTATGTTAAGAAGCTTTGTATTCTTGCAGATGTTATTTACAGAACTTTGTGTCTTTCAAATTTCATCTTACTAATATGATGCAAATATCTTGTTTCAATTCACTGTACCTTCGCATACATAAAGAATTACTCTGTCATCTATAGTTCTGAATGGTTTTTTTCTGCTCGTTCTCATTTTCTCATTCCTCAGTCCTTTTGTAGTTGATGATCCTAAAACAAAACACTTTCATAATATCCAAGTTCCACAAGAAAATCATGTTTTGTATATGTGTAAATAGGTTCGTTTCTGAATAAGGGAACCTCTCCCATTAAAGAGGAGGGACTTCTTGTCCCCTGACTGTTGCTCTTCGTGAAGTTCTTTTTGATGACCAACACTATGCTAGCTAACAACACTTCTCTTACATCAACCTGAAGTTTATGCTTTATGGTTACGTTTATCATATTCATTCATGTGAAATCCAATTTTAGGAAATTTAATCTACCAAATAGATTTTTGTTGTATGAATAGGTTCACTATCTTTGTACAAAGTTTCTTCGTTGTTTTTATATTTTTTGTCGATTGCATTTTTGAGACATTGAATGTCTATCTGATGCATATTAAATTGCTACAAAAACTGCAGGGAAAACTAATTTGTTCTACCTTCCCATGGATAAAAGCTTGCATCGCCCAACTCCTACGAAGGGTGGGTTTTTTAGGTATTCAACATTACTTTCCCAAGATGAATTACCTGAAGAAGTGTACTCCTTAGATGATTACAACTTCTCAGAATTTGTTCAAAGTACCCAAGGGGACAATGAACGAGTGTGGTCATAACTTCTAGAGAAAATTCTGTTCTCAAAGAATCCTACTTCTCACCGAAATCAACACCACAATATGAACCTGGCCTCTATCAATCAAGAAGAAATTGGAGTGAAGCAACCTGATGTTATTGAAAAATCAATTTTTCTGACCGACGACAAAAGAGTAGAGTACGTTGGAACATTGCCAGACACTTCTATTCTTATTTAAGCAAAGCGTATTGAAAGAGATACGCAAACCAATGGCAGTGCAATGAAAAAAGCCATTTCATCTACTAAAAAATGGAAAATAGTACAAAATTATTGCTCTAGTCATGGTGTTGATCGTACTGCAAAACCAATGTCGAGATCGATGGGAGCATGTTTTTCTTGATTTTAAAAGAATCTGAGATTATGAATCACATATTCCATCAGGCCATGATAGTTAGTGGAATATGACAACCTGAGAGAGAATTGATAGAAAGCTTCCAGCAAATTATGCAAAAGAAATTTTTGATGCAATGGAGGTAAAATTTTGGTGCTGATCGAGCAATTAACCCTGGAAATATAACCATTGATTCTTCAGACAAAAAACTATGTATTTCAGGAGGATTCTCACTCACCAAATGAAGATTTCCAAGGGAAAGAATGTCCAAGCCAAATGAAGAGTCCCAGTGAAGGGGATAACCAAACTACTGGCAAAAAACGAAAATCAACCAGCAAAACAAGTACTATAAAGGATACATTTGCTAAAAATAATAAGATGATAATTTCTACTTTGCAGATGGATGAAGAGGGGCGTATGAAACACCATGAAATGGATTGTGTTTTGATTGAAGGAGCGTCACAAAAAAGATTGTGTTTTGATTGAACAAACGCATACAAAAGGAAGAGTTAAATGAAGAGAGGCTGATCAAAATTGAAGAACAAAAAATCAATGTGCAGTTGAACTTAGTTTCAGCTTTAACTTCCATTGGACAAGCAATGATGAAGATTAGTGATTCATTTTGAAATGAGGCAACTCTTCAAGTTATCTTGAGAACAGTATACATGCAACTTTTGTTGTTTTGTTTCCTTTATGTAATCCTTATGGCATTGATAATAAAACTTTGTGATCTTCAAAGTCCAATTTGTTCCAATGATTTTAAATCTCAAGTTCTTCTTTTATATGCATTACCTATAGAAGGAGGGTGTTGAAGATAATAGAACATTTGTGAAGTCTGATTTTCATACAAGGAATAATGAGGCAAGTGTTTGTATTATTGTAGATTAATGAATGAATGTGGAGTTTCTACATTTGTGATCTATATCAAGGATGCTATTTCCAGGCTCCTCCTACTTGATCTGTCACTACAATATTGAACTATTACTAAAATATTGAGCTATTGTTGTACATCTATCCCAGCTGTACATCCTACTGATCAGTTTCGACGCTAGAACATGAATGTTGCCACATTCTTTTTTCTCCATGATTGGATATTGTTAGATATTGGCAAAAGGATGGATAAGACATATATACAAACCTTAAATGCTTCACTCTATTGGAACAACACCAGCCTCTTATCAAAGACTATAAATGGGTACTGGAGTAGGAATAATGTTCTGCAATAATGGATAAGGTAAATAGAAAGAAATCCCCTTGTGGGTTTCCACCAGAGGGTCCCATGCCTTGAATTGCTGTCCGGCTTGGTAGGTGATCTTAAAAATAACATCTAGCTCTTGAAAAAAGTTGGCCATTTTGGCTATGTCCAGCTAGCTTTATCATTCAACCATCATCTGGAAATTTGAAATGTTGCATTATTTTTTTAAATGGAATAAATGATGTGTCAATTAATTTCAAGACTTCAGGATAGCAAGAAGTATTCTTAAATACCATTTTCTGTTTTATTAGATATCATGATTGTAAGTTTGCATAGGGAGGTGAGTTTCTGAGACATTTAAGGATGAGAGAGATGCTAGTTCGATTTTTTCTTCCTTTCATGCTATTTTGGGCTCTATATATTTCAGTCTATTGGTTACTAGCAATAAGCTTTCTTTTGAGAAAAAAAATGGTTACTTCTTATTCATGATACTAAAAACACACGCCTAGAATTATTTTGAATTTTCTGCTCTTTAGGTTATCCTTGCAGTTCGTGTGAGTTTGATTTTTCATTTTACTCAGTTTTCTGAATCCCTTCCATGAGTTTTAATAGTTGCCTTGTTAGATTTAATTCTTTTAAAAGCTTCAGGTACATTGATTTTTCAACTATAATCTGATGGAAAATGGGATGGATAAGAAGAAATCAATTTGAGTTCAAAAACACTTGTGTAAGCATTTTTCCAGAGTAAAAACTGCAAGATTTGAGAATGATGGACTTCCATTAAATGGAAAAATGGGTGGATAAGAAGAATAGATCGAGTTCAAAAGCACTTGTGAATGCATATTTCTGGAGGAAAAACTGCAAGATTAGAGGATGATGGCCTTCCATTTGATTGATTTATTATTTACATTAATGTTTAGCTGCTTGGCTTGTTACTCAGGATTTATAATTATTAGAATTTTTTTGACATGTTTCATTGTCTGTAGCCAATTACCATAGTATTTATTAAGGTATTCTAGTATTGTTTCTCTGCAACTATAGTTACTTCTCATATATCTACATACATTGTTAACAATTACCATCTTGTAGAAAAAGTGGCTACACCAACAACATATTCAGAAAAAGCGACTCTATACCAACATCTCGAGTTTAATATCATTAGATGTTGAGAAGTAATCCACATAATTTATTACTTGTTTCTTTATCAAGTCTAGCATATTTCTGGAGGAAAAACTGCAAGATTAGAGGATGATGCCTTCCATTTGATTGATTTATTATTTACATTAATGTTTAGCTGCTTGGCTTGTTACTCAGGATTTATAATTATTAGAATTTTTTTGACAATGTTTGAATTGTCTGTAGCCAATTGACCATACGTATTTATCCCAAGTATTCTAGTATCGTTTCGCTGCATACTATAGTTACTTGTCATATATGGGACATGACATTTTAACAATTACCATCTTGCAGAAAAAGTGGCTACACCAACAACAGTATTCAGAAAAAGCGACTCTATACCAACATCTCGAGTTTAATATCATTAGATGTTGAGAAGTAATCCACATAATTTATACTTGTTTCTATATCAAGTGCTAGGATTGGAAATCTATTTTGCTGGTAGTCCTGAAATCATATTCAGGCACATTTAAAATGATGCAATAGTTGAAAGCTACACTTCTAGAAAAATGCCATTTGGGGATACTGATTTGATTGCATGTGTTGTTTATAATATGAAAGATCGGTGCCTAAACATTGGGAATGCTTATTTACCATATTTGAATCCCAAATTTTATTGTTTTGCATACTTATTTGAATTGGGACTTGACTTTTAATATGTGATTAAATAGCCAAATAAAGTTTTAAGGAACTAAATTGTGATTACTAGCTGCTATAGCTTTATTTGTATGTGCTTAGGAACTGTGATTACTTGGAGTTTTCATAGAATCCATTTGAAGCTAACTTTAAGATGCCACTCCTCTCAGTTGTATGGCTGCAAATTGTATATTGACTAAAGCTCTTTTTTGTAGGGAGGAGTACACATTTCAAGTATTTTTATATTCCTATTTGTAAGAGGCATTCTTCAATTGCACAATGGACTCATCATGCAAGGCAAAAAATGAAATTCCTACTAGCATGTACAACAACAATTATTCGATTAGCATTGCAAATTTGGAATGATCCTTCAAGACTCAACCAATATTCGACGCATATCAAAGAAGCGTAAGCTACATTCATTTATTCCATCACACTCCACCAATCCAGAGGATGGAAAACATGGATATGGAGACTATTTTAACTACTAGTGGGCAAGAGAATTTGGTTCGTGAAACAGATTTTTCAATTTCTCAATGGAGAGGTAGGATACAAGGAGAATGGTATGTAAAACCTCGTTCCTTGCATTGGTGGAATCACTATATATTTGAAGTTAAATGTGATGATCAATGGTTTCGCAGCATATTTAGGTTGCCTTATGAACTATTTGAATCTCTTTGTGAATCCTTGCATGAAGACCTTAGTCAAGGTGACATACCTTTTTCATTCATCACATCTATAAAGAGTAGAGTGTTTCCTGTTGAAAAACAAGTGGCCATTGCAGTGCTACGACTATCCTCTTGGATGACAATGATAAACATCAGTGAACTTTTTGGGTGTGGAAAGTCAACTATTATAAGAACTCTGAATAAGTTTATTAATGCATTGCAACATCGATTTCATAGGAACATCCAATGGCCCAAAACAATCAATTCGATCTTGAAAGTTTGAAGGAAGGATTTTGCCAAAGACAAGGCTTTCCGAATTGTTGTGGGGTTATAGATGTAACTCACATTCAATTCCGACTTCTAGCGAATGAGTGTTCAGCTGATTGGTATGATAGAGATCACAACTACAGCATGTCCTTATAAGCCATTGTAGATAGCAATACGCGTTTTATAGATGTTTTTACAAGATGGCCTGGTTCTGTTAATGATGCTAGACTATTGTGAAATTCTTCTTTCTTCAAATTGTGTGAAGGTGGACAAAGGTTAAATGGTCATTCCGTTTCCATTGGTTCTTCCAACATGAGAGAGTACATTATAGGTGATGGCGGATATCCATTATTGCCATGGTTAATCACACCTTTCAGTGGATCTTTGACAGCTAGTCAAAGAGAATATAACTTTAAGTTGTCCTCGACACGGTATTTTTGTTGAGTGTGCATTTGGGAGGTTAAAGAATACATGGCGAATCCTACAGTCTAGAATTTTTCAGCCTAATTTACAAATTCTACCGAAAACTATTCTTGTGTGTGTTGCATATTGCATAATATGATGTTAGCTTTAAGTGGAAGATGACCCCAATGGAATTGAAATTGTTGACAATGCAAACTATGTGCATACCAATGAATTGGGAGTTGATCCAGTTGCAACATTTATCTCGAGAAGCCTTAATGGATTTTGTTAATGGTGATGACAATCTTATATGTGTAAGGTATAAGGTCTGAAAATTGTAGTTTTGTCTTCCTTTTACCAAATTTTTAAATTGTTTTTAGTTTAATTACTGACAATGTGTTTATATTGTTACAGACATGAATAGATCAAAAATTAGACATTAAGATTCCAGTTCTAGTGGGATTTTTTAAAGCTTTTCTGATATGAGGGCTTTATGCTCGCTGCTAGATAGTTGCAGGAGTGTCAAAGTTATGGGATTGAAACTCCAAGAGGACCTTGTTTGTGTTGCTTGTCATGCTAGTAGTGCTCTATGAATGTAAAGTTTGTTGTTGCAACTTGAAAGTGGACACTCTGATGGGAGGCATGTAGTAGTATATTTTGGTTAAAGTAGTATAAATTATAGTACATCTCTACAGCAACGGGAAATATGCTTCAGAAAACAAGGGAAATATTGTGGCTCAAATAATGTATTGATACAGGCTTCAATAGATTTTAATTAGTCAGCAATGGAATATAGTTGCATTATCTTGATTTTATCTGCTACATAAATATGGGTTGCAAGTGCTAGGAAGAAAACTCATAAATGAGGCATACTTTTGTTAGGAATGGAGAAGCATGTAAATATCAGCAGTGATGGAAATGAAGGTATGCTGATACTATTAGTAGTTCACATTGTGGGCTGGTAGGTTTACCGCTGTGATGTATTTCTAATGTTAAATGTGGGTACTGGTAATCATGCAAGAAGCAAATGGCCTTGATGGTATCATGGATGTACACACAATTGATACATAGGGAAACATTATGGATATACTCAGACGTTCTTTCTCTCTCCCTTGCTGCCCAGAATTTATCTTCGGATCCTCGATCTTGTGATCTTATTGAAGCCATACATTCTCTCCTGCTGGTCAATTCCATTGTATACAAAATAGGAATCAATGCATCTATCCATGTTACATATTCAATATAGTCTCAATGATCTATAGGGAGAGAAATGACATGGATGTTACGCTCTCAGCTGAAAAGGTTGTGAGAAAAAATCCTACTTTAGATTGCAATTGAGCATATTCATGTTGTTTCTCTCCATGTTACGCTCTCAGTTGAAAGGTTGTGAGAAAACATCCTACTTTACATTGCAATTGAGCGTATTCATGTTGTTTCTCTCCATCTGTCGATTGTGTAAATATCCTGAATGTGTTTGAGAACAACAGGGACAGGGAGTGGGCTTTGATATGACTGGCCTTTAGGCTGAGTGTAGAAATGGTTGGCTGTATAAATGTCCTCTATGTCTTTGAACACAGGGAGAGGGAGGATGCTTTGATAGGTTTGATCTATAGGTCGAGTGCACAAATGGACCGCGGGTTGACTGCATAAACGTACTCAAACACTGCATTTTTATCTGCAAATCATTGACAAGTATACTACGTTTTTATCTGCAAAGCATTGTATTTTTTCTTCAAACACAACCAGCATTTCGAAATCCCTTTTGTGAGATCCAACTGCGCAGACAATGGTTAAAGCGGGTAAAGGCTGAGCCAAAAAACAATTACCATGGGAACATAATCGTGGCAAACAATCCCGAAATTATCTCTGCAGCACCCGCTCTATTTTTTAGGAGCAGTGGGTCCATGGGACCGCTAGGTTAGTAGGCACTCGAGTGAAACATCCCTTGTTGTTTCTAACACCAGAGAAGTTAGCTAGGAAGCTTGTTATGCCAGAAGTGAAACATCCCTTGTTGTTTTTGACACCATCTTTAAATCAGAGGACAAAGATTTAACGTACAAATTTTGAGATGAAATCGGACGGCAAAAAGCAAAGTGCATGTAGTGTGCAGGAAAATGACAGGTCTGCATTGGAGAGCACTTAACCCGATTTGGTGGGTTTTTTCTGCCGCCTCCCCCTTAGTCTTTTATTTAGAGTTTTGGGGCTTGTAGCTCGTGTGAGCTCTAATTCGAGCTGGGTTTCATCGTTCTTGTTTGCTGCTCATTGCTGAAGAAGGAAACTCTAGTTTTCGTACTAAAAAACCCAGCTCCAGCCTACTACAGTCACCATTGAACGGTAAGCTTTATATTTGCTGTAGATCTGTGTTTTGTGTTTGACCCAGATTTTGGGTTTTGTGCATATGAATCTCCATTTTAAAAATCTGGTTTGGCTTTGTCAATGCACTTAGTGCTTTCATCTTTTGCTAATGTGGGTTCGCCATTTACTTTTTTCCTGCGCCCAGATCTGTGCGTTGTTTCATTTTGGGTTCGCTTTGTTTGGAATTTTGTAGATATGTTGCTCTAAGTTGGGTTTCTGAGTAGCATATGCCGTGTACGTCTCGGCTCTCCTTGTAACAGCTCGAGTTCCATGTTACGAGCCGAGTTGTGACTTGTGTTTTTGTTTGCTTTAGCTTTATGTGGGTAGCTCGTTGGCACTGAATGGCCACCATACTTCGTGTGACAGCTCGATTATCTTTTTCCTTTAACTGTGCTCTGTGTTGAAGCTCATAGCTCAACCCTCAATGTTTGCATAGCTCGGTGCAAGATCTGAAGGCTTGCATATTTGTTATTTGGAGCTCTACCGTTTACATCCTCCATTACAGCTCCGCTGGGTGGATTTGAATTGGTTGAGCACCACTGGTCTTTTTACGATGACCCAATACTCCAGAAAAGAAAAGGCTCTTCTCCTACAGGTTCGGGTGAGTTTGAACATGTTCTTGAGCCGAGCGTGAACCTGAAGATGAACCTGAACCTGAACCTGGCTGGGAATTCGTTATTAGAAAGCAATTCACAGTGGATAACGTTGATTTGCAGTTTTGTCCCAGTCCTACTCCTGACAAGGTGAATCAGAAAGCATAGAAAGCATACGCATTTATACCATTGACTACCCTCCACTCAACATGCACCACGAGGGCTCGCAGCCGTCCATGTTTGAACATACCGCTGTGATGCACCCTAGTGGTGCATATTGAGTGGAGGGTATCCCTCTTTGGAACGGGCTACCCATCACTGAAAATGCACCTATGTATGGTGCGACACCCATAAAAACATGCATCCATGACCATTCTTTGCAGATGAGGTGGCAGTAAAAGGACGACCACATAGAGTTGTCGGTGCGGAAATGTTGTCGGAGGTGGGAGCCCAAAGTTTCACCAAATCCTAGCATTCAATACCTTGGGGAGGCCGCTACCCGCCTAAACCGGTTCATCCGGTTTCCCATCCAAAGGACTTAACCAGACGGCGTCCCCTTCCCACAAACAATTTAACATTTTAACGCTGGGTCATATTCACAGAAGCAGCAGAGCAGAACCTGCGCTGGAGGATAATATTCAAGATAAAATAAAAAAAATTCACCTGGAGGAGAAGATTGTTTACACGCATTATTGGATTCACCTGTTTACCAGGTACAATAGGATTTTACCATTACAATATAAGCAATTTTAGTGTTTGTAAACTGTTAGTAATGAATTTTTGTTTACAATATAATTTAGTAATTTTAGTGTTTTTAAACACTGTTACTAATGAATCTTTGTTTAAAATTATGTGGTAAAAATATTGACAAAATGATCTCAATGTCACATATACAAATTGAAAAATTGATTACCATTGAGCAAGACTCTAATTAAATGATGTTTGAGTTTAATGTTTGGTTCAAAATTTAAAATTAGATTATTGGACAATTTTATGGGTAAGCACAAGTTGAACATCTTTAAAATCCACTAACATTGTTCTTATCATCATATCTTGTATGCAAGAACATGTAAGAGTTGTATATTAAGTGTTAGTAGAGGATAAAGAAACAAACTCACTTCCTAATCCAAAGCATTAACCTAAAGTAAACTTTCTATCATCAAGAAAACATTCAAAATTTAGATTTTTGTATGCAATTAGACATAATGAACTTACCGGTATGAAATCAATACCAAAATTATGAGTATCTTTTCTATACTTGAAAAAAAAAATCACTACGTATAAATGCTTCAGTAATGGATTGCCCATAAATTTAGAAATTAGTTAAATCCAATAACAATTGATCTTTTAAACCCAATTTATAAGTTGGAGGATGAAAAAGAGTTCATTTATCACTCTTTTTCATTATAATTAATCTCATTTTTCATAACATTAACCCATTTTTTCCTTAGACTAGCTTACGCGTGATTTCTAGGTTTACTAAGCATACATAACAATGCAAATATATTATTTTCGGTATAAATGTTATTAAAATTTTGAATTCTTTGACTTGAAGCCTTGTGATCGTTCTCTCCTAATTCTAATTCAACATATATTTTCTCTACAATGTTCGACAAGCTCTATTTTTTCCATCTACATCTAGATATATAGTTATAACATTCATATTTGGATTAAACAAATGTTATCACCAATCATGAGTCAGGGGACCACATATCATACTAAATGCATAGTTACATTTTTTAGGGGAAAATGTTTTCCCTCTATTTTAGTGAAAAATAAAGGATTAAACCCACTGTCCACTATTTACCCTTTGTATTTTATGTACGTTATAAACTTTTTATATATGATAATAATTAATTACATTAGTTAAGATGGAAAACACAATCCACTGTCCATAATATATTTTTCGTTAAGATGGAAAACGCAACGTGTTTTTCATCAAGATGGAAAACACACTGTGTTTTTCAGCATGTTGAAAAACACGACGGTTTTCCACATGTTCAGCGTGGCCTATTTGAGTGCCAAGTATTAGTTTGTGTTTGTTTCCATCGATCGAGCCCTAATACACCTAATGTGACAATTAAACATGTATTAGGGATAGATTTCGAATCATTTATACCAATTGAACCCTAATACATGTTAAATTAATGTTAGGTGTTGTATTATAGTTTACGGTGTTGTAATTGTGTTATTTAAGATGACAAGTTAGTGTTTAGGGCATCATATCAATGTTTGGGTGTTTAGGGTATCGTATGATTGTTTAGGATGACACATTAATATTTAGGGCATTCTAATTGTGTTTTGTAAAGTGTCCAATTAGTTTGTAAGGTCTCATTATATTCTTTAGGGTTTCATATCAGGTTTACGGTTGTTTTGTTAATGCTCAAAGTATCTCGATTGTCATTTATGTTATTTAGGTTTACCCATTAGTGTTAAGGTTTTTGTAACAATGTTTGAATGTTTAATATGAGTGCTTATGATATCAAATTATTCTGTAAGGTGTCCTAATTATATTATATACGATGATCCCTTAATGTTTATAGTCTTCTAATAGTGTTTCATATTAGTGTTTATCATGTCTTATAATTTTTTGAGGGTAAAACATTTGTGTTTGTTTGTGTTAAATCATGTTATTTAGAGTAACCCATTAGTGTCCAAGTTTTTGCATCAATTTTTGAGTGTTTAGGATGTCAGACAAGTGTTTAGGGCGTCATATGAGTTAATAGGGTATTAGAATGAGGATTATCATTTTGTATGAGACCATGTGTTTCATTACTGTTTAGGTTATCCTAATTATGAAATAGAGGATGAATCATTTGTGCATAGAGTATCATGACATTATTTAGGGTATCGTATCAGTGTTTAGGGTGTTAAATTAATGTTTAGTGTATCTAAAATATTATATGTGGGGTGACTAATTAGTGTTCAAGTTGTTACAGTATAAGTGTTTAAAGTGTCCAAAATTATACGGCACAAAGATGTCACAAAACATGGCACAAAACAACCTAATAGGGCATGTTCTATGGTTAGTAAATTTAAATAAGTTACATCAGCTCAACTTGTGATGTTGATATATTGTGCTCCACATGTCTTGAACTCTAAAGTGTCATGCGCAAGTGAAATCCCTTAAAATTGTTGTGTTCTAACTACTTGTAAAACACTATGATTGCATTGAAAAAAACAACTATTGACATTGGGAATATTGAACAACAAGGACTTTCTTTCTGAGATATCTCGAAAGTACAGTACCTCAACAATATGTGTATCAAACCCCTTTTCTTCTTCAAATGATAGTAAGAAATGGAGTATGGGGCTTATATTGAATTCTAATAGAATGTGGGAGGATAATGGTTTTAAATGTTTTATAGGCACACGAAGTAACTCCAACCATCATATTTATAGGCATAAGAAGTAACTACAACAGTTGAAGTGGGTCACCTTCTTAATCCTCTTATCTATTTGAATGTGACTCATCACGTTTTGATTGTTGTGTGTTCTCAACCATCATGGTCTTCCTTCTGTGACATACGACATTTAACCAACAAAAAATATGACACTTACATGTCACTTCATCTCATATCTACCCAAGTTTTGAGCAAGTAATCAAAGTTACACTTAAGCCTTTCTAACCCATTGCATGCCCCAGTTTGTAAGATGTTGTAAGTGCATAATACTCCCATTATGATGCACAAGCTTGACCTTTGTGCCATGCTTCAACACTTCTACACCTAGGGAGTAACTCCAACCTTTATGCAAGATGACTACTATATATAAGAACAAAAGGTGCAACCTGTGGTGCTCTTCCTCCTTGTCATAAACATGGAATCCACATCAACAACTTGTCAGGTGGAGAAGGGTTGAGTTTTTTCGAATGCGATGGAAAGTGGGGTGTGTTTTCCACCACGTTGAAAAACACATGGTGTTTTTCAGCAGTTTCAAAACCCTGACCACGTTCTCCAAAAGGCGCAACCCGCCACGCTCTTCCTCCTTGTCGCAAACATGGAATCCACATCAACAACTTGTCAAGTGGAGAAGGGTTGAGATTTTTCCAATGCGATGGAAAGTGGGGTACGTTTTCCGCCACGTTGAAAAACACACAATGTTTTTCAGCAGTTGCAAAACCCCGACCTCGTTCTCCAAAAGGCGCAACCCACGGTGCTCTTTCTCCTTGTCGTAAACATCAAATCCACTTCAACAACTTGTCAGGTGGAGAAGGGTTGAGTTTTTTCCAATGCGATGGAAAGTGGGGTGTGATTTCTGCCACGTTGAAAAACGCACGGTGTTTTTCAGTAGTTTCAAAACCCCGACCACGTTCTCCAAAAGGCACAACCCGCCGCGCTCTTTCTCCGTGTCGTAAACATCGAATCCACATCAACAACTTGTCAGGTGGAGAAGGGTTGAGATTTTTCCAATGCGATGGAAAGTGGGGTGCGTTTTCCGCCACGTTGAAAAACACACGGTGTTTTTCAGCAGTTTCAAAACCCCGACCACATTCTCCAAAAGGCCCAACCCACTGCACTCTTCCTCCTTGTCGCAAACATCGAATCCACATCAACAACTTGTCAGGTGGAGAAGGGTTGTTATTTTTTCAATGCGATGGAAAGTGGGGTGTGATTTCCTCTACGTTGAAAAATGCATGGTGTTTTTTAGCACTTTGAAAATCATGACCCTGTTCACCAAAAGGCGCAACCCGCAGTGCTCTTCCTTCTTGTTGTAAACATTGACTCCACATAAACTACTTGTCAGGTGGAGAAGAGTTCAATTTTTTCAAAGCGATAGAAAGTGGGGTGCGATTTCCGCCACATTGAAAAACACACAGTGTTTTTTCAGCAGTGTGAAAAAACCATTTATACATTTACACCATAACAATTGCATTGAATCTGTATAACATTGCAAATAAAGTATGAGAAGAGAAGTTACACTTGAACCAAAAAAAAACTACTTATCAGGTGGAGTTGGGTTGAATTTTTCCAAAGTGATAAAAAACATGGTGTGTTTTCTGCCATGTTGAAAAACGCACGGTGTTTTTTCAACATTTTGATAAATGCAATCCCATTCTCCAAAAGGTGTAACCCATGGTGCTCATTCTCCTTGTAAAAATTGACTCCACATCAACTAATTATCAAGTGGAAAGAGGTTGAATTTTTCCAAAGCGATGAAAAATAAAGTATGTTTTTCACCACGTTGAAAAATGCACAGTGTTTTTCAACATTTTGAAAATTGTAATCTCGTTCTCCAAAAGGGGTAACCCGTGGTGATTTTCTTTCTCCTTGTAAACATTAACTCCACATCAACTACTTATCAAGTGGAGAGGGGTTGAAGATTTCCAAAGCGATGAAAAACAAAGTGTGTTATTTGCCAAGTTGAAAAACGCACAGTGTTTTTCAGCACTTTGAAAAACGTAATCCCGTTCTCCAAAAGGTGCAACCTGTGGTGTTTTTTCTCCTTGTTGTAAACATTCAATCCACATAAACTAATTATCAGGTGGAGAGGGGTTGAATATTTCTAATGCGATGAAAAATAGACTTTGTTTTCCATCACGTTGAAAAATGCACGGTGTTTTTTAGCATTTAAAAAAATGCAATTCCATTCTCCAAAAGGTACAACCCACGGTGATTTTCCTTCTCCTTGTAAACATTGAATTAAAATAAACTACTTATCAGCTGGAGAGGGGTTGTATATTTCCAAAGAGATGAAAAACAGAGTGTTTTCCGTCACGTTGAAAAACACACGGTGTTTTTCAACATTTTAAAAATCGTAATCCCGTTCTCCAAAAGGTGTAACCCGCGGTGATTTTCCTTCTCCTTTTAAACATTGACTCCACATCAACTACTTGTCAGATGGAGAGGGGTTGAAGTTTTCCAAAGCGATGAAAAACAGAGTGTGTTTTTCGCCACGTTGAAAAATGCACGGTGTTTTTCAACACTTTGAAAAACTCGATCCCGTTCTCCAAAAGGTGCAACCCACGGTGTATTTCCTACTTGTTGTAAACATTGAATCCACATAAACTAATTATTAGGTGGAAAGGGGTTGAATATTTCCAAAGTGATGAAAAACGGAGTGTATTTTCCGCCATGTTGAAAAACACACGGTGTTTTTCAGCATTTAAAAAAATGCAATTCCATTCTCCAAAAGGTACAACCCACGGTGATTTTCCTTCTCCTTGTAAACATTGAATTAAAATAAACTACTTATCAGCTGGAGAGGGGTTGTATATTTCCAAAGAGATGAAAAACAGAGTGTGTTTTCCTTCACGTTGAAAAACACACGGTGTTTTTCAACATTTTAAAAATCGTAATCCCGTTCTCCAAAAGGTGTAACCCGCAGTGATTTTCCTTCTCCTTTTAAACATTGACTCCACATCAACTACTTGTCAGACGGAGAGGGGTTGAAGTTTTCCAAAGCGATGAAAAACATGGTGTGTTTTTCGCCACGTTGAAAAACGCACGGTGTTTTTCAGCACTTTGAAAAACCTGATCCCGTTCTCCAAAAGGTGCAACCCACAGTGTATTTCATACTTGTTGTAAACATTGACTCCACATAAACTAATTATCAGGTGGAGAGGGGTTGAATATTTCCAAAGCAATGAAAAATGAAGTGTGTTTTCCACCACGTTGAAAAACACACGGTGTTTTTCAGTATTTTAAAAAACGTAATCTCGTTCTCCAAAAGGTGCAATCCGCAGTGCTTTTCCTTCTCATTGTAAACATTGATTCCAAATAAACTACTTATCAGGGGAAGAGGGGTTGAATATTTCTAAAGAGATGAAAAACAGAGTGTGTTTTCCGTCACGTTGAAAAACACACGGTGTTTTTCAACATTTTAAAAATCGTAATCCCGTTCTCCAAAAGGTGTAACCCATAGTGATTTTCCTTCTCCTTTTAAACATTGACTCCACATCAATTACTTGTCAGACGGAGAGGGGTTGAAGTTTTCCAAAGTGATGAAAAATAGGGGTGTGTTTTTCGCCACGTTGAAAAACGCACGGTATTTTTCAGCACTTTGAAAAACCTGATCCCGTTCTCCAAAAGGTGCAACCCACGGTGTATTTCCTACTTGTTGTAAACATTGACTCCACATAAACTAATTATCAGGTGGAGAGGGGTTGAATATTTCCAAAGCGATGAAAAACAGAGTGTGTTTTCCGCCACGTTGAAAAACACACGGTGTTTTTCAGCATTTTAAAAAACGCAATCCCGTTCTCCAAAAGGTGCAACCCGCGGTGCTTTTCCTTCTCATTGTAAACATTGACTCCAAATAAACTACTTATCAGGTGGAGAGGGGTTGAATATTTCTAAAGAGATGAACAACAAAGTGTGTTTTCCGTCACGTTGAAAAACACACGGTGTTTTTCAACATTTTAAAAATCGTAATCTCATTCTCCAAAAGGTGTAACCCGTGGTGATTTTCCTTCTCCTTTTAAACATTGAATCCACATCAACTACTTGTCGAATGGAGAGGTGTTGAAGTTTTCCAAAGTGATGAAAAATAGGGTGTGTTTTTTGCCATGTTGAAAAACGCACGGTGTTTTTTCAGCACTTTGAAAAACTCGATCCCGTTCTCCAAAAGGTGCAACCCACAGTGTATTTCCTACTTGTTGTAAACATTGACTCCACATAAACTAATTATCAGGTGGAAAGGGTTGAATATTTCCAAAGAGATGAAATATGGAGTGTGTTTTCTGCCACGTTGAAAAACACACAGTGTTTTTTAGCATTTTAAAAAACGCAATCCCGTTCTCCAAAAGGTGCAACCCGTGGTGCTTTTCCTTCTCCTTATAAACATTAACTCCAAATAAACTACTTATCAGGTGGAGAGGGGTTGAATATTTCCAAAGAGATGAAAAACAGAGTGTTTTCCATCACGTTGAAAAACACCATGTGTTTTTCAACATTTTAAAAAATGCAATCCCGTTCTCCAAAAAGTGTAACCCGCGGTAATTTTCCTTCTCCTTGTAAACATTTACTCCACATCAACGAATTATCAGGTGGAGAGTGGTTTAATTTTTCCAAAGCGATGAAAAACAGGTCGTGTATTCCATCACGTTGAAAAGCGCACGGTGTTTTTCAGCATTTTGAAAATCGCAATCTCATTCTCCAAAAGGTGTAACCCGCGGTGATTTTCCTTCTCCTTGTAAATATTGTGTCCACATCAACTACTTATCAGGTGGAGAGGGATTGAATCTTTCCAAAGCGATGAAAAATAGAGTGTGTTTTGCGCCACGTAGAGTATAACAGTATGTCCATAACCTCATATTGGTGGTGTGCATATATCTACCAATATCTAAAGATGATTTGGAATTTGGCACAAGGAAAGAACTTTAAACTTTTACCATGAACTTCTTTCTGTAGATGTGTGATGTACACACATGACATCAAGGAGTGCAAGAGTTTGAAATCACTTATTAAGAATTATAGGGAATGTAACCTTTCGTGTTTGAGCTAATTATTTGTTCACACATTCTCGATGATCTATGTAGGCTACATATATAGATTTTATAGAGGGGTCCTATTTTCAAATGTATACATTATAGCCTTAGTGATTGATCTCATGGGAATAGGTATTGTACTGACATCCATAATACTTATTAGTTGTTAAATATTGGTAATTGTAATGTTGTGAATGTTTAATGAAAGTTGAAGCTATACAAATTATGTGATATCATACTCTGACTCTCAATTTGGCATATGGGGGCAAGTGCCTTTGCAAAGACAACAATCAGTGTGTGCTGAAGGGGCTTGCCCCTTGGGATGCCACATCGATATGCCCAACTATCATTGCGTGATGAAGGGGCTTGCCCCTTAAGATTCCGCATCGATAGTTGGGCAGTAGACTATGCTGAGCAAAGGTTTTTAAAGTCGCTCGTTGACCTTCCACTCAGAAATGCACCCTTCCGTAATATCACAACTGTCCCTTTTGCAATGGATGGTTGTGATATTATGGGAGGGGTGCATCTTGGGTGAAGGATAGCCGTTGGCATTTATCGATACTTCAATTTTTCATGGTTATTGTGATTATTTTATCATATTGGATGACATATATTTGATTTGACATGTACCATACTAACGTTAATTGTATATTTTTGTTTTGTACTAGTTACTCTTTTGTGTAGTGAATATGAATACCATGAGCCTAATATCTCGCGATCATGTTTGTAAAACAGAGAGATACGAAAATAGGAGTTTCCGCGTAAATTGAAGATGAAGGGTGTTCACATAAAAAGTTTGATAGTTTTTAGCTAAATGTCGCATTCTTTGTCACATTATAGATGACCATATTGTGATATAGTTGTGCACTAGAAGTAGTAGGCAGCTGTATAAATAGTTATTTTCCTTACATTTCAATATTGTGGTTTATACACGTGGCTTTTGAATTAGACAAAAATTCGAATGCTTCCAATGTTTTAAGATGGTATTCATGTTGATGATGAATCACAAGTCAAAATTTATTTTGGTAAGTATGAAATAAGTATTTCATTAATGATACAAAACTACATGTAATAATTTTTAGGATGGGAAGGAGGCCCAAATGGTGATCAATCTTCCCGTCTAAGAGATTACAGAGGAAAAGAGTTAGTTTTCATATGATGACCTAGAATGGACACCAATAGGGGATGAGCCAAGCATCGACATTTGTGCCGCCATACCACTCGCAAGACTACATGCATTTCTAAAGGGGGAAGGTTCTAACGAAAGTTTTGAGACTATCTTTGCTCACACACATCACACATCAACAAATATAGAAAATCCAAAACCACAAACAACCAAGTCATATTCTAGGTTTGGAAATTTGCTAACAAAATATTTTTTTGTACATTCTTTTCGTAAACAGTTGTATAACATTTGATGTTACTATTTTTAATACAACTATTGGTGTTCGTATGGTCCAAGTGACAATAGAAATAAGTTAGTAATAAGTGAAAAAGTGAGTAGGTGTATAATTAAAAGGGGTTGCCAATTTCATTTCAATGTGAAGGTTTTTTATGGGAGACCGACAATGGCGATAATATTATACAACCAACCGTTTCATTGTGATGTAAATGGTGAGTGTTGTCATGGGAAGAATGAAAATACCATTAATTATCCTCGTCTAAATGTTGCCCCGCACTTATTTGATGAATGCAAAACTTATATTGAGAGTCTTTTGTTAACGGGAGTCACTGTGGACATGGTGTACGATAAATATATAGAGGATCCATCAAACGTGGGTATATCGAGCAGGAGAGACAAATACATGACAAGAAAGGATGTGGTGAACGCGTGGAAAAGAGTTCGCTGCAGAAGGTCTCAAAAGCATTCCGATGATGCCATGAGTGTGAACTTATGGCATGCGGAGGAAAGAGACATATTTTTCTACTATCAACGCCCAAATGGAACCACCGTTCCATTCATCACGGGGTTGCAAACACCGTGGATGTGCGAGAGAATGGTTCAACATTTACACAATTCCATAATCTCCATGGACTCGACGTTTGCTACCAAAAAATATGGCGTAAGTAATTGGAATGAATTTTGAAATGATGTGTAATTTACGTATCATTAACATTATTCTTTTTCTATTATATTAAACTCCATGTTACCATTTGATGTCATATTTCTTGCAGTACCAATTATACACATTGCTTGTTTTTTATGAGCACAAAGCAGGGGTACCCATAGCATGGGCCATCTCTTCGAGGAATAAAATCGAAGATATTTACGGGTGGTTGGCGGAAGTCAAAAAACGAGGAAAATGCCTTCGTGCTGATTGGTAGATCAATGCGTTCATTACGGATGATGCATCGGCTGAAATACAAGCCATCAGGTGTGTTTTTAGTTGTCATGTAGTGTTATGCTTATGGCACGTGCGTAGGGCATGGTTGAAAAACGTGCACAAGTATTGTAGCAAAGAGACTAGGTGGAAGATTTTTGAGAGACTAGGTACCATCATGTATGATTCAGAAATTCATCACGAGTACACATTTCGAATCATTGAAGACTTCTTTAATGAATTCAAAGAGGAAACTAAGTTCCTCGAGTACTTCAGGAATACATGGTGTGAGAGCAAAGAACGTGTTGGTGAGTGCAATCCTTTGTGTGTTTCCTTATTAATTATCATCAATTATAATTCTTGTTTTATAATGTTACTGATTTTCAATCTGTGTCGCTTGATAGCTATGTGGGCAACAAATTTTAGAAACTTCTCCCATGTGAATCAAGAAACAAACTCATTTATCGAGTCCTACCATTGTTTTTTGAAGACTAAATACTTGTGTGATAGACAAAAGAAATGTACTCGTCGGATGGACTATTTGTTCTACACACTTGTATACAAGGTGGAGACATTTTACAAACACAAGAGGAAGTTACAAAAATCTGACTTCTTGACCAATTTCAAAAAAGAAAGACATCTATTGACAGTGGTTGAGAGAGCAAAGAGTATTCCTGATACTGATTGCCTTGCAATTGCACCTTATTGCAATCAATTGTGGGTTAGGAGCCAAACAACTAGAAGCTTATGGTATTTGGTAATGAAATGCGGAGCCTTGGACGTTAGCGAATGTGCTTGGGCTATCAGAGGAAACACATGTAAGCACGTGTTGAAGGTGTTGGATTTTCGCAAGCAATATGTGTCGATGTCATCATATCAAGCACCAGAAGTGACAGGTAATTCAATTCCATCATATGTTACTGTTGTATATTGCTAAGCATAAGTCTTAACGAAATAAACATCATGTTGAATTTCTTTTCATTTCACATGCAGGAGACAATACTTATGGGGAGACAAGCAGGGTAAATGAAGACACGTTCCACCACGGCCCCTCTTCATCATATCCAACATCAGAAGTTGAAGGTAATTTAATGTCATTGTATGTGGCAAGTAGTCATATAGATTGCTAAGCATAAGTCGTAACGAAATAAGCATCGTGTTGAATTTCTTTTCATTTCACGTGCAGGAGGCAATACTTATGGGGAGACAAGCAGGGTAAATGAAGACATGTTTTGACATGGCCCCTCGTCATATCCAACATCAGAAGTTGAAGGTAATTTAATGTCATCGTATGTGGCAAGTAGTCATATAGATTGCTAAGCATAAGTCGTAACGAAATAAGCATCGTGTTGAATTTCTTTTCATTTCATGTGCAGGAGGCAATACTTATGGGGAGACAAGCAGGGTAAATGAAGACACATTCCAACACGGCCCCTCTTTGTCGTATCCAACATCAGAAGTTGAAGGTAATTTAATATCATCGTATGTGGCAAGTAGTCATATAGATTGCTAAGCATAAGTCGTAACTAAATAAGCATCGTGTTGAATTTCTTTTCATTTCACTTGCAGGAGGAAATACTTATGGGGAGACAAGTAGGGTAAATGAAGACACGTTCCGACACGGCCCCTCTTCTTCGTATCCAACATCAGAAGTTGAAGGTAATTTAATGTCATCGTATGTGGCAAGTAGTCATATAGATTGCTTAGAATAAGTCGTAACGAAATAAGCATCGTGTCGAATTTCTTTTCATTTCATGTGCAGGAGGAAATACTTATGGGGAGACAAGCAGGGTAAATGAAGACACGTTTCGACATGGCCCCTCTTCATCGTATCTAACATCAGAAGTTGAAGGTAATTTAATGTCATCATATGTGGCAAGTAATCATATAGATTGCTAACAATAAGTCGTAACAAAATAAGCATCGTGTTGAATTTCTTTTCATTTCACGTGCAGGAGGCAATACTTATGGGGAGACAAGCAGGGTAAATGAAGACACGTTTCGATATGACCCCTCTTCGTCGTATCCAATATTAGAAGTTGAAGGTAATTTAATGTCATCGTATGTGGTAAGTAGTCATATAGATTGCTAAGAATAAGTCGTAACGAAATAAGCATCGTGTTGAATTTCTTTTCATTTCATGTGCAGGAGGCAATACTTGTGGGGAGACAAGTAGGGTAAATGAAGACACGTTTTTGACACGACCCCTCTTCGTCGTATCCAACATCAGAAGTTGAAGGTAATTTAATGTCATCGTATGTGGCAAGTAGTCATATAGATTACTAAGAATAAGTTGTAACGAAATAAGCATCGTGTTGAATTTCTTTTCATTTCACGTGCAGGAGGCAATACTTATGGGAAGACAAGCGGGGTAAATGAAGACACGTTCCGACACATCCCCTCTTCGTCATATCCAACATCAGAAGTTGAAGGTAATTTAATGTCATTGTATGTGGCAAGTAGTCATATAGATTGCTAAGAATAAGTTGTAACGAAATAAGCATCGTGTTGAATTTCTTTTCATTTCACGTGCAATAGCCAATACCTATACAAAGATAAGAACTGTAAACGATGGCATGTTATGGGATGGCCCCTCCTCACCACCTTAACACTCACTGACAATTGATGGTTAGTTGTGTATAAATAAATAATTTTCTATAATGTCTTATCTGTCATAGGAACTCCTAAAACAATTGGGGCTGGTGGTTTGATGATAGAAAGCGAACTAGATTTTATGGAACACACATCCAAAGAATTCTTGAAGTCAATCTTTGATACACGACTGAGTACAGATGAACAAAAAAAAACATTCTTTGAATGTGTTCAAAGGTTTAGGAGAGACCTAGAAGCATCAAATATGTTGGATGTTACTTTCAAAGGAGATGTCAATGAGATTGCCACCACCCGCATGTGTCCATGGTTTAGTGCGAGTAAAAAATGCCACCGCAGTGTGAGTAAGAGGCCAGTCATTGTAGAAGATTTGAACAATCATGCTGAAGACTACGAATGCTTCCAATTTCCCAACGGAAATCGTGCAAAGAGGAGACAAACCACACAAATGGATCATACAAGTTAAAACATTGAACTATACGCAAAAAAATTTAATTGTGGAGGTGAAGACTAACATATTGATCATTTATTTTGCAGGTGGTTCAAATGCAGCTGAAACGTCTCCCCACTGCCACTTATCTTTCAACAATTTAGCATCTGCGCAAGGTGTGTATTGAATGTCCTTAATATCATAACATTTTTTACTGTATGTAAGGTAAAAATCCTTTGATACCTTGTCTAATATTTAATTCGCTGTGTTGCAAATGCAACGGATATGTAAATAGTGTATTTTACAGAATGAGCAGGTTGAGCTTTGGAAAGTAAATGTATAGCATGTTCAGTGTGCTTAAATTATAATTGAAAACATTGCCAATTCATGTATAGGAGATTGTACATTGCGTATATTTAAAATACATAAATATGGAACGTGTACAACTGACCTACTCTTTGACTATTTTTACAGTGTTTTAAAAAAGTGCTTGGTGGTGTTAGCCAACATAGAACCACTCACGTAATATATGGATAGTATACAATCTTTTAACAAGTTGAAAGTTGATGTAATTACGATGAAAATATGTAATCAATAGTTTAAAATTATCATGTCAAAATTTAATTGCTACTATCAAAGTGTTGAAAAATAAACCTTTTTCTACACTATAAAATATTTCAACACGTTGAAAAACGCACGGTGTTTTTAAGCACTTTGAAAAACGTGACCCTGTTCTCCAAAAGGCGCAACTCGCGGTGCTCTTCCTTCTCGTTATAAACATTGATTCCATATCAACTACTTGTCAGGTGGAGAAGGGTTCAAATTTTTCAAAGCGATAGAAAGTGGGGTGCATTTTCCGCCACGTTGAAAAAAGCGTGGTATTTTTCAGCAGTTCGAAAACCCCCACCACGTTCACCAAAAGGCACAACCCGTGGTGTTCTTCCTTCTCGTTATAAAGATTGAATCCACATCAACTAATTTTCAAGTGGAGAAGGGTTCAATTTTTCCAAAGCGATGGAAAAATGGGTGCAATTTCTGCCACGTTGAAAAATGCACGATGTTTTTTAGTAGTTCAAAAAACCCCACTCTGTTCTCCAAAAGGCATAACCCACGGCGCTCTTCCTTCTTCTTGTAAACATTGACTCCACATAAACTACTTGTCAGGTGGAGAAGGGTTCAATTTTTTCAAAGTGATAGAAAGTGGGGTACGTTTTCCACCACTTTGAAAAATGCACGGTGTTTTTCAGCAGTTTGAAAACCCCCACCACGTTCACCAAAAGGAACAATCCGCGGTGCTCTTCCTTCTTGTTGTAAACATTGACTCCACATCAAGTACTTGTCAGGTGAAGAAGGGTTCAATTTTTCGAAAGCGATGGAAAAATGGGTGCGATTTCCGCCACGTTGAAAAACACACGGTGTTTTTCAGCAGTTTGAAAACCCCCACCATGTTCTCCAAAAGGAGCAACCCGCAGTGTTCTTCCTTCTCATTGTAAATATTGAATCCACATCAACTACTTATCAGGTGGAGAAGGGTTGAGTTTTTTCCAATGTGATAGAAAGTGGGGTGCGATTTCCGCCACGTTGAAAAACACATGGTGTTTTTAAGCACTTTGAAAAGCGCAACCCCGTTCTCCAAAAGGCGCAACCTACAGTGCTCTTCCTTTTTCTTGTAAAAATTGACTCCACATCAGCTACTTGTTAGGTGGAGAAGGGTTCAATTTTTTCAAAGCGATAGAAAGTGGGGTGCATTTTCGACCACTTTGAAAAATGTACGGTGTTTTTCAACAGTTCAAAAACCCCCACCACGTTCACCAAAAGGCACAACCCGCGGTGTTCTTCCTTCTCATTGTAAATATTGAATCCAAATCAACTGCTTTTTAAGTGGAGAAGGGTTCAATTTTTTCAAAGCGATAGAAAAATGGGTGCGATTTCTGCCACGTTGAAAAACGCACGGTGTTTTTTAGTAGTTCAAAAATCCCCACCACGTTTTCCAAAAGGAGCAACCCACGGTGTTCTTCCTTCTCGTTGTAAACATTGAATCCACATCAACTACTTGTCAGATGGAGAAGGGTTCAATTTTTTCAAAGCGATAGAAAGTGGGGTGCGATTGCTGCCACGTTGAAAAACGCACGGTGTTTTTCAGTAGTTCGAAAACCCCCACCACGTTCACCAAAAGGCGCAACCCACGGTGTTCTTCCTTCTCGTTGTAAAGATTGAATCCACATCAATTGCTTTTCAAGTGGAGAAGGGTTCAATTTTTCCAAAGCGATGGAAAAATAGGGTATGATTTCCACCACGTTGAAAAATGCACAGTGTTTTTTAGTAGTTCGAAAACCCCAACCACATTCTCCAAAAGGCGCAACCCGTGGTGCTCTTCCTCCTTGTTGCAAACATCAAATCCACATCAACAACTTGTTTGGTGGAGAAGGGTTGAGTTTTTTCTAATGCGACGAAAAGTGGGGTGTGATTTCCGCCACGTTGAAAAACGCACGGTATTTTTTAGCACTTTGAAAAACATGACCCTGTTCACCAAAAGGCGCAACCCACAGTGCTCTTCCTTCTTGTTGTAAACATTGACTCCATGTCAACTACTTTTCAGGCGGAGAAGGGTTCAATTTTTCCAAAGCGATGGAAAAAAGGGTGTGATTTTCGCCACGTTGAAAAACACACAGTATTTTTCAGCAATTCAAAAACCCCCACCACGTTCTCCAAAAGGAGCAACCTGTTCTTCCTTCTCGTTGTAAACATTGACTCCACATCAACTACTTGTCAGGTGGAGAAGGGTTCAATTTTTTCAAAGAAATAGAAAGTGGGGTGTGATTTTTGCCACGTTGAAAAATGCATGGTATTTTTTAGCACTTTGAAAAACGTGATCCTGTTCACCAAAAGGCACAACCCGCCGTGCTCTTCCTTCTTGTTGTAAACATCGAATCCACATCAACAACTTGTTTGGTGGATAATGGTTCAATTTTTTCAATGTGACGGAAAATGGGGTGCGTTTTCCACCACATTGAAAAATGCACAGTATTTTTCAGCAGTTCGAAAACCCCCACCACGTTCTCCAAAAGGCGCAACCTGCGGTGTTCTTCCTTCTCGTTGTAAACATTAAATCCACATCAACTACTTGTCAGGTGGAGAATGGTTGAGTTTTTTCCAATGCGACGGAAAGTGGGGTGCGTTTTCCACCATGTTGAAAAATGCACGGTGTTTTTCAGCAGTTTGAAAAACTATTTATACATTTACACCATAACATTTACATTGAATCTGTATAACATTGCAAAATAAAGTATGAGAAGATGAGAAGTTACACTTGAACCGATGAAAACATTTTGTAGTCTTAATGAATGGTAACACACACATTTAAACTAAGATCATTCCATTGTAATGTATACGCAGTATGAAAATTACATGCTTCAATGAGAACTTGAAATTTGAATTCTCTATAAAATCTACATTTACTAAAAGTAACATTCACAATACGCCACATTTCAAATCGTTATTCCAATTTAAATTTTTTATTAAGCTTTAAAACCTTCTTATTTTTTTAATTATGTTTTGATGGTATAAATATTATTAACTCTTTTAAAACTAGAATATACGTTTACAAAACCAACACACTTGTTGATGTCAAAGGTCACATGGAAAGTGTCATTTTATTACAAAGTCATATTTTTATGTCAAAGGTCACTTGGACAATCTTCGGTGTGAGCGACTGGTACTTTTTTCCTTAGTAGACACCTTGGCCAGGATTGTACATCTTCTTCCATAATTCTTGTGATGTTCGTGAATTTTTACAATTGAATTAAAACTTGCTTCTTGGTTTTTGAACACTTTTTTGTTGGATTCGCACGTTGTCTCCTAATTCTTAATTTCTAATTCCAACTCTAGAACCTCAAGCTCCAACTCCATCTTCTTCGAGGAAGCAACTAGTATTTATCTTTGACAATTTTACATATTGCAGTCTAAGTCTTTCATGCTCGGTTTTATAAAACTTTGCCTTGCTCTTTGCAAGTTTCAGTTCTACTTCCATACGAACTAACAGGGACGATTCATCTTCGTGTCCAACTTAAAAATTTTCGTTTGAGGTGCTCTCTTCAGTCTTTCCTAAAACATTAGTACTGGGACTATTGAATTTCGCATAATCTTTTGGTTCCGGCATTGGTGAGGCCTTGCGCTTTCCAACCTTCTTTTTTCTCGTCAACTAATTAAATCTGTATTTAAACAGCCAATTATTATTTGTTAACATTCAAACGTAATTGTAACCATATACCATACACAGAAGTAGAAACCCAACAAAGGTAACCATATACCATTTACCGTAATCCACATTCATAGTCACATTAATACATTAACCATATACACAGTCACAACATCATTATTTATGCAATAAATGAAATGTCACAACAAGAATAAAAACCATCTAATGTGCTATAAAACAGAACCACAAACCATATTCAAATTAACAAGAATGAAATATTAAATCGTAAACATCAAACAAATAAAGTAACAACCTCATCACACATATATACAATTGTCTTCTAATCACCACGTGTGTATTACTCTTCCTCATTCATTACATCGCATACCAGATATAACAATTGAAATACATGATCTAAATACTAATTAACGTTGCACATCAATAACATCTTCACCGAAAAACAACCATATTAGTGTAAAATCACGTACGTCTATCCATATCATCTATTATGCTACAAAGGCAAGATTCATCAAATATAACTAATTTGTTGCATACCACATAATCAATATCTATACATATATGGTGCTAATATATATAAGTAAAACTTGACAAATATGTAAGGAAAAAATAAAAGTTCTATGACTGGAATATTCATTTGTTATTATTGTCTAAGCCACCAGTGTGTGTTGTTTTTTCTTCAAATGCCACCTTGGCCTGCATGTACATCTTCTTCCATACTTCCTTATGATCTTCGTGTGTTTTAAGAATGTTATTAAAGTTGGCTATATGATTTGCAATCACTTTTTTTTCACATTTCTACAGCTACAAGATTTGAAGTGAGGGAAAAAGCGAAAGTTGAGTAATGCACAATATAAAAAGATGACAGATTGCTAGAGGAGGAGTAAGTGTTTGAAGAAGGAGATATGGTGATGTTCATCTTAGAAAAGAGAGGTTTCAAAGGGCACATATATAACTCAAGTATAAGAAGATTGGGCCATGTGGATTCTGAAGAAAATGACGGGATAAAGCCTCAAGGTGGAGCTACCTAAAAAACTTGCTATCTCACAGTTTTAGGTTTGATTTATATAAGTTTCCAGGTATATGAAAATGTTGTTAGAGAGGAAGAAATAAACTGAACGACAATGCCGAGAAGAAAAAGGAAAAGGGTAATGGGTCTGGACCAAAAGGACACAATCACTAATAGAAGGCGCTACCAACAGATATTTGGTACGTGGGAAGGTTTGCAGCAAGAAGAACAACACTTGGTTCTGAATGGAAGTTGAGGAAAGGAAAATTGACGTGAAAATCAGATGAGTTCCGTCAAGGAAATCGCCGGATTTGATTCTTTTTAAACCAGGTGGAAATGATGCGGAGATAACTACAGAGGCCATAAACTTTTGATCCGACCGTTTGATCGTCCTGAAATTTTAAGGGTGGGTAAGATATACATTAGTTACTATGTGGGGTAAACTTGCTGCAAGATTGTGCTCATTTTGGCACGTTTCGGGCTTCGGATTCCGTTCATCTAGTGGCCTAAAATTGGCTCTCGAATGTTTTTTCCCACTTTTGTCTAGTCTCAGAACTTTAATAACGTTTGGTGTGCTATCAGAATAAGTCCAATTTCGCTTGTGAGCCTAATTATGAATGCAATTTGGGCACGCAAATTTTGGGGTAATACGAGTTGTTTTGCTATTTTAGGGTTTGTGGCCATTTTTTTTCATTTTAGGGTTTTGGGCATTTAGGGTTGAGTTCAGTCTTGAAATAAAAGGAGAATGTAATGATGTTTGTAATAGATCAGTATGTATCCAGAATGAGAAGTAAGCTATTGTGAAAAACTCTTGGTTTATTTGCAAAGATTGTGTATGTGTGTTTTTTTTTGGGAGGTATTTTCCAACCTCTTGCCAAGTTGGATTCAATCAATTGGTTATCAGAGCAGGATTTTGAGTTGCGAATAATTAATGGTAACATATACCTTTTTAGTGTAGTTTTACCTCTGTTTTTATATAAACCATGACGAGAGGGAGGGGAGGTTATGACAGATGAAGAGGCATATGCGAAGAGCTACAGAGACAAATTGCTGAGATCAAGGGCGGAAAGAAGCTCACCGCCTTAGAAGAGGAGACATGCAAATGGGGATGCAAAACCCAGGATAGTATATTGAAGATGAGACTCCAGTAATGAATGAAGGAGGAGATGAGAGAAAAATGAGAGAGAAGAGAAAGAAATTGAATGAGAGCCATTTGAGGAGAGATTGATCACGCCTTAGAGGGAAGAATTAGAACATCAAGATTAATGTTCTGATTATGGTGGAGGTTACAGACCAGAGGAGTTGTATTGACTGGTTTATTAAATCGCAGGGAAAAATCTTTGGTGGAAAAACCTTTCAGAGGAGAGAGGTTAAGTTTGCAGGGACGAAGTTAGCGGAATGCATTGAATATGGTGGGATCACCTACAAAAGAAAGACAAAGGATGGAAAAGGGCAAGGATCCGAAACTGGATATAAAATGGTAAAGAAGCTGAGAAAGAAAGTGTCTTCCTGAGATTATGCTCAGACACTCTTTTCGAAGGTTCCAAAACCTAAGGTAGAAGGATTCTCAGCATGAGGAGTATACTAATGAATTTCCAAGTTATCAATAGGTTGGAACAGGGAGAGGTAAGAACAAAAGCTACCGGTACATAACTGGGTGAGTTACACTCATACAAGTGAGCTGAGTAGTATGCTCCGGAATCCATAGCCTAGATGATGCTTATAACTGAATTAAAGCAGAGGAAAAGAAACAAGAGGAGTAGTAATTTAGAAGAGGTGTGAAGAGAGGTCCATCATCATCTCCAATGAGGGGTAGGGGTAGATTTGAATCTACAAAAGGTGAATCCTCTAATACAGAAGGGCATGAAGATTCTGGCCAAAGCCATGGTAACTACCAAAGAGGTAGGGGGTTTCAGAGGGGAAGAGGTTATAATGGAGGATGGGGCTGGAATAGCCCCCAAAGGCAATATACATGTTACAGATGTGGTGAAGAGGGGCACAGAGCTTTTGAGTGTCCGCACTATCCTACACAAGATAGATGGCAAGGAGAAAAACCACAAGTAAATCTGGTTGAGGCTGAAGAGGAAGAAGAAATGGAGGTTGCTGCAGACTTGGGTGAAACCCTCATGATAAGGAGGGCTATGAGTGTCCCAAGGAAGGCGAAAGAACATGACATTGTTGGAGCTGATTCGTGGCTTCAAAAAAATATATTTCGAACAAGATGCACCTATGCACCGAGGAGAAAGGTATGTAAAATTTATGATTGATGGTGGTAGTTGTGAAAATATGGTTTCAATTGTAATGGTTGATAAACTAAATCTGAAATGGGAGAAGCACCCATAGCCCTATCGTATATCATGGTTCAAGAAAGGAAATGAAGTAACCATAGATAAAAGATGCCTTATAAAGTTTTCAATTCAGAATACCTACAAGGATGAGGTGTGGTGCGATGTTATCCCAATGGATGCATGTCATATATTACTGCGTAGGCCTTGGTAATATGATAGAAAGGTTACACATGATGGAGGGAAAAATACATATACCCTTTTGGAAGGATGGTGTAAAGGTGGTCTAAGTTACCCTTCAAGGAAGAAGAGAAGAGTGACGACTTATTGGCTACAAAATAGTTTGTTATAGAAATGGAAGAAGTTGGATGTTGTTATGCAGTAATGTCAAAGAAGTTAGAGAAAGAATACTTTAATATACCTGTTGCAGTAGAAAAGATACTAAAATAATACAAAGATGTCATACCAGATGAGCTACCAGATGTGTTATCTCTAAAGTGAGATATTCAACACCATATTGATTTGATCCCAGGATCGGCCCTTCCAAACCAGGTAGCCTATCAGATGAGTCCGACATAGAGTGAAGAGTTGAACAGACAAGTGACAGATCTAATACAGAAAGGGTTAGTGAGAGAAAGCATGAGTCCATGTGCAACTCCAACATTATTGACTCCTAAAAAAAGATGGAGACTGGAGAATGTGTGTAGACAGTAGAGCCATAAACAAGATCACAATTAAGTATCGGTTCCCAATTCCACGATTGGATGATATGATGGATGTGCTAGTGGGAGCCCGATATTTTAGCAAGATTGACCTATGGAGTGGTTACTACCAGATCCAAATCCGTGAAGGGGACGAATGGAAAACTGATTTCAAAACAAAATATGGATTATACAAGTGGATGGTGATGCCATTTGGGCTATCTAATGCACCCAGTACATTCATGAGGTTGATGAACAGAGTACTCCGAGAATACAATGGTAAGTTTGTTGTTGTCTATTTTGATGATATTTTGATATTCAGTAAGACAGTGGAAGAACACTTGTTACATCTGAAATTGGTGCTAGACTTGTTACGTAAAGAGAGTCTATATGCAAACTTAAAGAAGTGTAGATTCCTTCAAAAGAGTCTTGTTTTTTTGGGGTTTGTCATATCAGAGGATGGAGTGAGGATGGATGAGGAAAAAGTAAAGGCAATTTTGGAATGGCCTATTCCAAGGAATGTGACAGAGGTTCGTAGTTTTCATGGATTGGCAAATTTTTATAGGAAGTTCATTAGGAATTTCAGTAGCATTGCTGCACCCATAACATAGTGTACAAAAGGGAGGGAGTTTGTATGGACCAAGGCAACAACAAATAGTTTTGAATTGTTGAAGAAGAAAGTGTCAGAAGCACCTGTTTTGGTATTGCCATATTTTAGCAAGGTCTTTGAGGTTGATTGTGATGCCTCACATGTTGGGATTGGAGCTATGTTGAGTCAAGAAGGATGACCTGTGGCATTCTTCAGTGAAAAGCTAAATGAAGTTAGGAGGAAATATTCTACTTATGATGTGGAATTTTATGCTATTGTTCAGGCATTAAGGAACTGGAGACATTACTTGGTAGCAAAGGAATTTGTACTCTTCACTGACCATGAAGCCTTGAGGTATGTAAACACACAGAAGAAACTAAATAGTAGGCATGCAAAATGGGTTTCATTTTTGCAAGAATATACTTTTGTTTTAAAGCATAAGTCTGGTAAGCAAAATCAAGTTGTTGATGCCTTGAGTAGGCGTGTAGCCCTTTTGACAACAATGGAAAATAAAGTCCTAGGGTTTGAGGTAGTTAAGGAATTGTATGAAGGTGATCCTGATTTTGGTGATGTTGTCAGAAAGCTTAAGGATCCTACAGTAGGTAGTGATTCTTTTGATTATTTGATACAGGATGGTTATTTGTTTAGGGGGAAACAATTGTGCATCCCTGCTGGTTCAATGAGAGAAAATATTATAAGAGAATTGCATAGTGGAGGGTTGGCTGGACACTTCGGTATAAGTAAGACAATTTCTCTTGTTGTAGAAAAGTATTATTGGCCAAAGGTAAAGAGGGACATAAGTAGGGTTGTAGCAAGATGTAGAGTGTGTCAAATGGCTAAGGGCCATGCACAGAATACTGGGTTGTATATGCCATTGCCTATCCCTACAGGGCCATGGGTTGATCTGAGTATGGATTTTGTGTTAGGGGCTTCCTAACACACAGCGAGGGAATGATTCTATCTTTGTTGTGGTTGATAGATTCTCTAAGATGGCACATTTCATTTCTTGTAAAAAAACTAATGATGCTTCCAGAATTGCAGATTTGTTTTTTTCAGAAGTGGTTAGATTGCATGGAATTCCAAGAACGATCACTTCAGATCGGGACACAAAGTTTTTGAGTCACTTTTGGAGGACTCTGTGGAAGAAATTGGGGACACAACTACAGTTCAGTAGTGCATATCACCCCCAGACTGATGGGAAGACTGAAGTAGTGAACAGAAGCTTGGGAAATCTCCTACGTTGTATAGTTGGAGAAAAGCCAAAACAATGGGACTTAGCTTTACCTCAAGCTGAGTTTGCATATAATAGCTCGATAAACAGGTCAACAGGGAGGTCTCCTTTCCAGATTGTATATGGTAGGAATCCAAGGGGGTCCTAGATCTAATTGTTCTACCAGGTGAAGATGAAACTAGTGATGATGCAGAAGCATTTGCAGAACACATTCTACAGCTATAAGATGAAGTGAGGGAAAAGCTGAAAGTGAGTAATGCATAATATAAAACAGCTGCAGATGCTAGTAGGAGAGTAAGTGTATTTGAAGAAGGAGATATGGTGATGGTTCATCTTAGAAAAGAGAGGTTTCCAAAGGGCACATATAATAAACTCAAGTATAAGAAGATTGGGCCATGTAGGATTCTTAAGAAAATGAGTGATAATGCCTACAAGGTGGAGCTACCTGAAAACTTTGCTATCTCACCAGTTTTTAATGTTTCTGACTTATATAAGTTTCCAGGTCATGATGAAAATGTTGCAGAGGAGGAAGAAATAAACTGGAAGCAACAGATGCCGAAGAAGAAAAAGGAAAGGGTAATGCGTGTCTTGGACCAAAAGACAATCACTACTAGACATGGGAGCTACAACAGATATTTGGTACAGTGGGAAGGTTTGCAGCAAGAAGAAAATACTTGGATTCCTGAGTGGGAGTTGAGGAAAATTGACAGTGAAAAATCAGATGAGTTCCGTCAACTGAACTCGCAGGAGCTGAATTCTTTTCAACCAGGGGAGAATGATGCGGGAGCATAACTTGCAGAGACCATAACTTTTGATCCGACCATTGGATCATCCTGAAATTTTACAGGGTGGTAGATATACATTAGTACTATGCTAGGGGTCAATTTTCTTTAAAATTTGTGCTCCATTTTGGCACGTTTTCGGGCTCGGATTCCTTCATCTAGTGGCCTAAAATTGGCTCCGAATGTTTTTTTCCGCTTTTGACTAGGTCTTAGAAACTTTAATAACTTTTGTTGTGCTTGTCAGAATAAGTCCAAATTTCATGTGAGCCCTAATTTATGAATGCATATTTGGCACGCAAATTTTGGGGCCCATCCGAGTTGTTTTGCATTTTAGGGTAATTTTTGGCATTTTAGGGTTTTTGGCATTTTAGGGTTTTTAGATTAGTCTTGAAATAAAAGGAGGATTGTAATGATGTAATAGATCAATGTGAATTCCAGAATGAGAAGTAAGCTAATTTGAAACTCCTGGTTTTATTTGAAAATCTATTTATGTGTATTTTTGGAGGTATTTCAACCTCTTGCAGCTGGATTCACATCAATTGGTATCAGATCTGTATTTTGATCTTGTAGGAAATAGTTAAAGTAACATATTACATTTTTTATGTGTAGTTTTTGCCTCTATTTTATATAACCATGACTAGATGCGAGAGGAGAGGTTATGCCCAGATCAATAGGCATATACAGGAGCTACAGAGACAAGTTTTTAAGATCATTGTGGAGAAGTTACCTGCCTTAGAAGGAGACATGCAAATGTGGATGCATAACCTAGATAGTAATATTCAAGATTACACTCCATTAATTAATGAAGAGTTGAGGTGAAGAAGAAAATGAGAGAGATCAAAGATCCCTTTATTGAGAGACCATTTGTAGGAGAGATTGATCAAGGATTTAGAGGGAAAGAATGATGGCATCAAGATTAATGTTCCTGATTATGGTGGAGGGTTACAACATAGAGGATCTTGATTGACTGGTTGAATCGCATGGAAAAATTCATTTGAGTGGAAAACCCTTTTCATCAGGAGAATAAGGTTAACGCCTTTACATGCATTAAGGTTGGCTAGACATGCATTGATCTGGTGGGATCACCTACAAAATGAAAGACAAAGGAATGGAAAGGGCAAGATCCAAAACTGGAATAAAATCATAAAGAAGTTGAAAGAAAATTTTCTTCCTGTAGATTATGCTCAGAAACTCTTTTGAAGGTTCCAAAACCTACTATGACTCTCACAAGGATAATTCAACATTGAGGAGTATACCAATGAATTTTACAAGTTATCAATACAGGGTGGAATAGGTAGAGTTTGAAGAAATAAGGCTACATAATATATAAACGGGTTCGAGTTACACCATACAATATGAGATGAGTATCTGCTCTAGATCCATAGCCTGGATGATGATTATCAAATTAGCATTAAAGATAGAAGAAAAGAACAAGAGGAATAAATTTAGAAGAGATGTGAAGATAGGTCCATCGTCATCTCCAATGAGTGGCAAGGGGTAGAATTTGAATCTACAAAAGGTGAATCCTCTAATACAGAAGGGCATGAAGATTCAGGTCAAATCTATGGTAACTACCAAAGAGGTAGGGGTTTTTAGAGGAGAAGAGGTTATAATGGAGGACATGGCTGGAATATACCCCCAAAGGAAATATACATGTTACAGATGTGGTGCAAGAGGGTCACAAAGCCTTTGAGTGTCTGCATTATCCTACACAAGATAGATGTAAAGTAGAACAATCACGAGTAAATATGATTTGAAGCTAGAAGAGGAAGAAGAAATGGAGGTTGTTGCAAACTTGGGTAAAACCCTCATGATAAGGGGGATCGATGATTATCCCAAGGAAGGAGAAATAACATGATGTTGCTAGATTTGATTCTTGTGGATTTAAGAAACAAATATATTTCAAACAAGATGCACCTCTGGAGGAAAGGTATGTAAAATTATTATTGATGGTGGTAGTCTGTGAGAAATATGGTTTCAATTCCTGCAAATGGTTGATACAATCAATCTTGAAATTTGAGAAGCACCCATATATCCATATGACTATATCATGGTTCAAGAAAGGGAATGAAGTAACCATTTTTAGATAAAAGATGCCTTATAAATTTTTCGAATTGGGAATACCTACAAGGATGAGGTGTGGTGTGATGTTATCCCAATGGATGTATGTCACATGTATTACTGGGGAGGACTTGGCAATACAATAGAAAGGTTACACATGATGGAGGTAAAAATAGCATATACCTTTTGGAAGGATAGTGTAAAGGTGGTCTTGTTACCCTTCAAGGAAGAAGAGAAGAGTGAGCGCTTATTGGATACAAAAGAGTTTGTTACTGGAAATGGAATAAGCTGGCTGTTGTTATGCACTAATGGTCAAAGAAGGTAAAAAAGATATCTGCTTTAATATACCTGTTGTCGTTGTGGAAAAGATACTAAAAGAATAAAAAGATGTTCATACCAGATGACGCAACTAAATGGGTTACCTCCAAAGCGATATATTAAAAACCATATTGATGATTGATCCCAGGATCGGCCCTTCCAAACAAGGAAGCCTATGGATGAGTCCAACATTGAGAGTGAAGAGTTAAACAGATCTAAGTGACAAATCTAATATAGAAATTGTTAGTGAGAGAATTTGCATGAGTCCATGTCTCAACTCCAATGTTTATTGACTCCCAAAACTTCTATGGAGACTCAGGAGAATGTGTGTAGACAGTAGAGCCATAAATAAGATCAAATTAAGTATCGGTTGAAAGAAAAAATTCCAATGATTGGATGATATGATGGAATGTCCTAGCGGGAGCATGGGAATATTTCAGTCAAGATTGACATATGATTGGTTACTACTAGATCTGATATCCATGAAGGGAATGAATGTAAAATGACTTTCAAAACAAAAGATGGATTGTACGAGTGGATGGTGATGCAAATGTTTGCAGCTATCTAATGCACCCAGTACATTCATGAGGCTAATGAAATAAGTACTCATGAGAGTACAATGGTAAGTTTGTTGTTGTCTATTTTGATGATATTTTGATATTCAGCTTAAGACAGTGGAAGAACACTTGTTACACCTGAAATTGGGTGTTAGACTTGTTACGTAAAGAGAGTCTATATGAAAACTTAAAGAAGTGTAGACTCCTTTATAATATTCTTGTTTTTTTGGTCATATTTTTCATATCTAAGATAGGGAGTTAGGATGGATGAGGAGAAAGTAAAGGCAAGAGTTGGAATGGCCTATTCCGATCTAGTTATCAGAGGTTTGTAGTTTTCATGGATTGGAAATTTTTTATAGGAATTACAGGTCTCTTATGAAATTCAGTAGCATTGGTGCACCCCATAAAAAGTGTAAAAAAGCTTTGGAGGGAGTTTGTATGGACTAAGGAAGCAATAGATAGTTTTGAATTTTTGAAGAAGAAAGTGTCATGAAGCACCTATGTTTTGGTATTGCCAAATTTTAGCAAGGTCTTTCAAGGTTGACTGTGATGCCTCACATGTTGGGATTGGAACATTGAATATTGAGTCCAAGAAGGATGACCTGTGGCATTCTTCAGTGAAATTTTTGGTTTAAATGAAGTTAGGAGGAAATATTTTACTTGTGATGTAGAATTTTATGCTATTGAACTTCTTGCCCATTAAGGAACTGGAGGACATTACTTGGTAGCAAAGGAATTTTTACTCTTCACTGACCATGAAGCATTGAGGTATGTGAGAAATTCACACATCAAAGAAACTAAATAGTAGGCATGCAAAATGGGTTTCATTTTTTCAAGAATATACTTTTGTCTATTAAATGCATAAGTCAGGTAAGAAGGAATCAAGTTGTCTGATGCCTTTATTCAGGCATGTAGCACTTTTGACAACAATGAAAAATCAAAGTAGTAGGGTTTGAGGCAGTTAACGAATTGTATGAAGGTGATCCAAATTTATAGTGATGTTGTGAGATAACTTAACTGTATTCTACAATAGGTATTGGTTGTTCTGATTATTTTGATACATCGGATGGTTATTTGTTCAGGGGGATCTAACAATTGTGTATCCCTGTTGGTTCAATGAGAGAAAATATTATAAGAGAATTGCATCATGTGGGAGGTTGGCTAGACACTTTGGTATAAGTAAGAAAATTACCTGGCTCTTGCTGATAGAAAATTATTATTAGTAAAAGGTAAATGAGTTTGACATAATGACTAGGGTTGTAGAAATCTTATGTAGATTGTGTCAAATGGCTAAGGACCATGCACATAATACTAGGTTGTATATGCCATTGCCTATCCTTATAGGGCCATGGGTTGATTTACAGTATGGATTTTGTGTTAGGGATTCCTAACACACATGTGAGGGTCAATGATTCATATCTATGTTGTTGTTGATAGATTCTCTAAGATGGCACATTAAATTTCAATGTAAAACAACTAATGATGCTTCTAGAATTATCATATTTATTTCCACTTTCAGAAGTGGTATAGATTACATGGAATTTCCAAGAACGATCACTTCAGATCTGGACACGAAGTTTTTGAGTCACTTTTAGAAGACTCTATGGAAGGAATCTAGGGAAACAACTACAGTTCAAGTAGTGCATATCACCCCTAGATTGATGGGAAAATGCAAGTAATGAATAGAAGCTTGCAAAATCTACCCTACATTGCATAGTTGGAGAAAATCGAAAACAATGGGACTTAGCTTTACCTCAAGTTGAGTTAAACAATATAATATCTTAGTAAATAGGTCAATAGGGAGTGTCTCCTTTCAAGATTTTATATGGTAGGAATCCCAAGAGGTTCATATATCAAATTGTGCTACCCCAGGTAAAGATAGAAACTAGTGATGATGCAGAAGCATTTGCAGAACACATTCTATAACTGCAAGACTGAAGTGAGGGAAAAGCTAAAAGTGAGTAATGCACAATCATAAATATAGTTGTTGTTAACTAAGTACAAGAGTTAATGTATTTGAAGAAGGAAACATGGTGATGTTTCATCTTAGAAAGAGATTGGTTTCCACAAGGGAACATATAATATAACTCTTCTAAGTATAAGAAGATTGGGCCATGTAGGATTTTGAGAAAATGAGTGATAATGCCTACAAGGTGGAGATACCTGAAAATTTTGTTATCTCACCATTTTTTAATGTTTTTAACTTATATAACTTTCTAGGTCATGATGAAAATGTTTGCAGAGGAGGAAGAAATAAACCGGGAGCAACATATGCCGTAGAAGAAAAAGGAAGATGGTAATACATGGCTTAGACCAAAAGACAGTCATTAATAGACATTGGAGCTACAACAAATATTTGGTACACTAGGAAGGTTAGCAGAAAGAAGAAAATATTTGGGTTCCTAAGTCAGAGTTAAAGAATATTGACAGTGTAAAATTAGATCAAATTCCTTCATCTAGAATTGGTAGGAGCTAAATTATTTTCAACTAAGGGAGAATGATGCGGGAGTATAACTTATAGAGACCATAACTTTTTATCTATCAGTTGGATCATCTTGAAATTTTAGAGGGTGGTAGATATAAATTAGTATTATTATTGGAGATCTACTGTTTCATGCAATTTTATGCCCATTTGGAGCATGATTTTCAGGCCCAGATTCCATTCATCTAGTGGCCTAAAATTGGTTCTAAACGTTCTTTTCCACGTTTTACTAGGTCTTAGAACGTTAATAACTGTTTTTTTGTTTGTTAGAGTAAGTCAAAAAATTTCATGTGAGTCTTAATTTATGAAGGAATATTTGGAACGAAAAGTTGTGGGGCCCATCTGAGTTGATTGTGCATTTTCAGGTTTTAGTGGCATTTTTGGATAATTTTTGGCATGTTAGGGTTTGTTGGCATTTTAGGGTTTTACAGTAGTCTTGAAATAAAAAGAGGATTGTAATGATGTAAAAGATTAGTGTGGGTTCTAGAATGAAAAGAAAGCTGTTTTCAAACTCTATATTTTTTATTTGCAAAGCTGTTTATGTGTGTTTTTGGAGGTATTTCAACCTCTTGCAGCTGGATTCACATCAATGTAGAATGTAACTATGTAACAATAATTACTGAACACATCAAACCCAAGCAGGTATACAAGGAATAAGAACTCAACTATGTAACCACATACCAAAAAACATAATCCACAATCCATAGTCACATTAATATGTCACCCAGATACACAGTGAAAACATCATCATTTATACAATAATGGAATGTCACATAACAAGAATAAAAACAATCTAATGCATTATAAACAGATCATAAATGGATAGCTCTATGTAACCCATAACCACAAACCATATTCAATATATCAATAATGCAATACTAAGTCATAAACCTCAAACACATTAAAGTAATATCATCGTCATATACACATATATACTAATCCGACTCCTCACAATCAATGTTCTACACGGTGTTTTCATCTGCTTCATTGCCTAGTGTTAGCGGCAGACAATAGTCCATCATAAAATCTAATATGTTTCTTCTCATTTCTATGAACAGAATTTGGTGTGATGCCAAGAATGGGTGGCGCATTTGATGTCTTTATCCGAGTATGGTGCATTGTCTCAGCATGTACTGCATCATCATGAGAGCCAACCATGTAGTAAATAATTGAACGCAGATGAATCTCTCAGCTAAACACATAATTAAATTATATCATTAATCCAAAATGTCTAAGTACTCGCCTCTTCAGGAGTGTCAAGTCTGATATCACTGAGATCCCAAATAGCAAACCCTTTGACACACTGTGCCAAAGTGTTTGCAAATGTATAGTGTATGCAAATGAGTAAGTTGGTAACAAGGGCCTCAAAAATAATCACTTTGACATAAATTTGGGGAGTGTGATGCCAATTTTACCAAAACTTGGGCGACGGGGTACGATCATAGCCATCACACAAAACCCCTCTCTCTCACGCGACACATTGATCTAATTACCTACTTGGTCCTTCCGGGTTTAAATTATAGTGTCCCTAGACCTTGACATACATCTAACCTACCCTCTGAACTTTTACATGCATGTATGAACATTTCGCATGCGAGATACAATCTCTAGCACTTGAACTCGAAGAATTGAACGATTTACATTGTTACATACAATTGGTATACACCAGTCATTTTGTTTCACAACAAGCATATAATGAGAAAACACACAAATGTTCCAAACATCGTGGTGTATCACTTCCTCAAGACCCAATATCAACGCCCTATACTTAGCCTGGTGGACGATTGTACTGACATTTCTGACAATTGTACCTCTTTCTACTATCTTGCTTCCATCATGGCCGTATAATATGAACGATGAACATGCTAGATTTTTAGAGGTATTCGACACTCCATGAATTTCCAATCTCCAAATTTCAACCATGTTTACCTTTACAATGGACAACAATATATCGTAAGCAAACATTAAAAAAATAGAATGAACACTTCTAATTTTACTTTTTCAATACAAACATCTATAATTTAACATATGACAAGGCCCTATAACATATGCTCCTGAGTTCATTCATTAATAACAATTTCTTATTAGAGAGTCAATGGAGTTAGTACTTTGTCTACTAAAACTAAAACTAAAACTAAAACTAAAACTAAAACTTCGTATTTCGTATGTTAGACTAAAGTGTAAATAAATTTTGGAATATATTAGAATGGTAATCACGAGTTTGGGACCATTCCACTCATTTTTTGAATAGATAACTTTATATTGCTAACATATAATTAATACAAACACAAGTTACATTTTTTTTAAGATATGTTTTCCGATAATTACGAGTTTATAAATGTAATGGGTAAATATTAAATTTGAATAAATCACTTAATAAATTGATTAGTATATTATGAATAGACAGAGTTCAGTCTATTTGCAATATCAATATCTATAAACATTTGATTAATTACAGTATTGTGAACGACATTCCAATAATTGTTATAGCCTATAGTATTGCGAACGAAATTCTAATAATTGTTATAGTTTATTCACTAAATAACCATTGTAATGTATATCTAGTATTTAAATTACATGCTTCAATGAGTACTTGAGTTCTCTAGAATTAACTCCTTTTCAAACAATATTGGTTTTCTATATTATGTATATTAAGTTGGCTACAGGTGCATCTGTATATGAGTTGAACTCATAAAACAATACTCTTTACACATAAATAAACGATGGGAAATGATAATTGCACCAATACAATAATAAATTCAGACAAATGATGATAATCCCATACTTAGTGAATTAGAAAATCGTTACAAGTACACATTTCCTACCTAAATATAATCTTAACAAAAATGAATTTTATTAATCTAAACTTGCTATAAAAATATCTAAACATTGGTAATTTTAAAACTATAATCCATATAAACACGTACTAATACTAAGGAAAACATATTTAATCAAGAATATACTCAAACAACAAAACAAAATATGTTTATGTTGGTGTGAATCGACATCTGACAAAAAAAAAATATTTATATAGGTTTTTCTCAAACACATCATAAGTTTTTTAGAACAAAACATAAAAAACCGTAACTAGTTTTTTTTGTTTTTAGCAACAAACTTGGAGCTGCTTCCATGTGCAATCTTCTTTGCACAATTTTTTGGATCTATTGCCAGTTTTATAACCGGAACTCCCATCTTTCTCAGCTTATGTGGAGGCTCGTACTTTTGGGCATCCTCCATCGTGTCATACGCTAGACTGTATCCTCGCGAATGCGGCCCTATAGTGTGGAACTTAGATAAATAAATGAAAAAAGTTTCCGGCAAATTGATTCGGGCCTTAACCATCGCTGCAATTTCCGGTTTTGGCAGCTTTGACTGTTGATGATGGTCTATAAACACCACAAACGTGGACCTCCTAAAACTTTCCTCCCTTTGGAATTTGGGAGTTGTTAATTTTATCTCCACGGGATTCGTAGGAACTAGACTTCATGTATTCATTTTCCCCATGCAAAATACAAAGTGAATACAACAACACACATACAAACAAAAATATACAATTAACGTTAGTACGGTACATGTCAAATCAAATATATGTCATCCAATATGATAAAATAATCACAATAACCATGAAAAATTGAAGTATCGATAAATGCCAACGGCTATCCTTCACCCAAGATGCACCCTCCCATAATATCACAACTGTCCATTGCAAAAGGGACGGTTGTGATATTATGAGAGGGTGCATTTCTGAGTGGAAGGTCGGTAGGTGACTTTAAAAACCTCTGCTCAACACAGTCTACCGCCCATCTATCGATGCAGAATCCTAAGGGGCAAGCCCCTTCATCACGCAACGATAGTTGGGCGTATCGATGTGGCATCCTAAGGGGCAAGCCCCTTCAGTACGCATCGATTGCTGTCTTTGCAGAGGTACTTGCCCCCATATGCCAAATTGAGAGTCAGAGTATGATATCACATAATTTTTATAGCTTCAACTTTCATTAAACATTCACAACATTACAATTACCAGTATTTAACAACTAATAACATATATATATATATATATATATATATATATATATATATATATATATATATATATATATATATATATATATACAAATGAGTTACAACATCATGTCCACCAACAATTACAAAAGAGTAACTAGTACAAAAGAAAAATATACAATTAATGTTAGTATGGTACATGTCAAATCAAATATATGTCATCCACTATGATAAAATAATCACAATAACCATGAAAAATTGAAGTATCGATAAGTGCCAACGACTATCCTTCACCCAAGATGCACCCTCCATTAATATCACAACCGTCCATTGCAAAAGGGACGGTTGTGATATTACGGGAGGGTGCATTTCTGAGTGGAAGGTCGGCAGATGACTTTAAAAACCTCTACTCAGCACAGTCTACCGCCCAATTATCGATACGGAATCCTAAGGGGAAAACCCCTTCATCACGCAACGATAGTTGGACATATCGATTTGGCATCCTAAGGGGCAAGCCCCTTCAGCACGCACCGATTGCTGTCTTTACAGAGGAACTTGCCCCCATATGCCAAATTAAGAGTCAGATTATGATATCACATAATTTTTATAGCTTCAACTTTCATTAAACATTCACAACATTACAATTACCAGTATTTAAAAACTAATAACAAATATATATACAAATGAGTTACAACATCATGTCCACCAAAAATTACAAAAGAGTAACTATTACAAACAAAAATATACAATTAATGTTAGTACGGTACATGTCAAATCAAATCTATGTCATCCAATATGATAAAATAATCACAATAACCATGAAAAATTAAAGTATCGATAAATGCCAATGGCTATCCTTCACCCAAGATGCACCCTCCCATAATATCACAACTGTCCATTGCAAAAGGCACGGTTGTGATATTACGGGAGGGTGCATTTCTGAGTGGAAGGTCGGTGGGCGACTTTAAAAACCTCTACTTAGCACAGTCTACCGCCCATCTATCGATGCAGAATCCTAAGGGGCAAGCCCCTTCATCATGCAACGATAGTTGGGCGTATCAATGTGGCATCCTAAGGGGCAAGCCCCTTCAGCACACACTGATTGTTGTCTTTGCAGAGGCACTTGCCCCCATATGCCAAATTGAGAGTCAGAGTATGATATCACATAATTTTTATAGCTTCAACTTTCATTAAACATTCACAACATTACAATTACCAATATTTAACAACTAATAACAAACAAACACACACACACACACACACACACACACACACACACACACACACACACACACACACATATATATATATACACACACAAATGAGTTCCACATTCGCAATATTTACAACTATAATGCATCCAAGAAATCAAACTTTTCCTAATGTATTTACTTTAAAAGAACTAAGAGCAATGAAATCACAACTAACAGCTCGAAGATCGCATGCATATTTAACCAATACCAACATGATATCAACATAATTAACTAGTCTCATACCAGTGATTAATAAACGCAAATTGTAGAAATTACCGAATCCTCTATCATTTACTAACAAACACGTGAATACAATAATATCACAATAATAAACTAGTTCACACTATTATTTAGTGTCTATATACTAAACAAAATATTTGAACACGTCATTCGTTTTGAAAACATGCTTCCAAACAATTGTTCGATATATTTGTACTTATGAAAAAGTTTCATGTTATATTTGTCCTTGTGTATATCAAGCACATACATTTGTTCCTATTTACAAAGTATTAGGTAATAGATATGACATCAAATTGCTTCCTTTTCTTACAGTTTCGAATATATTAATTATTTTCTAAAACTATAATTATTTTCTAAAATTTAAGGTTTAAGGTTTAGGGCTTAGGGCTTAGAGTTTGGGGTTTAGGGTATAAAAGTTGAAATATAAATATTGAAATTAAATAATTGATCATAATAAGAAACAATATATAGAAAATGTTGTGGAGTTAGGAAACCTAACAAATGCATTCCTACTATTTGAATAAAATATGAATGATTAGAAATTGGACTTAGACACCCTATTAAGCTAGGAAAAAGGACTTGGACTTACTAAAGATCGAAATCTGACAAGCTAGGAAAAAGGCCAACTTTCCCAATCACTTACTAAAGTTTATAAATCTACCAAATGTACTTTGTTTATGTAGATACGATATTATAAATTATTTACATGTGGGGTTTGGGTGTCTACTGTTTTAAGGCACACAAATTCAATTTTATTTACACCCCTACATAACTGTAAAAGTTGAATTTCTTCAAACTTCTCCACATAGTCCCAATTTCACTCCTCACAACTCTAAAGATTGAAATAGTTCATGTTGCACACATTCCCATTTGTACATATCCCAGAATATCACATATTTATTTAGTCATACTTAGGATTTTTAAAATTATATTTCCAGAGGTTTGTGTGGATTTTTAAAATTATAATCAACAACATCAAAATAGTTTTTACACAAACCAATAATTAAATTGTGATTCAACAACACACAACTAATTTTGATCAACACCATAATAAGGAGTACGCTTGAACAAAAGAATTTATGAATTGTTTGGTTATGAGAATTACCTTAAATATTGCAATCCATAAGTTTCATAATCTTATCAAACATAAATTAACATAATACTTTTCGAATCTCAAAGCCATGTGTTTTTTTCTTTCCTTTATTCAAAAATATTAAAATAGGAAAACTCTGCATGGAGTTACATTCTATACGTTTTATGGGAGGAGGAAAACTTATGGACATTAAAATAGAACTCAATTCTTCAATGTTAAAGTTTTAAAGTAACTATAACTGATGGTTTATAAAGGTATAATATGGGATGCCATGAAATTTAAAATTAGTTTTTCAATTATAGTAATTATAGTAAGAAATTAGTTTAAAATTTCATAGTTGAAAAACACAGTGTGTTTTCAACAATGATGAAAAACACACTGTAATTACTTTTAAACCGAAAATTACAGTGTGTTTTCAAAATTATTTCCTCCATATAGAAAATTGTTGACAGGGAATGGTACCAATAATAAACAGGTAATGATACCAATAAGTGCACTATTGACATTATTATAGGTACTGTATTATCCACATAAAATTCTTCTTATTTGTCAAATTTATTTGTGTGGACATTTTTATCTTTACAAAGTTTTTTAAAAAATGATAAATGCTACAGGATTGTGTGAATCCACGAGGTTACAGAACTCTACATCTTTCTTTTGAGGACCTATCAGTGTAAGGTTCACCTGCTTTGTGTAAGGTTCCACATTTTAATTATATTTCTACCAGGACCATTGAAACTACAACATCTGACAATATTCCTCTATCCTTTATGTTTTCATTGATATCCATACCCTATTCCAAATATCCAAGTTTGGTTCAAGCTGGGAGGATGTTGGAAAAGGTTAACGAGTCTAGATTTAAACCTTCCAATTGAGTTTTCTTTAAAATAAATCACCAAAGTTCTGTCAAAATAAACACCATTTTGGGTATATTCAGCAATGATTGCAGTCCCTGTGACCACATCTCGTCGAAGCATTTTATCAAACATTTCACTTTGTCTTCTGTCAACTGCATTTGGTGAGATGTTTCATTAGCCTTTTCAACATGCCCATTCGAAGCATCATATAAATCTTGCACCCCAACACACTCCCAACAATAATTTATGTCCCTAAAGACCGCAATCTTCTCAAGAATTTTGACATATGATTCACTTTCCTTGTTTAGGTGTCTGTAAGAAACTATTTTTCTAGAATCAAATCAAGATATTTCCCAAAACTTCTAGATGGAAGTTAGTAAGAGAAAGAACTACATAAATTATGATAACAACTGAGAGTGAAATCTTGACCCAGAAGTTCAAATTATAGGTGAAAATGGGTTATAAAAGAAGATTGAAATTCATAACATCTTAAGTGAGAAAACAGGACAGGCGTGAGTTTTCATTGAATAATATGTAGGGCATGGTACAAGGATAATTGAGGACTACATTTGATTTACATTTCCATATTTATGTTGACCATAATACACAATAGCCCAGTTCTCTAAGATCTCTCTCTAGCTTTACCCTTGACCAAATTATACTTTAAAAGAAAGAAATAATCCAAACAAGTTACTGAGAATTAGACATTAATGGAAAGAGTTTCAGTAGCACTGAAAAATGGGTGATCTAAACCTTGAGAAGGTCAGTATAAATTACAATGGGAATTTCACAAGTAACAAGACGAAAGGAAAGGAAATGTCGATGCAAGAACGTAAAATACTTCTCTACAATTTCAACTCAACATAATCAAATATCTTCCTTCTGTGCAATACACATATCTCCTCTGGAAAGGCACAAGACAAAGTGCACAAAGAGTGGCACTTATAGACTACAAACATATTTAGGATGAATGACCTCAGGATACACAAATGAGTAGATAGATTACAATGACAAAAACTTTCTATGGAGAGATAGTGGCAATAAAGAACTAAGAGTGTGGAAGGAATATTGAAAAATAGGAGGATGGGATCATCATGTCCAGAGGATCCTCACAGAGAAACACTGATCTAAGATCTTCTCAGAATAAGTTGCAGTCATTTTTAAAGTGTGGAGAAAAATTATACGATTCCGTCGATATCTTGTTTGCAGGAAACGGAGCTCGTTTGCAAAAGTTATAGCCCGCTGAAATTTTCGGGCAACTGGCAAAATTTGGAGTTTTGTGCAGGTTGGACATGTGCACGCTCGCCAAGTGTTTCAATTATATTGTGACACGTGGACAATTTGTGTGACGAACTAAAATTGGTTTTTGGGAACGCTGGTCTTGGACACTCGTTCACGGACAAATGGACCCCGCTATTTACTGGCTGGGGGCCCTCAGCCAGGTTCGACACACTCGATTATGGAGGGGTGTCTTGGCCTCCTTCTCATTTTATCACTATACCAACTTGTGTATATATATGCCTCTAATTGCATTTTTGCTATGCATGTGGGACTATTTGATATGCCTTTTTAAACTATGCAATTACCATATTCCACGCATTTTTATTTATATTCCATATTCCCATTTTCCAATTGCCCTATTACCATATTCCATAATTAATTGGCTTATACCTTTCCATAAGCATTATTCAGGCACCTAAAAAACTATGTCTTATCCATGCACCATCCTATCATATCCAACAAATGCACCCACTTCCCACGGCTAAGGTGGCTCTTAAGCCACTTAAACATTGCACCGCCCACCTTTTAAAACCTCCTCCTATTTTCATGCGCCAAATGTGGGATATTGTTCCCTAGGAGATAAGTCAAATGCATGGGGAGGAGAATGGAACCCGGGTGGGCCATGTAAAAGGATAAGCGCCCAGCCGGTATGCTAGGAGGCTTAGAAACAATATAAAAGGAGTGTTATTTTATTTGAATAGCATTCGGGTCTGTGCAAAAATATTGAAATGCTCATAACTTGAGCTAGGAGTGGAATTTTGAGGAGATGTAAAAAGCAACCCCTATTATTTTTGACAGAGGAAGACTGTGAGAAGGTCAGAATTTTGTAGAATTCTTTGTAAAGAATTATTTTCAATATTTTAATAGATCGGTCCCATTCAACCAGACCCGGAGACGTAGGCCTCAAGCGCCGAACTCCGTTATCAATTCTTGTGTCAAATTGCTGGTGAATTCTCTTCATTTCTTTAAATATTTGCACAGTACTTGCAGTTTTAATTCTTTTATTAAAAATACAAAAGGATATAATGCTCAATTTTTACATCGAAAATCAATACAAAGCAAAGAAATGTGTGTGCACAATTGCTAGTTAAATTTGATTTTCAGATCATTGGTATCAGAGCTGGTTTTGACTGATTTTTGGTTCAGATTAACTATTTTTGGATTGCAAGTTGTGTGTTGGATGTTAACAAGGTCTCGATCTAAGAAGGGTGAAGGAGAGTTAGTTGAAGGAGATCCCAAAATTGGTACCAGACGATCTCAAAGTCCTACAATGGCGGATCGAGAGGAAGTGGAAGAAAATTTCGTCAATCATTCCTACAGATGAAGGAAATGGTGGAAGAAATGTACCAAGATAGACAAAGGGAAAAGGGAACTAGAGAAGGTAAGAAAGAAGAAAGCTCTAGTTCTGATATTCCAAAAAGAGACTCTTTAAAATCTGATTTTCCTTCATTAAAGTTAGATATCAAGTTTGAATTGCCTATGTATACTGGAGAGCTAAATGCAGAGAAGTTGGATAACTGGGTCAAGCAGATAGAAGTATATTGCAGGGTTCAGAGAATTGTTGATGATGAAGCAAAGATTCATCTGGAAACTCTTCGGATGGGTGGCACAACACTCATTTGGTGGGAGAGTAAGCTTCAGGAAGTGGAAGAAAACAAAGGTATAGAAATCACTTCTTGGTCTGAATTTGTTTCAAATCTTAGGCAACAATTTTATCCTCTTGGTTATAAGCAACAAGCTATGATGGATTGGCAAACATTAAGACAAACTAAGGGACAAAGTGTTCAAGAATACACACAAGAATTTAGGAAAAGGGCTCTAATTCTGGGAATTTCCCTAAACACAGAAGAAACACTGCTCAAATATATTGGTGGATTGCATAGTTATCTAAGGCATATGATACTTGTTTTAGGTCCTACTAATCTTGATGCAGTATGTGTTCAAGCAACCCATTTGGAAGCACGAGGGAAAATGACAAAGGAGTCCTCTTTCTCTTCTTTTAATCAAAAGAATAAGCAATCTGAAGGAAAAGGTTCGAAAGAACAAGGAAAAGGAAAGGGTAAGCATAAAACAAACTCTACTATTAAGAAGGAAGATGAAAAACCATTTTGTAATCATTGTAAAAAAAACCATGATGAGTCTAAATGTTGGAAATTACATCCTGAAAAGAAGCCTAAATGGATGGTTAAGAAAGGAAAAGAAAAGAAAACAAACACTGTAGTGCATGATCTTGGTTCTGATTCAGGTGATGAAACCAAAATCACAGCTATGAGTTTTCAAGGTAAATCAACTCTTTCAATTTCCAACAATAGCACTACAGATGTTGCATCTTCTTCTAGTAAACAAACTATACCTGATGATAAGAAAAGGAATGAGCTTTTCCACATTAGAGTAATTTCAAAGCATACGAAAATTGATACTCTTTTTGATAGTGGATCTCAAGCTAATCTAATTTCTGAGGAGGTTGTTAAGAAATTAGGACTCAAAACTAAACCACATCCTAAGCCTTATCCTTTGGGCTGGGTTTGTGATGATGCAAAACTGCAGGTAACTAAAACTTGTACTTTCAGATTTGCCATTACAGACAAGTTTATTGATGAGGTTGAATTGGATGTAGTTCCTTTGGATATTTGTGGGGTGGTTTTGGGAAGTCCTTATTTGTATGATCGTAAAGCAATCTTCTATAGGGAAGAAAATAAATATTTGCTTGTAAAGGATGGAATTGAGTTTATTATTAGAGCTCACCGTGAAAAGAATAATCTATCCTTGGTAACTGCAGGTCAAATGAAAAGGCTTGTAAACTCAAGCAAAAGTTTTGTGCTCATGGTGGTCAAAGCCAAAGAAAAAGAACATGAGATGGCTTTTGAGACTTGTGATCTGAAACATAAGGATGAATTGGTAAAAATTGTTTCTCATTTTGATGATGTTTTTCAGGATCCACAAGGTCTACCTCCCAAAAGAGGGGTTCAACATGAGATACAGTTGCTTCAGGATGCACCTCTTCCCAATATCGGAATGTACAGGTTGTCAGTAGTAGAGAATGAGGAAATCAAGAGACAGGTAATGGAACTTTTGGCTCAAGGTATAATTCGTCCAAGTACATCCCCATGTGGTTCACCAATTATATTGGTTCCTAAGAAGGATGGCACTTGGCGAATGTGTGTTGATTTCCGTGCTTTAAACAAGATTACTATAAAGAATCGTTACCCTCTTCCTAGAATAGATGATTTACTGGATCAATTAAAGAATGCAATTTATTTCACTAAGTTAGACTTAAGAAGTGGTTATCACCAAGTAAGAATTGCAGAAGGTGATGTTTGGAAAACTACTTTTAAAACGAAACAGGGATTGTTTGAATGGTTAGTGATGCCTTTTGGTTTGTGCAATGCACCAGCAACATTCATGAGAGTTATGAATGAAATCTTTAGACCATTCATTGATAATTTCGTTATTGTCTACTTAGATGATATTCTTATTTTCAGTAAGTCATGGGATGAACATGTTAAACACATCCAGAAAGTCTTAGATGCACTAAGGAAAGAGAAATTGTATTTGAAGATGTCAAAATGTGAATTTGGAAAAACATCTTTAATTTACTTGGGTTATATTGTAGGAAATGGAGAATTGAGAATTGATCCTGCAAAAATAGAGGTTATTGTGAAATGGCCTAGACCCACTAATGTGACGGAAGTTAGAAGTTTTCTAGGTGCAGTTCAGTACTGGAGAAAATTTATTGCTAACTTCTCATATATTGCATCTCCTTTGCATGCTTTGACAAGTATTAAACAGGTCTTTCAGTGGGGAGGAAAACAACAAAAAGCCTTTGATACACTGAAAGAGAAGATAAGTACCGCTCCGATCTTGGCACTTCCGGATTTACAACATTCATTTGAGATTGAGATAGATGCTAGTGACTACGCAATGGGGGCAGTTTTGATGCAGAACAAATGACCAGTGTGTTACCATTCAGAAACCTTTACAAGTGCGGTAAGAAACTATCCAACTTATGATAAAGAGTTGTATGCTTTGGTTCAAAGTGTTAAAAAGTGGAAGCATTATTTAATGGGAAAAGAAACAATTATACATACTGACCATCAACCGCTTCAATACTTACAAACACAAACCAAATTGCAGCAGTCTAGACATTTCAGGTGGATGGGATTTTTGCAACAATTTCATCTTGTAATCAGGTATAAAAAAGGTATTCAAAACAAGGTTTCCGACATGTTATCTAGACCACCAGTGGTAGTAGCATCTATTCTTTTGCAACATAGTTCTTTGGCTCATGTTAGTTACAAGGAACAATATGTAAATGATGTTGACTTTAGAGAAGTGTATGAGGATCTAGTAAGTGGGAAACAAGTAGGAGAAAAAGATTATCATTTGCATGAAGGATTGTTATATCATTCTGGAAAACTTTGTATTCCAGAAAATGAGCGTGTGCATATGATTAGGGAAGCACATACTTCTCTTATTTCAGGGCATTTTGGTATTAGTAAGACAGTTGCACATTTACAAAAATATTGTTATTGGCCTAGAATGCATGAACATGTAAACAGGTATATTAAGGGATGTGTTCTTTGTGCCACAAGCAAGCCAAGTAACAGGAAATTAGGACTTTACACTCCTCTTCCTGTTCCAACAAGGCCTTGGGAAAGTGTTTCCATGGACTTTGTAGGAGGCTTGCCCATGACACGGAAGAAACATGATTACTTATATGTGGTAGTGGATAGATTTAGCAAAATGTGTGTGTTGGTTCCATGTACTAAACAAATAACTGGTGAGGGAACTGCACATTTGTTTTTTCAGTTTGTTTGGGTTCATTTTGGTTTACCTACTTCAATTATATCTGATCGGGATTCTAGATTTCTTGGGGAATTTTGGTCAACATTGTGGGGGTTAATGGACACAAAACTGAAAAAGAGCACTGCTTTTCATCCACAGACTGATGGTCAAACAGAGGTTGTAAACCGCACAGTGGTACAATTACTTAGGGGCTATAGTAGCAAACATCCTAAATTTGTGGGATGAACATCTTTATTATGTGCAACATGCTTATAATCGTGCCTTACATTCTTCTACTTTGAAGTCTCCATTTGAGACTTGTTATGGATATCTGCCTAATTCTCCATTAGATATATATTATGGACATGAAACTATTGTTAATGGTGCAAGTGATTCTGACAAGGCTAAAATATTTGTGCAGAGAATACAACAGGTTCATCAGTATGTCCATGAACAATTGGAGAAAAGTCAGGCCAAGTACAAAGTTAGGCATGATAAACATAGAACTGATCACAAGTTCAAAGTTGGTGATTTAGTTTGGCTTCACATCAGTAAGGAAAGACTGACAGGTGAAGGTAAAAAATTGAAACCTATACGGTATGGTCCGTTCCAAATATTGGAAAAAATTGGTAACAATGCTTTCTGGTTGGATTTACCTCCATATATGCAAATCTACTCAGTTGTAAATGTTGAGAATTTAAGATTGTATGAACCGCCTATGATTGTTGATCATGATGATTCTAACATAATGCCTTCCATTGATGATTTTTCTCCTGAGTATCTTGATGAGTTGCAGGAAGACATCATTTTGGACAGGAAAGTAAGAACTTCGCGAAGGGGTGATATTGAGTATCTTCATGTTGGGTTCAAAGGCATGCATCCGAACAAGGCTAAATGGATGGAAACTGGAAAGGTGAGGGAGAAATACCCTCACCTATTCACCAATTAAGTTGACTTTTGGGGTCCAAAAGTTTCTCAGTGGGGAGGAATGATCCAGAGGATCCTCACAGAGAAACACCGATCTAAGATATTCTCAGAATAAGTTGTAGTCATTTTTAAAGCGTGGAGAAAAATTATATGATTCCGTCGATATCTTGTTTGCAGGAAACGAAGCTCGTTTGCAAAAGTTATAGCCCGCTGAAATTTTTGGGCAACTGGCAAAATTTGGAGTTTTGTGCAGGTTGGACATGTGCACACTCGCCAAGTGTTTCAATTATATTGCGACACGTGGACAATTTGTGTGACGAACTAAAAGTGGTTTTTGGGAACGCCGGTCTTGGACACTCGTTCACGGACAAATGGACCCCGCTATTTACTGGCTGGGGGCCCTCAGCCAGGTTCGACACACTCGATTATGGAGGGGTGTCTTGGCCTCCTTCTCATTTTATCACTATACCAACTTGTGTATATATATGCCTCTAATTGCATTTTTGCTATGCATGTGGGACTATTTGATATGCCATTTTAAACTATGCAATTACCATATTCCACGCATTTTATTTAATTCCATATTCCACACATTTAATCCAATTCCATATTATTCCACGCATTATATTTGGCTTAACCTCCATAAGCATTATTCACAGGTGCCTAAAACTATGTCTATACATATCCATGCACTACACCTATCCAACCAAAAAATGCGCCCACTTCCCAGTGGCTAAGGTGGCTCTTAAGCCACTTAAACATTGCACCACCCACCTTTTAAAACCTCCTCCTATTCTTTAATGCACCAAATGTGGGATATTGTTCCCTAAGAGATAAGTCAAATGCATGGGGAGGAGAATGGAACCCCAGTGGGCTGTGTAAAAGGATAAGCACCCAGCCGGTATGCTAGGGGGCTTAGAAACAATATAAAAGGAGTGTTATTTTATTTGAATAGCATTCGGGTCTGTGCAAAAATATTGAAATGCTCATAACTTGAGCTAGGAATGGAATTTTGAGGAGATGTAAAAAGCAACCCCTATTATTTTTGATAGAGGAAGACTGTGAGAAGGTAATAATTTTGTAGAATTCTTTGTAAAGAATTATTTTCAATATTTTAATAGATCGGTCCCATTCAACCGGACCCGGAGACGTAGGCCTCAAGCGCCAAACTCCGTTATCAATTCTTGTGTCAAATTGCTGGTGAATTCTCTTCATTTCTTTAAATATTTGCACAGTACTTGCAGTTTTAATTCTTTTATTAAAAATACAAAAGGATATAATGCTCAATTTTTACATCGAAAATCAATACGAAGCAAAGAAATGTGTGTGCACCGTTGCTAGCTAAATTTGATTTGCAGATCACATATGGGCGAATTGAGGTCTGAAAATGTGTTTTGCATGGGTATTGTATGGTCCTCAAATTTAGGAAGGCCATTCAACAATATATAGAATTTTCAAATATTCAGTTATAGAATTTTACTTCAATCGGAAAACACAATAAAATGGAAATAGTTTTTTGAGAATTAAAATGCATGCTAAACTGTAGAAATATGAAGTGAAGGGTAAATATTCAAATAGAATGATTAAATCTAATCTAGAACAACCATATAGAGTGTGGTAAGATGTGGTAAGCACCATATCTGGAATAGCCATACACAGTCACTTAAAGCAATTCAACACAGTCCTAGTTCTAAGCATTGGAGTATTTAAGCGCATGCAATGAAATCAAGTAGCATAACAATCATCCTTCAATTTTGAACTGGCAATTACATTACTCCCCACCTCGAGGTTACTGATGAAGGATTCTATATAATACAGATCATGCTCAAATCACCCAAAACATTAATAAACTCAACTTCATTGTTTTTCACAGTCACACCCCACTCAAGGTCTCAACATGAAATGAAATTTAGCATTAAGAGGAACAATGGATACCCGAAATGAATCATACACAGAAACCCCCTTTCAAAAATGATTTCTCATTTAAAACAAATAACCTGGAAACCCAATAATATTATCTATCAAATTAACAAAAATATCCATTAATTTATGCATTTTTCCACAGGTTTAAAACAACACTTTCTACTTTACTGAACAGGGCTAGCAAAATAACTCAGAAGGCTCGCTGTCCCCATACATGGAAGGAATTCTAACCCTCTAATTGTTCTCACCCTCTAAGGGCTAGCAAAGTGAATGTAAACCAGACAATACAGAGCCATACCAGTACTTGTGTTGGCTATCGTCTGCTACTCCTTTCTCCGGCTCCTGTTCCTTTCTCCAGCTTCAAGCACCTTAGCTACGGATTTTTGCTACCATCTTAGAGATAAGAAAGGGAATGGAAACCGTCTGCTACAATGGCATACAAACTGGCTTTGCACGGTATGTATGGGCGGGCTGCATAAAACTGATTCTTCACTTTGTTCCAACGAAATGGCGTGCGATGGGGGATGAAAAACACAGTTCGTGTGACTACCACAATGATGTAGAGAGATGGACTATAATAATAGCGATGGTATTGTGATTACCAGGTGGACACATTAGGAGGAGGAAGCGGTGTCACGTTTCCCAATAATTCAAATCTTGGACGCATTAGGGCGGGGGGATGTGTTATAATGCATTTCAAATTTGAGACCATCCACGTCACACTGCTTGGAGCCACGTGGGAGACAGCTTCCCAAGGACCGTGATGACATCACCTTTCTGGTGGACGGCGATGGTGGATGGGTCATAGGGGATGGGACATGCGGGAGCTCTCCATTCACCATGCATAGGTGCATTTTCGGTGATGGGTAGCCGCTGGCTCCCTCTCCCACATTTATAGCTAGAATGCACCAACAATTGAGGCGTCACTGAGAGTGCATGAAGCAATGTTAGTATACTGTCCATAGGTATGGTTGTTGAGTTGGCAACAACTACATCAATATGGTTATTTTCCTTTTTATCACCAAATTTCATCTATTTCATGGTGCCATGCATGCCATGCTCTACTATCGATGTTTTCTGTGATGGAATTTCTAAATTTCAATGATAGTTTACATTCCAATCCCCAAACAAAAATGCAGATATATGTTGAAAAAGGAGTGATACGAGTGTCTCGGTTGAACCTTGTTCAAGTTGGTCTAAATTTTGTGGATAGAAGTAATAAAAATGTGTACAAGAGTTGTCAAATATTTAATAGAATTATTGGCACCGAGTGTAAATTTGATTTGAATTTAGGGAGACTTTGAATTGTCTCCATGCCTTAACGAAAAATTATTTTTAGGGTCCAATTACAATATCATTTGGTGTGAGCAATAATTTGATTTTCGGTTATTGTATACAACATATGCTTCTCAAATTTGTCCTAAGTTATTTGGAACAATTTCCTTTTCTGCCCTACAAGATACATATAACAATATTTAGCTGCATCAAATGGATCAAATGATGCGTAAGTTGAATGCTCATCTGCATTCAAAGTAATGTTTAGGAGGGATTGTTTTCACCATGTTTGATTAAAAGGAGTTCATTGTACCTGGATATTTATGGGTTCAATGCCTCAAGTTGTGGAAGAAATAATCTAATTTTTTTGCGGTTCAGATTGTATCATATGTTTGGATCGGACTTACCGATGTAATAGAGATAATCTTTCTTCTGTATTATTTCATACGGGAAACCATACAATTATATAGGGATGCAACACCTATAATTAAGGAGGCTGCTATAACAAATCATCCCTCAAAATATTCTCGTAACCAATATACGTAATATTGTTATAATGACAATATTACTAACAATATAACAAATAACCCAAATAACAATATAATCGTAAGTACACTTTTACTATACGGTAATTATCTGATACCAATGTAAATACTAATATTCCTAACATTCCTCCCCTTAGTGTTTACATGGTAGAAAAAGAACTTTCACACTTCCTTTGCAATTTGTCGCCCGTGCTTGCTCATGATCTTGGCACACACTCAAACTGAAGGTAGAAGAAGAAACACATCAACTTCTTATCAACCATGCATTGTCAGGAACACATCTGACCGACGAGGATGGGAACACGCTCAGGAATCATTTGCTTATCAACCAGTCACTCTAGGGAACACATCTGACCTAGCAGTGTGAGAATTCAAGCAGAACAAATATGAACAACCTTCAATGGTTTTCCAGAGGCTAACCACAAAGCTAGGTATGAACAGGGACACATCTGACTATTCAACCCCTTCAAGACTTATGACGTTGTGTTTCTTTGTGCTATTTGTTCTTCTCTATGTTATTACATTGGGGAATAATGTAGGAATAGTCACATCTTACTAGTGAATAGGAAGGAACATTTGTTCTTATTTCTCACACCATACAAGAAATACTGAAATCAAACACACTACACGCTAAAGTACTCACACATGTGCCACCAAATCAGTGAAGCAACCCTGTCGTTGGTGACTTGACGAGAGGTCGTTGGGTGTCCTCTAGCCTCCGTTGCCTCCGTCCTCCAACGATAGACTGGTAACTCAGTCGGATGTGATCATAAAGCTCACCAATTTCCACATTAGATTTATTGGTATAGTTTCCCTCCCGCAATGTGAAACAATTTATTTTCTGGACGTCGGGTAACACCGAAAATGCGTCCGTGAGGCAATTTTTTATTTTATTTTTCGGACTTTTGCAATGACTCAATTTTTCGACTCTTTGACAACAAAACTACTGACACTTACAATGGCTCTGAAGATGACAATTTTTGAATCGACACATTTGATAGACTACCATAAATGACTATAAACAAAGTTTTTACAAAAAACATTGATAGACTATGGCTATAACATTGGCACTTGACGATAGGACACAATTATGACTTTAAAAAAAAAAACTTGTAATTACACAGCACTTGAATATGAAACATTTGACGAGAAAGGGTGATAGACTCAAACAATTATAATAATAGGAATTTTTTTAATAAAGACAAGACTACTTTAAAAATTGATAATGACTCATGGAACTTAGACTATACACTATTCTTAAACCACCTTTTCTTCATTAGACTAGACAAATAAAGTGGCTACGATACACTTTGGTAAATAAGTTATACTTAACATAAACTCACTAAACGTCTATAATAATTAAAATTTATAGAATATGCACCTTTTTAATCGCTTATGGAAATCAGACAACACCAAACGGTTTTAGTTGGCGGAAAATACTATGTATGCGGCCACAGGCTTGAATAGAGTTCTGTGATGGTTTGACAGGTGCACATCAATGCACGCTCCACTATACGGCAGGCTAAAATAGTCTGAAGTTTGAACAAACCACACACACATTCTTCCTCCCACTGGCGGACACATGCAGAAAATGGATGTAGAATCCCAAGCCCAAAGAATAAATCCAGGCCAAACTTAGGCGCATGGAATGACTGTCAAACTGAAAATCAAATCCACTGGACTGATCAAATGTAGGGAGCCATACGAGCATAGAGATCATCGACCAAGAAAGAAGTTGGATGCTCGTGAATACTAATATGATATTCAAGGATCAAATTTCACAACAAGCGTTGTATAATTGCTCTACACCAATCCATAATTATAGGCTATACACGCGCCGATTCAACCAAATAACCTTGAGCAGCATGTGTCTTTTAAACTTTGCTCCTCAATACGTTGTTAATGGCACATTTTTGAACACGGACGTAAGATTAATGACCTGACCTGGTAATCTCTGCGTGTAGACTGATATGGTAATAACATACAATGGCACCCGCACAGGATTGGGTAGCCATTTCTGAAAGATATGCACAAAGGCACCTTTTGCTATTGGAGATGTAATTGACAATCTATCTTTGTTATACTTCCGACTATATTACAATCTTTGCGAGACTGTCAGGGGCACTATCTTTGGAGTTTGAAATGCAAAGCATGTACGGCTGCAATAATATATAGGTAACCAAAAATTCAATGGACAACATTGATTCTATCTAGATACTTGAAATCTCCGGCTCGCCACTCATCCGCTACGCATTTCTCCAAGCACAAAAAAAAAAGTCTCTGTAATAAAAAAGACTTGACAGACTTATACTTCTCTCATTAACCAGGGAGACGAGGCATTGCAATAGCTTTGCCCCGCACAAATTTCACAAACTCATTTTACACAAATTATCCACAAGAAATCCTGCTCTGATACCAAATCACAGGTTTGGATCAGACTTGCAGATGTAACACAGTAATAATCTTTCTTCTGTATTATTTCATACGGGAAACCATACAATTATATAGGGATGCAACTCTTATAATTAAAGAGGTTGCTATAACAAATCATCCCTCGAAATATTTTCGCAACCAATATACCTAAAATTTTTATAACCAAAATAAAATAACAAACAATATAACAAACAACCCAAATAACAATATAACTGTAAGTACACTTTTATTATACGGTAATTAGCCGATACCAATGTAAATACTAATATTCCTAACAACAAAAGGAGTGAAATTTGCAACAATAATACACATAAATTAACAATTTATGCATGACTGATTGATTTTACTGATTGAAGGCAACTGAAAGATACAATTGCAAAGATGTCACAAGGCCAATATTTGCACTAACTGTTAAAATTTTCATTTTCTACTTTAGTTATAGCACTATATAACTGGAAACATTGCTCTTGATCTTCTCTCTTGGAAGTGTGTTTGTCTTTAAATAATGATTAACTAATTTTGATATCGTACTTGGAGATGGGAAGGCAAGCATATTTGCTAGCCAACTGTACTTCAAGTTCTTATAAAATTTGAGTGGAGGCTTCCACGATTTTTTCAGTCTCTCATGAAGGAAATCCTTAACTGGTCTTATCCATGAATCATGATCATCAATATAATATTCTGACTTTTACACAAAAAAATATGCATTCCAGTAAAAAAATGATTCTTAAACATGTATGAGTTTTAGTTTGTATATGATGATAAATGTTGATCCTGATTCTGAGTTGTTTAGTCTACATAAATTCTCTCCGACAGAAGAGAATATCTACATGTGTGTTTTTTTGAATTCTCGAGTATATTTTTTGGGGACTCCAAAAGAAAATAATGCAACAATTTATGAGTCAGATCTACAGCTCACAGATCTCTGCAGAGTCTCAAATGCATGGAGATTGGTTACAATTCTTATTCCGGGGGAATTCCACCTGAGCTTGGGAAGGTGACCGAGGTGAAATATTTAGATATTGCATCCTCTGGTCTATTAGGGACAATTCTAGAAGAGCTGGGCAATCTCCAAAAGCTTCGTAAGCTGTTTCTATTCAGAAAAATTCTGGCTGGAACGATTCCTCGCCAGTTGGGAAAGCTTAGCAACTTGGAGTTGCTTGATTTGTCACAAAACATGATCACGGGCCCATTCCGAGGTCCATTGCAGCCCTAAAAAACTTGAAGGATTTTAAGTCTCATGATCAACAACATGAGGAGTATCCCCAGGTAAGAACACACTAACATCATCACTATCAAAAACAACAGATTAACAATTCGTTGATTTTTTGTCTTTAAAAAATCTTCAAATATAAGTACACTTAAAAAAATATAGGATTCCTATAAAAAAATAGAACTAAACATTTGAACATTTCTTTCAATTTGAAGGAGGTGTATATGTTATATTAATTTGGTCGATATTTGCAATTGTAAATTAAAACAGATTAAAAATTTCTGACACACAACAAACATATTTAAATTTTGGACACACATTAAACATATTTAAATCATTTGGGATGTATTATTCATCTAGAGATAGAGTTTTTATACAAATACTTGATTCTATTAATCACGAGTTAGGTCTTATCAATGATAAGTATCTCTATCCCCACAATATATCCTCACTAACCCCATTATTCTCTCGCACAATCACTCATAACCACCCAACAATTTCTCCCTCATTCAATCTCAAATAATTATATTATTCTAAATAATATAATTCCACAATATCTATCTATATGAGTTGTCATTATATTACACTTCATATATTGCATTTATATAATATCACACACATTTAGTATTGCAATGAAACAAACCTTGTTGATTTTGACACCATCTATAAATCAGACGACCGAGATTTATTTTACAAATTTTGCATTGAAATCGGACGACAAAGGCAAGTGCATGTATTATTTTGCAAGAAAATGACAGGTGTGCAAAGGTCGTATTTTGCACTAGGTTTGGAGAGCACTTAACCCAGTTTGGTGGGTTTGTTGATGTCGATTTATCCTCCCCACCCAGAATTTCTTATGTTGTTAAATACATGCAGAAGCAAGTAACATATACGATACTTTTGAAGCTATATAATTCATACAATGTCTTTCAAGCTTCACGAAATTAGGTGGAAACCTCAATATCAGAGGCCCTGACACCTACTCCAACAAACAATTATTTCAGTTGAGTCTCGAACATGTAACCTTTTTCAAATTTCCCTCTTCAAACGCATATTCCACGACCGTGAGTAATACGTGCAAGATAAAGACCATACATTCGAACACAATGTCCCCCCTCTCCATCGAACCCTCTCTTGATCTCCCCTCATCTTTTCCCTCTATTTCACTTCCTCATTTTCCATTCTTCAATCCATCCCCTTCGGTGTTTTCATCGTACACTTTACGTAGGATTACTAGTATCATACTTGAAGAGATTGATCTATACTACTATATTGTTCACATTTATTTAAGGCATTTATTAAAAGTTAAAACAATTCACATATTAAGTGCATGCTTCCACACTTTATATATCTTCTAGTTTAAGGGAATGAAGATTCTCTTGTATTTGAAGAAAATGGGTATACTAAGTTCTAGTATGGCAACGACATATATAGTTACATTTGATTATCAACCCACAACACTTTCTAGCATTGACAATGTATTTTTATAGGCAAATAATGAAACCACATTTATCTTAGACATTTAGTTGAACAATTCACACACCAAGTGCATGATTCGACACTTTATGTACATATCTACCAATTGCATGTGAAGTGTTCGATAAAATGAGTGAAAGAAATGCGGTCTCACAGAGTGTATTGATTCTAGGATATGCACAAAATCCATTAAATTCCAATAAAATGTATGAATATCTTTCTCTAAAACATTTAACTTACTGAAATCAATATTTTTTATGGATGAGGCATTTATACATTGTGTTTAACATACACATTTATTTTTTAACAATTATTGTAAACGTTTGTCTGCTTTTGTAGCTAGGGCATGTTTCATGATAGATGATAGAGAAGATATGAAGTTGGAAAAAAACATCCATATTTTTAGTAACAATCTCTTATAGTTGACATTACTTCTTATTCTTAGCTTTTTGTAACATATTTTATATCTTGGTTATTAGCAAGGCACATGTTATTCTATATTTTCACATGTTCCTATAAACAACTTATGTTTTGATTTTGTTTTTTGCATAGTTCATAATATTACATGTAGTATGCTTCAATTCATTAAAGGGTATGAACACTTTTTTACTAACATGCTCTTATTTTCACATTAACTCTCAGGGGTTTCATGTTGTTTTCTAGTTCTTGTTGTTGCAAATGGCCAACCAACAAGAAACATTCTAAAAATTCCAAGTGACCATTTTGATTGTTTTAATAGAGGTGGTCACATGTTTCCTTCAAGGGATCGGTCTATTATGCAAGATCACGAGTCTCCAAATCCACATTTTTATTAGAGATTAATATAATGATGTCTTATCATAATAATTAATAATGTAATGCCAATGACGATGATTTTTTTGTTTGCAGTGATGTCAAAACATGATTTTATGGATATTGTTTTGAAATTCCTCTCAAAGGGATTTGCATACTGATCAGGGGATATTTTTCTATGTCAAAATGTTCCCTAAACTTCCCTAAACCATGCCAGTGTAGTAGAGCCATCAAAGGGCTTTTCGATGATTGTAAAAACGTGAAAAACAGACACTCTGAGCTTAAGATATGTCCAGTCAAAGTTTGGCCAATTGGAAGGTCAACATTGGTCAACAGATACAAGATGACATGGACACATGCACAATTGGCCAAGTGGCTTAGTCAGCAATGAAAAAATGCAAAATGAGAAAGAGGAATCTGAGAGCTTTCTGTCTACTATTTGAATGTCAAAATCTGAGTCCGTATGCAAAAGATATGACTGGTCAAAGTTTGGGTCAAAGTATGGTCACACATTTAGTCAACGGTAAAATTGATGGTATTAAAATCATTTGGACTCAACACAACTGTGTATATATCGCCGAGAGCTTTTTGACGCATTTTGAACGGACTAAATCTGAGTTCATATGCGAAAGATATGCATAGTCAAAGTTGTGGTCAAATGATGACATGACACACTCTGATGTGTACAAATGACATATTAGGGGCGTGACACTTGGCAGGTTTTTAGTGGCTTTGGATTTAAAATAATAATAATAATATTTTCTTTAATCCATTTCATACTAAATTGGGTGCCTAAACCTATGGAAGGGGGATTTGAACCCAACACCTCATCTAAAAAGATAAGCGGCCTTACCAATCCGCCACCCTCTTGCAAGTGGTATAAATAAAGCTCACTTGTATTTGTAATGGGGAAGTGCCAGGTCTGTGTAAAAGCCATAAGGAGGCAGGTTTCAGAAAACGCCATTTTTGAAGGTCTTGCACTCAGATTGGGAACTTGGAGTAAAAAGGTGAAATGGAGGGAATTCTGAGATGATTCCAACGATGTAAGATTTGATGTTTTTGTTGAGTTTTAACCTGTTTTAGGAAGCTTTGAATGCAGTTTTTAACAGGGATCTACAAGACAACTAGTTGGAAAACACGAATTTCAATGAAATGTGACTTGGTGTAAACATGAAAAGTGTCCAGAATTCAGAGATGATCTCAGATATATGATTTGTTTTCATATAATGTTTTTAAATATCCATTTTTAGGTATTTTTATAACGCAGTTGCAAAGAGATCACATTGTGAAAACACTGTAGGAGCCACGGATCGTTCTTGGGACAGTTTTTGCTATTTTTCAGAGTTCTTGGGACATTGATCAGCTCATTTGTAGGTTTTGATTCATTATTGGTTGTTTGTAAGAGTTATTGTACTTACATTTCAATATTATTAATGGATCAGTTCAATCCGAACCTAGGGACGTAGGAATTTCTGAACCCCGTAAACAATCTTGTTTGTTATCTGAGTGTTTTCAATTTTTCTAATTATTTATTTGTTATCTAAGTTTTCTGCACTTCTATGGATGCATAATAATCAAAATTTAATCAATTTGTGGAGTTTAGAATACAGAAAATTGGTTAAGAAAATTATGATCTTTGGGTCAGTTTGAAAAACACACTAAGGGAATTGGGTCTAAACTAATGGTTAAGATGGGATTTAATGGAAAGGACCTTGGTAAAAATGGACAAGGTGATGCTAACCTAATACAGGTAGAGGATCAACCTCGATTTGTAGGTTTGGGTTATTCTAGTAGGCCAATGGAAATTAGAGAAAGTTCCAAAGAAGCTGAAGGAAGACAAGCTTCCAACAGCAAAGAGTCCACACCACTATAATTGCAGAATTCTGCCATCAGGAGGAACAATGAAAGGTGTAAGAAAACAGGTAAAAGAGGTAATCAGATTCCACCTCCTTTCACTTACACTAAAAATAACACTAAGGGAAAATCAAATCCTAAAACTTCTAATACACTCTTTCAGTTGGAACAATATAGCTTTAGTAGGCAGAAATATGCTTTCCCTTGCACATTTGTGAAGGTACTAATCATTCTGTTGCATATTGTTGGAAGAGAAAATTTTTGATTAAGAAGTTAATGCCTTTTGTGAATGATAAGGCAGGTGCTAAAGACCAGTCTCACCAGGGAAATGCGAGAAATGGCAAAAATGTTACCTCCCTTAAACAGAGGAATCATTCTCTTCGATAGAGTTTAGAGAAGGGAAAAACAGGTAAGACTCCTAAAAAAGGGAAGTTAAATTTTGTTCCCATGATGTTAAGGTTTGTTGGTTTGTTCCTAAACAACAAAATTGGAAAGTTGTTAAAAAGAATAGTATTGTAAAACCAACAGTACTAAACCTAACTAAAACTCATTTTGGTACTGAGGAGGTAAAACAACCAAAACAGAAAAACCCAAGTGATTGGTTGGGAAAAATACTCCTCAACTTTATATTTGCACTACAGTAAATTGTTGATAGTAGGCAAGCAAAAATTTTCAGAGCTATATTTTAGGGATTCCTGTTGATTGATAAGGATTTGTTCCGAAGTTGATATTTAAGCTTTGAAAATGAATGGAAGTAGACATAGAGAAGATTTGAGTGATAGGTTCATCATACTCATATTCATCTTCTCACATTTTGATTGGTTGGTAGTTCCATTTCTGACAATAGTATGCAGGGATATGAGCATCATCAGAATGTCTATTTTGAAACTTGTAATTTTATAGTGTTGTCATTTGTGCAAATATTATGGATGCTTATAAGACCCATTCGGGCACTTGTTTGATATTGTAATAAATAGACAAACTTGTTGTATCCACATGTGTTATTTGCACTAACTTATAAGACCCTTATTTTGGGAATTTTTGATTTTTATAACTATCAAATGTGGTTGCAATTAGGGTGTAAATTTATCACACTAACAAACTGGTTTGCAAAGGCACCAGGTGATCATTTTTGCAGATTATGGCAGTTCACCATTTTGGGTAAGCATACAATGTATAATATATCCCTTTACAGTTCAGTGTATGGATAGAATATTGGGAAGATTCACGTTGATTCAGATTTTGACTATATCCATTTTTGGTGTTGATGGTTTAATTATTCTGGATAGTGAATATTTTTAGTTGTAATCAGCATAATCACAAAGTGTCAGTTGAACACTAGCTTCTGTTATAGATGGGTGTTATTATCTAACTTATTATTTGTGGTGGCGATACAATATTTTTGACAGATTCACATGGATTTAGTTGTTGACTATAGCTATTTTTGGGCGTTGATAGTCTATTTTATTCTGGATAGTGAATACTTGCAATGGTTACAGTTTCAGATGGATAGTGGGCAGTTTAGATGTCTGGTATACTAATCTGTGTTTATGAAATTGTAATTTAAGTAACTGGCCATATCACAAAGTGACAGTTGAACACTAGCTTTCCGTAATAGAGTGGGTGTTATTATCTGGTCAGTTAATTGTGATGGCATTACAGTGGGGTATGACAGTTCACAATTGTGTGCAGAGTTGACAGGGTTTCAGCGTTTCAGTTGAACACTAGCTTAATTGGGTGTTATTATCTGATCGATTATGTGACTAACTAATCAACTATTTACATTTATTTAACCTATAATGTTATTTTTGGTTCTTGTATGTGTTTGTGCAATGCAAGAAGAGATGACATTATTTGTGGTTTGATACACAACTTTTTGTGGACAAAAAGCCTTCTCAGTGGGGAGGTGTGATCAGGGGATCATTTTTCTGTGTCAAAATGTTCCCTAAACATCCCTAAAATGGTGCCAGTGTAGTATCATCTTCAGATAGCTTTCCAACGACTGGTAAGAACGTGAAAAACAGACACTCGGGAGGTCTATGATATTTCCAGTCAAAGTTTGGTCAACCAGAAGGTCAACATTGGTCAACAAATCCAAGATGACGTGGACACATGCACAATTGTCTAAGTGGCTTATTTGGTAGTGGAAAATTGTAAAATGAGAAAGAGGAATCTGAGAGCTTTCCGTCGACTATTTGAACGTCAAAATCTGAGTCCATATGCGAAAGATATGACTGGTCAAAGTTTGGGTCAAAGTATGGTCAAACATTTGGTCAACATTGGTCAATGGTAAAATTTATGGTATTAAAATCATTTAGACTTAGCACCATTGCGTAGATATCACCGAGAGCTTTCCGACGCATTTTGAATAGACCAAATCTGAGTTCGTATGCGAAAGATATGCATAGTCAAAGTTACATGGTCAAACGCATTGACATACTACTGACGTGGCCAAATGACATATTCATTAAGACCACTAGCACGCATTATCCTAGTGGCTTTGGAAGTTCTAAACGTGGAAGGTAATGAATCAATATTGTTAGGGGGCATCAATTCCACGCAGAATATGCACTAATCCACATGGAAGGATATAGGAGGATCTTAAGTGGATTCAAAACCGCCCTCCATGCATTTAAAAGTGGCTTACCATTCCTTTATGCGCCCACCAAATGTGGGATAAAAGCACTAAACCTTATCCCACAGCGCCTAAAAAGAATGAGAAGTGGAGGGGATTTGAACCCTTAGCTGACCTCGGGCTCATCCAAAAACATAGGCAGCCTAACCAACCCGCCACCCTCTTGGAAGTGGTATAAATGAGTTTGAGGTATATAAATATTTGTAATAGGGGAAGTGCCAGGTCTGTGTAAAGGAGCCATAAGGAGAACAGTTTTCTGAAAAATGCCATTTTTGAAGGCCTTGCACTCAGAGTAAAAAGATGAAATGAAGGAAATTCTAAGACAATTCCAACGATGTAAGATTTGATGTTTTTTTGTTGAGTTTTAACCTATTTTTGGAAGCTTTGAATGCAGTTTTTAACAGGGATCTACAAGACAGCTAGTTGGAAAACATGAATTTCAATGCACTTCTGGTCCGAAATGTGACTTGGTGTAAACATGAAAAGTGTTCAGAATTCAGAGATGATCTTAGATATATGATTTTTTTTTCATAGAATGTTTTTAAATCTCCATTTTTAGGTGTTTTTATAACAAAGTTGCAGGGAGATCACATTGTGAAAACACTGTAGGAGCCACGGATCGTTCTTGGGACAGTTTCCTGCTATTTTTCAGAGTTCTTGGGACATTGATCAGCTCATTTTCAGGTTGTGATTCATTATTGGTTGTTTGTAAGAGTTATTGTACTTACATTTCAATATTATTAATGGATCGGTTCAATCTGAACCCGGGGACGTAGGAATTTCCGAACCCCGTAAACAATCTTGTTTGTTATCTGAGTGTTTTCAGTTCTGATTATTTATTTGTTATCCAAGTTTTTTTTCACTTCTATGGATGCATAATAATCAGAATTTAATCAATTTGTGGAGTTTAGAATACTTAAAATTTGTTAAGAAAATCACGATCTTTGGAAACTTTTAAAAGTGAAAAAAAATACAACACACGTTTTCAGATCACAAATATGCAAGAGAGGACTAAGTTGTAGAGAGGGACTTAACTAGTGAGAATTAGTATATGCAAGAACCCATAATATGCATGATTTGGTATGGAGCCTTTCATATGTCCTGCATAAAAATAGTTAGAAGTTTTATCACATGCTGCAAAAAAGCTAGGAAAATCTCTTGCATAGCAACAAGACCAAATGGAATTGTCTTGATCAAAAGTCTCAGTTAGAAAGGGGAGTCAAAAAGAAGGTATGGAGAACTATTTGCTAGGAGGTGTAGTGAAATTGCTTATTCCTGCAAGTTGTACATAGTATGAGAATGTATCATTCAAATGTCAATGGAGGAAACAAGAATTTAGGCATCTCCTTTGGTTCCTCAATGTAGATTTGCACTCTATTGAGCTTAATAAAATGTAATGACCAATCCCTTTGTGGGCAAAGATAGAAACTCCAAATTGTATTAGAGTTCATTTGACTCCTAATATTGTACCATCATAACCCTCCATGGTGCCTTATTGAAGAAATTGACTATTCAAAGATTGGACTAGGAAGAAATTTGGCTATCTCCTTTTATTCTATCAAGGTAGTTAATTTACATAATGTTTTAAATTCACTTATTAGGTGACTTAAGACAAATCAAAAAGTGTAAACCCCAATGAAGAATTAGTCTTGGAGAATGGCAGAGAATTAGCTATTTCGACTCTTCGTCTTCTTCATGAGACCTAAAGAGATGATATTCCTAACTTCGAGAATATTCATGTTCCTACAAAATGATCCATTATCTCGTTGATGGAAATCTCAAATATGCAGTTAATTTACTATTGAATGTTTCTGGAAAGTCACTTGCAACTGTGAAATTATCAAATAATAACTACAAATGCCTGACATAGAATTGAAGACAATATTTGAACCGCAACTCCCAGTTGGGCGATGATGTAAGATTTGTTGAGAAGAGGAGAATATGATTTGTTGAATTTCTTTGCCATCGCTCCGATGTGATTTAAATCCCTCAAATTCAAGTGCCTGGTGCATATTCAAACTCCTTGCACACTATGCTCACTTTAAATCAGCTCATGGATTTGCCTTATTAAACTTTGGCCGCTGATGACTGCAATTCCCAACCTAGGGATATACACACTATTTTTAGAAAGAGGTCGATTTTAACTGTCTCTTATCGATCTGCATGATATGATGAATTTTGGCTCATGGTCGATCCTTGAGTACACACTACCATTTGCTCAGAACTGCTTTTGATAAAGGTGACTATTATTCCAAATTAGGAAGTCATATAAGGCTTACAAATTACTATTTTTAGTAAGTGTGTCATCACAGTGCACTATTTTTGCAAATGAAACATCATTTTGGCTTACAACCATATCCTGAATACTATTTAATGCCCATACCTTTGTCTCACTAGAACTTTCGGGAAATAAAATGAAAACTTTATCACCTTGCAGTGGCATCGAGCACGAAGCTCTACATAGTATGGAAATGGAGCTTAGAAATTTGTAGAAAGTGGTTTCCAATGCTGGATTTGCAATGAAAATAATTTTAGGTTGATTTCATTTGAGCTGTTCACGTGTAAGGATTTAACTCATCTCCGAATTTCACATAGATTTGCCCACTAGAAATATTGGATGAATGTGATTCTCAAATTTTGAGGATTTGGCTTAGAACAAACAAGCTTTATGGAACCATTTGAATGGTTTATTGCTTTATCATCTTGAAAAGGCGATAAGTCTTCAGAAGATGACACCTCGATCCGATTTGTGATGCTTGTGACGATATGAAGATTTCTGATCGGGTTTTCACATTATCTGGCAGAAAACAAGTCATTTTAGTCCCGTTTTCCTTTCTGATGGGACTTTTGACTCATTGAGCCCTTCCCCTAAAACAGTAAGGATTTTCATGTAGAAAATGGGTTTTTATGTGCCCCAATGACCAAGATTTGTTACATCCTTATTGATCAGAATGAAATATTGGGTGTCTGACAAGTCTTGAGAGAAAGCCATGGCATCTTGGTCTGAGTACTTTGAGATGTGGAGGATTTCTCAATAATGCTTCGAGTGAAAGAAAAAGGCTCCATTAGATCTCTTTGTTCTTCATCATTTCACATCGATCTGAGGCTAAGGCCTACAATTTCTAGTGAATGTCATAGATCCTGAGATCCTTTTACTTGGATGGACGTCATGAGAGGGACATAAATTTCCACTGTGAGCAAACCAGGTGACACGAAAAAGCTTGTAGCAAAGCAATCCCACGGCATGAGGATTTGCTTGAGAAAAAGGAAGCTAAAAGCACCAGTGGGACTTGGAAAGTCGATTCGTGGATGAAAAGGATGCCATATCCCATAGGGGCTGGGCATGAATTTTCCATGTCCCTGATGTCCCCAACCTCAGGGATTTGAGGGACATCAATTTCCATGGTGGTCCTAGAAGCTGACACTGTGTCCTTGATCCGACAGCAGGGGATTTGAGCTCCCGAAAAATGCACCTGGGGGCTGAAAAGTTTGAAGGTCACATGGGTGACCAGAGGACTCCACATAGGGGCTGGGTGAATTTTTCCAAGGGCTGATGTACCTGACCTTGAGGGACTCAAGGGACATAAAATCCCATGCCAGGATCCTGGATTTGACATGTGTCCTACCATCAAAAATTGACTAACTCCCGAACTCATCTTCAAGAGGGTAACTTGGAATGATGATAACTTGAGCTCCCGGTGGAATATTTTGGAAATTTTTTATATGATAATAACTATAAAATGTAATTTTGAATCCAATGGTGGGGTATACATGATCTTTATTCCTATCCATTTGATCCTTGAAAAATCAATAATTTGGATCTAAGTACTCCACCTGTGCCTGAGAAAAACTGCCTGCATAAACCTATGCACCAAGGTGTTGTTAAAAATATGATTTCACCATCATGTAGGAATTGGAATCCTATTTTTATTGATTTTTTTTTCTCTTAACTCCATCTAGATCTCCCAAAATCTTCTTCTGAGGCTCAATAGTTTTTTAGGCCTGTGTACTACCTAGGCCTGTAAACCCTATTTTGGTCAAAACTGCCCAAATTTTCCAAATACTTCCCCAAATATTCCAAAATCATTACCATGATGTTCTAAGGTATTCAATTCACCTCCATTCATTGAATTTGGCTCCCTTCTTTCCACTCCAAGGGGTTGATCCAGTCCTGGGAAGGTCAGTGATAGCCCTTCCCACATGACTGCCAAAATTTACATTTTCAATGAACTCCTAAAATCACCTAGGGGGTTGAATTGAAATTTCCTAAATCACCTAGGGGAATTAAGTTAACATGTTAATTGGGAGGTCATGGACTGACTAGATAGACCATGGGGTGCCTCAGGAATGATAGGACATGAAAATTTTGGCACAGGGGTATAGTTGTCATGCTCATAAATGAGTCAATTTCCCTTTTACACATTGCACGAAAACAACTGGCTCTAGCTTAGGGACATGACATGGAATAAGCATAGAAGTGAAGACATGGCATGAGAACTCCCAGAATCTCAACTTATGGAACATATTGACTAGTTGCCTTATCCATTGGGCCCTCCATGATTCATGTACAACTTACAACAAGAGAGAAAGAGAGAAGAAGGAAACACATAGACTAATCAAACACCATGATTAAAAGATGAAATAAATTTGCTAGAACTTTACAAACTTTAAAAACACATGAGTAGCAATTTCATATATTAAGGAAATAAATGAAATACATGAGTAATGGGCCAGAAAGGTAAGGAAACACACCTAAGGTCAATCAAACCTATGAAATAACTAGTACAAGAACTAGTCGGGGGACAAACCCGCTTTCACTAGATGAAGAAATTTAACAACATTCCTCTAAAAAATTTACCCCTGAGGATAAATAGTGGGCAACAGCTAAGTGATGTTGAAGCACTCTTCTCACAAAATTTGAAGCCATTGATGTTTTGTGGTTCCAGAAAGTAACAACTCCTTTCCTCAACTGTTTATGAAATTCAGGTTGCTTTCATAATTGTCTGTGTTCTTGGTAGGAGTGAGTCCAAATGAGCTTCTTGATGCTCAGGCCTTCACTTAGAAATTCCATGGCATTCATCCTGTTTGAAATTGGTTTCATAGTGCCAGTTGCATCCTATGTTTATCCACATAGATGATTCTTCATTGAGCACGTTATCACTGCCCCAAGGTTGCTTTTCATTCAAATTACTTGAACATTCCAGATTCTTTTCTTTCCCATGTCTATGCTCATTTACCTCTTTTCCATGATAAACCTTAGACTTATCCTTTTCCTTTACTCCATTTAGAAGTGATTGAGTAATGACAGAAGGATTGACTGTGACCTCATACTTGTCTTGTATGTCCATGACACGAGTAAAGATATCAAGAATCGGCTCAGGGTCTTCATAACTTTCTACTCGCATCCAAGATTTATTGCATGGAGTTATGCTTTGTTTTCTTGTAACTCATCTTTGTATGCCTTAGAAGAATATTCATTTTTCATCTCAAGGTAACTATCTAGATGAGATTACCTCATCATCTTCCCTAATCACTGAATTACATCACTACCTTTTTCTCATAGGGAATATTCGCTTCAAAGACCTCAAACACCATCTTGATTTCAGATTTCTTCATCATGGAAAGAGTATTCTTCTATTCAAATGGGAAAGAAAATATCTCCATTTCGTCATCATACGTCCATCAACCATTGGCTCAAGAGGGACATCATATTTCTTCATCTTTTTATGCTTCAACATGGCCAACCTTCACATTGGTTGAGGCTTCCAGATCAACTTCACACCTGTCTTGCAAATTCCATGAGCTTGCATCAGGAGTTCAAGACTGAGCTTCAAGATCTTCTGTTTCTTCTGCGGCTCTTATCAGTTCTTGTACATACATAGTTCTTTCCCACCATTTCAAGAGCTTCATTACAAGACTGGATTTTGTCTCTTCCTAGGTGAAATAATCAAAGGATTCCTCATCTTCGAATGGGAATGAGAATAAATCCTCATCATTCGATAAACACATAAGCTGATTTTTCTATTTGAAAATCATCAAGAAACATTTCCTCTTCTTCATGGTTTGCATCATATCCAAAAATTAAAATCTTCTCTCTTGTAACTTGAATCTCCTGAATTCTTCTTCAAAGTCTAAATCTCTCTGGGAAGGAAATTCTAGACCTATCAAGATGGGAATATCCTCTTCCTCCTCAGTTTTCACAAAGTGATTCATCCACCTGCTATAATAGTACAAAATGTTATCTTCTAGGCTTCTAGATTTTCATACCGTGTACCTCATCTTCTTATCGGGAAGTAATTTATCCATGTCTCCCTTCACTGGTACAGTTGCAGAAGACCAATTCATATGAATTTTCCCTCCCAAGTCTTGGCAAAATCTTCAACCTAACAACGTTCCAAAGGTTTCCGGGATGTCTACTACCAAAGTAGTCATTGATATCCTTTTATCTAGAAATTCGGAAAGAGCCACATGTGCATCTTTAATATTTCCCACAAGTGGGAATTCCTTTAATTACATGGAGTAAAAAGATCTGCACTAGGTAGATTCATGGGGATTTTAAGAGCTTTGAAAAGCTTCACGATGCATGACATTATCTAAGGCACCCGAATCTATTATGCAATTGTTCAATACATATTCCCCAATTAGAAGGGAGACATAAAATGGATCGAGCATTTTTTGTCTTTGATGCACTCATAGTTAGCATTTTATTTGAGGGAGGTGTAGGTGGGTTTGGTAGTACTCCATTAAGAAATGGGTGTTATGAAATTTGGTGTCAAATTACAATTCCTTATGTATTGGAAAAAAACTCTCAAATTGTTCGGGGTGAGGTTTCCAAAAATATTCAGTTTAAGTAATCCGCACTTTGCCTCGGTTTGAATATTCTATGAAGTCAAAAAGAGTTGATGCATGGGCGAGGGTGATGAAGGGACTTCTTTTAGATTTAGGATATAGGTTTAGAAGTAGAAGTATATGTTTGATGAACATATGGGAATTTTGAAAGATACACTAGGAATTTTCAAAGTACTAGATTATATAGGATAATATTTAGACTAAGAATTAGAAGAGGAATGGGAAAAATTATTTGGAATTGTGGGAGTCTTCTTACTCACCTCCAAAATCAAGTTTTCTCGAATGATGGAATCCATGCAAGGTGGAAGTTGAGATCCTCAATTGATTATTTTGTTTTACAGTGGAATGCACTACTAAAGGATATTTAGTCTTCTTATTTTTAGTAGCGGTGGAGGAAGAAGCTCCCTTCTCAGAATGAGAGTGAGTGAATACCGCACATGAGAAAATGGGTGCATCTTCTTCTTTATCTTCATCAGCTCTAGAATACTCATAGAATCTTATTTGTGTATCATTCTTAAAACTTCATAAACTTTCTAGGAAATCACCACCTACACTTTCTTGCTCCAATATACTTCTTCATTTCTCCTACCCCCTACAAATTGCATTGACAGGTGGGGCCTCCTCAGGTAAGCATTTGGGGTGCTCCTAAAATTTTATTTGTGTTGATTATTTGAGTAAGATGCTCGTTCAAAAAATTCCCACTTCAATGATTCGGCATCTCATTCACCAATTTTTTTGTAGCAAACGGATCTGATTCTCTCATCTTCAAGACATTGAGCCTTATCCCATGAGGGATTCTTGATATCTTCCCCGATAGGATGAGATCATCATCAAGTTCAATATCCAATCCTTTGGGCTTCTATCAATTTTCCTTGGTTGAACTCTTCGTAGGAAGAATCCTACTTCCGGTGATTGAGCATTGATAAAGAATCTTATTGCCATTGTTTTTTAAATGGTGAATCTTATTTTGGTATCATGCTAAGAAACCATTCGAAACAAGCCATGAATTTCTCTCATAGTTTCACTTTATCCTTTCCTCATTTGAGCCAACTGCACCAAGAGGTCTTGACACTCTTCAATTGATTTGAATATTTCCTCAAAAGAAATCTTTATTTCATTCCAAACCAGTGATGGATTAGGCTAGGCATGACGTAGAACTATTTTGTTTCTTTTTCTTAGAGAGATTCCATGAACAATCTTATGGAAACGTCTTCATGTTCAAATCAAAGAATCCCGCATGATGTGGTGAAAGCAACGATGTGTTCTTCTGGTATCTATGTGCCATCACCTTTGAAATTTAGAAATTTTTTGTGGGAAACATATCGGTAGGCCATGAAGAGGTGGTCTCAAGAGTGAGAATGGGCATGTGTTTCTCTTTCCCATGGAATAATGGGTTGAGAAAATCTTTCTGTTTCGTCTACCATCATTGATTCTATTTCTTCTCTTGCATTTCTACAAATTGTTCTTCAAATTCTTCTTTGTCCATGAACTCAATGCTCAATAGTGGTCTAAACATTGGGAGAATTCGAAGGGGGATTATCAACAGGAGTTTGGATGGGATTACCAAGATGAACTATTTGATGACCCATATGGAGATAAAGATTGGGAAAAGTAGTAGGGATTGTCTATGATTTGTTCTTTCTAATTTTTGAAAAGCCTCAAAAGTTGCGGTCGATAATTCCTCTCGATTTATTCAACATGGTGTATCTCCTTTTAGTCATCTTTTGGAAATTCTTGCAGTGGGAATACAAAAGGAGACTGTAGAATATGAAAGGTCATGTGAAAGAATTTCAAGTGTATCTTTTAGCAATGGATTTTCATCAACTATTTTTTTTTGTTTTTTCAATATTTGATTTTCTTTATAGTTTTAGACCTTGCGATCATATTTTGGGTGTAGATTCTGCTAAATCTACCCCACGGTGGGTGTAAACAAACTATTGGCAAGAAAAGTATTTAGGGGAACAAAACTTTTGAACTTCTTGCCAATGCTCTAGAGAATCCAAGTCTCTCCACTTAACCGGTGCAATCTGTCCGTATATACATGCGTGAGTAAAAAGGTGAGATTTTCTCCAGGTTGGCCTTATAGTCAAGGTATCCAAGAGGGTGCAATCTAATGGCCCTGCGGAAAAATATTACAGATATATTTAAGGGAGGAATTTACTAGGAGAGTAGGAAAGGAAGTGATAATATTAGATAAAGGAAAACTAATGTTTCAAGTAAGGAAAATCAGATGCTTACAAACACTAGTTGGAAGTTTCATCACATGCACTAGGATTTAGAAGAAAAAAAATATGCATAACAACAACAAGACCAAATGAACATTTAATGTGCACAAAGTATCACTAAAATCCTTAGCCAAAAAATGATAAAATTCCTTCTTCCTGTATTGATGCTCAATCAGAAATTATACATAATGTGAGAAATGGAAGACATTTGAGAGTGGGGGAATGGAATAATTTTGCTATCTCTTTAATCTTTCACGAGGATCTCTATCTCTCATGAATTCACAAGAAAAGCTAAGAAGAACCTCAAATGAGAAATGTATTGCAATTTATAGAAGAAAAAAACCTCTTTATCTACCTGGTGATTCTTCATGTACCCCCCAATGACACTTCATATGCCCTAAAACTTTTCACATTCCTAGGAAAACATTAAGTCCCCTTTTATAACTGAAGGGTGAATTATTACATTGAAAACATTAAGGTATGTGAAAAAGTGCAACCCCGGTGCAAGATTATAATAATGAGGAGAGAGAAATAGAGCAGAGAGAGCGAGAACAATGCCAATGAAGAAAAATCCTCATTTATCCACTGTTCTAATTGACCGATCTGATGTAATGCTCCAATGTATTGAAATCTAGATCCTGAAAGGGTTTCCTTGGATGACGCATGGACACCATCGAACTAATTGTTTAAAAACACCATCAAATTTTTCCATTGGTGACCATGAGAATCACTCATGAAGATCCTCTTCTGAAGAGGTACTGAATATTTGCAGACAAATCCCACCTTGACTCCTTGCAACACTGCCACACTACTTAGTTGGTTTGAACATGGTTTTGATGAAAGCACATCATGAATAGTTTGATGGTGCCAACTGTGAATTCCACCTCAAACATTACCAATTGAAGCATGAAATGAGTTTCAAAAGAAATTTTTGAGATCCATGTAAGTCACCTTACTATCATGTATTCTTGAATAGTTCAATGATAGGAGACAGAACCATTTTCTATCCCCTACGAATCTAGAACTGAAAGGTTAACACCAACTATTTATTACCCTGGGAAACTGTACTTCATGGTTCCTTATCAAGTGAGAAAAATTTTCTTTGAACTCCATATTTTGGGACTGTAAAGATTCATCGCTTTTACAGACTCTCAAGATGATCCTCTGGTAGCGTGAATTACCTTTTCCCTCCTGGAATGAATTCCCCTCACCTTTTAGTAAGCTCCAAAAGGTAACTTATTATTTTTAGTTGCTACAACCACTCAATATTTTTATTAAGTGTTAATTTTGGACCAAGACAACCATTTGGACGCTCTCACCGTGCACTACAACTTTTGTGTTCAATGCCTCTTTCGCAGTTTCTTCAGTTGATGAATTTATAGAAATGGTAGTCCTCCATGTAAAAGACTTGATATTTTTGGAAATTTAACCTCTGGTGGTCAGATCACTATGGAAAATAGTTTTTTGATATGGGTTTTTTCCCAATATCGCTCCTCTGAAATTTCGTGTTTACCCAATAAATAGTTGGCGAGATTTAAAAACTTCAATTTTTTGACCTGGCAGCACCTCCGAACACGACAGCCATTAATGGACCTGTTATCCAAAATTCACCCCCTCAGGGTAAATTTTGATAACACGCATCAGATCTTGGAGGCCAGGAAAAATCATGAAAATCGGCTAAGTCCTAAGTCCAGACAGTTGCGACAGTTGGGACGTTGGGGCGCGAACCGGCCGAAAGGCCCCCAGGCAGTCCACACAGCAATTGGGACATCTGGGCCGTAGGTACGCACGGGACGTGAAAAGCCCGAATCGGCCGAAAGAAAGAAAATTTGCCTAAGTCTTTGTTCCGGGACAGTTGGGACAAGAGTACGCGGAGGACGCGAACCGGCTGGTTCGGCCGAAATAGAGGACTTTCGTCCGGGACATCTGGGCCAAAAGTACGCGCGGGACGCGAAAAGCTAAAAGAGCCGAGAGTGAATCAAATCTTGCCACGTGTCTTCACCTCAAACGGGGACAAGGAAGCCAGAATCGGGCGGTTCGGAGAAATCTGTCCCAGGCAGTTTGGGACATCCGGGCCAAAAGTACGCGTGGGACGTGGGGAGCCGAAAGAGCCGAGAGAGAATGGGAACGTGCCACGTGTCTTCGTGGATCAGAGCAGTAGAGGAGAGGGTGAGATTTTTACTTAATGTTTTGCCGAGTTTCCAAAGGTGAAGTTTGGAGGATTGGCCCGAGCCAATAGAAACAGGACACGTGTCCTATGGGGCAGGGGAGTTCAGAGCTCGGGGAGGACTTAGAGAATTTGGCAAAAGTTTTGGCCAAAAAACTAAAAGGTAAAAGATGACCCCGCGCCCCTGTCCTCCAACCAAATCATGCCACGTGTCCCAAGTGGCGGATGCATGGGGAAAAAATGAATTTTTTTCCAAAGTATGAAAACGTCAAAATTTCAAAGGAAAACCCACGGGAGGCAGAGGAGAGAGAATTGCTCAGCGAACCAGCACCTGACACGTGGCACCCGACCGGCGGAGCGCGGAAATTTTTCAAAAAAATTTCCAAAATGCAAAAAGGTCAAAATTTAAAATCTTTTGCCCGACATCCGTTTTTTGGGCCGTTTTGCCCTAAAACTTCAGACCTTTATATCTTTTGATCCAGAGCTCAGATTTGCACGTTCCTTATATCAACGGAAAGATTATGAAATTATCTACATGATTACATGGTCAATTTTGAATTTTGGTTTAGTTTCAAGAGAGAAAATTCAAAAAATGGCTTTGCCACGCGTCCATGGCCATAAATGACATTTCAGTGACCAAATTTAATGCAGAATGGGTCACACTCTCCTCCCATTTGGTCAAAAAGAACAGGGTATGAGTTTGTAAGGTCCTCCATGCTGATTTAATGCATTTGCAGTCAATGAGGAATGGGCTCCCACGTTTTGTATGTTTTCTCTCTCCTGGGCTCGACCCATGCAATGTAAAAGCCAGATTTGGTTCATTTCTAAAAAAACACTTTTGGCATAGCAAAAAATTCTTCTTTCACCTCCAGCAAGTGACTGTTGCAAGAATCAGACCTCTTCAAATATTGTAACAGGTTTTCTACCTCTCTGAGGTTGTAATGCAGTGGTTTTTGACATTGGAAATGATAATGCAAGCTTTGTGAATGGGTTTCAGTCCTTTGTTTGTATTATTTGCTTCATTTCAGATCCTAAATTATATCTTATCAGCCTATGTATGATTTTATGTTGCAATCTTTGGTTTGTGTCTATTTGCATGACAAAAATATTCACCACTCCTTTTGGTGCATCACCATCTTTAGGTTAGTTTCATTTTCTGCATTTCTTATCCCTGTCTACTTGTAAATTAGGGTAAAATTAGGATTTGAACCTCTGCAATTGTGCAAACACTAGATATAATCAGAGGAGTTTGAGGAACCAGCCTCTAATCTAGAGATTCCTCTCTCAGTTTCACAAGTCCCACACTTGGAGAGAGGTTTCCATGTTGTGCAATCACACTGGATGCCTAAAACATCAATTCAAAACCTTGATTTGCATCCAGGGGTGCTGCTGATTTGCAACAACAGGACCTTGAAAGGTGCAGGTCTAGTTTTCTTCTTTGTTTGCAAGAAAATTAAATTTTTTTGTGGGTTTTTGCCTCTTATTCTGTCAGTTAATATTCGCTTCGATTCAACTGTTGGTTTGATGGGAAATCGAGATTTTTCCTTCGTTGAGTCGAAAGGAAGATTTATTTGTTATGAGCACTCCTTGCTGTGAATGGGAGGTTTGAAGGTGAGTTTTTTGTGGTCTCTGAGATTGATAAACACAGAAAAAAATGGTTTGTTGTTCCGTGTACTAGTTTGTAATATCTCTTTGAATTTTTGCTTCATGACAATGGATATTTTCAGGCTTCTTCTTCTCCATTCTTCGTTTGATCAATTCTTCTTCTGAGACATGTTAACTATGATGGATTGAAGGATATTTTTTCTATAGTGAAGCTAGTTTGAGGTAAAAAAATGGTGGACTAGGTGTGAACGAGTTACAAAGTTGCAGAGTTGCGCAGGGTGAAGCTATGTAAAGTAAGAAGCAGGAAAGAAAGTGGCAGGTAATATTTAAAATATTCAGAATAAATTAGAGTAGTGATGAGGAGCATTTTCATGTCCCTCATGTCCCTTAAGCATTAAGGTATGATATGGAAATCAATTTTCACCCGACGCCTAGTCACGACATGTGGCGGAAATCCAACGACTGAGAATTTGAGCTAAAAAGTAAGCCAGAAGCACTGAGGGGTTAAAAATTGGTTGTATGAAGGACCAGGAGCCATTATTTGGATTGGGTAAAATTTTTATGTCCATGATGTCCCACAGAAAAAAGGGACATGAGGGACATCAATTTTCATGGCACGCCAGAAGCTGTCATTTGTCATCGATCCGACAGTTGAGGGTTTGAGCTCTCGCAAGCACCTGAGGGCTGAATGGCAATCCAAGAGGTTATATGGGTGACCAGAGGAATTTTATGGGATGGGAACATTTTTATGTCCATCGTGTCCCTTTTATTAAGGTACTAAAGGGAGATTAAATTGTGCTAGGCTCCTGGAGTTGACATGTGTCCTCATCAAATTTTGACTAACTCCCGAACTCGTTCCTAGAGGGAAACTTCAAACGACGATATCTCAAGATCCTGATGGAATGTTTTTGAAATTTTTTATATGATCTTGACTAGAAATGGCCTTGTGAATCCAATGGTGGGGTATCAAATATTTATTCCTCCATTTGAGCTTTGAAAAAGTGGAGTTTTGATCTGGTCCTTTACCTATTCCTGGAAAAAACCATTTATAAGCCTATTGTGCCAAGGTGTTGTGAAAAATATGATTCAACCATATTTTAGGGATTGGAATTACATTTCCTAAGATGTCTTGTTTATCTTATAAATCCATCCAGAGCTTCCAGAATCACTTCCTCAAGCTCAACAACGTTTTTGACCTTGTGCTCTGCTCAGGCCTGTGAACCCTATTTTAGTGAAACTGCCCCAAATATTTCCTGAATCTTCCAAAATAACTTCTATTATGTTTCTAGACCTTCAATTCACCTCCATGTCGAATTTGGATTTGCTTCTCTGCTCCAGGGGTTGCGCTCGACCTGGGAAGCTCATTGATAACCCTTCCCATAACTGTCTGAAATTTGCATTTTCCAATAACTCCTAAAATCACCTAGGGGTTTAATTGACTTTCATAAATCACCTAGGGAACTGATTTAAAATCATATGGGAGGTCATTGGACTGACTGTGTAGACCTAAGGTGCCTCGGGAGGATAAAACATGAAAAATTGGCACAGAGGTATCATTGTCATGCTTGGAAATTGTCAATTTCCTTGTTGCACATTTTCATGACAAAAAATATATAAATTTTTTATCATCTCTATTTGAGATGATTTGGTTGAGTATCATCTTTAATATTTTCTCAAAATACACCCCCAAGGGGGGTTAAAAGTCTTTGGCTACATGTGTGCTTCGATTCAATGCCATAGGTTTAAGAGATATCCATCGCTAAATGTATTTCTGCTCTTGATGCAGGAACATCTATCCTTGGGACATAGTATGGTTTCTCAAATAATTTTTTTGTGTCCAAGGTATTGTAAAAGGTATGGAATTCCATAAGGATTCATTTGAAGTAAAGTTAGGTATTCAAAAGTTAAAATATTGTAATTCCCTCCAAAAGTAGTATTTTGAAAATTTGAATTAGTGTGAGCCATTCTTGGCGTCCTAGCATGTGTGTTGTGGTATTAGGTGTTAAAGGGTCAATGTTAAGGGTTAATAATGTTGTGTAAGACTCCTAATAAGTGTGAAAGAAGCAAAATAATGTGCCAGGAGGGTAAAATGTATTTTCTATGTTTTGAGTCATGATATGTATTCAAGATTCAGTTGAGGTTTAGAGATCATGTATTGTTTGAAGGATAAACTTGGTGGAATGGGTTAGTTACTCATTATTGGAGAGAGTGCTCATGTGAAGAGCTATGTAGAAGATAATTTTTTAATGATATGCTTGTTGAAGGAATGAGGAGCTCTGTTTTTACATGCTTAAAAAAATTGTAGGTTTAAATATAATATAAGTATTTAGGAAGCCATTGATGAATATGTTGTTTCATATATGTTTTGATAACTGTTAGAAGATTATATTAACCCTTTTTTGGAGGTTTCAAGGCACAACTAAGATATTTTAACTTCATTTGGTTATGAAGACTCTCACATGACAGAAAATCCTGTTAGCATGGTACCGTGTAATTAAGAAAGGTGATGTTTTTATAATTTGTTCAGATTAATTAAGATTTACTGTCACAAAAGGAATGATCATGGAAGGTATACATACCTATGTGATGATTTGCAGGATTTAGGAATGTGTACATTGGGTTTAATACGATTTCTTTTCCTATTAGGTTCACTAAGAAATCTTCATAGGGTTTGGCAGAGATTTATTACTTGGAGACCTTAAGAGTGGAATTAGACCTTACAACTTTGAGGATTTTATCTTAACATCATAATCTTTCCCTACATGGTTCAATAAGAAATCTTCTTAGGGTTTGGTAGAGATTTATTCCTTGAAGACCTTAAGAGTGGAATTAGACCTTACAACTTCGAGAATCTTATCTTAACATCATAATCTTTCCCTACTGGGTTCACTAAGAAATATTCTTAGGGTTTGGTAGAGATTTATTACTTGAAGACCTTAAGGGTGGAATTAAACCTTACAACTTGGAGGATAGTCTCTTAAAATCATAATATAATATATTTGCAAATATTTAAAGCTTGGTTATTCCTTGAATTTCTATAGTCCTTGACAGTCAAGGTTCAAACCTGAAGGTGTATATAGGAGGGTTTGGAAAAATGGCAAGATAGTCATGTGAAGCGGTTAAACAATGAGTTTGAATCTAATATTTTTTTTTAATATGAATCTGGTAAAGAGTATTAGAATCCATGTCCACAATTGGTTAACTCATGCAAATTTTTTCTGCATTCAAACTTGGATTGGAGTAACCTAGGTAGGGTTTAGATATGTTTAAATTAGATGAAGGTATTATTGAAAGAGTTAGGAGCTAACATTGAAAATAAGTGATCCTAAGGGATTATAATCAAGGATTATTCAAGATTTGAGTCTCCAAGAACCTTCATACAGTGGAAATGTAGGATAGTCTCAGTCCTAAACCTGTAAGGTGACAGTTGCAAGCCTACTTGCTAAGAGTAGATTGAAGGAAAAGAGGTTTAGGGTTAGAATCAAAACATGAAAAGTTGTATCAATCATATTTAGAGGGAGTAAAACAATATTCAAGAAGGATAAAGTCTTAAAAAGTGGTCACTTAAAGGGAAAGTATGACAGTCCTATGGTAAGCTTGTAGGAGTGTTAAGGAGGTTAGATTCCAAAAACTTAAGGTTTAAGCCATTAAACTTGGAGTGAGACTTGTAAGTTTGTACATAGCATCTACATAGTGTAAGGAAGAGGATTTTGAAGGTTAGAAGTTTTGAAGTTGAACAAAATGACTATAAATCATGATAGTAGGTCTGCAGACTTGAAGAAAGACAATGAAACATAATTAGAACTTGCAAAAGGAGGATTTGAAGGAGTTTTTACAAAGAAACGCACCCTTAAAATTTGTACAGGGTTGAAATAGGAAAACCAGGTATCCTAAAGGGTAATTTTTTTTCTTAGAAATCCATCTTATCAAAATTTATACCATAAAAACTAGTTTGGAAGGGCTACTAGAGAAGGATTAAACCTAAGAGAGAGATAGTTGAGAAAAGAGACCTATATTGGGAATTGAGCCAAAAGATTCAACACACACCTCAAGGAGAATAAGGGGTGATAAAAAATAGTTAGAGTTAGTTCTAGTTTTTTATAGATTGCTCTAACCTCCAATGTACCAGAGGCATTGCCTTAAGAAGCCAGAAAAGACAATTTTGGGAGAAAGAGTTGAAATTAAAGTTCTTGGTTGAATTGAATGAGTTTGTTAGTTGATATTGCTTGGTGTAGGCCTAAGAGACATGGTGTATTGGTTGTATAAGCCAACTCGAACCTCTAGGAAATTTTGGTGTTGGGATGGAATATGAATATGATAAAGATGTATACATGAAAATGTGGTGTTGTGGTCCGTGATGTTATTTTTGTGGTTAGGTTGTTACAAGGGACTAGTTCGTTTATAGAAGTGTGACATTGATTTGCATCTTATGATATCCTATTTTTGTGTGGATCCATGTTGTATAAGCGCCATTTTTAATGTGGAGCTTTTCTGAAGTAAGCCCATGTGTTTTCTTGTGAACCTAAGTGGTGTTGTATAGTTGTATCATGTGATTAAAAAAAATCAGTATTTTCAATGTTGTATTTGGGTGTGTAAAATGTGGGCATGAAAATTTGGGTTTTTAATCTAAAATTTTGCATGATTCGAAGAGTTTCTTGACTAGAACTAGTGAGAAAATTTGCAAGTTTTGAGAAAAATTTGAATTGTTTGGATTAAACTAGCATTGTGATTGGTTGATTTGTATGATGCTCTACATCGATTCTCCATTATGTTGCGAGTCTTAAGTCATATAATATTTTTTTAAATTTATTTTAAGTGTATAAATAATTCTTTTTTTGGTCTTTAGTCAAAATAAGTTGTTAATTTCAACATTTTGTTTGTAATATCAAAATCCCTTATTTCATATGTTACTAAAAGTCAATAGAATTACAATCAAGTTATTATTGAAAATATAATATTTCCTATTGAGGGTCATAGTATTGAAATTAGATCTAGTCAATATCAAAATTATTCGTGTCATCTCATCAATAATCAAAAATAAAATAATGTGAGTCAATTGTCATGGTAGTTGTCTATCAAAAGTGTCAATAATAATAATAATTTGCTTCACGGATGAATTTTTGGTGTAACCTGATGTCATATGAAAAATAATGTGGAAAAAATGCTTCAAAATCACATTTGTTGAGTAAGCAACACATCAATTAGAGGATGGAGACAATAGAGCAAGGAGGAAAATCGACGTCCTCTTGTTAGCAGCCAATGACGGGGCCATTTTAAGAATCAGAGGTTCATTTTTTTAGTTGTGTTTGTTTTCTAATATGATGTGCTTCATTTTCAGAGTTCTTGTTTTGTGTCATAATGAACAAAAATAAGTTTTCTATTCTATTATAATGAGTGAGCATCATTTCATTTTGTATCTTCTTGATGGAAAAACATAGTGGAGAGTAGAAAAACAAAGTAATGCAGATTATGGATCTTGAAAATGTTCATGAATATCCAGAAAAAACCATATGAGGTGCACAATTGATGGGTTCCTATTCATGTCCAGGTTTGTGAGAAACTTGCAAAAAAGCATTGAAGGATGATGACAAATTTACTTTTTGTTTGTATCAAGGTCATGAGTGATGAGAATGGGCATGCCACCAAAGTCTGACATACTGAACTTGAAAGTGTGAATGTTTTTCTAATATGTTCACATAAGTGGGGGGAATGTTAGGAAGTAGTGATTGTGTGCATGTGTTGTTTTCAAAATAATGCTAATATGAGTAAAGACTAACACACATAAATAGCCTTAACTTAGCAAGAATTGAACAACAAACTAAACACCATCAAGATAAGAATTAAACAAGGGTTAGATGCTAGCATTCATAAGTACAAACTTTGAAAATAACAATGCTAAATATCTAAACTCCTATATTCTCTAACAACAAATAAATGAATGGACCTAAGTAAGCTCCATAGCTATCAAAATAGTTGTCCTTAGTATGCCAAGTAACCTAGGAATGAGGGCCTATCAAAGTTGGGCTACAAGACCCCTTTGACACCTCCCATATGACCTAAGCACTTAAGAAAGAGGCTTAACTCTTCAAGATGATGAACTCTCAAAAGGGTAAAAGGCAAGCTCTTAGTCTTTGCTATATGCTTTGCATTCACTCTCTTAGAAAGTTTAGGTGTAGGTATAAAGGTAGGAGGAGGGCTCTTTATATAGCCCAAAGGATAAAGGATTCAACACATTCTCATGAATGTGGGATAAAGGTAAAACATGATTAGGAATGGATAAGGTTGCTTTATTAAAGGTAACCTTACTTTAGAAGGGTTTAATTTATGCTTAGCAAGTCATGGGAGTTGGGGGGTGTTTTAATTAATCAAAGGTGGTTAACTAATAGGTAGATGTAAGCTTATAGAAGATAATTAGAGGAATATTAGTACGATTTATGCTATTATAAGGGGATTAAATCAATTAAATATTGATTTATTGGTTAAATGGAAGGGAAAGCTAATTAATTAGTCTAGGTAGAAGGGGTGATTTATTAACAAAAGGTCGTTAATTAGGGTATTTGTTAGATAGGAAACTTAATTAATTAGCTTAGTGTAATTAATTAATGATGATATGAGGGAAAATGAGTGCTTTTGACGATATGTCGTTGATTTGTGAGAAAGGGGATAATTAGCGCAATTTAGGTATTTAAATTGCTTGGGCGTAATTATAGATGTCTACATTTACCCCTTTTTGGGGTGGCGTAAGTGATGCCACTTCAAAGATAGTAGATATAAGAGATTTTGAAGGGATAGAAGAAGAATTAGTAGGAGGGAGAGATGCCCCCTCGAGTCTCTATGGGGTGATGAAGGAAGTCGATCAACGATCGAAAAAGATGAGAAGTAGGTAGAAGAATGGGGATGAGGCAGGATGCCTTGATGAGAGGGAGAATTAGGGGTGAAAGGGAAGTGGTGTAGAAGAAATAGGGATGAGGGGGGAGAAGAGCTTAGCCTCTAGCCGTGTATTTGTTTAAAACAATTTGGATGTCATTATATTGCCATAGGAACTACATCATCGGTCCTTATGAAAAATATAAGCATACGAAAAAGGTAGAATGACATGAAAATCCATACTACGAACAATTGTCTATTGCTGAAAGTACGAACTCCACGCAACATACAATAATGCAATGTAATACGAGAATGAAACAAGCTCATATAACAGGGAAAACAAGTACGAAGACACATATCCAACCCAACAACGGTCAAGATAGTTGTACAAATGTTTTGTTATCAGTACTGAAGAGATCCACAAGTTCGTGATTGATGACAAAGGTTAAAAATGATGCCCCAGGAAAGGATATATGCAAGGGGAAATGAAAATGGACACGGGGTCCATGAAAAGCATTTTTGCGCAACAAAACAACACTAGGAAACCAAAAGTGCCCCAGAGTACAGATGAAGCAAGCAGCTAGCTTTTGTGAATGGTTGTGAATCCGGTGATCCGCGAGTCGTATTAATCAGGGAAGATGTGAGACAAACCAAAAAGATATGGAGAAAATACCATGTGCAAGACACAAGTTTCAGCCGTAAGAAGCAAGTTACCATTTTATAGGGTGTTTTTATTTTTTAGGAATTTTTTGAAAAATTTTGCCTTCTTTTTGGATTTTTTTGATATATATATATATATATATATATATATATATATATATATATTGTTTTTGTTGTTTTTGCTTTCCAAACCATGGTGAACAGTAGAAGAAAGTAGAAGAAGAAAGCGAAGGGCCTAGAGGCGACAGAGAGTGCCCTTTGATGGGATCCCTCATGATGGATATGGTGATATGATGATATTGGTGCGGGGGGGATAGATTTTTGATTATGTGCAACCCCTCTTGCCCCCATTAATGATACGATATGTGATGATTAGCTTGGCATACATGCATGATGTAAAACTTAGCATTTTTGTTTATATATGATGTATAGATGATGCTAGATGTGATGATAGTGATGGTAATGTGATGTGAATGATAACAAAATAGAGCACATGCAAGAAACACAGCCAAATGCTACAAAGAACACCATGAATTAATGCAATACACCATGAATCACCATGCCTTATTAACAAGTAACAAAACACAACCAAATGCATTAAGAAAGAAATAAAGAATTAACACACTAGCATGCCAAAACCCATTACAATATTCACAAGCAAGAATGAATCTATGCTAAGTAAGAAAAGATAAACTATGACAAAGTACACCCAAGCAACAAACAACTCAAAAGAAAGCACGCAAAACACTATACAAGCAACAAGCAATGCAAGAAAACAAGACAATGCAAGTAAATATTTTTGTAAGATATGTTTTCATAAACCGATTTTCTATTGTTTAGGTTTTTGTGAAACAATTTTATATTGTTTGTGTGTTTTGTGAAACAATTTTCTATTGTTTTTGTGTTTTCTCAAAACAATGTTCAATTGTTTTTGTGTTTTTCTCGAAACAATTTTATATTGTTTTTGTGTTTTTTGTGAAACAATTTTATATTGTTTTTGTGTTTTTCTCAAAACAATTTTCTATTATTTTTGTGGTTTTAACAGTTTTCCAAAGCTATGTGTAGGTAACCAAGAAAGCATGGATGCCCCTAGCGTTAGGTGGGGAATATACAAGGGCAGAAGCCACGTGCTTATGAACAAGAAGGTGAAGCCGTTGAGTTGCCCGCAGCGTAAGATGAGAAATAACGAAAGAGCACGTCCCTTACAGACGAATAGAAGAAGGCAAAACCGGATCAAGGCTGGACTAGATGGTGTGCACAAGGAAACTCGAAGGCAGAACTAGGTCTAGGATAAAGACAACTACCCTTCTAATACAGAGTGCTTGTGAACAACGAATCCTCCCGAGGTGCCGGAAACCGGTTTTCACCCAAGGACTTGTCCAAAGTGCCACAATTGCGTGGTTTTCACTAGTGGACGACCTATTTTCTCTTTTTCTTTTTCTAATTTTTTTTGATGTTTTTGTATTTTTATTTATTTTTGTGCCATGTTCAAGCATGAAACTTCTTAAGATGCATGGCGTTCATTGGCTCTCGGAGCTCATCACCATTGGGGTGAGCCAGTTTGTATACCTTGATGCCGTACTTGGCAACTATGACATAGGGTCCTAACCAGTGTGGTTCGAACTTCCCTTTCTTTTCTCTCTCTGCTCTGGTGTTGAATTGGTTCTCCTTCATAACTAAATCAACCACCTCAAATTAGCGAGGGATGATTCTCTTGTTGTAGTTGCGGGAGATTTTGTGTTGATATACCTTCAGGTGATTAAGAGCGCGAATGTGCCTCTCATCCAGGAGCTCTAACTCAGCCAATTTTGCCACTCGATAATCTTCATCCTTATCCAAATAGTCCCGAAGAGAAATTCGTAGGGATGGGAGTTCAATCTCTAAAGGGATGATAGATTCTGTTCTGAACACTAGGGAATATGGCGTCGCACCTGTAGGATTGTGAATTGATGTTCGGTAGGCCCAGAGGGCTGGGTGGATTTGTAGGTGCCAGTTTCAACCGGTTTTTCTAACCATCTTCTCCATTATCCTTACCAAAGTCTTGTTTATTGCCTCAACTTGTCCATTACCCTAAGGGTAATATGGTGTGGACCAATTCAATCTGATTTGGAACCATTGGCAAAGACCTTTCATAGTTTTTTTTTAAATGACTTCCCATTATCTGTGATAATGGCTGCAGGGATACCATATCGCAAATAATGTGATTCATGATGAATTTAGAAATTTGTGCTCCTGTGACATAGGTTAAAGGGACATCCTCCACCCATTTTGTAAAGTATTCTGTAGCTGTGATGATATGCGTATGACCATCAGATGAGGTAGGAGTAAGCTTCCCTATTAGATCAAGTCCCCACTTGGAGAATGGCCACGGGGTAGTGATTGGTTGCAATGGTTGCGATGGAGCATGGATGAAATTTCCATACTTTTGGCAAAGCACACATTTTCTAACATAATTACAACAATTAGTTTCCATGGTGGGCCAATAGTAACCTACTCTTAACAATTTCTTAGCCAAGACCATTCCATTTGTATGTGCTCTGCATACTCCTTCGTGTACTTCTTTAATTGCCTAGATTGACTCTATCACATCCAAACAACATAACAGATTCCCATCGTAGCCATGACGATAAAGTGTACCTCCTAAAAGGGTGTAACGGGATATCTGGAAAATCAGGCTTTTCTTTTTAGAACGGGAGATATTGGGAGGGAAAGTATTGTCCTTAAGATAGGTGAAAATGGGTTCGTACGACGGGGAATGGGGACCAACAACCTCACAAGCTAGGCAAGATTCTGGCATGTCATACGTGGGCTGGAGTATATTTTCTACAAAGAATGGCATATCATTGTTCCCTGGCGGAATACAAAGCATAGATCCCACCGTTGCCATGGCATCCACCGATCTGTTCTGCACTCTTGGGATCTGCTCAAAGGTGATGCGCACAAAATACTCCTTTAGAGTTTCCACTAACTTTTTGTAAGGTATGAGCTTGTCATCCTTAACTTTATACTCATCATTAACTTGTTTGATGATTATATGCGAATCACCTACAACCTTAACATGTTGAATATTCCACTTGATGGCTAGCTTCATCCCTGCAATGAGTGCTTCATATTCCGTAATATTGTTCGTGCAAGGGAAGGCCAGGCGGAAAGCCTGCGGTATAGGATCACCCGAAGGAGTAATAAGGACCACTCCTGCACCTGAACCATGAAACGTAAAAGATCCATCAAAATGTATCTGCTATACGACATATTCTTCAATGTAGAGCAAAGATGCATCTGGCAGATCCAGACTCAAAGGTTTTGTGCTTTGCAAAGGTGCTTTTGCTAGCTGGTCGGCAAGTACTTGTCCTTTAGATGATTTTTGATGGACAAATTCTAAATCAAACTCACTGAGTAGAATGATCCAATTAGCCATTCTACCTGTGAGGGCAGGTTTGGATAACAAATACTTGAGTGGGTCGACCTTGAATATGAGCTTGGTCTTAGTATTTAGCAAGTAATGGCGAAGTTTCTGAAAGGTAAAAGCAACGGCCAAGCAAGCCTTTTCAATATGAGGATAATTAAGTTCATAGGTGATGAGGTACGACTTAGATAGTACACTACTTTCTCTTTATGGCTAAGGTCGTATTGAGCGAGCAGTGCACCAATAGCGTATTGCGTAACGGAAATATAGAGCAAAAGTGGTTCTCCCAGAGTGGGAGGCATGAGGACAGGTGGATTAGCCAGGTACTATTTAAGCAAAGCAAAGGCTTGTTGTTTCTCGGGTCCCCAGATGAAAGTGACATCCTTCTTAAGCAAATGAGTGAATGAGTGACATTTATCTGCAAGCTAGGAGATAAAGCAGCGAATGACTTGAATTTTCCCCTGCAAGCTATGTAGTTGCTTGATATTCTCAGGTGGAGGCATTTCTGTGATGGCAAACACTTTAGCAGGTTCTATCTCAATACCTCGTCTTGACATGATGAAGCCTAATAGTTTCCCAGATAACACACCAAAGACACACTTCTTTGGATTTAGCCTGAATTTGTATTCATGTAGGCGTTCAAAGATACGCCGCAAAATTATAGGATGATCCTCTCTTGTTTTGGACTTTCCCAGGATGTCGTCTATGTAGTCTTCCATGATGTCATGAATCATATCGTGAAATATTACTGTCATGGCCCACTGATAAGTTACTCCCACATTCTTAAGGCCAAATGGCATCACCTGATAACAGAAGGTGCCCCAAGGAGTTGTAAAAGCTATTTTTTGTTGGTCTTCATCAGCGATCTTAATTTGATTATAACCCGAAAATCCATCCATAAGCGATAGCATTTCGTACCCTGCGGTTGAGTCAACAATCATGTCAATGTTGGGCAACGAAAAGTCATCTTTAGGGCAAGCTTTATTGATGTCCCTAAAATTTGTGCAGATTCAGATACCAACAGGTTTCTTCTAAACAGGAACAATGTTCGATATCCATTCAGAATAATCAATTGGCCTGATGAATCCTGCTACAAGCAACCTTTCCAACTCTTCTTTAACTAACAAGGCCACTCTTGGGTGCATCTTTCGAAGGTTCTGTTTGATAGGCTTAGCGTCTGCATGCACAACTAGGTTGTGCATGACCAAAGTTGGATCTAAGCCAGGCATGTCTTTGTAAGACCATGTGAACACATCAATAAACTCTCGCAGTAGCATAGTGAACGTCTTTTGTTCTCTGGCCGAGAGTGATGCTCCCAATTTTACTATCTTGGGATCTTCTTTGGTACCAATATTGACATCAATGGTTTCTTCAACTAACTGTTGTTGCAAAATCACAGCACCCCTGGATGCTGATCAGGTTTCTAAGTTGATCTTCAGGCATCCAGTGTGATTGCACAACATTGAAACCTTTCTCCAAGTGTGGGACTTGCAGAAATGAGAAAGGAATCTCCAGAGAAGGTTGGTTCCTGCTCCTAAACTACCTGCCACAAGCTATTCCAGTGCAGGCAAGCTAATCTAATCCTAATCTAACCATGCCAAAGAGATGGAGAGAGAGAGGAAAAGAACGAAAGCCTACACTAAAACGGTGATACACCAGAGAAGGAGAATGTTGGACATCTATCAAAAATGCCATGGAACAAAGAGAGGTGAGCAATGGGAAGGATGGACAGATGCATCACAGGCCCAAGGATAGATTTCACACAGAAAATGTCCCAAAACTCCATGAACACAGCTCCAAACCTGCAATGAACATTCAAACATGCACAAATATCTGCAATGAAGAGAGGCAAGAGGAAAACAAGCGAAAAATAAGCAAGGATGGACAGATGCATCACAAAACACGTTTTTTGTTGCTTCAGAAGTTTGCACAGAACGTCATTTCATTAGTAAAAGGCAAAAAATGCCATTACAGAGTAGAGAGGAGGTTCGAACTCCATTTTTAACCCTGGAGAAGGAAAAGAAGGGAGGGCAGAGCCGAACAGATGAACAACTTGTAATTGTTAACTAAAATGAGCCAAATGTGGCTTTTACATTGCATGGGTCGAGCCCAAGAGAGGGAAACACGGAAAAACATGCAAACCCATTCCTCATTGACTGTAGATGCATTAAAACAACATGGGGAACATTACAAACCCATACCCTGCCATCTTTGACCGATTTGGAGGAGGATACGACCCATTCTTCATTAAAACTGGTCGTTGAAATGTCAATTCTGGCCGTAAACAAGCGTCAGAGCCATTTCTCAATTTTCTCTCTCCAGACTACACCAAAATTCAAGATTAACCCCAAAATCATGTAGAAAATTTCATAAGCTTTCCGTTGATATAAATAACGTGCCAATCCGAGCTCTGGATCAAAAGATATGGAGATCTAAAGATCTAGGGCACAAAACAGGCGAAAACAGATTTTTAAATTTCTCCCTGCGCTCTGCCACCTGGATGACACGTGGCACGTGCTGATTGGATATGTTATTATCTCATCTGACCTGTCCCGTGGGTTTTCCTTGAAAACTTTGAATTTTTTGATGATTCGGAACATTTTTACTTTTCCTCCGCCCCCCCGCCACTTGGGACACATGGCATGCATTGATTGGTCGACACGGGCGCGGAGTAGACTTTCACTTTTAGCTCTTTGGCTGAACTTAGCCAAATTTCCCAAATCTTTCCCTGGCTCCGCACTTCTCTACTCCATTGGACACGTGTCCTGTACTAATTGGCTCGGGCCAGCACTTCAAACCTTGCCCCTTTGACTTTTTGGACCTTTTTCCTTGGCGACACGTGTCATGCTGTGATTCGTCCACGAGCCTGCCGGATTTTCACGTCCACCGCGTCTTTTTGTCCCGGATGTCCCAGTGCTTCGCGGGACAGAATCCTCCGATCTGCCCGAAATGGGCTTCCTCATCCCTTTTCTGTCAGTGACACATGGCGTGATCTGATTGGCTTTCGGCTCCTTTGGCTATCCGCATCTCGCGCGTCCCTTTTTCCCACTTGTCCTTGTGCTGAAGTTTCCTGTTTCAGCTGAACCAGCTGGTTCGCGTCCTTCGCGTACTCTTGTCCCGCTTGCTCCCGATAAAGGACTTGGACAAATTTTCTTTCTTTCAGCCGATTCGGGCATTTCACGTCCATTTGTCCCAGATGTCCCTTTGTTGTTTGGGCCGCCTATAGGCTTTTCGGCCGATCCGCGCCTTTTCGTCCCAAATGTCCCGACTTTCCCGGGGACTATGACTTAGCCATTTTCATGATTTTTCCTGGCCCAAGCTGTTTTTTTTTGGCAAATTTTTCGCCTTTTCTTAGAACTTGCTCTTTTCAACCGCATGTTATCAAAATTACCCTGGGGTGAATTTTGGATAACAATTTGGTGACTCAGCGGGGTCATCTGCCTGCTAGATGAAGTTACCAATTGCCTGAAGCATCCATTGGGCATGGAGTCATGGGTTGTAACCTGCAAACTGATCTGAACTTTGAAAATTTCCCTCTGAACCGCTTGAATCCCACCAGACATGGAGTTGTTCTCACCAAAAAAGTCACTGAAACAAACTGTGCAAGAGCAGAACCAGCAACACCAAAACTATATACAGAACTGAAAATCATACATGCTCCAAATGGAACATGCAGAGTGTGCACAAGCACTTCTTTTGTTGAAATCAAACCTACCTACTCTACTCTAACTGGAAACGAAGGAAAGCTAAACAAACCCTGCAATTGGTTGTGAGAAATAGCTTCCCTTTCTCAAAAGTGGCAGCCATGCAATTGATTTGGAGCTGATCATGGTTGTTAGGATGAGTGGAAAATCAACAAGAATCTGGTCTTCCATCCAAATCATCAAGGTATCAGCTGAAGGTAAATTCAATACCTCTTTTAGTTGCTCTGCATTTGGATTGAAGAGGTATGACAGCTGATCCTTAGTACTTTGTAGCTCATCCTCATGCTCGGAAGCAAGCATGACTGGTTGTGACTTCTCCTTTGGCTCCAATGAAGCCAAATACCTGATTGGGCAAGGTCTGATCCGTTTGATATGCCCATAGCTCTGATTCTCATCCCCAAGAATGGAGTCTTCTGGTAGACCCTCCAGAATGGATGGTGCGGAAGAAATGGTGAAATTCCTCTGTCTTTTCTCTTCCTCCAATGAAGAACATGAAAGATTAAAACCTTCCGATCTCGGTTCCAAAGAGCTGCTATAAGATGCAGGCTGCTGCAAATGAATGCTCTCCTCTATGACAGCAGGCTCTAGTGTTTGGAATGTGGATGATGAAAGAGAGAATGGTGAAAACTCAACCGGTTCTTCTCCATCAAAACAGTCCTCCAAATCTGACAGATAAACTACCTCATGGCTGTCCTGCTGCAAATGTTCAATCTCTCCCATGGTGTTCTCTTGATCTGCAACTTGACCACCATGGTTTCTTTCTCTCTCTAACATTGAGTTTGAGAGATCAAACTCCTCTTCAGTACTAGAACTTGAGAGAGGTGAAGTAGAAAGAAGAACTGAAGGTTCTCCTATAGCCTGCTTTGTGCTCAAAGCTTTTGGATCTGCAATTTTCTCCTCCACAACTAGAACGTGCTCCTCTTCTTTTGGATCTGGAGCAGCTTCTCCCTCCTCCAATGTTTGAATACAACCTTTCTCTTGGTTGAACTCTTCCTCCAGCATGAATTTTGTCAAGTCAAACTCTTCAATCTGCTGCTCTAGAGGACAAGTTGGGACTGCAAGATCTTCTTCTTCTGCTACAACAAAATCAGTCCTGACCACCATTTGTTCTCTGACTTCAAACTCTTCCGTAGGTTTAACCATCAAGGGGATCTTTGTCATCCCAAACTTGGCAGCCCAAACCTTCAAGCTGTCTATCATTTCTTTTCTTCTTGGCTCTTCCTCTTGCTGTCCTTGATGACTGATTTTTGCAATTTCTTCTTCCCCGCATGGAATTGGGAATGCAAGAGGAGGGATGGGTTGTAACTCAATTGGTTTGGAAATTTTTTGTGGTGGTAGGGGAGGTGAAACCTCTTGTTTCTTTGGAGGAGGGGGTATTTCTTTTAGCTCTTGTGGAGAGGATGACTGTTTGGAAGGAAAAAGGAAAGAAGAATTGAGGTGTGGTGGAAGACTGAGAGGTGGAGACATGGGATCAACATTTAGGACAGTAGATGGGGAGTTTAGAACTTGCAATTCCAAATGAGATGGTGCTGCTTGAGTAATGGGAAGAGAAAAGCCAGATGATGGTGTAGAACTTACCCATTGACAAGGTTGTTCAACAACAAGTGCATAGGCCTCTATTTCTGCTGTCCATTGTGCAAGTTGGGGCAGCATCTTCATCATGAAGTCCAGCTTCTCCTAAGGGCTGAAGTTTCTTGGAAAAGGGCCTCCCCATGGACAAGGAGTCCTGTAACCAATTCTGAAAGCTCTCATTTGAGTTGTTGCTCTGGACTGCACCATCTTTACCTCCATCTTTTGGATTTTCTCCAACAGACAAGCATCTTGGATCTGATGGTCTTCATTATATGCATACTCTTGCTCTTGGAAAGCTCCATAGTCAAACTGACTTTGACAGTGCTGCTCATATGGGTATGCATACTGATCTTGAATCTACTCAAAATGTTGATTTGGAGGATTTGTAAAACATGTTGGAGGTGGAATATATTGCTGTTGTTGATGTGAATTCCATGATGGAAATGAAGTCATGATTGCACAACTTCATGGAATGGAAAAGAATGAAAGAGACGGAAAGAAAGATGGGTGGAAATGGATGGAAAACGGGTCTGCAACTTCAGAAATGGGTTGCTGATCAGATGGAGTCGCCAGATGTGTTTGCAAGTGCCTCCAAAGGCTGAAAACTTCACATGAACACGCCAACCTACAAAAGATAAAGTGGAAGACCTCTAAGGTCCCACCAGGCGTGCCAGATCTGTTGTTGCAAAATCACAGCACCCCTGGATGCTGATCGGGTTTCTAAGTTGATCTTCAGGCATCCAGTGTGATTGCACAACATTGAAACCTTTCTCCAAGTGTGGGACTTGCAGAAATGAGAAAGGAATCTCCAGAGAAGGTTGGTTCCTGCTCCTAAACTACCTGCCACAAGCTATTCCAGTGCAGGCAAGCTAATCTAATCCTATCTAACCATGCCAAAGAGACAGAGAGAGAGAGAGAGAGGAAAAGAACGAAAAGCCTACACTTAAACGGTGATACACCAGAGAAGGAGAATGTTGGACATCTATCAAAAACTGCCATGGAACAAAGATGAGGTGAGCAATGGAAGGATGGACAGATGCGCTCACAGGCCCAAGGATAGATTTTCACACAAGAAAAATGTCCAAAAACGCCATGAGTACAGCTCCAACCGCAATGAACATTCAAACATGCACAAATATCTCCAATGAAGAGAGGCAAGAGGAAAACCAAGCGAAAAAACGACCAGGATGGATTCAGATGCATAACAAACACGTTTTTTGTTGCTTCAGAAGTTTGCACAGGAACGTCATTCATTAGTTAAAGGAAAAAAAAAAAGCCATTACAGAGCCGGGAAGGAGGTTCGAACTCCATTTTTAACCCTGGAGAAGAAGGAACAGAGGGAGGGAAGAGCGGACCAGATGAACAACTTGAATTGTTAACTAAAATGAGCCAAATGTGGCTTTTAAATTGCGTTGGGTCGAGCCCAGGAGAGGGAAACGAGGGAAAACGTGCAAGCCCATTCCCATTGACTGCAGATGCATAAACAGCATGGGGGAACCCTTACAAACATAACCTGCCCTCTTTGACGATTTGGGAGGGGATCGACCAATTTTCATTAGAAAAATGTCGCTAGAATGTCAATTCTGGCCTTATGAACAAGTGTCAATCCGTTTCTCAATTTCTCTCTCTAGATGCACCAAAATTCAAGATTAACCCTAGAATCATGTCGATAATTCATAATCCTTTCGTTGTTGAGATAAAGAACGTGCCCAATCGAGCTCTGGAGCTCTGGATCAAAAGATTATGGAGATCTGAATATTAGGGGCACCAAAACAGGCGAAAACGGATTTTTAAATTTCTTCCTGTTGCTTTTGCCCACCTGGATGACACGTTGCACGTGCTGATTGGATATGTTATTCTCTCATCTGACCGTCCCACAGGTTTCCTTGAAAACTTTACTTGTTGATGATTCGGAACATTTTTACTTTTCCTCCGCCCCCCCGACACTTGGGACACGTGGCATGCATGACTGGTTCGACACGGGCCGGAGTACGACTTTCGCTGTTAGCTCTTGGCTGAACTTGCCAATTTCCCAAATCTTTCACTTGGCTCTGCACTTCTCTGCTCCATTGGACAATGTCTTTACTAATTGGCTCGGGCCAGCGGCTCAAACCTTGCCCCTTTGACTTTTTGGACCTTTTCCTTGGCGAACACGTGTCATGCTGTGATTCGTCACGGCCTTCCGGAATTTCGCGGTCCACCGATCTTTGTCCCGATGTCTAGTTGCTTCACGGGACACGAATCCTGCGAGCAACCCGAAATGGCTTTTCCTCATCCCTTTTCTGTCGGTGGACATGTGGCGTGATCTAATTGGCTTTCGGCCCTGGCTATCCGCGTCACGCACGTCCATTTGTCCCACTTGTCAATTGTGCTGAAGTTCCTTATTTTGGCCGAAAGGCCGGTTCGCGGTATTACGACTCTTGTCCCGCTTGCTTCCCAATAAAGGACTTGGACAAATTTTCTTTCTTTTCTCTCTCTAACATTGAGTTGAGAGATCCCAAACTCCTCTTCAGTACTAGACTTGAGAGAGGTGAAGTAGAGTAGAAAGGAAGAAAGGAAGGTTATCTATAGGCCTGGCTTTGTGCCTCAAAGCTTTTGGATCTGCAATTTTCTCCTCCAAATAGAACGTGCTCCTCTTCTTTTGGATCTGGAGCAGCTTCTCCCCCTCCAAGTTGAATACAAACCTTTCTCTTGGTTGAACTCTTCTCCAGCATGAATTTGTCAAGTCAAAACTCTTCAATCTGCGGCTCTAGTAGAGGACCAAGTTGGGACTGCAGATCTTCTCTTCTGCTACAAACAAAATCAGTCCTGACCACCATTTGTTCTCTGACTTCAAACTATCCGGAGGTTTAACCATCAAGGGATCTTTGTCATCCCAAACTTGGCGGCCCAAACCTTCAAGCGGTCGATCATTTATTCTTCTTGGCTCTTTCCTTGCGTCCTGGATGACTGATTTTGCAATTTTCTTCCCCGCATGGAATTGGAAGGCAAGAGGAGGGATGGGTTTTAACTCAATGGTTTGGAATTTTTTGTCGTGTAGGGGAGGTGAAACATCTTGTTCTTGGAGGGGGAGGGGGGATTGCTTTTAGTATGTGGGAATGATGATGACTGTTGGGAAGGAAAAAGGAAAGAAGAATGAGGTATGGGTGGAAGATGAGAGGTGGGCATGGGATCACATTTAGGACAGTAGATGGTGGAGTTTAGAACTTGCAATTCCAAATGAGATGGTGCTGCTTGAGTAATGGGGAAGATGAAACGCCAGATGATTGGTTGTGAACTTACCCATGAAAGGTTGTTCGAACAACAAGTGCATAGGCCCTCTATTTCTTGATGTCCATTGTGCAATGCAAGTTGGGGCAGATCTTATCATGAAGTCCAGCTTCTCCTAAGGGTGAAGTTTCTTGGAAAGGGGCCTCCCCATGGACAAGGAGTCCTGTAACCAATTCTGAAAAGCTCTCAATTTGAGTTGTTGCCTGGACTGCACCATATTTACCTCCAGCTTTTAGGATTTTCTCCAACAGACAAGCATCTTGGATCTGATGGTCGCATTATATGCTACTCTTGCTCTTGGAAAGCTCATAGTCAAACTGACTTTGACAGTGCTGCTCATAGGGTATGAATTACTGAGTCGTGAATCTACTCCCAATGTTTGATTTGGAGAGGATTTGAAAACATGTTGGAGTGGAATATATTGCGTTGGTTGATGTGAATTCCATGATGGAAATGAAGCATGATTGCCACAACTTCAGGAAGGAAAGAAGGAAGAGACGGAAGAAAGATGGGTGGAAAAAATGGATGGGAAAAAGGGTCTGCCAACTTCAGAACGGTGCTGATCCGTGGAGTCGCCAGATGTGTTTGCAAGTGCCTCCAAAGGCTGAAAAATCCAACTGAACACGACAAACTAGAAAGATAAAGAATGGACGACCTTAAGGTCCCACCAGCGTGCCAGATCTGTTGTTGCAAAATCACAGCACCCCTGGATGCAAATCGGGTTTCTAAGTTGATCTTCAGGCATCCAGTGTGATTGCACAACATATGAAACCTTTCTCCAAGTGTGGACTTGCAGAAATGAGAAAGGAATCTCCAGAGAAGGTTGGTTCCTGCTCCTTAAACTACCTGCCACAAGCTATTCCAGTGCAGGCAAGCTAATCTAATCCTAATCTAACCATGCCAAAGAGACAGAGAGAGAGAGAGGAGGAAAGAACGAAAGCCTACACTAAAACGGTGATACACCAGAGAAGGAGAATGTTGGACATCTATCAAAACTGCCATGGAACAAAGAGAGGTGAGCAATGGGAAGGATGGACAGATGCATCACAGGCCCAAGGATAGATTTCACACAGAAAATGTCCCAAAACTCCATGAGTACAGCTCCAAACCTGCAATGAACATTCAAACATGCACAAATATCTGCAATGAAGAGAGGCAAGAGGAAAACAAGCGAAAAACGACCAAGGATGGATAGATGCATCACAAAACACGTTTTTTGTTGCTTCAGAAGTTTGCACAGAACGTCATTTCATTAGTAAAAGGAAAAAAACGCCATTACAGAGCAGGGAGGAGGTTCGAACTCCATTTTTAACCCTGGAGAAGGAAAAGAAGGGAGGGAAGAGCCGAACAGATGAACAACTTGTAATTGTTAACTAAAATGAGCCAAATGTGGCTTTTACATTGCATGGGTCGAGCCCAGGAGAGGGAAACGCGGGAAAACGTGCAAGCCCATTCCTCATTGACTGCAGATGCATTAAAACAGCATGGGGAACCTTACAAACCCATACCCTGCCATCTTTGACCGATTTGGAGGAGGATACGACCCATTCTTCATTAAAACTGGTCGCTGAAATGTCAATTCTGGCCATGAACACGTGTCAGATCCGTTTCTCAATTTTCTCTCTCTAGATTGCACCAAAATTCAAGATTAACCCTAGAATCATGTAGATAATTTCATAATCTTTCAGTTGATATAAAGAACGTGCCAATCCGAGCTCTGGATCAAAAGATATGGAGATCTGAAGATCTAGGGCACAAAACAGGCGAAAACGGATTTTTAAATTTCTTCCTGTGCTTTGCCACCTGGATGACACGTGGCACGTGCTGATTGGATATGTTATTCTCTCATCTGACCTGTCCCACAGGTTTTCCTTGAAAACTTTGACTTTTTTGATGATTCGGAACATTTTTACTTTTCCTCCGCCCCCCCGCCACTTGGGACACGTGGCATGCATTGATTGGTCGACACGGGCGCGGAGTAGACTTTCGCTGTTAGCTCTTTGGCTGAACTTAGCCAAATTTCCCAAATCTTTCCCTGGCTCTGCACTTCTCTGCTCCATTGGACACATGTCTTCTACTAATTGGCTCGGGCCAGCGCTTCAAACCTTGCCCCTTTGACTTTTTGGACCTTTTTCCTTGGCGACACGTGTCATGCTGTGATTCGTCCACGGGCCTGCCGGATTTTCGCGTCCACCGCGTCTTTTTGTCCCGGATGTCCTAGTGCTTCACGGGACAGAATCCTCCGATCCACCCGAAATGGGCTTCCTCATCCCTTTTCTGTCGGTGACATGTGGCGTGATCTAATTGGCTTTCGGCTCCTTTGGCTATCCGCGTCCCGCACGTCCCTTTGTCCCACTTGTCCTTGTGCTGAAGTTTCCTATTTTGGCCGAATCGGCCGGTTCGCGTCCTTCACGTACTCTTGTCCCGCTTGCTCCCAATAAAGGACTTGGACAAATTTTCTTTCTTTTGGCCGATTCGGGCATTTCACGTCCATTTGTCCCAGATGTCCCTTTGTTGTTTGGGCCGCCTGTAGGCTTTTCGGCCGATCCGCGCCTTTTTTTCCCAAATGTCCCGACTGTCCCGGGGACTAGGACTTAGCCGTTTTCATGATTTTTCCTGGTCCAAGCTTGTTTTTTTTTTCTTTTGCAACTTTTTCACCTTTTCTCAGAACTTGCTCTTTTCAACTGCATGTTATCAAAATTACCCTGGGGGTGAATTTTGGATAACACTAAAATTTTTGATAAATCCTCCATACGCGTAGGATCGGGAGGTAGGTTGAGATCTTCATCCAAGGATGTCTCTATGAGATTTTCATCCTTGGCATGGTCACTTTGTTTGTCCTTTGTTTTTCTTATTTGTTTGTCAGCCAGTGCCTCAAAGTGGTTTTCACTGTGTGACTTGGACTTCGATTTTTGCCGAGGCTTTTCTTTAGAACTCTTGCCCTCGTTTTTCTTTAAATTTTTCTAACCACGAAGTTCAGCCTCCTCGCCGAAGTAGGCGCAAGTGTATAAGTTGATAAAGAAACCCTTCTTGTGATCTCCAATGGGAATTGTATCCCTTATGCCCATGAACTCTGCAATAGCCTCATCGTTCTCAAATAAATCTAGTGGCACGTGACGTTGTTGGTCCCATTCAACAAGGGAAGGGTACACAAGGTCAAGGTTCGGTTTGGTGGGGGTTATAGTCAGGACAACATTATTCATGAAAAGGTTCATGGAGGCTAGATCCTCATATAGGATACAATAGGAATCCGTATCGCTGTCTAGGTACTCAGAGCTATCCTCATGCTCAGAACAAGTCGCATCTTGATCGTTGGGGTGTGCTCCATAAGGGTGAATCCCAATGCCATATCTTTCTATTTTGAAATGTGGAAGAGGGACTGGTTCTCTTCGTCCTTGTTCATTCCTCCCACATCCTAGGCCTTTGTAGCCCATGGAGTACATCATTCTGCTAGATTTTTCATATTCCGGGGTTTGATAACAAGATGGTTGAGTGTCCTCAGGGACCCAAGTAGTAGGTGGATCAAGCAATTTTTTCTCAGCTAACAAGCCTCCAGGTAGGAACGCCCCAATAGTGTGTTCCTCTCTAGGTCTCCTGAAGTGGTAGTGGGGTCGACCTCTAGTCTTGGGTGATAAGGAGAGGTCGGAAAGAAAGAGCACTTGTTGTACATTATACTCCCCACAACCATATTCCAGAATTTTCATCTCCCATGAAACAAATGGAGATGTAGAAGTGGACGCCCCATGAGCGCAAGACCTAAGAGAATATGAATCCATCCAGGATTCTATAGCCTTAGACTGAAAAGGAATGGCCATATCCGTGGAGGGACATGCGTATGTACCATTTCATGTAAAGCTATTGAGAGCTCTATAATGAGCAAAGGGCTCTGAGTCTCCTGGTATTGTTACTGTATGTCCCTCATGCTTCAGCTTGATGCATTGATGAAATGTTGATGGCACGGCCTGCATGGCATGGATCCATGGTCGGCCTAGAAGCATATTATATGGAAGTTCCAAATCTAGGATGTGAAACTTCGTCTGATGGCAAGTGGGACCCATCTCTATGGGTAGCGTAATGGTGCATGCTGACTCTCTTTCCACGTTGTCCTATGCGGTGATAGTGATGACATGGGACTCAAGATCTGCCTATGTATGTCCCAATTGTTTGGCTAATTTAAGTGTGTAGATGTTCAATCCATATCTGTTATCCACAAGCACCCGTTTGATTTTCCTGTGGGTGACAACTACCTCAATGTATAAGGGAAGATTATGTTTAGGATTCTCGGTAGGGACCTCCCTATGGTTAAAAGTGAGATGCTCACTTGGTGCAATATTTGCCACTGCGGCTTGAAGGTACACATGATCAACTTCTAAAGGAACTCCTGACCCCTAAAGAGTTTGATACAAAATGTCCTTATGCACATTGGATATCTTGAGAAGATCTAAGATCGAGATCTTAGCAGGTGTCCTCTCAAGATGTTCTAAAAGGTTATATTTACCAGTTTGCGGGGTCAATAGAGAGGGTTCCGAAATCACGAGGCAGGCACACCTTGTTACCGTAGCGCAGTCCTTTCCCTTGATCCGGATGGTATTGACACGGTCAGCAGGGGAGTGAATACATCCGATAAGCGAATCGTAATGATTGTTATCTCTTTTGGTATATAAGTAATTCACGGCTTTATAGGTTTGGGATGACTCTCCCCGATCCGGCTTTGTCTTTTCTGATTTATCATGCTTGGGGAATGGTTCCTTATAAATCCCCATTTTCCCGTTAGGTGTTTGCATGTGGCCAGGGTTATCCACCTCTATCTCCCCGTTGTCAATGAGGTCTTGAATATAGTGGCGAAGTCGCAAATATTTGTCTGTTTTATGACCTTTAACGCGATGCATTTCACAATATTCATGCTCCTTATACCATGAAGGTTTGGGAGCATTTTCATCAAACGGTTGTGTTGTAGGATAGGTCATCATGTGGGCCGCATCCAAGTGTTTTAGTATGACTAACAACGGTTCATTGAGAGAGGTGAATGTTCGTCGCTTTGGTGGTGGTTGAATTGGGTCCTTGGTCAGTTTAAAAGGTTGACTAGTTTGGACCGTTTGAACACGTTTGGAATCAGTGATTCCGTCTCCCACCACATTTTTGTTTTTGTTAAAGATCTTCAACTTTTCAGTGGGTTTGACACTTTGGTTGTCTTTAGATTGGGTTTTGAGGGTGCCTTTGGCAATGAGAGCCTTTTCTATTTGAATCCCTTTCTCGATAACCTCCTCAAAGGTGCGGACACAATGCATTTGGAGGTGGAAAGCTATATCTAGGTTGAGATTAGGGATGAAAATACTGACCAGCTGCTTCTCAGGGAAAGCGCAAGGTAAGCGACTAGCCATCCCTCTCCATCATTGGAGGAAGATGGCGAAGGTCTCATTTGGGCGTTGTTTTACGCCACACAAGTCTTCCATGGTGACGTCACTCTCTATGTTATATGAGAAATGACGCACGAATCTTTCTGCCAATTCTGGCCAGGTGAAAATTGATCCTCTTGGTAAGCGCGTAAACCATTCCAATGCTTGACCTCTGAGACTCTTAGGAAAAAGTCTGATGAAGTACTTATCACTATAAGATACCTCTTGACATGCCATGTAGAAATCTTTAACATGATCCCCTGGGTCTCCCTTTCCTTTGTATTTTTCAAAGTTTGGCATATCAATTTTCTTTGGAAAGGGTTGAAGGGTCATTATCTTGTCAAAAGGATAGGGGCATAGTTCTTCATATTGGTATTTCCTAATACTCCCTATATTGCTTTCTTGTATGCTCGCAAGTGTTGCTTTCATAGATTGTACTTCTTGTGTGAGCAATTATTCTCTAGTGGGAGAAGCGGGGATGTGTACACGATGATACCCCGTGTCTTCTTCTCCTTGGTTTTCTCGATGGAGTTCATGGATCCTAAACTTAGGCCTTGACTTTTGAATCTTCTTGTTTGTTTCTTTTTGTACCTGGAAAGTAAGCAAAGCTAGTTGTCAGCTTAGGTTATTGAGTTGTTGTTGGATTGTGACTTGGTTGGTGTCTTCTTCTTCTAAAGGTTCTTCCTCTTCGTATTGTGGAGGTTCTTCCCTTGTCTCATGTTCTATCTTGTTTCTTCGTGGCACTTTGATGAGGGGTATTCTATGCCCTACCACTTTATCATTTTATACGTAAGAAGTGGAAGCATGCCCGCCTGTTAAAATATATTCCATATTGATAAGGGGGTCTTCTTCCTTAGTAGTGTCATTTATAGGTAATATTGGTTCATTCTTGGTGGGAAATTTGGCCCCTTATTCCATGATCCGTGCCAAAACTCTATCTTTGTTTCTAAGGAGAAACTCATCTAGTAGAGTGGGGTCAAAATCAAAGTTTGTGTGTGGTGATTCTAATTCATTTCCACTATGATCGACCATCTCTTCTGTTTCCTTTTCTACAGAAAATAGTGGTCCTAGATCGTGTCTGATAAATGGGTTTGACCCTTTTTTGTTAGAGGTTTCCCAAGCTTGCGCCTGTTGTTCCTCATATATTTGTTTCTTTAAACCTAGACGTGTCTTAGGAGCCATGTTTTCGTGATAAGTTTCACTAAGGTAAGTTGTAGATTTGTTCAAAATTCAATGACTACCCCTAAGTGAAACACAAGATGTACGTGTTAAGAGTAAATTAACAGTGTGAGAATACCAATGTGATAGAATGATAAAGTCACCAATGAAACAATCATTTGGTACCAAAACTTAATAAAATGAAATACTTCCTAGACTACGTTTCAAAGTAATTTACGATGCCAGATGATTAACAAGATGTCTCCACTTATGCCAAGTTCAAAGGAATGAACAAGATGTAAGTAAATACACGAAGTTAAATGTGATCTCTCAATCAAGATATACGATGAGTGAGCTCAAACTCGATTAAGACCTATATCTCAAAAAGTGCCAATTACAATTCATGAATGACACAACAATATCACCAAGATATGTTAACCCACTTTGCTAGAAAGTGAAGTATTGATATCGATGTGTTATTGATATAACACACACAAATGGTAACACCTAGCACTCTTTGAAATCAAGGTAATAATAAAACCGAACTAAAAATCTCAAAGTATAGCTAGGAATAGTTAAAAATGTGTGCAGCGTAACCGTACAATATAGGCATTTATGTCGAGTTTACAAGAAACAAGACGTAAATATGGAAATTGTAATGATACGAGACAAACAAGTTAACTCCTCTATGGAAGTCCGTGGTGATGAACCACGCCTAACTACAATGATGATCTTGACGTGGGTATCAAGATCACAATGGCTACCAAATGATGTAAAAATGTCTCCTCTCACTTTAGACGTTTAACTAACCCAGCCGCAAACATGGATGGGCGTAAATGGACATAAAAGTGAGAGAAACAGTCAAATGAAAACACAAAGGTAATCACACCTCTTTTGATCAACAAAGTGTCAAAAGAATATGAAGGAAATAAATCAAGAAAAAATGACGAAAAATGCTAGCCTCACTTTGGCAGAGTTTCGCCTCGCCCTAAGGCAAGTAAAAACTAGGCGAAAGTAATACGTCACACGTCTCTCAAAAAGAAGGTTCACAACTCACCACTGTTTTAAAATGGTCAAAGTGGGCTCTTGGCCAAAGTATATTCTCCTAGGTGGTTCTCTTGACTTAGGTGTTACAAAGTTGCCACAAGCGAGTGCGATTTACTCAAAAAGTCACACTGACTAGTTTGGGAGTATCTCGGCTTTACTTTACCCCCTTCAAGAACAGTAGGCAACTAGTGCGTTTACATGTACTATCACTGGGGTCGCCACAACGGACAACCTGTAACGCTATCTCATAAAGGAATCACTAGTCAAGTAGGTAGTGCGGAGCACTTCCCGTTTCATCCACAAGGTTCCCTCTTGCGTGGACTACTTTGGGGTTCCTAGAACCACCCCCATTGTTGTAACTTAAGGCGTTATGCCAAAGGGGTTATGTTCCAGTTGAGCGGAGAGGGACGTACCCTTTTCTGAAACCTGCAATACAGTGTTTTGAATATGTTGTTCTTTTTATCTTATTTAATTAGGTGTGGTTTTCTTGAACACCTTTTGGCAACTTGTATAACAACTGTATTAGTAGTTTTCTGATTTTTGTTTCGATTCCTCCTTTCTTTGACAAGCGTTTTTAGGTCCTGCACTCAAGCATTAGTAGTTCTCCAAGAAAATCACATTATTCAAAAGAGGATTAAGAGTTACTTTTGATTCTCAAGATCATCCAAGGATGTAAGAGAAGAGCATACACAACAAATAATCCAACTAAAAAGTAAAGAAAATATTTTCAATCAATGAACCATACAAAAATCTTGATAATTGTTCATTCCCCTTAAACCAAAAGTGAAAGATGAAGTTTCCAATTTACCAAATGTTATAAAATGGAGACTAAAGTTGCTTTTGATTCTCAAGATCACCCTAAGGTGCAAGATAAGAGTATACACAAACTTTATCCCAACTATATAGAAATGAAAAACTTCAAATCAAAGAACCATTGAAAAATACTTTGTAAAAGGTTCATTCCCTTAAGCAAAATGAATAATCAAATTTCTAAGTTTAATCCCAATGTTAAAAAGATATTTGATTATCAAGATCACCAAAAGGTTCAAGAGAAGATCATACACACGCTTTGGTCTAAATCAAGGAAGCATGGAAATACAACATTCATCAAAACATTAGACATGTTAGAAAATGACCAGTTTTAAACTAACAGAAAAAATTACAATTTATGTAAGTATAAATCATGAATTTATGTTTTCATTGCATAGTTAACTTCAATACCTTTCCAACGCAAAATAAATGGAGTCATTTCGAGGTCGGGAGCAAAAGTTATGGCCTTCGGAAGATGGGTTACGCATATGCTCTTATGCTCACGGTTATGCATTTAACATGCACTCAAAAAATGTAAGAAAAAACATCTGTTAATCTGCAAAATAGGAAAATTTTTCCAACCAAGATTCAATTTTGACAACAACCCATCACATCAATATATGAATAGAAGACTCAACGCTATCAAACATTAACATACATGCTCAAGAATTTAAAATTTTCAAGAAATTGACAAAACTAACATGTAGAATGATGAAAAAGTAATCTCTAAAAATGAAAACATGATGAAATCTTAAAATTTTCTCACCAAGATTAAATTTTGACAGCAACCCACCACACTAATATGTAAATAGAAGACTTAGCACTATCAAACACTAACCTACATGCTCAAGAATTGAAAAATTTCAAGAAATTGACAAAACTAGCATGTAAAATGTTGAAAAAGTAAGCTCTAAAAATGAAAACATGATGAAATCTTGAAATTTTCTCACCAAGATTAAATTTTGACAGCAACCCACCACATTAATATGTAAATAGAAGACTCAGCACTATCAAACACTAGCCTACATGCTTAAGAATTGAAAATTTTCAAGAAATTGACAAAACTAGCATGTAAAATGTTGAAAAAGTAAGCTCTAAAAATGAAAACATGGAGAAATCTTGAAATTTTCCCATCAATTCTAATTTTGACAGTACTTCACCTCTTTTATACCTACAAGGAAGACTCAACACATGTAAACTCAACAAAACAAGTTAAGAAAAACAATTTAGATCAACATGTGTAAAAGAGGGTTAGTAACCAAAAATGAAACTTAACCACAAAAACTTGAAATTAAGTGCAAAGGACAATGGAGTATCTCCCACCAGGCGTGCCAAATGTGTGCATGTGTTGTTTTCAAAATAATTCTAATATGAGTAAAAACTAACACCTAAATAGCTTTAACTTAACAAGAATTGAACAACAAACTAAACACCATCAAGATAAGAATTAAACAAGGGTTAGATGCTAGCATTCATAAGTACAAACTTTAAAACTAACAATGTTAAATATGTGAACTCCTCTATTCTCTAACAACAAATAAATGAATGGACCTAAGTAAGCTCCATGGCTATCAAAATAGTTGTCCTTAGTCTACCAAGTAACCTAGGAATGAGGGCCTATTGAAGTTAGGCTACAAGACCCCTTTGACACCTCCCATATGACCTAAGCACTTAAGAAAGAGGTTTAACTCTTCAAGATGATGAACTCTCAAAAGGGTAAGAGGCAAGCTCTTAGTCTTTGTTATATGCTTTGCATTCACTCTCTTAGAAAGTTTAGGTGTAGGTATAAAGGTAGGAGGAGGGCTCTTTATATAGCCCAAAGGATAAATGATTCAACACATTCTCATGAATGTGGGATAAAGGTAAAACATGATTAGGAATGGATAAGGTTGCTTTATTAAAGGTAACCTTACTTTAGAACGGTTTAATTTATGCTTAGCAAGTCATGGGAGTTGGGGGGTGTTTTAATTAATCAAAGGTGATTAACTAATAGGTAGATGTAAGCTTATAGAAGATAATTAGAGGAATATTAGTACGATTTAGGCTATTATAATGGGATTAAATCAATTAAATATTGATTTATTGGTTAAATGGAAGGGAAAGCTAATTAATTAATAATAATTAATTATTCTAGGTAGAATGGGTGATTTATTAATGAAAGGTCGTTAATTAGGGTATTTGTTGGATAGGAAACTTAATTAATTAGCTTAGTGTAATTAATTAATGATGATATGAGGGAAAATGAGTGTTTTTGACGATATGTCGTTGATTTGCGAGAAAGGGGATAATTAGCGCAATTTAAGTATTTAAATTGCTTGGGCGTAATTATAGGTGTCTACAGTGACCAACTCATTAATGAACTCATATGTTAGTTTTATGGTGTGGTATAATATTATTTGTATGTGGTTATGTGAGTTATAAAAACTCACGTAAACAAAGTAATATATTGCCTGAATGTAGGGCTTGACTCCTAATAAGGAGATAAACAAGCCTATTTATATGTACCTTATTTTCATAATGTGTATTAATAGAGTAATATTATTGTGTTTAATTTGTTCAATCTCTGACCAAATTATCATAAATAGATGAGAATATTCCAAATACTAGGGGATATTGTTTTTGGCATTTCGCAATTTTCTAAAAATATTTTTGGATATTTTCAACTAATCTGTAGGAGTTTTCTGATATGGAAATTTTTTTTTTGCACATTTTTTAGGAAAGTGAAAGGATTCCAATGTTCTCCAGCACACAAAGTGGGTGTGGCATGTCTTTTTCTTGCCCATTTCAATCTCTATCTTTGAGTTTTTAATTTTTTTGTGGGTTTCTTAAGAATTTTTTCACGTTCACCTTTATTTTTAGACGTTTCCAACTACTCTACAAGAGTTTTCTAATATGAAACTTCCATTTTTGTACTTTTTTTAGGAGAATGAAAGGATTCCAGTGTTCTCCAACACACAGAAAGTGGGTGTGGCATGTCTTTTTCTTTCCCTTTTTAATCTCTATATTTGACTTTTTAATCTATTTGTGGGTTTCTTAGACTGTTTTCACCTTCACCTTTATTTTTGGATGTTTTCAACTACTCTGCAGTTGTTTTATGATATGGACTTCCATTTCTACACATTTTTCAGGAGAGTGGAAGGATTCTAGTGCTCTCAAGCACATAGAAAGTGGGTGGGGCATGTCTTTTTCTTGCCCATTTTAATCTCTATCTTTGAGTTTTTAATTTGTTTGTGGGTTTCTTAAGACTTTTTTCACCTTCACCTTTATTTTTAGACGTTTCCAACTACTCTAAAAGATTTTTCTAATATGAAACTTCCATTTTTGTACTTTTTTTAGGAGAGTGAAAGGATTCCAATGTTCTCCAATACACAGAAAGTGGGTGTGGCATGTCTTTTTCTTTCCCTTTTTAATCTCTATATTTGACTTTTTAATCTATTTGTGGGTTTCTTAGATTGTTTTCACCTTCACCTTTATTTTTGGATGTTTTCAACTACTCTGCAGTTGTTTTATGATATGGACTTCCATTTCTACACATTTTTTAGGAGAGTGGAAGGATTCTAGTGCTCTCAAGCACATAGAAAGTGGGTGGGGCATGAATTTTTCTTTCCCTTTTCAATCTCTATCTTTGAATTTTTAATTTGTTTGTGGTCTCACTTGTTTTCACTTTTCACCTTTTCCTGGCATCTTCGTAAGAAGTCTATTCTAAATTTTTCTTATTATCTAATTCTAAATCCTATCCATCCCCCCTTCACTGACTCGAGTTTCCAAATTTTTCCTCCTTTCCGTTTTAGATGCTTTGACACAACATATGATCCAAAGCATTGAGTTAGTGGCATCTAAAAACTATTCTATACAATCTTTATTGAAGTTTAAATATGTAGTTAAAGAGATTACTACTGAGAAAATAGTGTGTCATGGGTCAATCATCATTACCTATGGATCTAGAGGAAAAACTAGGTTGAAATCACAAATTTTTGAAGTACTGGGCACATGGAAAATTTTTGAGCACCTTAACCTACTATATGATAAGTCTTGAACCTAGAATTGTTCGACATCAAGTGTCCGCATGACCTCTGCACACAAATTGTTAGAATGAGGGTTCTAAAATGATTTTATTATATTCACATCTTCCCCATAATTTTTAAAAGAATATAGGCACAATAACATAGTCATCCCACTTGACTTTTTCATATTATATGAACCTGTACCCTGATTTCTAACTAGAGGAGCATGAATTCTAATTATAACAGGGTTTTTTACTTAGCATGTGATAGTTGGATAAACATATACATAATTGCATAGGTGCATGCTAGATTTCCCTCTCCTTATAGAACATAACACACATGTGCATCAATATGTAATATATTTGTTGTCAAAGACTCATTGCAAATTTTCTTTGGGGTTTAAATACTGATATTCGTAAAAATGAATTGTTAGCATTGTAGTTCATGTCAGGGAATAAAGAATGGAAAATTTTCAAATTTATATCAAGAAGAACAAATATTTCTGAATTATTGAAAGAGAGTAATGATATATTAAGTAATGATTCAGACGAATTTTTTTAGATTCTCTTCAGAATATCGATCAGGAACCTTTGATGAGTCCATTATGTGGACCATAAGTTTGGATATAGGCCATGCATATGAAGCATTAAGACAAGTTAACAATATTTGTTTAAATGTGGATGCTTTTCATGGGGATAAGAAGTCAAGAGGGATCAAATATGGTAGTCATATAGTCCTTTGAGATTTGAGGAAGGGAGAGAATCAAATCTAGAATATATTCCCCTACCATAAGTATTGGAACAATACTACCTACTATTGCATATTTTTCATGGTTATATGTTTTGTCATTGATGTCAAGATGGATGAGTTGATATCAAGTTGAATTGATGGAAAAAGGATTCAATTGTTAAAGTGAGCATGTGAAGAAGATAAAGGTTTATTGGTATTGTCAGCTCACAAAGGATTCAAGATGATAAAGTATAAAGTTTTAAGGGACTTATTCAATCACAAACATAGGGAAATAGCCGCCGAAGACTAGGAGATATCTGCCAAAGTATGTAGAGAGCCGCGAAGCTCTAGAAGAAACCACAAAAATTTATTGAGTGTCGCGGATAAAGGGATGAATCTGTGAAGAAAAATGGATCCAACAGACAAACTATGGATGTGAAGGAAGAGCCACAGAGATGAAGGCAAAGCAATAATAGTAAGGGAGACAGAAGCAAAGCTACAGATAAAGAGAAAAGCCACGAAGAAATGTGGAATCTGCGAAAGACTAAAAGAGACGTGAGTAGAAGAGATAGAGTGGCAGACATGGAAAAAATCCGCGGAAAGGTGAAGGACAAGGCGTATAGCTGTGAGACAGTGTAGAATCCGCAAGAAGCATAGAAGATCCGCAGATAACTAAAATCCACTAAGGAAGGAGAAATTCCATCGAGTAAAGAAAAGATCTACGATGCAAATGAGAAAGTTAGAGGAGCTAACAAAATCTGCATAATGATAGAATATGGAATGGAAAAGGGTCGAAGGAAATCAATTTGATTCAAACATGAACAAATGAAAGTTGGTTCTCTAAAATCGATGGTGATACGATTGTCAAGTAATTGTGGCCAAGAGCACGACTTGAACTCCATGAAGAACAAATAAGTCCACTATTTCAGCTTCCAACATTTAATGCTCATTAACCTTGTGGTAATTCAGTTGAAGTTTTCTATGCGATCTCGAGTCTCAAGGAAAAATGAAATTTGATCAAGGAAACGGATCGCTCATCTCTGTCATGTTGCAAATTATAAAAATATGGAAAATCAATTTTTGGCAAATGGATAATAAATAGCTTCTGGTGGTACATTTGAAAACTGTGTAATCAAGCTGAACTTAGAAGGAACAATATCTGGAGACAGTTGCATTCATTTAATGGGCTGAATTCTCAGGAAACCAAGCAGGAGGGTGCAAGACACACAATTTAAAGTAAAGGAATGGGTCGATTGTGAATATAGTTCAAACTTGGAACTATTGTTTTGAGTTGCTCAAGTAAGAAAAGAATAATTTTTGAGATAAGGAAGAACAAAAAAAGATAAAATATGATTCAATCAAGATAAGAAAGAGTGACAAAAGAAAAGAGAGAGGAAGATGAGAGCAGATAGATAAATAAGTGATCTATCAAATGAGAAGAGCATCAGGGCAGCAAATTTATTGGGTAGAGAGATCAAATTAGATGAGTAAAAGAGAGTGAAAAGAAGAACACAAACATATACATAAAGGTGATCATAATCCATTGTATAAGTAATTGTTGTAACTAGATGATCAATAATTTGAATGTACAAAATTCCAAGTTGTAGCTTAGCACATTCATGGGGTTGCATCATCCTTGTAGGTGGGTGCCTGTAGAAGATCAATTGGTGTTGATTAAATTAGGTTTCGATGCTCCTTGTGGGGTTGGTGCCTCACTAAATAAATATCTTGTGATGCGTAATATTCACTTGAGTCCTTTTTTGTACGTAATATCAGTAGAGGTGCATGGGTTGGTGCTCCTTATGGGGTTGGTGCCTAACTAAACAAATCTTGTAGGATGTGTAATATTATTGCAAGTCCTTGCTTTGTGTAATATAAGCAACAATTTTGGTGGGATTTTCTCTCGAAAGGGTTTCTCATGGTAAATATATGTGTTCATTGTTATTGTGCATGATGTATGTTTGATTGACTGCTCATAGTTTTAAGCTACACATCATTTAATGTTCTAAAATCTCAGTTTAAAAATCTGAAAAATGCAGGATAATGAGAGCATAACAGCCTACATGAAAAGTACAAACGAATTCATAAACATGATTAGAGGCTTATGAGAGAAGCTACAAGAATCCGTTATTGTTTAGAATATTCTGAGATCCTTGACCAACAACCCTCTAGCCACACCAATTACTTCCTCTGCGGACAAGGAAGACATGAATGTAATTCAAGAGCAATGAATGACCCTTACTATGTGGATTAACTGAAAAGAAGTTTTTGAATATTATGCACTACACAAAAATGAAGGAGATATGGACCAAACTACAGAGTATCTTTGAAGGTGATGAAAAGGTCAAATTAGCAAAATTGCAGACCTACAGAACTCAGTTTGAAAATATGAAAATGTAGGATGATGAGAGCATAGAGGCCTACATGCAAAGAATAGATGAAGTCATAAACATGATCAGAGGCTTAAGAGATAAACTATAAGAATTTTTTATTGTTCATAAGATTATTGAGATCCCTGTTTGTGAGAATTATGATGCAAAAGTCTCAACCGTAGAGGAAGCCAAAGACATGAAGACTCTTACAATGGATGAACTACAAATCACTTTGTTAGCATATGCGATGAGGACTATTGGATCAAAGACTACCAAGAAAGAAGTGATTTTCAAAGTTAAGAAAGAAAATCAGTCTAGACAAGAATAATACGAAGAATCTTCTTTACGAGATGAGTTGGATCATGAAAAGATTGAGGCTTTGTTTGTGAGAATAATAAAAAGAGGTTAAGGTAAGTATAAAGGAAAAATTCCCTTTAAATGTTTTTCATGTGGACAAGTAGGTCATTTTGCTATAAAGTGTCCAAACAAGAACATAAATAATCATTCCGAACATGAAGAGGAAAATCATAAATATAGTAATAAATAGACTGGTTATTCAAAGAAAAACAACAAGAAAATGTTATTCAAGAATAAAAGGAACTTCTAATTTCTAAAAATGAAAATGATGAAGATCAATCACAATGTCTATTTATGGCCATGGATGAAAATGAAGAAAACATCTCCAAAGGAAAGTACATAGTTGATGGTGAAGACTCTGATGAAGAAGAAGCTGAAGTGAATCTTGAATTAGAATTGGTATGTGCCCTTGAAGAGCTGAGTCTAAGTAGAAGAAAGAATCAAAAGCTAAGATGCACATTAAAGGATTATGAAGAAAAAATCCACATCTTTGAAGAGAGACAGTCTCAAAGAGAAGAAGAAGAGGCCAATGAACTCAAGGAATTGGAAACACAACTGGAAAATATTTCAAACTCCTACAAATCAAAGGAGGATGAGTGCACAAAATTGAGCTCATAACTCGAAAAATTGAAATTTGAGATGGAACAAATGAGAAACAAGCTAAAGATATATGAGAAGCTTGAAAAGGGATCAAATGTTTTAAAAAATATACTGAACAGTCAACGAGACTCAACTGATAAATCTGGAATCAAATTTAATGGAGAAAATAAAGAAAAGGAGCCAAAAAAGAGTGAAAGAAAAAAGTCTGCAGCAACACCAAGTACTTCCTTTGATACAAATGAAGGATTCAAGAGATCCATGAGAAGAAGAACCATTACACCCAGGATCACCTATGCTATGAGGTACACTCACTCTTTCTATGGGTACTGTTATTCTTGTAATCATTTTGGACATAAGGCCACCAAGTGTAAAAAATTCTCCAGAGGCTATAGAAGAAAATTTGGCCCATCTTACACCAGATCAAACTATAATAATATTCAACACAATTATTATAAGAAGAATCATTCGGTTTCAACAAAAAAACTAGAGCCGCCTAAACAAAAGAAATGGGTGTATGTTCCAAAGAAAGATGAGAACAAGAGAAAAGAGTCATGTTTGATATTACAGACAAAATTTTATGTGCAAAATGAAGACAAAATCTGGTATTTGGACAATTGATGCTAAAGCCATATGACTAGTGACAAAAGTAAGTTCATTACTTTATCTAACAATGCATCTGGTGCTATGAGATTTGGTGATAACAAATCAAAAAACATAGTTGGAAAAGGAACATTGAGTTTAGACAATGGAAATACTATCACTGAAAATGTTTTATATGTTAAAGGTATTAAACACAATTTGCTGAGCGTGAGTCAAATGTGCAAAAGAGGATACAACACAATATTTCCTGATAAGGGTTGTGACATTGTAAACTGCAAAACAAGGAAGAACTTTGCAAATGCTAAGTGGACCAATAACACTATGTATGTTCTAAATGAAATAAACAAAGAGAAATGCTTCATTAGCAAGATTGATGACAGTTGGCTATGACACAAAAGACTGGGGCATGTGAGTTTTGAAAATATGGTAAAATTGAGTGTAAAATGTTGTGTCAGACATATGCCAAATATTGTGAAACCCGTGTATAATCTATGTAAGGTGTGTTTGTATGGAAAAAAATAAGGAGATCATTCAAATAAAAGGATTATTTTACATCCAGACCATTGGAGTTGATTCATACAGACCTATGCGGACCCACCAGAACTGAAGGTATAAATGGTGAGGTATATTTTATGTCTCTTATAGATGATTACAAAAGAATGACATGGGTAGCGTGCTTGAAACAAAAGCCACAAGCTTTAGACAAATTCAAGAAGTTCAAGGAACTGGTGGAGAATGAGAAGAATAGGAAGATCAAATGCCTAAGATTAGATAGAGGCAGAGAATTTTGGTCAAATAAGTTCAATGAATTATGTGAAGAAAATGGAATTAGGAGACAATTCTCAGCCACGAGGATACCTCAACAAAATGGGGTTGTTGAAATAGAGTACAAGAATATATAGGAAATGGCTAGGGGCATGCTAAATGAATCCAAACTCTTAGACAGGTATTGGAGTGAAACAGTCTACACAACGGTCTATCTTTTGAGTAGAGTTGAACTGAGAACAAACATCGATAAAAATCCTAATGAAATGTGGAAGAAGAGACAAGTAAATGTAAAACACATAAGAGTGTTTGGTAGCAAATGATATATCAAAAGATATGAAGACAACTTTGGAAAATTTAACTCAAGATTCGATGAAGGGATATTCCTTGGCTATTCAGCAGTCAACGCGACTTACAGGTGCTACAATAAGTGACTCCAGAATATTGTTGAAAGCACAAATATAAAGGTGGATGAAACACAATACACCAAAGTCAACACTCATCACAAAGACAATCATGAAGAACAAGAAGATGATGATGAAATGGACAGTCCATGTGAAGAAGTAGATGAAGAGGAAGAAATGCCAGACACTAAGGTACCCTCTAGGAAAATAAAAAAGAACCATCCTAAAAATAATATCATTGGAAACAAAGATGGATAAATTCTCACAAGAATAAGGTTAAGAGAGCAGAAAAATCATGAAGACAACACTTTTGTCAATAATAGAACCCAAGAATGTTGCAGAAGTAAGCAATGATCAACATTGGGTAGACACCTTGAATGAAGAACTGAATCAAATTTAAAATAATGAGACATGGGAACTGGTACCTAGACCGTGGAACAAGAATGTGATTGACCCTAAATGGGTATTCAGAAACAAATTGAATGATAAAGGAGAAGTGATAAGAAACAAGGAAAGGCTAGTGTGCAAAGGATATGCTCAAATGGAAGGAATTGATTTTGATGAAACATTTGCACCAATGGAAAGAATGGAAGCAATAATAATGTTCTTGGCTTATGCAACATACAAGAAGATTAGAGTGTTCTAGATGGTTGTGAAATCAACCTTCCTGAATGAAGAGGTATATATTGAATAACCCGATGGATTTTCATTGACCGAAGACAAGGATTATGTGTTCATGTTGAAGAAATATTTTTATGGATTAAAACAAGATCCCATAGATTGGTACAGTATATTGGATTCATACCTCATTGAGAAAGGATTTAGAAAAAGTGTTGTGGACAACAATCTCTACATCAAAGAAGAAGGAGAACATTTGATCATTGTCATAGTCTATGTATATGATATCATATTTGGAGGAGATCATGATAAGATGACATATGAGTTTGCAGATATGATGAAAGAATAATTTGAGATGTCAATTTTGGGATATTTGTCATTATTTATGGGACTACAGATCAATCAATCAGACAACGGTGTGTTCATATCCCAAACCAAGTACATCAAATAAATGCTGAAAAGGTTTAAGATGAAAGACTGCAAACATGTTAGGACACCAATGGAAGTTGGATGCAAGTTGAGAAGAGATGATGACTCACCAAAGGTAGGAAAAACTATGTATAGATCCATGATAGGTAGTCTACTTTAATCCACCCCATCAAGATAAGACATTATGCAAGCGGCAGGACTTGTTGGAAGATTTCAAAAATATCCAAGGGAAACAAACCTCAAGGTAGTCAAGAGAATTCTGAGATATCTAATGGACACAATTGAATATGGATTATGGTAGCCAAAAGTAGTGATTTCAACATCAAATCGTATACAAATATTGATTGGGTAGGTAGTGTTGATGACATAAGGAGTACAAGTGACAAAGAATTATTTGTTGGAAATTGCCTAGTATCTTGGCTGAGCAAGAAAAAATCATCAGTGGCTCTCTCGACATGTGAAGTGGAGTATATAGTTGTCACAATGTGTTGCACTCAAGTTTTATGGATGAAACAGACATTAGATAATTATAAGGTAAAATCTAAAAATCCAATTCCTTTATTGTGTGACAGTACAAGTGCAATGAGTGTCTCCAAGAATCCTTTGTTCCACTCAAAAATCAAGCATATACCTATAAGGTATCACTTCTTGAGGGAACATGTAAATGACAGGAAGATCAGTCTAGAATATGTGAGCACAAAAGAAGAAATTGCTGATAAAATGACCAAGCTGTTGCCAAAAGCAACATTTGAACACCTAAGTAGTGAATTGGGGGTCATTCCTAATCTTGCCCAAAACTAGAGGATGTGCAGAGAAATAAGGGAGCATTTTCAAGTATAATACTCTCCTAAAAATAGTGCCAAAGTGAGGGGTAGCTAATATATTAGCTTAAATTTATCAAAGTATGCATCAACTTAGGGGGAGCATTGCCATGGAAACACCAGAACAGATGGATAAGAAGCATAAGCCTAGGGGGAGCTTCTTGAGGTAAGCACATGAAGAAACCAACTTACAAGTATATTCAGCTTTATGCAGCATAGATGTCCCTTTGTCATTGTTGCCAAAGGGGGAGAAATGAAGAAACCGGAAACCAGTCCATGGATATAGAATAACAGGAGAAATATGGATACATGTATGTAAATATTTTGCCATCAAAAAATAATAAGGTTTCTATAGGTTGGAGTGTTTCCATCAATGACAAAGGGGGAGATTGTTGCATATTTTTCATTGTTATATGTGTTGTCATTGATGTCAATATGGATGAGTTGATATCAATTTTCATTGATGGCAAAAGGATTCAATTGGTAAAGTGAGCATGTGAAGAAGATGAAGGTTGATTGGTAGTGTCAGCTCAAAAAGGTTTCAAGATGATAAAGTATAAAGTTCTAAGGGACTTATTCAACTGCAAACATAGGGAGATAGACACTAAAGTCTAGGATAGTCTACAGAGAGCTGTGGAGCTCTAGAAGAAACCACATAAAGTAATTGAGTGTTGCGGATAAAGGGATGAAGCCACAAAGTAAAATGAAGCCAAAGAACAAGCCACATATGTGAAGGAAGATCCACGGAGATGAAGGAAACATTGAAAGAGTAAGGGAGATAGAAGCAAAGAAAAAAATAAAAAGAAAAGTTGTGAAGAACTGTGGAAGCCATGAAATACTACAAGAGCCGCAAGTATAAGAGATAGAGTGGCGGACATGGAGCAAATTTGTGGAAAGGTGAAGAATAAGGGGTATAGCCGTGGGATGGTGTAGAAGCCGTGAGAAGAATAGAAGAGCCACAGATAACTAAAAATCCGCCAAGGAAGGAGAAATGTCGTTGAGTAAAGAAAAGATCCGCGATGCAAAGGAGAAAGTTAGAGGAGCTAACGAAAGTTGTGTGATGATAGAATATGGAATGGACAAGGATCGAAAGCAATCAAATTGATTCAAACTTGAACAAGTGAGAGCTGGTTCGTCAAAATCTATGGTGATTTGATTGTCAGGTAATTATGACTAAATACATGGCTTGATCTCCATTAAGAACAAAGAAACCTACTGTTCCAGCTACCAACATTTAATACTTATTGACCTTGGAAAATATAGTTGAAAATTTCTATGAGGATCCGAGTTTCAAGGTAAAATAAAATATTAAAGAAGGAAATGGCTCACTCATCTGGGTCACGTTGCAAATTTGGAAAAATCTATTTTTGGTAAATGACTAATAAATAACTTATGGAAATGCATTGAAAGTGGTGTAATCAAGCTTAATATAGAAGGAACAACAACTGGAGTTAGCTGCATGTATTTAATAGTTCATATTCTTAGGAGACCAAACAAGAAGGTGCATGACACATAACTCGAAGTAAAAAATTGGGTCGATTGTGAATATAGTTCGAACTTGGAGCCATTTTTTTGTGCTACTCAAGTAAGAAAAGAAGCATTTTTGAGCTAAGGAAGAGCAAAAGAAGATAAAATACGATGCAATCAAGCTAAGAAAGAGTGACAGAATAAAAGAGAGAGGAAGATGATAGTAGCATACCGATAAAGGATTGATCTATCAGATGAGAAAGGCATCAGGGTGACAGACTGATTGGGTAGAGAGATCAAATCATATGAGTAGAAGAGATTGAAAAAAAAAACACACAGACAAATACATAAAGGTGATCATAATCCATTGTATAAGCAATTGCTATAACTAGATGATCAATAATTTGGATGTAAAAAATTCTAAGTTTTAGCTTAGCACATTCACTGGGTTGCAACCTCCTTATAGGTGGGTGACTGTAGAAGATCAGTTAGTGCTGATTAAATTAGGGGTTGGTACTCCTTGTGGGGTCGGTGCCTCACTAAATAAATATCTTGTGATGCATAATATTCACTTGAGTTCTTTGTTGTGTGTAATATCAACAGAGGTGTAGGGGTTGGTGCTCCTTGTGGGGTTGGTTCCTCACTTAAAAAATCTTGTAGGATGTGTAATATTCTTACAAGTCCTTTCTTTGTGTAATATAAGCAATGGTTTTGGTGTTTTTTTATCCTAAAAGGGTTTCCCATGGTAAATCTCTATGTTTAGTGTTATTGTGCATGATGTATGTTTGATTGATTGCTCATAGTTTAAAGACACACATCATTTAAGGATTTAAAAGTTGGTGTTATGTGAAAAAGTTTTAATCTGCATTGATTCACCCCCCTCTCAGTGCTTGTGATATCTAACACCTACAAGTTACCACTATGGTTCTCTCTGATATCGGTAAACTAATTTGATGTCAACTCTTGGTTTGTAGGATAATTTTAGACAATTTTTAAAGTGACCTCTCAGAATGCCAATGTCAAACCTTTTTACATTTAAAAATGTCAAGGGAAGTTGGGATCCATCCTAAAGCAACCATTACTCAGAGTGTTCTTTCATCTATGATTTCTACAGTTGCATTCAAATGCCAACTATTGGTGCATGTTATTTAATTATTTTACTAATGTATTTGGTATTTTACTACTTTTCATAACCTCATTTGAATATGGGATTATGGAAAATTTACATGATGACTTGTGATATGACTTACACAACTCTGCAGTCCTTTAAGAAGGTGACTTTTTAAAGTGGCTTAAAGAAACACATAATTTCTCATCTTCATTTGAAAGTGGTTTTAAGGAAAATATAAAATCTTCATGTATTCAGTGCAGGGTATTACATATTGATTTTTAGGCAATTATTTTAGATTTATTACATATATTATTATAATCAAGTGTTTCACATTGCTAAATGAATTCATCACCTAATACGTAAATTTTCCTTTGAGTGGTGATAAATTCCTTATATATCACGAATTTTCTATTGTCTTCTCCAAACAAGAAGAAAATCTGCTTTATGATTGTCAAATCAATGTAGATGTACTATGCATTGCCTCTCCTTCCCCACTCTCCTAATAATGCACTACAAAAAACTACAAAAAATTGCAACTAGGTGCAAAACAACATAAATCACTAAGACAATCTTCAATATATAAGAATATTTAATACTTGAAATAATATAAATTTATATTTCGGCTACCTAAGTTTCATGTGTTTTTTCTTTATGATTTTGTAATCAGTTTGTAGCCTCCAGGAAGGTGTGATTTTGCATATGGTTCCCATGCCTTTGGGCTAGTTGGATATAGCCATATTTTTTCTGAATAGTTGTACTATATTGTTTTTAAAAATATATTCGTTATTCCGTTAAAGTATATATAAGGTTTTGTAATAATACATATTTATTCGCAATTATAAAAATACTCAAAGAAATTTTACATTTAGTCCTGATAGTGAGTTCTAGGAAACCACACAAAGAAAGCCTAGAGTAGTAGATAAAATTTCCTAGGATATGAGTTGTAATTGATTTATTTAGAATGATGGTTCAATTGATGTGTTTTATATAATCTTGTTGAACACTATACTGAACCAAAATTCACATATTCATCCATCCATACTTTTTGTTAGACAATTTCTCATTTGTTTATACAATTAAAAATTTCTCACTTGTTTACCCTATTAAAGAGGTGCGCGGTGTTATCTACATAAGAAAAAATATACAAATATTTAAGTTACTATGCTAACAAAGATTCATATGAGATATGCTAGTTACTTTGTGTTCTATGAATCAGATATTAGTGGCAATTACTATGTAAATAAAAATTCCTCTCATATATCTGAACATTCCCTTGAAAAGGTGGACCTTAGTGACAATTCAGTGGATGGTTTGGGGCTTAAAGCATGGTCCTATGGAGGGGCTCATGTCCTTGTTTTCTATAGCATAAGGTCCTATACTTTTTTTTGAAGCTAGTTATAAGAAATAAAAGAATCTTGCCATAGAAAATAAGAGTTCTAATTTTTTGGGCACTTGCACTTAATGGAAAAGGATTTGGAAATTAATTTTTACTCTCATAGAGAAATATCTTTACTCAATGTTTTACAGGATTTTCCACCATGTCAATTTTTCTCTTAATGGTTGCATCAAAAATGTTTGTGCTTTAACATTTTTGACTTAAAATTGTTGGGAAAAGTTATTTTTTAGGCCTATTTCTCATCTTGAGGGTGTGTGAGAGAAATCTAGGTGGGTCCTTGGTATTTTTAAAACTATCCATTATTTATGAGGCCTTGGGACCCTTCATATTAAAACTAGTTTTTTTCATGCTACCTTCCAGATTAATCTTTCTAATTTACCCTCAATTTATTGTAAAACATCAATCCATATTTTGGATTCATATTTTAAGGAAATTGTTGCATAATCCTTGGGATGTCCCTAAGAGATAACCCCAAGAATTTGTATTAAAGCTATTCATAATTCTTCTCTCACACGTTTTTTACAATCGTCTTTGGGACAATGGTTCCAGCATTTCAAGTACTAATCTCCACAAGAAATTATTTTACCATCTTATTCTCCATTCACTTCACTAATGCATGATTCTTTCCTAAAGTTTCATGAAACTCATGGTTTATGAAGATTTTTTCTATTTCTTTAGACAATATACTAATTCAAGATATTCGAAGGTGGGAGGAACCTTTGATATACTAAATCTCTGGAACCAAGGTCCATGATGAGAAGACTCTTGTCCTAGATATAAATAAAATCTAAGACATCCAAGTTCAGATTTGAAGCAGGTTTAAGAGGAAAATGTCTTCTATCAATAGAATCTGGAACATCCAAGTTCAAATTTGAAGTAAGTTGAAGATGAAAACCTCTTTTTCCTAGCCCCTTATTTAACTGTATTTTATCTCGTCCCTCTTTGATTCACACTTTTGGCGGGGAACACTCTAAGTACACCTTGAATAAATGATCCTTAAGAAGCAATAATAAGGGCATGGATATTGATTGTAGCCACATGATTCCCTTCTCTAACTTCTTTAGGCATATCTCAAACCCCAAGAAAAAGGGACCCCATGTATATGAAACATCCAAAGGCTAAGTCAATTATGAAGGCTTTCAGGACCAAAGATTGATCAAATTCATTGTTAAATTGAAAATAAACTAATGGAATATTAGGGGGAATGACTCCTCTAATAAAAAAAATCTAGTTTATCTCTATATTTAGATGCAAAAACTTGAGTTAGTTGATATCCAGGGACCGAATACGCCAATTCAAAATCTGTATGAACTAATAAAGAAATAGTCATTGTGGGAAGTATCTAGAGTTGATGTTGAAGGGGCTTAGTCATGTTATGGAATCCAAAAAGCATCAATTGTGAAATGATTTCTCGTCAAAATAATTGAATGTCTATGATGTTCAAGCATATGGAGAAGACCTAAAAACATGGAACTTAAATGTCTATGGTCCTAATTTAGTCAAGCTTAAGAAAAAAACCGTGGGAAAGATCAATATTTTCTTGAAATGAATCCCTATGAAAAAATTATCACTGAAGAAGAATTTAAATCTAACTCTATTATCTCACATATGAAAAAAAGGAGGTACTGTTGGGATTTCCTACTCCCAAAGAGATCTCAATTTTTTCGTTTAAGAATGTATTCTATTAGATATACCCTTAAGGAGGGAAAATATTGTTGGTCTAAAAAATGAAAAGGTTATTGTTACTAGAGATACTGGATACATTTTTCGTATAAGAGGATTTGATGATGGAATCATGAATGATTAAAACTATCATTCTTCCATTTTAAGGTCCATATCACTTCCTTATCTTGTTATTCCTATCTAAGGATGGATTCTTGTTGGGTTTTAAAATGATACTTTAATAAACCATAGTCAGGGGACAACAAGTCCCTCCTCTTTAATGGAAGAGGTTCCCTTATTGAAAGCAAGCAACAAAACTTATATATAAATGTATGAATTTCAAAGTGTGGATTCCTGATACTTTGAAACGTTTTATGCCCAAAAGATCATCAATACAAAAGAATGGAAGAATTAAGGAGATGAGAGAGGAAGAACATAACAATAATTTCAGGAAATATAGATGGTAGAGTATAACCTTACACGTATTTGAATAAAGGAGATGCAGAATAGAATCATTCACTTTCATAACAAATATAATTCCACACAAAAGTTCTAGAAATCATATAAACAAGAACAAAAAGTTTCTTATCATGCAAATATGGATGATTCACAAATTTCAAACAAGGAAAAAAGGAAGAGCAGAGGAAGAAAGAGAAAAATTCTATATTGATTACTTTCGGATCTGTTACATGTCAATAATGCCAGGATCCCCCCCTTTTCACACCTCAAATTCATGCCTTTATATCACTCATTACACATCAAAGCTTCCCCCCCAAGAAAAGAATATTCTGAAAAATACTTTGTTAGTTACAGAGTTGTTTCGAGAAAGTGATGTTTAACAAATTTACACTTGAGAAATGTCATGTGTACAAATGATCATTCCTTTCAATCATTTCCACTTGTTGTTTTTACTAGGGCACCTAGTTGCCACTTTCTGACATAATTCTCATCATCATTTTTCATGTGCAATTTCCTCCGCTCTTATCTCTACTTTGATCTGATAATTTTTCTGTAGGTGCCCGAGAAATTCTATTTCAAAACATCAACTTTTGCATATTCCTCAGATTTACAAATTTGTCTCCATAAAAAATTACATTTGGTTGACAAAAACGAAAAGGGATAATCACATTGACAATGAAAAATGATGCGCATTAACATCTTCTAAAGTCTTGGAGTGTTAATGGCAGAAAAACCAGATGCATCACACCATGACCTTTAAACTGCTTTTTGTAACTTTAAATTTAAGCTGTTCATCTTGCTTTCACAAGATTTGAATTTGATTCATCCATGTGGAAGAGATTTTCTGAAGTGGGCTCGGGGAAAAATTTAATATTTTGTGCCTTTTTAGAGAAATGGTATTTTGGAGCATTTCGCCTCACCCATCCACTTCTGACACAGGCCTGACACGTGGCTTTACTTGATTGGCGACAGAGTCGCAGCTCACTTTTACAATTTTAACTCTTTTCAACAAAAAGGTCAAAACTCAAAGTTCTCTGCCAACCCGCTTCCCCGCTTTGAATTTTCAACGTGGTCTCAAGACCCCAGCGGAGTCGTGGATCATTTTATAACTTTTAACTCTCTTTTTGGAAATAAAACCAAAATTCCTCAAAATGCTCCAATGGGACGGCCCGACTTTCCTGCGGGCTCACACTTTGACTTTTCAACGGGCAGAGTAGCGGTTCACTTTATAACTTTATGCACTTTTATGGAAACAAAGCCAAAATTCCTCAAAGTGTCCCGACGACCCGCCTTATCCACTTTGAATTTTTAATGCAGGCATCAGACACATGGCATCCTGAATGACACCGTGCAGGGTTGCGACTTCACTTTTATCACTTTGTACCTTTTCACCATAATGCCTCAAAGTGTAAAAGTTCCCACCTCTCTACTTTGACTTAAAAACACGTGTCCCTTTGCGGGGCCTTAGGGCCATTTTACCTTTCATCATAAATCAAACCACAAAAACCTTTCTGGACCTTTCAAAGTTCAAAACACAAAAAGGGCCCGCCTTTAACGCCAAATAGCCAATCAGAGTCTTTCGGGCCGCGGGGCCAATTTGACACTTTTTGCTAAAATAAAAAATGATAAGTTCACAAAAAGAACCCATCCACGCCGCATCCAATTAGAGATGTCCACAGTACCCGTGGATATTGGGGCAACAAATTTTGACGGGGAAGATGCCCATCACTCACGACTATGGAAAAATGCAGAGAAGAAGGAAAAACTCCACCATTTCATGCCTGAATTTCAAATTTCTTTCGTGATAGAAGAGATGAACGCAAGGAATACAAGGTCTCGATGCGATCCCCCAGCCATAGAAAAGATTGATAAATTTCATTCAGAATCCATGACAAGGAGATAGAATTTTCAAACGTTCAAAACAGGACAGACTAGAGGAATTTTCTAAAATGGAATGGAGTAAGATTAAAACCAAACTCGACCCAAGACCTCAAAGCATGAAATTTATCCATCTTTCCAAGCTTCTCACTTTGTTTAGATATCTCGTGTAAGCACCAACTCAAAAATTTTGAAACTTGACTTGGAAAATGAGGGGGAATTTTGAGGGCGACAACAGCTGGCTCTTTCTGGGGATGACTTGGCTTGGAACAAAGAAACAAGGAAAGATCAAGAACTACAGAAAAACTCTGGGAAAGAAGACCAGTGCCTTATCCATTGGGAAAATAGAGTCAAAGGAAAAACCAATATAGAAGACAACACACACGGAAGGGAAACAAACCAAAAGGGAAAACCAAAAACAAAACATTGTACAATATACACAGAAGGACTGCCTAATCACCTAGGCCTTGAACAACTTCAAATATTGCCCACTATAAGGAAGTGGGAGAGAAGATCCATCCATGTAATCTAAGTAGAAATAATTTTCTCTAGCAAAGTGCCTGATTTTGAAAGGACCAAGCCAAAGAGAATAAAACTTACCATGGCTTCCTCGAGGTTCATGTCTTTTGTCCCATAGCAGAACAATGTCTCCCACTTGAAAATATTTGGGTCTAGCTTTCTTGTCAAACAAAGCTTTCACCTTCAGTTGATGAGAGAGATCCTATCAAATACTTGCATCCTATCCTCATCTAGCTTCTGGAGATACATGATCCTCTTGTCCAAAGAACTGATAAAACTTGTATCTTCAATAGCCTTCATTAAGTGCAAGGCTGGAAATTCCACTATTACTGGTAGCTGAGCTTCAACACCATACACCACTTGAAATGGAGACATCCCAATTGCTCTTTTGGGTGTAATCCTATCTACCCAAAGAGCATCATAAAGTTTCTTGTGCCAATTCCTTTGAGAATCATTGACAAGCTTCCGCACAATGGTTACCAAGTTCTTATTTGTTGATTTTGCTTGTCCATTTCCCTGGGGATAGTAATCTGAAGAATGAGCAAGGGAAATCCCATAGCCATAGCAGAAATCCATCATCTCAGAAGAAGAGAAATTAGAAGCATTATTAGTCACAATCTTTTTTGGTACTCCAAACCTTATCAAGATGTTCTCCTTAATGAAATTACACACCACCTCATAAGTAGTACTTTTGACTGGAATGGCTTCCACCCACTTTGTGAAGTAATCTGTAGCAGTTAGCACGTGAGTATGTCCAGCACTAGAAGGTGGGTTAAGAGTTCCAATGAAATCTAATCCCCATTGTTGAAAAGGTTCATCAATCACTACTGGTTTGAGTGGTAAAGCAGCCAACTTAGGTCTCCCAACAAAAGTTTGACAGGCTTCACACTTACCTACCCATTTTGATGCATCTCTGAACAATGTAGGCCAATAGTACCCTGCACGAAGGATTTTATGGGAAGTGACAGCAGAAGAGAAATTCCCTCCACAAGCCTGATCATGAAAAGCTGAGAACAACTTCTTCTGTTGCTCATTGTCCACACACTTCAATAATATTCCATCTATGCCTCTCTTGAATAAAGCATTCTCCCACAATACATATTGTGTAGACCTTAGCTTAATGGCTCTCTTTTCTTTGGCACTCAAGTGGGATGGAAACTCTCCATAAGTAAGAAAATGTGCAATACCAGCATACCATTCATCTGTTGAACTGAGGAAGAGAACAACAGGAACATCAACTACTTCTTTGGAAAATTCTACATCAGCTCCTTCAGCAATAAGCTCACATAAGCCTTTACCCCAGACTAGCTTAGTTGGCTTGATATCAAGGTCATATTCTTGGACTTTTTCTACCCAATTTCCTCTCTTAGTTCCAAACTCCTGTTGTGTAAGAATAGATTTGATGGTTGTATCAGGTACAAGCACAATAGAGTGAGAATTAAGAATATAAAAAATGAAACCTCTTGACAACTTTGACCACTGAAAAAGCATGTTTCTCCATCATAGTATATTTCAACTCATGAGATTTCAGAACATAGCTCATGAAGGCAATTAGGAGTTCATGATCCTCAAAATTTCTCTGAGTTAGCACAACAACCAAGGTACTCTCTGTAGCATAGCAATAGATGATAAAATCCTTGCTGAAATCAAGACATGCTAAGATGGGAGTCTTAGCAATGGCTTTCTTGATACCTTCAAATGCTTATTTACCTTCAGAATTCCAACCAAAGATTTGTTTTCCTTTTATCATGTGAGCAATGCTCATAGTTAGTTATGCAAAATCAGGAATGAATCTCCTCAGGAAGTTTATCTTACCAAAGAAATAGTGCACACCCTTTTTGGTTGTGAGAAGAGGAATCTACTAGATTGCTTGAACTCTCTCTGGATCAATATTGATTCCTTATTTGGAGAAAATATGTCCCAACAACTTACCTTCAGTGACACAAAAGACAGACTTCTTAGGATTTAGAGAAACTCCATGTTCTCTGCATTTTTGAAGGACTGTTTCAAGATGCTGAAAGTGATCTGCTCTTGTTTTGGAAAACACGGTCAAATCATCAAGATACACAACAATGAATTTTCCTTTTAGACTGCCAAAATCTAAGTCCATTTCCCTCTGAAAAGTGGCACCAGCATTGATAAGACCAAATGGCATTCTCTTGTAGGCAAAGGTGCCCCAAGGAGTAGTGAAAGCAGTTTTGTGCTGATCTGGGGTACTGACTTCCACTTGATTGTATCCGGAGAATCCATCTAGCATAGACAACATTTCAAAGCCTGTGACAGCTTGCAAAACTTGATCCATCATGGGGAGAGGATAGTTGTCTTTCAAAGAGGCTTGATTCAAATTCCTAAAATCCACACAGATGTGAATCTCACCATTCTTCTTCCTGACAGGCACAATGTTGGCAATCCATGTTGAATGATGTATGGGGAAAATGATCTTTGCCTTCAACAACTTTTGGATCTCTTGAAAAATAGTGCCAACAACCTTAGGATTGTATTTCCTTTGCTTCTACTTGAAAGGTTTGATCCCAGGTTTCAAAGGGATGAAGTGTTGCATCTCCTTTGGTTGAAAAACCTTGAGATCATCATATGAATAAGAAAGAACATCAACATACCTTTTTAATAGATTTACTGCTTTCTTCTTCTCTTCTTGCATGTAACACTTTCCAATGTTCACCATCTTGGGTTTATCAAGACTCCCAATATTAACCTTTTCACATTCAGCAGATTTCCGAGCTCCTTGAGAAGCTTTAGATTTAACGTACCTATTGTTTATCAAATAGATCTTCCAAACTCACTAGCCCTTTAGGGATCTTGTTACCTTTCAATTTGATGCATCCATCTTGATCTATCTCTTCCTTGATATCTCCTTCATTAGAGGCACGTACTCTCTAGGAAAAGTTTCACTTCCTTCAAAATACAACTGATCAAAATTATCCTTATGCTCCAAGAAAGAGAGCAGATGTTGATCATCATTGAAAATCTACCAGTTGCTTTCTTTATATGGTACACTAGGCCTATGAATCATTTCAATAGTGAATTTCTCTTGAGAGAAATCTGGGTGAGGAATCAGCAAAGATCCGGAGACAACTAGAGAATCAGCTCTAGTATTCTTCTCTCTTAGCACAACTTCAATGGAGAAAGCATCAAGAAACTCAATGGAATCCCATACAAGGTTTCTATAATGTTTCAATATCCTATTCTTGACTTGGTAGAGATCCCTTACTTGTTTCACAATCATCTCTGCATCACCACGAGCAAGAAGATTCTTCACTCCCATTTCTTTTGCCATGTTCAACCCAAGGATGAGGGCCTCATACTCAGCTGTATTATTTGTATTTTCAAAATGAAGCTTGAAAGAGAATGGATGAATCTTCCCTTCTGGAGAGATCAACACCACACCAGCTCCAGAACCAGCTGAAGAACAGCTTCCATCAAATTCCAAAGTCCAAATGCCATTAGGATCATGAATCATTCCCTTAGGAAGATTTGCCTCATCTTGTGACATGATCATGTAGTTGCCATGCCCTATATCTTTGTAGACTATTTGTGCTTTTGGATCATCAGTATTTTGCACAACATACTCAAATTGCTTCTCTGGAAGTAGCTTCTTTATCTTTCCATTGACCGGGATCAAAGCATGTGACCACTCCATCTGAATTTCACCTCCTACCTCCTTACAGAAATTTCTACTCAGCAACATACCATATGATGGAGGGATATCAGCAACCAAAATAGTGGCTATAACCCTTTTCTCTGGAAAAGCAGCAAAGGCTACTTGTGCATCTTTAATCCTCCCAACCAAAGGCACTTCTCTACTCTCCATGGAATAGCAAGAACCAAAGGTACGTGTTAGATTCAGGCCCAAAGCATGAGCTACCTTTGTAGGCATTACATTTTCTTATGCTCCTGATTCTATAACACAATTACTGAGTTTATGGCCAGCTATGAGGAGAGTCACATAAAATGGTTTAATTTTATCATTAGGGGAAGTGACTGCAGCCACAAGGCTTGGTTGAGGTGAGGAAGAAGGAGTGGGAAAAATACCTTTAGAAGTATTAAGTGAAGGATTTGGATTTGGGATTGAAAAATTTTACCATCTTAGAAAAAAATTTTGGATGGGTCTGGTAAAATTCTGCCTCTGAGATTTGGATCTTGGTCTTTTTGAGGTGATCAATGATATCAAAAGATCCGGAGGTGGATGGGGAATCATTACTAGGGACCTTAGGCTTGTCAGGTTTATCAGTTTTAGGAATGGAAGAACAAGAAGCTTTGGAAACAAAAGTAGGAGGAGGATTAGCATTACTCACCTTTTGTGTGGAGGTAGTGGGAATAGGAGAACCTCTTCTTGTAATTAATAGAATAGTTATAGGATGCTCCTTGGATTTCTTAGCAGGCTGCATCAATTTTTATTTTCTGTTTGTTTTCTCCGGAGTCATAACAGCATATGACTCACTATTCATATCTACCACTCTTTCATCATATTCATCTTCATCATCCATACCTTCAGTGGTGAGGAAATGAACTTGAGATCCACCAAGCTCCTCTTCTTCTTCATCAACCTCTTCTTCTAGTTCTTCATAGTATTCATTAACCTCTTCATCATCAGGTTCTTGAACTTCACAAGTTGCATTGACTGGAACCTTGAGGGGTGGGCCTTCAATAGCCAATCTAGTATGAGGAGGAGGTAACCAGTTCCTAGGCTGGAAATTCTTCCTTGGAATGTCTTGGTAAGGAGCATGTTGAGCCAATTGCTTTTTAATGGCAATGAGATCATTGGCTAACTTCTGCACTAACTGATCTGAGTTGGCTCTAGGAGAAGAGGAAGAAGAAGATGCTTTAGATTTGGGAGGTTCTCTTCTCAGTTTACCAGACATGATCAAATCATCCTCAACACTGATGGCCAATCTCTGATCAGCATCCAGAGTTGTAAGGTTATCCCTCCTTAGTGCATAGCTTACTTCAGGAAACTGAGCATTGAGGAAGAAGCACTTTTGGATCTGATCTACAGGCTAAGTATTCTGTGGAATTTTGTGAATTAGCTTGTTGAATTTAGCCACAAACTCCCTCATGGGTTCGAATGGCTCCTTCTTGATATGAGATATTTTCTCCAAAAGAGCATGCACATCTTCAGCAGGTTTGAAACATTTCTCAAACTGAGTTGTCATTGTATTCCAATATGGACCCAGCAGGAAGATGATAGAACCAATCAACAACATTATCTTGCAATGTTTCCACAAAGATCCTGATAGAGATGTCTTCATGTTCAACCCCAAGAATCCCACATGCAACAATGAAGGCTACAATGTGTTCATCTGGGTGTATTTTCCCATCACCTCGGAATTTAGGAAAAAAAATTCCTGTTACCCCTAGGTAACTCATGTAATGGATGAGGAAGAGCAAGAGGCCCAACCTGTTGTCCCCAAGGCAAAAGGTGTTTCCATCCTTGGGAAGATTGTCTGAAGGGAAAAAGCAACACCAACAAGCACCATAACATGGAGGTTAGGACTAATTTGATCATGAGGAATACTATTCCCAGAATTTCTGTCTCTAGTAGGAGGAGTGCTTGCAGACCATGTTCTTCTACTTCTTCTTGATGAAGGGAGAGGGAAGCCTTGTTGCTCCAGAAGTTGGAAATGAGAATCTTCTATTGTAAGATCCTTTTACTTCGTGTATAACGTAGAGTCACCAGATCAAAAATGATCTTGAAGTTATTCTTTTAGAAAGGGATACGAAATCCCCAACGGAGTCACCAAAAATGGTTGGGTTTTAAAATGATATTTTAATAAACCACAGTCAGGGGACAACAAGTCCCTCCTCTTTAATGGGAGAGGTTCCCTTATTGAAAGCAAGCCAGCAAAACTTATATACAAATGTACAATTTTTCAAAGTGTGGATTTCTAATACTTTGAAATGCATTTTATGCCCAAAAGATTATCAATACAAAAGAATGGAAGAATTAAGGAGATGAGAGAGGAAGAACATAACAATACTTTCAGGGAAATATAGATGGCAGAGTAAAACCTTACACGTATTGAGCAAAGGAAATGCATAGAATAGAATCATTCACTTTCATAAAAAATATAATCCCACTGACACAAAGTTCTAGAAATCATATAAAAAAGAACACAAAGTTTCTTATCATGCAAAGATGGATGATTCACAAATTTCGAACAAGGAAAGAAGGAGAAGCAGAGGAAGAAAGAAAAAACTTCTGTATTGATTAATTTCAATCAAAATTACATTTCAAGAATCTCAGGATTCCCCCTTTCCTGTGCATCTTAAATCATGCCTTTATAGCACTCATTATACATCAAATCTTTCCCCCCAAGAAAATAATATTCTGAAGAATACTTGTTTGTTACAGATTTGTTTCCAGAAAGCGATGTTTAACAAATTTACACTCGAGAGCTGCCAGGTGTAAAAATTATCATTCTTTCAATCATTTCCACTTGATTGTTTTTACTGGGGCACCTGGTTGTCACTTTTGGCAGCATGTTCATCATCATTTGATTGTCACTTGTTTGGGATCAGCATGCTGCATCAAGAAATCATTCAAAACTGATCAACTGCATATTCTCATATTCAAAAGCTCCACAACAATTGGCAGATAAAAAACAAGGTGTCATTGATTAACAATATTTTTGCATCTCAAGGAGGAGCGTCAATGGAAAAAAACCAGATGCATCGTGCACCATAGGCCATTACAACCATTTGTAACTTTAAATTTGAGCCGTTCATCATGCTTTGAAACTTTGAATTTGAGTCGTCCACGTGGAAGAAGATTAGTTGGAGTGGGTGCTAGGGAAAACTTTTATATTTTGTGACTTTTTAGAGAAATAGACATTTCAAAAGCATTTTGGCCCACCCACCCGCTTCTGAATTTCAGCCTGACACGTGGCTTCACTTGAGTGGCGACGGAATCACGGCTCAATTTTACAATTTTAACTCTTTTTAAGAAAAGGCTCAAAATCCTCAAAGTTCTCCACCAACCCGCTTCCCCGCTTTGACTTTTCAACAGCGGGCTCCACTGTGGATCATTTTATAACTTTTAACTCACTTTTTGGAAATAAAAGCAAAATTAAAACGTGCCCGACCTACCTTCTTTGACTTTCGATACGGGCTCATCATTTGAATTTATCCAGCCATGAGTGGGGTTACGGTTCAATTTATCACTTTACACCTTTTATGGAAACAAAGCCAAAATTCCTAAAGTGTCCTCGACTGACCCACTTCTCCATCTTTGACTTTTCAACGTAAGCATCAACATGTGGCATCACCTGGATGCCTGCGGGGTTGCGCTTCATTTTTACAACTTAACTCCTTTTCACCACAATGCCTCAAAATGCAAAAAGGGCCCACCTTACACCAAATAGCCAATCAGGATCCAACCAATCAGGGTCATACTTTTCGGGTTGTGGGGCCAATCTGACATTTTTGCTAAAATAACAAAAATGTTGACAAAAAGGAGTTCAATTAGATATGTCCAAAAGAACTTGTCCTGCCGCATCCAATTAGATATGTCCACGTACCCATGGATACTTGGGCCAAAATTTGATGGGGAAGAGACGCTCGTCACTCACGACTATGGAAAAAATGTAGAGAAGAAGAAAAACTCCACCATTTACGCCCGAATTTCAAATTTCTTTCGTGAAAAGAGAAATTGCAAACAATACAAGGTTTGATGATCCATGGCCATAGAAAATATTGGAAATTTCATTCAAATGATGGCAACAATAGAATTTTCACGCGTCCAGATAGGAAAATGGAAAATTTATCAAACCACGCAGACTGGAGAATTTTAACAACTTCAGAGCATGAACTTCTCTATCTCTCCAGACATCTTACTTCTTTTAAACATTTCTCAATGGCACCAAATCAAAATTTTCGATTTAGAATTAGAAAATGAGGGGGATTTTGAGGGCGAAAACAAGTCCGAAGATGTTCCCTTTTAGTTTTGAGTAGATGTGGATTATAAAAGAACACCCAGGGATGGTAGAGTAATGGTGGAATCATTGTCCCAAAACAAAATTAACCAAGGCGTTTTCATGCAAAATGACAAGCATAAGAATTTTGAAACTTTCAAGCATGACAATTAAGCCTACATTACAAAATTTTGCTTCCCAATCACACAAAGCCCCTCCCCTGGTCAACTTGTATGCAATGACACCATCAATATAGATCTGAGGAAGGAAATAAGGACACTTTCAAGGATTCCTCAATATGAAAAGAAGTGTGATAAAGTTTATGGATGAATTTAATGAAATTTAGTGAAAGACAAGTCTTTTTGGAGGCCTAAAATGGCCAATTTTTCTCATTCTGAAGCTAATATGCATCCTCCGGAAGAGTTAAAGAAATATATAAAACATTTGAGGGTGATTTCAGGGATTCTTGAAGGTGTTAGAGGAAATTTAGGAATATTTAGGAAATAATTACTCATTCAGGGAAAATCTATTCAACATAGGGTTTTCTAGGTGCGAGGAATGAATATCCTAATGGTGAAATCTGACTTCTGTGGATGATTCTAGGAATTTCTGAATGAGTTAAGAGCAAATAAAATAGCAATTGGAAATCTATGAAAATTGTTTAGAAGGTAGGAACATCAAATTTTATATAAGGCTTAAAGCTTTCATGAAGCATTTCAAAACATGCAACTGCCCCTCTCAGTTCCAAAAAAAGGGCCTAAATTTTTAATTTCAGGAATATTAAAGTCTTTTAAATAGTTCCATTGATCTTAGAATGTGTTTTTGAGTCAAAATAATATAATATTCAACCCTAAAACATTATCTTAAGCCTTCGAGGTGAAAAACTCCATTTTAGTGTTTATTTTTGGACATAAGATGCAAATACTAACTTTCTAAATGCTCCTACTTGTAATTTTTTGTCCCTTGTGTCCCATGTCACCCAAGGGACAAGGGGGAAAAAAAAGTGAAACATTATTCACCTCCACAAGTTGCACTTTTTTGCCTTTTTTGTCCCCGTCGTTTCTTTCATCCCCATGGTGTAAGGGGGACATGAGAGGCACAAAAGTGTGACCTCACTCCATATCCTAGGTCACACTTTTATGTCCCTGGTGTCCCCTCTATCCCCATGGAGACAAGGGGAAAATAAAGTGTGACCTAATCAATGATAAATCTCTTGGACCCCCACATGACCTCACACGACTCTGCAGGTGCATTCTCACAGCCCCCATAATTCATTCTCAGCCCCCTCATATCATTCACCTCACTCCACATACTTCCACTTGTCATCATCTTTCTCTAATTTTCCCCTTTCTATCCTTGGTGTCCCTTATGTCCCCATTGCACCATTTTTAACCTCTCCTCAAACTCCATTTTAACTCAGGTTTGATGTGTAGTTAGCATGAAGATTTAAAAACTTCATAAAACTCTTTTAAACTTCTCTCTCACCACACAAGTTGCCATTTTATGAGGATTACTGTTGTAACACCATCCAAAATCCATTTTAATCTAGAGATGTTTCCAAAATTCTTTCAGACATCCATAGCCACCGAAAAATAAATATTTGAACATAAGTTTTCAACTGAGAGTCTGATCACCTTGAAAGGTTTCTAGAATCTCCCTCTCCAAAATGACTTTGGGATGATTGTAACAAAAAAATTTATTGATGCCCTTGGTTTTTCAAACATGAAAATGAAATATCAAACCCTTAAACCCACCTTTTTAATTTCCCAATGATTCAATAGATGAAAAATGATGAAATTAGGAACAGAAGATCATGGCGCAAAATAGAAGATTTTGACAGTGGTTTCATTACAACCTGACATTTGAAAGTGCATTTTATAAAAATAACATGTGTTTTAAACATTGGGTGGCTAAAAATAGTAATTTTCTCAAACCATGAATTCCAAACATTTGTAATAACTTGAATAAATGAGAAACATCAGAAAATGGGAAATTCAAGAACGTTTCTAAAAATAATAGTATTTGGGAAAGTGGGCAACTAAAAATAGTAAACCTTTTTCAAATGTAATAATCCAAATGAGATAAAAATATTAGAAGACAAGAACAATGAATTTTTTTTAAAAAATAATAGTCCTGGATAGGACCTGCTAAAAATAGTAAGTCTTAGAATTGAGCCCAGAAAGCCATGACAACTCTCGTTCTGATTATATTAATTTTCCATCACCGCAAGGCTGAGAAGCTTTTTTTTGGCCCGAACAGGAAAAAACCTCCCACAAGATCTCAAAGTATCAGTTCTGAGGTGATCTCTGAAAAGAGACAACTTGATGCAAGAAGTCAGAATGACTAGAAAAGATCACCATGAGTGATGTTAAACATCATCTTAGGCTCCCAATGAATGCACACCTCCTGTGAGTGTTTTTAAACACTTAATCAATGTTTAGTGATGATATCAATGCAATTTGGAGGTAAAAAACATGTGATTCATTCTCAAGTTCCATTCAAATATTAATTCTTTTATCTGGAGAAGGAAATCAATATCACGAGGAGAAAATTAAGAAAAGGTGTCTAGATGTTGTAGGCATGTTTCCAATCAGGAGACATCTTGGTCACGGAAGTGAATTGTGAAGTGAAAAAGGGTGTCATCATGTTCAAAAGTGAAATGGGATGCTCATGGATCAAGTTGAGGGCTATCATATCCTGAATCTATCGTCATGTCCAAATCTCTCTGAGAAGCAAGTCAAAGTGATCTAATCAGGTTATCGAGATAATCAAATCCATCATATGTGAAAGATTAAGAAATCAATGTTTCATATGAGAGGCATATGAATAATAAGGTATGTAAGCATCCCAAATCCGAGGATGTTTGGCATGGCCACAAACCTGACAGAGGCATGATTTAACAGCTCAACCACTCACATTTATTAAAATATGGTACCTTAAACTTCAAATGGCCATAAATTTCTCCTTGTAACTTTGATTTTCACAAAATTAGAAATTTTGGAAAGGTCTTGTCATGTACTAAACCAAACAAAATGGATTTATTAAATTTTATGAGGATAGGTTGGTGAAAAGGAGTAAATACATTCACCACATTAAAAGAACAACTCCAGGTAGCTCAACCACCAAATATAATGAAGTATGGCCCATTCCTTATCCTAGAAGTAAAATGCCATGGGGGAATGAACTTGACATGGTACTCATACCTATTTTAAGGTATTCAATGCATCTTGTTGGTGGTTAAAGGGGAAAATATGAGTTACCTCTGTTTTCCCTCATCTCTTTCTTCCATTCTGATATATAAGATAAAATCTCTCACTTGGGGGTGGAGGATACTAAAACATGTAAAGGAACTATGTTAAAATAATTCCTGAGAAGCTTTGAGTTATAGATCTCCATTTGGGCTTGATAATGTGTTCTTATGCCTTCTTCACATGTAATGGTCTGTGTATACTTTGAAAGCAATAAAATATTTATTTTGTGGTGTTTTCTCAACCCTGACTTATGTTTTGTCGCATTTCCTTACCCTCCATTCTTATTGTTGTATTTTGTGCATGTATTTCTCTTTTGCAGGTTTATTTGGTTGTGTCCCATGGAGAATAAAAGGTAAAATGTTGTTTTGGATATGTGTCACTCATGTTTGACATCTCTTTCTCCATTTTCCTTTCCCCCTTTCCCTCATTAGAGTGTCTCCACCCTTTTTCCTGGTGTTATCACCTCTGTTAGCTTAGGATTTCCCTTTTCACACATATTTCTCTTCCCCTGATCTTTTATATTGTGAGATTAAGATTAGTCAATTGCATTTCCAGCAGTAGGAGTAATTTAACATTAGGATTAGGTAGAGGAACCAACATTATCTAGAGGTTGATCTCACTTTTAAAGTCCCACACTTGTGAGATCATCCCATATTAGCAAGAAGTAGGGATATGTAACAGAAAAATCCCAGGGTGCTACTTTTTTGTGATAACATGCTTCAAAATGAAATCCATGGGACATGGAACACAAGAGATACGAAATGAAATGAATTTTATCACTTCGTAGCTTGGATAAAAATTTGTATGTTGGCACAATGGTTCACGAATTACTATAGTAAGTTGTGTTATGAAAGAACCTCTACAGAAGTGTGGGACTGATGCATAACAATGCATTGCAGTTTGCAGCCTACAGACTTAAGGAAGTACGACCAAATTTATAAAAAGAGATAAGTGCTTAGGGTTTTAATTTCTTGAGATCATAAGTTTAACAAAAACAAGAAAGGAACTCATATTAGTTAACATTTTGGTGACTCATGAAGACACTTTCTTACTAGGTGTGGAGAACCAATAGATTATAGCATATATTGGGAAAAGTGCTCAGTGATTCACTTGGAGGCTTGAATGCTTTTTAAAATTTCAAAATAGTGAGGGAAAATGACACGATGCCTTGAAAAACATCAAATAAGGGAAACACAAAACAAATAAAGCAAGGCAAGAAACAAATTGTAGAACTATGTACAAAGTGTAACATATATAGTCGAGGGTATTACTTGAAAAAATCCAATTAATTGGGATAGAAAAATGATCTTCATAAATATTTGAAAGCTTAAAATCATTTGATTCCTTGCATTGGGTAATATGATGAGGGAAACTCCAAATAGTTTCAAAGTTGGAATGTATGCCAGATTTGGCCTGATCGTCATCCCAATTCAACAATAGTCCCCAACCTCGAACCTTTGATGGGCGTTGAACTTATCAAAGAACCTTTTCACCACTTATTTATATTGTTGGATTTTATCTATAGAACTCTCCATGACTTCCTAAAGGTGTAATAAGTTTGTAATCTTCATTGTTCTTGGATTGTAATACTCCAACTTGTTGGTTATCAAATTGGTATTTTAATGAAAGCAACAGTCAGGGAACAAAAAGTCCCTCCTCTTTAATGGGAGAGGTTCCCTTATTAAAAGAAAGTAGAAAAACTATTTACAAATGTACAACTTTCATTTTTAATGAGGAACTCTGATATCATGAAAGTGTTTTAATGCAGAGATAGATCATCAATACAAAAGAATAAAAGAACTAAGGAAAGGGAAAAGGTAGAACATAAAAACATTTTTAGGAAATATAGATATCAAAATATATCCTTATTGTGTTGAGAAAGGGTGATATAGAACATAATCATTCACATCAGATCATAGGACATTATTTCATGGACACAAAGTTCTAGAAATCACATCTATAAGAACACAAAGTTTCTTAATGCACGAGATTAATGATTCAAGGATTTCAGATAAGCAAGAGAGAGAAATAGACGTAGATAGAAGAAAGAAAGGAATTATTTTGTATCGATTGCTTTGAGTTCTATTTACACTTTCAAAAATTATCAGAGTTCCATCCCTTTACAATGGCGTGGAGAACCCAATATATAGCTTATCACGGTGGTTACATTTGGTAATTGTTTCTTTTAATCAAAAGATTAATTAAGGAATTACATAATATAAAGTCCTTAATTACTTTTTACATTAGAAAGCATTCTAACTTTTAAAATAAAAGAGGAATGTCAAGATCCTAAGGTAGAAACATCCGGTTGAGGCTGAGAGGGGCCCACCACCTTGAGGATTTGCTACTTGAATCTCTTCAATGCCTCAGCTATCTACATGCCCTTTGGGATTTTCATGTTGGAAGTAGCATGAGTCCATATTCTAAGGAATTTCTCTATGTCCTTTGTCGAATTCAGTATTTTCCAGGAATTCTTTGTTGGCTTCAGATATGGAAAACTGGAGAAAGCAGACATCCTTCATCTTCTCTTTGGTGATTGACTCCTCCTTGAACAAATTTTCTTTGATAAAGGCTTTGAACTGAGCCTTGTTTTCTTGAAGGGAAAAAGAAACACTTGTGGTTTCATATTGAATATGGCAGTGAATATATTTGAAGGTGAACACAACACAAGATTTGAAAGCTTCCCTTTTTACCACATATTAGTCAATTCTCCCAATGCTTCTTCCAGAAACTTTATCTTCCACTTGATGCTAAAAACCCATGTTTTTGTCAAGTTATTCTTGGCATCATCAAACACATTATTGGCCAACAGGATTTTTTCATCAGTCTGACCCATCAAACGTAGGTCTACAATATAACCACTCCAGAGTTTTAATTCCTTATCCAAATCCTTGATTGATGAAGTGAATCTCTGTTGCAACTTAGACACCTTCTCATAATTTTTGAAAGCCTCCTCAATGAAGTTCAAACCAGCTACAATCATATCATCCACCATTGCTTCAGCATCCTTCCCATAATTAGAATATATGTGGATGTCTTTGATAGTTTGGACCTCATCTGGGTTGAGAACTGTGGGAGGTGGAGGAGTAGCCAGTGGATCTAGATCTAACACTTTATCCTTTTCCAACAATGATCTGATGAAGTTGGAAAGAACTTGGTTATGTTCTTCCAACTGCTCCATGGTCTGCTTACCTTTCTCCACACACTCAATGACCCTAGTCATGGTTTCTCTGAGGTTATGAACCTCACTCTCTAGTGTGGATTCTCCCATTGGAATCCTAGAAAGTTCTAAGTCAGAGACCAAGAGATATTTCTCCTCTTTATCCCCTTTAGGCTTTGCAACTTCTAGGAACTGCTGGCTTTGTGCATCTGTCACCAACCTTGAGGATGGTTTTTTCTTTCTTTGCTGGAGGAGGAGGCAGTGGTACCAAGCAGGGCTACCAAAACATAAAAATTAGGCTCTACCACCTGAGAAGAATATTTTATTTTCTTGCTATCAACCATATGTTGGACCCAAGAAAAGGAAGAAGAGGAAACAAAAGGGGCAAGAGGCCCGAGTGCAAGCGAACTCATGACACTCAAGGTATAAACCACTGTTGTCTCCAGAAGGGAAGTAGATACATTTTCAGAAGGATATTTAGAAGAAGAATCCATTAAACCCAGAGGTTCAGTCCTTTATTCCTTCTCAACTTCAGTAGTGACTGTAGGGGTTTCTTTTGGATCTTTCATCTCTTCATCATCATCTTCAATTAGAATAATGACATTCTCTGGCCCAATAGGTAATTCTGATTGCTTCAGAAGAGCTTATTCTTCCATCGGTTCTTGCTTGACATTCTTTTGGTACCTTTTCATGGAGGAAGATGGGGTGGACTACTCAGGTACCTTTGCTGAAGAAGAAGGGGTAGATTGCTCAGTTATTTTACTGAAGAAGAAAGAGGAGTTTTCTCAAGTACCTCTGTGCTGGGTGTATATACCTCCTTGCTAGGTGTGGAAGTTTCTCATGAAGAAGACTTACCTTTATTCATCCTGAAGGCACACATTTTCCTGTCAAACCATATCTTGGTTCTGACAATGATAGGGTTGATTACCTCCTTCAAGTCATCTCTTTCTTTTACAAACCAATCAAGGGTTTCTAGAGGAGTGTGCTTGATTTATCTTTCATACTCAATTGAATGCAAGTCTTCATCATCATCTTCAAGCCCTTCAGGAACTTGGTAGAGGTTGAAGTCTATGATCTGTTGAAGAGAGAACCTACCAAAATGTCTCCTTCTGGCCTCAAAATCATCAACACAATCAGCCCAGTAATCATCAGTGTCAGGATGATGATGATAAGTTATCCTAATATTCTGGTCAATGTAGCCCTTGAGATTAAAGCAAGTCCTGGGTTTGAATAAATGGACAGTAAGAGGGGAAATATTCCTTTCAATATTCTGGGCATCCAGAGTTGTCTTGCATGCATAATTTCCCAAAGAAATAGGGAAATGGAGGCTAGAAATCTTCTTATCCTGGCAGGTTTGATGAAGCTTATCTAGCTACTTAGTTATCAAAGTCTTAGCCTCATCAGAGAATCTTTTAGCAGTGTTACCCTCCAAGAGTCTTATAATGTACATGGTGAAGGCATTATTTACCCTTCTGAAATTGTGATTACTGACCTTGAGGGTAAACTGAGGACAATATTCATAGATAGGTTCATCCTTCTTGTCTGCGATGAAATTGAAACCAAGCCAATCCCGAGATGCTTCCAGAGTGTACATGAGATAAGAATTCATGTAAAATGTCTTGGTTTGCTGAAAATTTGCTAGCTGCTCCATCAGATTTCCACAAATGATCTCGGCCCAATTCAAATTCTGCTTGCCCTCGCAAATGATGTTTATGAAGGGACACATCCAAAAGTGAAATTCATTAGTAATTATTCTGGTGAGTAGAGTATTGAGGTTTGACAGCTCTTCCTTGAAATCCACCCTGAATAATGCCTTAGAGAGTCAGGATGCCCCTTTCATAGGGTTCTTCAACCATGATTTTGCTACCTTAGTTTTGTACTCCTCGCTATCTTGATCAAATAGTGTTTGAGCTTGAGACGAGGGTGAGAACGTTGGATTCTTCTGTTTCAAGAATACGCAGAGCAGTGGCGATGGCAAGCAACATCTAGCCTGGTAATCAATGCACCGTGCACATTGACAACCTCCTTGGTATCAGGGTTGAAACCAGGCCCCGCAGGTGAGCACAGTATCAACACATTGCACAGAGAGGGGAAAGCGTGCAACGTAAGTAATTCTGCTATCATTTATCATTTGAGCCATGGGGGCAGGGTTGTCCCATGTTAATTTGCTCCAGAAGTCGTCGAAGTCCAGGTGCCGAGCCTCACTGTCTCCAATATCGGGTACAAACATCTCTAAGGAGGAAATATGCTCGTGCCCTTGATATTTAATCTTCATCTTGACATAGAATAGAGAAATGATTTTTGAAAGAATGGGGGCACAGACTCATAATAGTTCTTGCAAGGAAATACAAAAAATGAAGACGCTAGCAAGCAACGGCTCAAATTTGCACAAATGTGAGCTAGAGAGAATGAATAGGTGATGTGACAAATGCATAAACGGTGTCCCCTTTAAATAGTTGTTTAGGAGAGATAAGTTCATAAATGCGCATTTAATATCCTTGTACTGACTCAAAAAGGAAAAATACAGGAAAAGAGGAAAAAACTGGCCCGAACGATCCAAGGGATGTTGGGACATGAGGGACACGCAAATCCGAAAAACCCGATCCAAGAAGAATGCGGAAAATGCGGGTGTAGATGACACAAATGGTCCGTGGGACATTGGGATGCTTGGGACGCGAGAAACTGATTCAGATGATGTGGGTCCATAGAGCATGGACGGTCCAAGGGACGCGGGAACTCAAAGGATGTGCAAAGTCGAGAAAGCCGTCGAACAATTAGATGTAAGAAAAGCGGCTAATCGGTGAACAGGAGGCCCGGGTGCACTTGGGACAGATGGGATGAAAATATCTGAAAAAGCTGACGGGCAAGGGATTGCGGGGAGATCGGTCAATTGGCGAAAAAGAGGCCCGCCGGTACTTGGGATATGAGGGACAAAAATGTCTGAAAAACCCGTAAGATACTAAAAAGACTTTAAGTAATGGAAATTTCACTATCTCCTTGGACTTCTCACTTCACTTAAACACTTCTAAAGGGTGTCGACTCAAAATTTTCAAATTTTTGTCTTTCAAAAGAGGGGAATTTTGAGGACAACAACACAAATCCAAATGATGAGCTAGATCTAAAGTAAGGAGTTCTAATGAGATATATATCCTAGCTTTAGTTTGATTCACTAATATGAAGGGAAAATCACCAATTGAGTGATTATGAGTGATCCTTCTAGTCCAAAAGGCCAATTTCACCTTAGTGTGCCATTGTTTTTAGTTATGCTCAATTGTGAATTTCACGATTTTGATCAACTTCTTGTTTGTGGAATTTGAAAGTCCATTTCCCTGAAAATAGTAGTTGGGGTAATTCTTGAGGCATATACAATACCTCATATCAAACTCATTTTTCTTGGCTCCCAAGAAAGTATTAACATTTTCAAAGATGACTGTGTGAAGGATTAAAAAGTTGGTGATGATTCCTTCAAGGAAGTAAATGATGACTTATTTTTTAGCTTCCTCAAGTGGAAAAAATTTAGTCCATCTAGTGAAGTAATTGGTTGTGGTGAGAATCCAATTATGGCTAACACTAGTGGATGGATTGATCATGCGAATAAAGTCCAATATGCACTGGGAGAAATGCTGATAAACTATAATAGATTGTAAAGGGAACATGGATTTCTGTTTCATGTCAGTGAAGAACATACATTTACAGCATTGGATTACCCACTTTAAGGCATATGAAAACATGGTAAGAAATTAATAACCAACTCGCATTATTTTTGTGGCTATTGTTCACGGAGTGAAGTGACCACTAGAGAATCCCTAAATAAAAAAATTTAAAACCTTATCCATATGCTCGAGATCAATGCATCACAAGAAGATGCCATCCAAGTTTATTTTGAATAATATCTCGTTGATCAACTTGTATGGATTGTCTTGGAGTATGAAGTGTCTTTCTTTCGTTGTATCCAAGCCAAAAGGGTATTACCTAGTCATGAGATATCTCAATGTATTTTGAATCCAAATGGACTTCTCTTCATTCAGATGTAGGTCATCATGGGTGCACATAATTTCTTGTGAATTATCCAAGTCTTCATATGTATCTTAGCATAGAGTCCTTACATCTTATTAACATGGTCATCCTTATTTCAATTTCAAACTCCATGACTTTAATGATCACACATGTTCTCTTGTCATTGATTTCTTCTCATATGATGTAGTCTATGATGCTTGAGTGAACAAAAAAGAACAAAAATCTATTGTTGGATATGAGTTACTTAAATACCTTCAAATATTTGAGGTTAATAAAGGGCCGTTTTTAATGCATTTATACCCAAATTCACAATTCTTGAGCATTTGGATTGTAAAAGTGATGGATTTTTCAAGTTCTCAATGTTTCTTTTTACTAATAATTGTGAATAATTGTGTCGGCCACTAAAGGCATAAAGGATGAATTCCTTTTCAAAATTCAGGTTATCTAACACTAAAAACTTAGAAATGGCTTGCTTGATTCTCTCAAAGATCTCTCTTCCCTTTGACATCCACTTGAAAACCACATCCTTATTCAACACACACACGGTTGCTTTGATAATGCATACGAAGTTGTGATGAATTTCTTCATGAAGTTAATCTTTATAAAAATATTATAGTGATTTTATGTGAGGTAGTAGTGACAAGGCATTGGTGATGTATATTGTATCAGGATAAATAAAAAGACCAAATTTTGACACAATATTGCCTAAAATATTCCCTTAGGAAGTGAAAAGATATATTTATTTTGATCAAGGGAAATTCCAATATCTCTATATTTCTTGAATATTTTCTCCATATGACCTAGATGATCCTCTTTCTTATTTGAAAACACCATGATACATTCCATGTAAATAGGATGATGTCATTGATTAGGCCCTTAAAGGCCAAGTCCATTTCCCTATGAAACATTGCTCCAACATTAGATAATCTAAAGGGAATAAATTTGTATGTATTTTTCCCCCACTTGGTGGCAAAGGAAGTTTTGAATTGGTCTTCCTCTTTGACCATGGATTGGTTGGAACTAATGAATTTATCAAGAATAAAAATACTTTAGGATCCAAATTTTTTTTCAGGATTTGATCCATGGATGGAAGAGGATATTGGTCCTTGAGAGAGTCTTCATTTAGATCCCTAAAGTCTATACAAAGGCGTATTTATGTATTATTCTTCCTTTCTGAGATCGAGTTGGCTAACCAAGTTGAATACTTGGCTAGAAAAATAATGATATCTTCAATCAACTTTGTTATCTCCTTCATCATAAATGGTTTACGTTTGGATTGAAACATCTATGTTTTTGCTCGACCATTCTGGCATAAGATGAAATCTATATGGTATGTTAGATGATCTCTTGGTCATAACGCTTGGTCTACTTGAGCCCCTCTATATGTCTGATTGGGTCGCTGATGAAGGATTTATACATGGAATTCACAAGAAATGGATTTTTCTTGAAATGAATTGAGGGTGGCCCCCCTTATATGTCTGATTGGGTTGGTTTGATAATCATATAAACCAAAAATAAAGATAAATGAATTGAGGGTTGGACCCTCTATATGTATGATTGGTTCGATTATCTAGTAATTTTGGCTAGTCATATTAGAGAGGGGTGACTCATGATTGGTTGTATCAGATTATTTTAGGTCCATGTAAATATTTCATCATACTCTTTGCATTACCTAATAATGATTACTTTTTTATGAGCAATACATACCTTTCCCAAATTAAGAGACTTGTCATGATCAATCTAAAATTCCAGGTAATATTCAACCTTGATAACCATTTATTCCCTATACTATTAGTCATAATTGAACATTATTTCCAAGGTCATGATGCCCTTTGGAAACTTGATTATCTTTAGTTGAATAACCTGGTCATGAAAACTTTGTAATTTAGGTCACAAATCTTCTAAGAATTCAAATTTTTATTGGATGAAATTGACACTTTTACCGTCACTCTTGCAACATTTCTAGTGGCATTCATTATTGAGCATGGAAGGTTTGACCATGATCTTAACTTGTTGAGTGTGGTCTTCTATGAGGTTATTGGGTGGATCAAATTGAGAATCATTGATTCCAATTCTATCTGCCTCTAGATTTTCTCTTCTAGTGACCATTTGGATGTTGAAGGTGCCAAATACTTCAATGATATTGGATAAATATTTTCTCATGAGAGCTTCAATCTTGGGGTTTTACCAGCTCCTAAATCTATTCCTCCCTTGAAGTTGATGAAGATAATTTGAAGGATGAATCAGTTGTAGCAAAGGGGGTTCTCTTCAACAAGATGGGAATGGAGTCAAGACTAAAAAATGTGAGAAGGGGGGTGCTTCTCTAATTATTTTGATTCTTAAATTCCAATGGCAGAGACTCTATCAATTCTTAACACAATATGAGTCTAAGCACACACTATATCAGCCCATAAAAATAACCTACACGACTAAGCACCCAATTTTGTGTCACTAGTGACATAGCTACCCATTTGTAGTTTAATATACAAACCTAAATTTATCTATCATGGAGAGATGAGGATATCCCCAAATTGATAGTTTTATCATAGATATTTGAAGTACAACCAAGAAAACATGAATCCAAATTTATACCAAAGAAGTCTCCAAAAATATACAAGCTAAAACAAATGCCTCAAAGGGGTAGGAAAATAAGCTTTAATTAAAAGAGAGGGGTTGATCATTCCAAATTCACATGAGCCTTATGCATTAGGAAATATCTACAAGTCTTGATATGGATTCATAGATAACATAATAAAAACATCAATCTACAAAATTAATGCATCTCCCCATAATTTAGATTGTTACCATACCCATAGACTGAGATTTAACTAGTTATCATACCACCACAACTTAGAATTTAAAATATGGAAAATACAATATTAACAAAGTGCAAATGAAACCAAAATTACACAAGGATTCTATAAAATGATGTCTCAATGATTACACATAATATTTTAACACCAAATGAGAAAATGAAATCCTAATAATCAAAGTGACACACTTTAGAATTTGATGATAGCTTCCTTTTCTATTCCACTATCTCACCTGGGGCTTAATAAACATGTATGACCACTTCCCCAAATATTAATTACAACCTACTTGAATTGATAACAATTATTCCTTCTATAATAACCTAAAACAAATCTAAAATTCACACCTATTAACTAGATAACAAAAGGGATTAGAGATCCAGATAAAAAACCACCAAAATGAATGATTTTTTTGACAAGTTAGAAGATATTTATATAAAGCACATTTTTAAATCTATTTATACAATTAAGATAACATTCTAAAATGGAATTAGAGGGAACTTGTAGAGCTCTAGAACCAATGAGATAAGAGAAAATAGATTATCCATGGATCATATGAAATTTGGATGATAAATATAAGTTTGTAAATGATCTAATGGATTCAATTGATTTTTTTAAGAAACATACAACACCTGAAGCATATCCAAGAGGTATCACACACGTGTAAAAGTAAGAAAATTGGAGGAATGAATTTTAAAAATGGTGGAAAAGGTTGGAAAAATCTTTCATCAAAATATCACCAATCTCACGACAATTTTCTTCGAGAATAGAGCCAACTTGTAGCCTTTTTATAATATTCACAAAAAAATCGATATTTCCTTGATTGGAGATCTGTGTCAACATTTATGAGAAACAAACTAAGCCTTTGGTCATTTTAATGGAGTCTCTTAGCTTGATGTCCATGAAATAGTTTTTCTTTATAATTTAGCCATAAAATTTAAGCCATTTAACCATATATGTAACCAATCATTTCAAGCCACATAGCCAGCTCTTAAACTTTAGCTTTCACATATTTTTGACACATGGCTGCAATCAAAATTGCCACTCACCACAAATATTTGAAACCTTACCTCTGACTTCCCTTGTATACCCAAGCTACCAATGTATGACACATGATTGCAAATAATTCCATTGTCCTCCAAAAATAGTGGAATCTCATCTCCCATACCCTCTCTGTGATGATCATCACCATATATGTCCTTAATTAATTCACTCAAGAATCACAGGCTTGAGAATTAACTATTAATCCAATGGGTGACACTTTTCACCCATCAATAAAAAATGTTCTCGTGACTTTTGAAGACTTAGGCCTTTGTTGTTAAATATTTCTAGACATCGATGTATAATGTGTGTCATCGATCGTTGAACTCTCCCTATCTCAAGGTTTTAGACTTGCAGTTGAATTTGATGGTTTAAAATCAATACAAAATCACAAATCCAACTATCACCGGAATATTTTAAAGCCAAAGACATCCCAGATCAACTAAGTTTTTTGTAATCCAACCTGCATATGTGCATATCAAGAGCGGGAAAATGTTTTAATGAGTTTTAAACCATAACAGAACTTAAAAATACTCGCCAATCGCTATAAAAAGATTTTAAACTTCAAGGTTTAGTCAAAAGGAACAAAAATTGAAGTGGGACTCTTTTGATGCCAACATTTTCTATCTGCGGGACGGGTACCCCTTTTGGGTAACAAGAGATTCCATAAAACTCTGAAGAAGTATACTAATAAATCCAAAAGATAAATCAAGGCACTCCCAAGTTGAAAAGGTACCAACAAGTTTTGCAATCCTAAAACCACTTTGAAAAAATAATATGATAAAAACATTTACAAAACCCTAGTTATCTAGTTATGAAAAACAACTATTCCAAAGAAAATAATATATTCAATTTTCTAAAAAATGTACAAGGTAAAGAACACTCTAATCCTCATTTACAAACCCATTCGTAAGAATTGAAAAATATGATCATTTATTCAAAAAAGTTGAGTTTACTTCAAGAAAAATACAAAAAAAATACTAGCACACTCTAAATCAAATCCAAAAATGATTCACTCAATTTGGCAATTTCAAATACTTCAAAAAATGAAGACCAATTAAACTGAGGTTCTTTTTAGAAAAAACTTTGATCTTCCTATTCCCAAATTTTTGAACCAAGAAGAAACTTAAGTGAACAAAAATCATCCTGTAAATAAGAAGGATCAACATCTAGTTTGTTATGAAAATTTTCAAAGGTCATGAAATCTGATTTAAACTAGATCTAGGGAAAAAGAATGGCGGGTTTTTAAGGTTTAAAATTTTTATCATACCCAAAAAAATTATTAACACCCAAATCAATATGTGTAGATTTCTCTGATAAAAATCCAGTCTCTAACTTCTAAAATGAATGATAACATATTTTTCCAAGCCACACAAATATCATGTACTAATAGAACACATTCAATAACCTAAAAGCAACTTGACATAATAACCTTACAAACAAATTTACAAACAAAGAGAAATAATATCATATCTTATATCGTATGGAACTCTATGCCATACAATGAAAAAGTTCCTTTCTTATATAGGAAATGAATATCAATCTAAGAACTAGTCAAGGCCACAAATCAAGCCATATATTAAGGAAATAACTATTTAATAAAACTAATCAAGGGATCTATTCAAAACCATAGATCAAGGAAAAAACTATACCTAACAACTAGATAATATCATCATAATATCTAAATAAAATAAAATAAATATCCACACATAAGTGGCGAGGATAAATAAAAATAGAAGGTACATAAAGTACCTAAGTGAACATGAGCTAAGGTAAACAAATTATTCTAACACCCCCCTCTCAAGTGAAGATAGGGGCCCAAAAAAATGGTATATCCACAATATGAATCTTGACAAGAATCCCTGATCAAGTACTACAATAATTGGAAAAAAGAGTTACCTTGGATGAAAAAAATCAACACAAGGTACTCAAAAACCAATAAAAATAATAACAACAAAGTAGAGAGAAAAAATGTTACTACAAGGCATCCCAAGTAGCATGGCTTCAAAAAGTTGTACTCTAAATAATAAGTTTGGTCTGCATTGTGGTCTTGATCCTCTTCTCAATCAAAAACTCAAAAATCATCTGACACTGTGATACAAAAAAATAGCTTCATATTAGGAAACTCTCAATGGATTCTCTGACAATGTAATTCAACAGAATAAATACCCTATAAAAGGAGAATAAACTTAAAATATAACTGAAGGAGAATATTAGAGGTGATTTTAAAACTGTAAGAAATGAACAAACATAATTTGATCTACTGCTAGAATATGCAATCAAATAACTACAAAAGAGAAAGGAACACGACTCCCAAAGAAGTTGGATCAACACCACACCCTATGATACTACTGAATGGGTAGAGTGACACTTAGAAATCTATATGAGTGGATACACCACTCCTTGAAAACTGAAAAACTAACACTGGGATTCACCATAGTAGATCGACATAAGAGAGACTACTAACAAGCCTAAAAAGTGTAATATATATATATATATATATATAAAATGAGATATATTCTACACTTGATAAATAAAATAGCTCAAAATAAGGAGCATTACAATGTAGATAGAGAAGAAAGTGGAGCAAGAAAATGAATGGTGGAGGATCCATGCCTATAGATTCCTCTCAATGAATGCTTAAATCACTACCAAAATTGATCAGATATCCATCCTAAATGAACACAAATGGATGAAGAAGATGCCTACATATGATTCGGTGAAAATTACACAACTGGAGTATGAAAAGGAACGTTAGAACATGTTCCAAGATGATTATGTATGACAATTGAAATATCAAGTTGTTTAGTCCCAAGTGAAGGTGCAATAAAACTCATATGTAGCTCCAAATCCTAAAAAGAGTCAGATAAACAAAAAAATGAGCTTTATTAAACAATTACCCTAGTGATTTTTTTATTTATAACCAATGCCATAACAAAAATGCCACTTAATAAGTAAAATAGGGGAAATAATACCATGTGAATGTCTGTTAATACCTCCACCAGAAAAACCAATAAAACAGAGCATGCGAGAACCAAATGCAGTAGTATACTTTTCAAAGGATCCATGCATGTGAGTAGAAGGAGATGAATTGGGATACATAGGGTACGTAAATACAATAGGAACAAGTGGAAAAGCAAAACATTTAATAATAATATTAATATGCTTAGGAGAATCATAAATATGATCATGCCAGAAAACTAGCAAATCAACGTCAGTGGGTGTAGAGAAGTAGCTACAAGTGGACTAGGAGTAGGGTTATGAGAGTCTATAATATGAGGATGACGCTACACGCAAAAAAAATTCTTCTACAGAGAGTGTAAGAGTTCATCTTTTCCGTGAATGAGGGCATGTAGTAGAGAATTTTGCTTCTTGAGCGATATATTTTCTTCTACAAATTTAACTATGCCCTCCTGAATTGCACAAACTTCAAAGAACAACATCTAATTCTGATACCACATGGAAAATATGTATGGAAAAAGATACATGATAGATGTAAGAATACACTCAAAAACTAATGCAACACCTAAAACTTCAAGACGTTGGGCTCAACTGAAAAATGTGTGTGCATGTGATTACAACACCCTCCTAGAAATTATATTAGGCAACCCCCTATATTTGGCATTTTATAACTTTAGTGGGTTTATCAAAATAAATATTTTCAATGGAAAAAACATATATAAATGGGAAATTTTGAACAAAAATGGCACTCGATTTCGAGTTTCCTATTAAAAGTTACAAGTTTATCGATTTTCCATTGTAATATTTATAATTTGTGTTGCACAAATTAAAAAATGCATTTTGTCTTCAAAAATAAAAAATGCTATGGGGGATACACTTAAGCACCTAATAATAGAAATATAAAAGTTAAGCCCTCCTCATCAACCATACCATATGATACATGGTATAAGGATTTTTATGGTTGTGATTAATTAAAATTGGTTGATCTATGTAGTAAAGGGATAGTTAATCTATGCTATGAATAGTTGTAAATGAAGTAAATAAATGCAGCAGTAATATAATGATATTAAGAAAATATGTAAAATGAAATTCTAATCTTAATATGCAAGAGCGAAGAGGAAATAACTCAGTTGATAACAATGTTTTGCAGACAGTGTTACAGAGGTAATTAGATAAATCAAAAGCAAGAATAGCTATGCAGAAGTCCTGAAAAGGATGGACCTGGAGGATCTAGCTAGACTGAAGTGCCTGGAGGAGAACCAGGGTGCCTGTGGGTGTTTTGGTTTGTAATCCGGGTGCCCTGGTCTGTGAAAAACTCTGAATTTGATCTTCACAGCGCAGGAAGGTAATTTAGAATATTTGTTGTCTGTCGCATCAACCTCGTTGTCCCGTGTCGAATGTCATCAATAACTCAAGATGGAAGAAAAGACGTATAAATACTAAAATAAATATCAAAAACCTAAAAAATGAAATATGCAAATGAATGGGTCAGACTGGCCTTAGCTAACACAACAATGGGCTTACTATCTGAGCACTGCACTACATTTTGGACCCGAATGTAGTTATGGTGAGTGTGCATGTCGTGCCTTAGGTGCTCTTGTGCCATTCACACTTTGTGAAGTAGTGATCAACAACTAAATGTAGAAAATGTAATAGAATGTGTGCATGAAATAGAATAGAATCCCCCCTTATGAAGTGTGATGCATATGTCCTAGCTTGTTCCTTGATGATGGAGCTATGTGGATGCTAATGTAATATATGGATGTAACTCTAGATGAGTGATAGTAGTAGATGATGCTAGCTCCCTTGTTATAACATCATAAATTTATATTTATAGGGTTCTCTTGATCTGATTATGTAATTAACCCCGAAAAGGCCGACCACAAGAAAGATAAAGATGTCAAATGGCTAGAATAAGCCCAAAAAGTGGCTAGAAAGTGCAAAAAGGACTAGGGTGCCCATGGGCACCCCAATACATTACAGATGCCCTATTCGAGGCTAAAATAATGTGGGATGTTAGAAAATGGCTAGTCATATGGGTGTAATAGATCGAAAATGATGAAATAAAATAAACAAGATGACCAAAGGAAGGGGTTTAATTAATACGTTCTTCAATCAAGAACCTTCTAAATAGTAGTATGAGACCAAGATAAATAAATATCTAAAGTGCATGATTTTTTTACTACATTTTGTCCCCACTTTATGTTGGTGAGCGGAAAGCTCGGTAAAATAAAGTAGATAGAGATGCGTACCTAATGTCCATGAAGAGTGTACTAGAAATGTGCCGAAGGACTAGATAAAGCGTGGAATGAAAAAAAAAAGATGGAGGAGTGTGGAAACTAAAGATGAAAAATATGCAAAGAAAAAGTTATGAGAGTGAACCTAGGGTGGAACGCATGTGTAGCTGCTGCAATGTGTGGTGTACATGCATGATTAGTAAAGTGTGTGTTTCCGCGGAGTGTTGTTGTTGACATTGTTATTTTTTTTGCCCCCATTTGACTGCTTGTTTCACATACGGTCGGACCTGTAAGGAGAAAATGATCAATCAATCAAATATGTATGTATGTATGTGTAAGAATGTAATGTAAAAGAATGTTTATGTAAATGTAAAATATGTAAATGGAACATATGCACCTGATTTATGTTGAGAAAGAGAGAGTAGAAGGATATCCTGTACTACGAGGTTTTTGGGCGATCTCATGCCATAGGCTAAATAAGTGTAGGGAGGAAATGCTCTGTGTCCTCCAAGTTCGAACTGCTTCCCTAAAATTTGTGTGTAGAGATATCTGTATCGTCCTAGTTTTTTGGGCAATCCGACGCTATTGGTCGATGTAGTGTAGAGAGACACACCCATTGTAACCTCTAAACCTGTAACTACTTCCCTGAATGCTAAGAACACCGTTTCCTGTAAAATTTGTTGCATATGGGGTTCGTAAATTGGTCTGAACCCACTCGCTATATGTAATCCACAATGCCAATGACGAAAAGTGCACTAAAATGAACCGGTGTAAATGCGTTGTGTTAGTATGTAAAAACCCCCAAATGATGCCCCCCCTCTTTGGGGGTGCATGTGACGTCGTTGATAGGATACATGCGGCCCCAAAAGAGGACCAACCACATGTACATTGTAACCCTAGAAAGTTCTTAGTAAAAACCAAGGAACATACAAACAAGAAGACTAGCCAAAGACAAGTTTAAACATACATGCATATGGAAAACATGTGTAATCTACGCAAACAGTGTAAACGATACCAAACAAAGCATTAATGTCAACATGCAAGAAGAAAAATTAAGCCACGCAAAGTAGGCTACAAACATAGGACATCGCTCACGATGTCACCAGTCACACAAGGCCATCATGTCCGCAAAAAAAAAACAAGTGTACACACCAAACAAAGGGCAAGGCCCACATACAATAGTAAAAAATGGCAGACAAAGTAACAACAAACAAGTATGTGGACTAATATCCCTACATAACAAATGTTGCACATGAAACACCTGTTAGCATGTTAGAAAGATCACTAGTATGTCAAAATCATGTATATGCAAGTAATGTAAAGTTCTAAGTACAAAATGAAACAATAGTATCTGTGGGAGGAGAATGTGGATGCCCCCAGCCACCAGTGTAGGAAGGGTAGAAGGAAAGCGTCCATACTACGTGTAAGATACCTGTATCTGCAATCACAACTAGAAAAATACATGAATGCACATGTGTGGATGATATAGATAAATGTCATACAAGTAATCTAGCTAGCATGCGTAATAAAGCGACAATGAACAAGCAAAAGTAAGCGTGAATAAAAACAACCATAATATGCAGTATGTTGTGGATGGATGGAATGCAATGCAAAATGGAGTGATAGAACCATAATTTCGTTAAATTTGAAAATTTTACAATCCATATTAAATACTAAAATCAGCTATATTGGTTTTTCTTATACCAAATATTGGAATTTGATTTGGCTATTATTGGAATCCAAAAAGGGGTTTTTTGGAATTTGATTTGACTATTATTCGAATCCAAAAAGGGATTTTTTGGAATCATATATCATGCATGAGGGATTTCCATTTTAGGAGCTTACAATTTTATACTAAGATTAAAAAATACTTATTGGAATAATTAATACATTTATAACATTGCAATGCATAGAAAATACTTATATTGTCCATTCTCATATAAACAAATATTTTTATCTTTTATTGAATGGGTATATGTCCATTCTCATAAAAACAAACATTTTTATCTTGTATTGAGTGGGTATATGCCCATTCTTATATATGAATCATAGAAGAAAAACAAACTCAATATAGAAAGAAAGAAAAATTTAGATGTGATTTATTTTAATTATGGAGTAGTGCGCATTTCAATATTGTATATTTTACATATTTTGATCATATATATTTGTGTGACAAATTTTTAATTATAACGTGGATTCATTTGCATAGAATGAAGGTAGGAAATGTGTTATGAGATATTTACAACATAAAACAATGGTAATAAATGAATTGTTAAAAGATAGTCTATAAAAAAACCAATTTTAATATATTGTTATGAGATAGACTATAAAAAATAAGCCCATTAATTTATATTTTTTTTTTGATAGTTTAACGCTTTTGAATGGAGCTTGGAACCATGAGATTGGACGGATCCTACCCAAATACATCCAAACCTATAAAACCTCAAACGACGTACCCAAACCAGCAAAGCTACAAAATCCTACAAACCATCTAGGCAACCAAATGAAATGCCATATGACGATTACATAAAAAAATGAACCTAGAGAAGAAAAATATTCAATCATCCAACTGAATGACATCTACCTTAGCAGCATGATGATTGGGTTTCGTCTTCTTCCTACCACCAGCATTCCCACCAGCCCAAGTAGTCCGAATCAGAAAGTTGTATGAAAATCCTAACTTCTTGCGAAATCTTTCCTCAATCTATGAGTCTAGAACCATTGGTGTCAACAGCTTTGGCAAATCCAATTTCTTGATTCTACCTAGCAGACCTACGAAACAGGTAGAGAAATAAAATGAATTAATTTATATTTATTAATCAACATAATAATAAGTAAATTTCAATCAAGCTCAGTAATTGTGGAAATGTGTTGTGTGTTTCGATTCGATAAAAATATTTAGATACATAAGTTAGGAATTGGGAAATAGACATTCGTTATTAAACTTCATTATTAACTTATATGTATTTCAAATACGATAATAATATTTCACAAAAATAATTTTACCTATTTCTTTACACATATTTGTTAGTTGTAGATTTTCTAGATTTTATCCAGCTATATCTCCACATAAAAATTAAAATTAGGATATATTTATCGAATTGATTCCAACTAATATTGATAAATGAAAAGGTTTAATATTTTTACCTATTTCTTTACATATATATTTTGGATATTCTCCAACTGTATCTGCACATAAAAATTGAAATTAATATATATTTATTAAATCGATTCAAACTAATATTGAAAAGTAAAAAGAATATTAAATTTTAAAAAATACTTGATAATTGTTCATGAGCCAACTGTCATACTTGATGGTGAAGGGTTTGATGTAGCTTCAGTATTAACATCTACCCATTCAATATAGTACAAAGGTTATGATAATTCACTACTTCCCATTATTAAACAAAGTGAATATTTAGAGGTATTAAAATGTTTTTTTTGTCTAATAATGGACATATGCCCATTGTAAACATTCAACTACAACCATACCGAATTCAATCATTTTAATACCTCTAAATATTCTGAAACATATTTAATTTTATCTATGTTCATCTTCTATAATATCTATATGAGAATGGACATATACTCAAGCAATATTGAACTTAATCATTTTAAGAAATCTATAAAATTTGTGAGAATGGAGAAATTTTAACTCTATTCTTCTAATTAAACTTCTCACTTCTATTTACATATATTTTATAACATGAAAATATATTTTAGGAGTAAACTATATGAAGGATGTACATCTTAATATTTGAGCAAAGTAAATATTGTTAAGAATTAACGTATACATAATGACCATAATAAAAAGAACACAAAAATCGTAGAGGGGATGCACCTGGAGGCGTAGTTAGAAATTTATAATATTGTTGGAGCATGATCTCCTACTTCCGATTCTCCACTATAAAGATAAGAAATGAATTATTTGTTTAATGCATTTGTCCCACCATGTAATATTAATAGAGGGGATTGTACAGATGCAAATTGACATGCAACCTTCAACCGCACTCAACCCCCCCGAGGTCGTGCCGGAGCAGCCGATGTTGAATGTGTACAACTAACTATAGGGGGATCAGTGACTAAGATCTGGGAGTGTGATCTCTTGGTAGTTGAGTTGGAAAAGGGGAGATTTAGAGGCTATGAACGGGTAGCATAAATTCCCTATGGTTTTTTTTCCTAACTTGGATCTAAGTGTTGATCTAGTTTGAAGTGTCCATGTAAACTGAATGAAATTAACAAACTAAGTTAATAATTGAAAGGAAACTAATCTAAACAAATCACAAAACTAAAATATCACAATCACAAACAACAATTTGCTTATATTCTAAATAATTAAATCTAACCTACACTAAAACTAAACAAGTGAGATAACCCGGTGTGGTTATTCACCTGTGTTGAGTGTATGCTAACATAAAACAAGAACTTTTCCAATTAATCTATGATATGTAAACAAAATCCTATAGATAATTTCTCCTTCAAACCTATAGGGATAGGAAGAATAAGATCCATCACCGGGTGTTGCTATGAAAGATTTAAACCCTCTTGGAAATTAAATAATTACTTGTAAACGAAATAAGATTGATTTCTACTCTATTTGATATGATGTAACAATGATAAATTTCAAGAATGAAGGAAATCAAACAACAAACCCAATATGGAATTCACATAATGGAGGTGAATCCAACTGTGTAGTAATTTTTCCCCTTGGTTTGTCTCTTTCTTTCTCTGTGTGTCCATGTGAGTCCAGGGATTGGAATGCAAAGAACAACAACAAGAGGATGACGCTTGAGCAATGGCAACTTGGAAGTATTTGGATGCAATGCAAGTAGAAGAGAGATAACACAAGATATCTGAGTTTGGCTATGTAATTCCTAGCAATATTGTGGCAGAAAAACAATATGAGATACACAAAATTCTCAAGCAGACCCTTTGCTTGAATGCAAGCATAGAATATATAGGAATGGAGGCTAGGAGGTTGCTTCATGCATAAGGCAAGAAGAGGTAGTTCCAAATAATTAAATCCATTTAAAAATAGAAAAGGGAAGGAATACCATGTGTTATCACCCTCAAAATCCCCCTCATTTTTCAAGACAAATTTCAAAATTTTTGAGTTAATACCCTTTAGAAGTGTTTAAATGAAGTAAGAGGTTTAAAAATATAGAGAAAATTCATTCTTTAAAGTCAGTTTTAGTGTTTTACAGATTTTTCAGGTATTTTTGTCCCGCATGTCCCAAGTACTACCGGGCTCCTAGTTCACCGATTCTCCACTTTCTCCGCAATGCTTTACTTGTCTACTTTTTCATATATTTTTGGCCCAAATGTCCTAAGTGCGCTTGGACCTTCTGTTCGTCGATTCACCACTTTTCCTGCACTTCTCCGCCCGTCAGATTTTTTGAATTTCTGTGTCCTTCACGTCCCTGCGTCCCTCGGACCATTTGTGTCATGTGGACTTGATTTACTTGCATCGGCCAAAATGGCCCCACACGTCCCAAATGTCCCAATGTCCCATAGACCATTTGTGTCAAATTGGCCCTATGGCCCAAAGGATCCTGATTGGTCGAATCAAGCTATGATGGAAAGGCGGGTCCTTTTCGTGTTTTAATGTATTATGGAAAAAGGGCATAAAAGTATAAAAGAATGCCTAAGGCCTACAAAAGGACACATGGTCATTTTTAAGTTCGAGGTGGGAGGTGGATCGTCAGAGCACTTTGAAGATTTTGGCTTTATTGCCAAAAGGAGTAAAGTTACAAAATGAGCCGCAACTCTGCTGAAGCCATGTATTGAATATCCATTGAAAAGTCAAAGCAGGGATGCGGATCACCAAAAAACTTTGGATTTTCTGGCTTTATTTTGTAAAAGGAATACAATGTAAAATTAAAGCGCGACCCCATCGGCGCACCAGAAAAATTCAAATGTTGAGCCCGCATCAAAAGTTAAAACGGGAAGGTGGGTCGTTGGAGCTTTTTGGGAATCTCGGTTTTGTTTCGAAAAGGAGTAAAGTTGTAAAATGATTCATGACTCCACCGAAGCCATGTATTGAATATACATTGAAAATTCAAAGCAAAGAGGCGGATCGTCGAAGAAATTTGGGAATTTTAACCTTTTATCCAAAAGAAGTAAAATTATAAAGTGAGTCGCGACTCCATTGCCACTCAGGTAAAGCCACGTGTCAGACCTATATCAAAAGTAAAGCTGTAGGGCTACATGAGGTTTTTATGATTTTGCATTTTTCGCAAAAGGTGCAATTTCCATTTCGGGCCCGCGGATCCATTTTGCGAAAATTGCATTTTCACCTTTTTTGTATGGATTCGATTCAAATATTCAAATGAGCATAATTTTCGATCTAGTGCTCAAAATTCAAAAAAATTTTATACTGTTAGAAATATCTTGGCCTCCTCTATGCCATGGAAACATAAAATATTATTTTCAGCAGGATTTTATGGCTGGGAATATGGAAAACATCTTTCACGCCTTTAATACATGATATGATTGCTTTAACTAGATCAGATTTGATCTGATCTTCCATCCTTCCTTCTCCAACAAGCCAAGAAGACATGGAGAACCGACTGGATATATTGATTTAGGTGAAAATATGGAAAACGTATTTCATGCCATTAATATGTGATCAAACTGCTTCAACTAGATCAGATTTGATATGATCTTCCATCCTTCCTTCTTCAGCATGCCAAAGACATGCAGAACCAGACTTGACAGATTGTAGGTGGATTTGTAGGGGCATTGATGGTTGGTGGTTGAGCTTTTAAATCAGATTTCTTTCCTTCTATTCTTCTCCTCTCTTCACTTCATCTATAAATGTAAGAGCTTGGCTCATTATAGAGTTGGACTCTGATACTTTTGAAGTGTAAATAGAATCGAAAGTAATCAATACAGAAAAATTTCTCCTTTCTCTCTATCTTCATCTATTGTCTCTTCTTGCTTACCTAAAATATGTGGATAATTTATCTTCTGTAATAAGAAAATTTGTGTTTATGGAATGATATCTTATGTTGTTAATGTGAATGATTATATTATGTATCACCTTTTCTCAGTACGTATAAGGTTATTCTCTGTTATCTATATTTCTTGAAAGTACTATTATATTCTGCTCTTTTATTTCTTCATTTCTTCCATTCGTTTGTATTGATAAGCTATTTTGGTAAAAAAGCATTTCAAGATGTTAGAATGTCAGCCTTAAGATTAAAGTTTTACATTTGTATATAAGCTTTGTTGCTTACTTTCAATAAGGGAACCTCTCCCATAAAGAGGAGGGACTTGTTGTCCCCTGATTATGGTTTTGTTAAAGTACCGTTTTAAAACCCAACAATTTTTGGAAACTCCACTGGGGAATTCATTTCAAACGGACCCCCTTTTAAAAGAACAACTTCAATATCATTTTTGATTTGGTGACTCTATGATTTACACGTGGGAAGAAAGATTTCGGGGTTGAAGATTCTCATTTTCAACTTCTGGAGCAAAAAAAATTCTCTCTTCTTCCATCAAGAAGGAGCAGAAGAACTCGTTCTACGATAACACCTCCTGTTAAAGACATAAATTCCAAGAATATCATTCCTTCAGAACAACTCAGTCCTAATCTTCTTGCTCTGATACTTGTTGGCATTTCAGTTCCCCTTTAGAAAATCTTCCTGCATCTTATTTTATTATAACAGAATTAGAACAGAAGAATGATGGAGATAAGAACAATCTCTACATCTTATTTTATTATGGAGAAGTGCACACATTATATAGGAGAACTAGTAAAACAACATTCCCCGAAACCGGAGGAGGAAGATATGAAGGTGGATGAGAAAATAATGGAATACAACAAAATAGGAGAGAAATAAAGGATAGTATAGAAATAAAAACTCCTAAATATATAACCTATGCTACATATGCCAACACTCCCCCCCTTATTACATTATTCTTGCAAATGTGATCTCTGAAGAGATCAAATTTAACTTTTCCAAGAGCCTTGGTGAGAATTTCAGCTACTTGTGCTTCTATAGGACAGTACTGGAGCTGAATGTGATGGTTCAAGACGTGCTCACAAATGAAATGGCAGTCAATTTCAATATGCTTTGTTTGTTCATGAAAGACTAAATTTTACACGAGCTTCAACACACTTTGATTGTTGCAATAGAGAATATGTGAATGTTTTTCAGGAATTCCCAGGTCATCCAAAATGTGACATAACCATATCACTTCGCACACAGCTCCTCGTGCAGCGTAATATTCTGCCTCTGTGGATGAGATAGAAACAACATTCTACTTCTTGCTTATCCATGAGATAGGTCCAGATCCAAGATGAAAAATGTATCCTGAGGTTGACTTCATGTCATCAATAGATCCGGCGTGGTCCGAGTCAACGTATCCCTATAAGAAGAATTGATCATTCTTCTTATATTCCAGATCATAATCAGTTGTTCCTCAGACATATCTCAAAACATGCTTTTCTGCAATCCAATGACATTTCTTCGGCTCCTGCATGAATCTAGAAAGATAGTTGATAGCATAGAATAGATCTGGTCTGGTATATGTCAAATAAATGAGCCCTCTAACAAATTGCATGTAGAGAGTAGCATCTACTTGAGGTGAGTCCTAGAATCTTGAAAGTTGTAAGCCTTTCTCCATGGGAATGGATATAGGTTTATAGTCAGACATTCTATACTTTTCCTAGAGTGTCTTGGTGTACTTTTTCTGGGAGACAAAAAATGTGATGCTCATTTTTCCATATATCCAAGCCAAGATAGTAATGTAGTATCCCTAAATCTGTCATCTTGAAGGTTCTTTAGAGATCATTCTTTACAATATCAACCTGATCTTTTGAAACTTCCAGTGATCACAAGATCATATACATATACAAAAAGAATGACAATTTCTTTGCCTACCTTCTTTATATACAAATTGGAACCTGAGGGGCTACGAGTGAACCCATGCTGTAAAAAGTGATCATTGATCTTGATATACCATGCCCTTGGAGTTTGTTTTAGTCCATATAGTAATTTTATGAAACAACATACCTTTTTAGGATGTTCTTCATCAAAAAATCCTTCAGGTTGGGTCATGTATACTTCTTCTTTTAGATCACCATTTAGGAAATCACTCTTGATGTCCATCTACTGAATTGGCCATCCTTTCTGTGTTGCAAGTGCACAAACTACTCTGATGGTCTTCATCTTCGCAGTGGGTGCAAAGGTTTCTTCATAGTCGATGCCTTCTTTCTTAGCATACCCTTTTGCTACAAGTCATGATTTATGTTTTTCGATGGATCCATCTACCTTATATTTTGTCTTGAAAACCCATTTGCAGCCTATGGGTTTCTTTCCTCTAGGTAGATCGATAAGTTCCCATGTCTGATTTTTAATGTGTGAATCATATTTTGTAACCATGGATTCCTTCCACTGTGATTGACTGAGTGCTTCACGAACATTATCTGGCTCAGAGCTATTCATCAATGAACTCATGAGTGCAAAGTTTACCTCATTTCTTGTTTGACTCCGGATGATGTATCTGGGAGTTGTTGTAAATGTGAGTCTTTGATGGTGCTTTGTACCCAATTTGGACGAGAACTTGGCTAATTTTGAGAAGAACTCTGTCCTTTCCGTGTGGATTGATGTGGATTCACATTATTTAGTTCTCCAAGGTTAACAAACAACTCTTCTAGCAGCACATATTTTCGCTGAGTAGTCTCCTCTGGCTCATCATCTGATCCGGAGACTAATCTATGAGATGTGGTTGGAAGTGGATCTTCTGTTGATACTATTAAGTCAAAGGATGACTCATCACAAACCACGTCCTAACTCTCGTATATTTTATTTGTCTCAGGATCCATGAGACGGTATGCCTTCAAGGTAGTGTTGTATCCAAGTAGGATGCACGGGAGTGACTTTGGCTCAACCTTCTTTCTCTTATGAGCTGGGACATGCATGTATGTTGTGCAACCAAATACTCGTAAATGAGAAATTGATGGATTTCTACCACTCCATACCTCTTATGGCATTTTATTTTGTAGAATATTTTTTAGTGCCCTGTTGAGAAGATATATAGTTGGTCTGTACTCCTTCAGCCCAATAACGTTCCTCTAGATTTTTTGTTGTTAGCATGCAGCGAGCCATCTCCATCACTGTGCGATTGCGACACTCAACAATGCTGTTTTGCCGGGGTGTGTAGGGAGAATTCAGGTTCTACTTAATGCCTTATTGGTTCAGAAAGGCCAATAACTTCTTTGATGTAACTTCCCCCCTCGATCTAAGCGAAGTAGAAGAAGTGGTTGTATAGTCTCTTTCACAACACAATGATAGAATTTTTGGAAATGTTGAAGAGCCTCACTTTTCTTCTTTAGGAAATATACCCACATCTTGCAAGAGTGGTCATCCACAAAAAATTGGAAGTACTTGTATCCTAAAAATGAAGTAGGCAACGGGCCATTCAAATCGGTATGAACTACCTCCAAACTCTTCTTGGCATGGAAGGTGCTCACCTGAAATGGATCCTTGTGTTGTTTTCCTGCAATACAGCTAGGAAAAATAAGCAAGGAACTGGAAAATTTTGGTAGTCCATGGACCATTTCTTTTGAACTCATCTAGTGCAATGAACTAACCGAAAAGTTTCTATATCTAAAATTCCAGCGGGTAGTTGATTCTATTGTAGAAGTAGATAAAGCTACTGCAGAAGATGAAATAGTATCTAAAGCAAATAACTTATCTTTTACAAATGCTTTAGTAAGAACCGTACCTTGTCTGGAGATTAAGCGTGATTTAATGCCATTTTGGATTAGAAATTCTACCTTAAGGTGATGGATTCAAGAGCTGAGTAACTGACAAGAGGTTGCTAGTTAAGGCAGGAACATATAGTACCTTTGTAAGTGTACATTTTCGTTGTCCCACAGGAACGGTGACATTTCCTATTCCTTCTGCAATGTACTCTTTGTCATCCGCTATCCAAAATCGATCTCCAGTAGGTTGTTCATGTAGTGAATCAAATCATTTTTTTTCACTTGACATATGCTTGCTTGCACCAGAGTCTATTACCCAGACTTTATTCATGGGATGAGAAGTTTGAGAGACAAGTACAATCTTCTTACCACAATGAGCTCCTTCTGATGTCTCCTCATCAGATTCATCATATTCTTGTTGGGCTACGAGATGTCCCTTGTGCTTTCTCTAGTGGGGACGTCATTTGAACTTTTTCAAAATCTTCGCACTCTGATGTGCTTGTTTGACTTGAAGACCCTTGTTTCAAGCTATTGTACCAACAATGATCAATGTTGTGAGTGTTGGTTCTACAAATGTGACACCACCTCTTTGACTTTTGATCTTTCTATTGTTGTTTTGGTTGCACTTGATTTGGCTTCTCTGGGGGACCCTTCCAATTCTTCTAGCCATGATATGGATTTGAGAACAAGGCTTTATCCTGAGACTCCTCTTGGCTTGAAGTGATGGCCTCTTCCTGCTGCAGCAAATTCACAAGTTCTTCAAATTCCACTGTTTGTTTAGATACATTCAGCATCGTAGTGAACACTCGGAATTGAGAAGGGAGTAATCTCAAGGTGATTGCCACGAGAAGTCTGTCATCCACCATTTCAACGAGCGCTAAAAAAATTTGATTGTAGCTCAGCCACTCGAAATAAGAACTCCTCAACTTTCTCATCTGACTGCATAGAGAGGGTGTGCAGCTTTGACTAAAGATGAAGAATCTTCGTCTGATTTTTTTCTTCATAAAATGTTGCCAGCTTGTCCCAAGCCTCCTTTGGTTTGTCCACATGCCGAAACATGCGGTTTGCACATCATCACTGATACTAAGCATTATCAGCATAAAGGCTTTCACACTAGCCATTTCATACGTTATTAATTCATCAAGGGCTGTGGGAACGATCACAGACCCTGTGACAATGCCCCATAATCCTTCAAATTGAAGGATTGTTCTCATTTTTGTTTTTCAGGACGTAAAATTGGGCCCTTTGAGCAACTGAGCATTGGAAAGAAGCAACTTCGGAGCAAAAATCATAATAATTTATTTATTTATTTATTTATTTCAAGAGATATTACAACTTTTACTCACTAATGAGAAGTACTAGCTCGTAGATGCTCTCGATACTCGCGTGTTGTGAGATGATGACACTTTGTGGGGTGCTCTTCTTCTTCACAGTCAGCATCATACCTGGCTTCTAATTCTTCCCGTACTCACTTTTCTTGGCAGCTGATGTCGAAAAAGGAAATATTCAAGAAGTCCTTCTCGAACTAGCTTGTCAAAGGCTAGATTTCCGGTGTTCCGAAGCTCGTTGAGCAATGCAAAGTAGAACTCGGAGCTCTCAGGAGCTTCTTCACGGTGTTCTCTAGCTGGTGAGTCAATGTTACATCTTCCGGTAGTGTCTATTGTGTTATTCATCCTATCAATTGAGTTATCTACACTCGACATTCGGTGTAGTTTTCTAGTAGCTACTTCTTTAGGTAGTCTCCTTGCATATTTATGTTTCCTCACTTTTTTTTTCATGTGGTCACTATTTCCTACGCACTAACAACTTTAGGTATTTTCTACGCAAGTTAAAGGCTTTCCCACGTAGATGAAAGCAACCATACAGATGTCTGAGTAAAAACCGCATGCAAATTTTAAAAAATTCCACACAACATCAAAGCTCCACGCAAGCGTGAAAGTCTCTCCACGTAGAAATATGCACCATGTAGATCTCTCTCATGCAAAAAGAATACCGATTCTCCTCCACGTAGGAATATGTCACGCCACCACGTCTCCACGTAGAATATGTCACTCTACTCCACGCAGCTTTTGTCCTCTCCAATCCGTCCACCATGCAACAACAACAGGTGAATTCTTCCATGTAGCTCCACTAAAGACAAAAGACCAATGTATTTTCCATTCAAAAATTGATTGGAGATGGTAGCAGCAAAGAAGACATAAAAAAGACATAATAACATAAAAACACATGAATTCTATTGCGCAACACCACGTCTCTACTACGCAGTAGCAGGGATGTTTTAATTGGTTTTAGTGCAGCATCTTCTCCTCTACCATGCAACAACTTCTCCTCTCTACGTAATTACATGTAGTTCTAGCTCTTCCTCCAACATGTAGATCTCAGCAATTTCCACGCTCCAGAACTAGATGCTCAACCTGCTACATGTTGTAGATGAGGTCGCTCCTTTCTAGCGCACAGGCAGATATAAAATTATGTCTTCAAATGCTTACACACATATCAGAGATATTGGCATGCTCTGATACCAAAATGTGGGACAAAATTAGAACAAAAGAAGAAGGTAGAGAAGAACAGTCTCTACATCTTATTTTTATTATGGAGAAGCACGTACATTATATAGGAGAATTAGTAAAACAACATTCCCCTAAACTGGAGGAGGAAGATATGAAGGTGGATGAGAGAATAATGGAATACAACAATCAATATGATAGAAACAAAAAATGAGAGAAATAAGGGATAGTACATAAATAAAGACTCCTAAATATATAACATATGCTATGTATGCCAACAATTTTCAACTTCTGGAGAAAAAAAAATTCTCTCTTCTTCCATCAAGAAGGAGTAGAAGAACTCGTTCTATGAGCACACCTCCTATTAAAGACATAAATTCCAAGAATAAAATTCCTTTGGAACAACTCATTCCTAATCTTATTTCTCTGATACTTGCTGGTGTTTTAGTTCCCCTTCAGACAATCTTCCCACAGATGGAAGCACCTCTACCTTGGGGACAATGGATTGGGCCTATTTCTCTTCCCCAGCCATTTCATGAGTTACCCAGGAGTAGTAGGAAAGGTTTTCCTAAATTCCGAGGTGATGGGAAAGTGCACCCAGATGAACACATTGTAGCTTTCAGTGTTGCAGGTGGGATTCTTGGGATTGAACATGAAGATGTTTCTTTCAGGCTCTTTGTGGAAAAATTACAGGACAATTCTAATGATTGGTTATATCATCTTCATGTTGGGTCAATTACTGATTAGACCACCTTGACAACTCAGTTTGAGCAACGTTTCAAACCTGCTGAAGATTTGGCTCAAATTTCTCATATCAAAAAGGAACCATATGAACCCATGAGGGAGTTTGTGGCTAAATTCAACAACCTAATCCATAAAATTCCACATAACACTCGTCCTATAGATCAAATCCAAAAGTGCTTCTTCCTCAATGCTTAGTTTCTTGAAGTGAGTTATGCGCTAAGGAGGGATAACCTTGCAACTCCGGATGCTAATCAAAGATTGGCTATCATTGTTGAGGATGACCTAATCATGTCTGGTAAATTGAAAAGAGAACCTTCCAAATCTAAAGCATCTTCTTCTTCCTCTTTTGGAGCCAACTTAGATCAATTAGTGCAGAGGTTGGAAAATGATCTCATTACCATTAAAAAGCAATTGGCTCAACATGCTCCTTACCAAGAAATTCCAAGAAAGAATTTTCAGCCTAGGAACCGGTTACCTCCTTCCCAAACTAAATTGGCTATTGAAGGCCCACCTATCGAGGTTCCTCAATGCAACTTGTGAAGTTCAAGAACCTTATGATGAGGAGTTTAATGAAGAATTTGAATACCCAAAAGAAGAGGTTGATGAAGAACAGGAGGAACTTGGTGGATCTCAAGCTCATTTCCTCACCACTGAAGGTATGGATGATGAAGATGAATATGATGAAAGAGTGGCAGATATGAATAGTGAGTCATATGTTGTTATGAATCGGGAGAAAATGAATAGAAAATAAAAAGTGGTGCAACTTGCTAAGAAATATAAAGAGTATCCTGTAACTATTCCAGTAGTTGTCAGAAGAGGAGCTCCTATTCCCACTACCTCCACACAAAAGGTGAGTAATGCTAATCCCTCCCCTTCTAATTTTTTTTCCTCCAAATCCTAAAACTGATAAATCAAAAGTTTCTCCTATTCCTAGTAATGATGCCCCATCCACCTCTGGATATTTTGATATCATTTATCACCTCAAAAGGACCAAAATCCAAATCTTAAAGGCAAAATTTTACCAGACCCATCCAAAAGCTTTTGCTAAAATGGTAAACTTTGTCAATTCCAAATCCAAAGCTTCATCCAATACCTCTAAAGGTATGTTTCCTACTCCCTCTTCCTCACCTCAACCAAGTCTTGTGGTTGCATTCACTTCCCCTACTGAGAAAATTAAACCATTCTATATGACTCTCCTCATAGCTGGCCATAAACTTAGTAATTGTGTTATAGACTCAGGAGCATCAGAAAATGTAATTCCTGCAAAAGTATCTCATGCTTTGGGCCTGAATATAACACACACCTTTGGTTCTTTCTATTCCATGGAGATTAGAGAAGTTCCTTTGGTTGGGAAGATTAAAGATGCACAAGTAGCCTTCGTTGCTTTTCCAGAGAAAAGGGTTACAACCACTATTTTGGTTGTTGATATTCCTCCCTCATATGGTATGTTGCTTAGTAGGAATTTCTGTAAAGAGGAAGGAGGTGACATTTAGATGGATTGGTCGCATGCTTTGATCCTGATCAATGGAGAAGTAAAGAAGCTTCTACCAGAGAGACAGACTGAGTATATTTTGCAAAAGACTGATTATCCAAAAGCATAAATACTCTATGAAGATGTAGGGCATGGTAACTATATGATCATGTCAAAATATGAGGCAAGTATTCGTAAGGGAGTGATTCATGATCCCAATGGGATTTGGACTTTGGAGTTTGATAGAAGCTACTCTTCAGCTGGTTCTGGAGCTAGTGTGGTGTTAATCTCTCCAGAAGGGAAGATTCATCCATTTTATTTCAAGCTTTATTTTGAAAATACAAATAATACAACTGAGTATGAGACCCTCATCCCTTGGGGTGAGCATGGAAAAATAAATAGGAGTAAAGAATCTTTTTGCTCGTGGTGATGCAGAGTTGATTGTGAAATAGGAAAGGGATATTTACCAAGTCAAGAATAGGAAATTGAAATGTTATAGAAATCTTGTTTGGGATTCCATTGAATTCCTTGATGCTTTCTCAATTAAATTTGTGCCAAGAGAAAATAATACTAGAGCTATTTCTCTAGTTGTCTCGGGATCTTTGTTGATTCCTCATCCATATTTCTCTCAAGAGAAACTTACCATTGAAATGATTCATAGGCCTAGTGTGCCGGATAATGCAAGCAACTGGCAGAATTTCAATGATGATCAACACTTTCTCTATTTCTTGGATCTTAAAGATAACTTCAATCAGTTATATTTTGAAGGAATTGAAAATCTACCTAGAGAGTATGTGCCCTCTAATGAGGATGATATCAAGGAATAAATGGATCAGGATGGCTGTATTAAGCTGAAAGGTAACAAGATTCCCAAAGGGCTGGTGAGTCTAGAAGATATGTATGATAAACATGATAGGTCCATCAAATCTAAAGATTCTCAAGGGAATCGACAATATGTTGAATATGAGAAGGTCAATATTGGAAGAAATGATGAACCCAAGATGGTGAATATTGGAAAATGCTACACTCAAGATGAAAGAAGGAAGGAAACAGATCTATTGAAAAAGTATGCTGATGTTCTTGCCTATTCATATGACGATCTCAATGCTTTTCAGCCAAAGGATATGTAACACTATATCCCTCTAAAACCTAGAATCAAACCTTTCAAGCCAAAGAAAAGGTAGTACAATACCAAGATTTTTGATACCATTTTTCAGGAGATCCAGAAGTTGCTGAAAGCAAAGATCATTTTCCTTATACATCATTCAACATGGATTGCCAACATTGTGCCTGTGAGGAAGAATAATGGTGAGATCCGCACCTATGTAGTTTTTTAGGAATTTAAATTAGGCCTCTCTAAAAGACAACTATCCTCTCCCCATGATGGATCAAGTTTTCTAAGTTGTCTTAGGATCTGAGATGTTATCTATGCTAGATGGATTCTCTGGATACAATCAGGTGGAAGTCAGTACTCCAGATTAGCACAAAACTACTTTTACCACTCCTTGGGGTACTTTCTCCTATAAGAGGATGCCATTTGGCCTTATCAACGCTGGTGCCACTTTTCAGAGGGAAATGGACTTAGCTTTTAGCAGCCTAAAAGAAAAGTGTATTTTTGTATACCTTGATGCTTTGACTGTTTTTTCCAAAACAAGGGTAGATCATCTTTAGCATCTGGAAAAAGTTCTTCAAAAATGTAGAGAAGATGGAGTTTCTCTCAATCCTAAGAAGTCTATCTTTTGTGTTACTGAAGGAAAGTTGCTGGGGCATATTGTTTCCAAAGAAGGGATCAAGATAGATCCAGAAAGAGTTCAAGAAATCCAGCAAATTCCTCTTCCCACAAGCAAAAAGGGTGTTCACTCTTTCTTTGGCAAGATAAATTTCCTGAGGAGATTCATTCCAGATTTTACGGAACTGACTATGAGTGTTTCTCACATGATGAAAGGAAAGAAAAAATTTGGTTGGACTTCTGAAGGTAAAGAATCATTTGAAGGTATCAAGAAAGCCATTGCTAAAACTCCTATCTTAGCATGTCCTGATTTCAGCAAGGATTTTATCATCTATTTCTATGCTACAGAGAGTACCTTGGCTACTGTACTAACTTAAAAAAAAATTGAGGGTCATGAACTTGGAACGTGGAGCCCATGGTGTAAAATACCCTATGCCTTCATAATGAGGTATTTTCAAGCATACGTCCACCATTTCACAGACACAAGAAGATTGATATTCAATGCAAATAAGATAGATTGTGACTACCACACCTTGCGAAAGAAGTACATGTATCCATGATGGAGCACGTACGATGAAAGGCTTATTTCAAAAGTGCTGAGCATAAAGACAATAATCCTAGATGTTGGAGATATTGGGGCAGCATTGGTATACATCCAACTGAAGCCCAAAATGGAGAGTAACAAGTATGTGGAGAATGATTTCGTGCTTCCAGGGCCACCGAAGGGTGTATATATAATGGAAAATATTCCAGCGCAAAGGCCCTCATAGACTATACAAGTAGAAGAAGAAGAATAAGAGGAGCATGAATATAGTGGTGGTTTAAAACATAGAAGGAAGCAACCATCAGGCCAAAGGAAGAAAAGAGCATAACTACTCCACCACAAGGGCAGGGTGAAGAACAAGAAGATACAGAAGTAGTATAGGGGAGAAAATATTTAAGAAGGTGTTCAAGCACACAAGGACACAAGGTATAACCCCACACACAGTAAGAAATTCACCGTGTCTCTCACATCATAAGGAGCCTACCAAGATAAAGAGGAGAAGAAAATTGAAGTTGGATTAGGAAGAGGAAGAACCTGGGGAGAGCACGCGTGCATCACCTACCCCTCATGGCCAAGAAGAGGAGCCCCAGAACTAGGAAGAACAGAAGGAAGAAGAGACAAGTGATGAAGAGATGAAGGATGGAGAAGAAGGAGAGAAGGATAATTCAGAAGCAACACATGACACTGCTGAGGATGCAACGAGGATTCCTAACCTTGATGCCATAGTTCTAAGAGGGCCAAGGACAGGAAGCATGAGTGGAGAGCACAATACACCCATCATGGGGTATGCAGAGGACACATGGAAGATTTTCCGCACCCGTTTCCGGAGTACCATTGCGCAGAAAGATTTATTTAGCTGGGAGATGATGGACGAGGACACGGCCATGGTGTGAACCAGAAAACAATTGCCATGGTCGATCCATACCCACATGGACGAGCCTGAATTCGATGTATGCGAAGAGTCCTGCGTATCAAGGCGATTGAAGAAGGACCCCCTAGCCAACCACATAACAGTTAAGCCTATTGTTATGTCAGATGAGCAAGAAAGTAACGCACTGGTGAAGGTATTAATAGAAATAGCTAGAAGAAATATGGACAAGGCTGCCAAAATAAGAGCGCTTCACGAAGAGATAAAAAATGAAGGATGTAGAGATAACACGTTTAACTCAGGAGAAGGACTTGAGCCAGAGAAAGTATGACACTTTCATGAACATGGTGGAGGAAATTGGAGATCATGTGATCAAAGTGCGCCCACATCTGGAGTCCAAAGTGCTAGAGCAATTTCCCTCAACAATGCATTATGTACAAACTTTGATGGATCTAGTGCTGGAGGATGACACCATCTGGATGCCAAAGCCAAATAATCCTGAAGAAGAGGCTGAAAGGGAAAAGGCTGCAGTAGTAAGGAAAATTTCCACATACGATGGGCTACTACAGGTGCTCCAGGAAGAATTGAAGAAGGCAGACCATGTCTTGAACATATGCACGGCTCTTGAAGCACTAATAAGTATGAAGACTCTGATAGAGGACAATGGATTCCAGAAGGCCATGAAAGATGAAACATTGGGCCTCACAGAGATGTTGACACTGGTAAAGAAAAATCATGAGGCACTGGCCGTAACACAAGAGCCACATAAGGAGAGGCTACATGATCTTGGGAAACTCATCGCTCAACGAATGCATGTGCTAGAAGGGATGCACACCTCAATGTCCAGCATTATGCTAGTACTACAAAATTAAAAAGGAGAAGTAACACAAGATGAGCTAGAGTCCATCATTGTGGACACACCAGAGCAAGCAGAGAAGGCACTGACAGATTGGCAGGCCTTAGAAGCTGAAATAAAGGAAGAGTATCCCGAACTGATACTTCAGGATGGGATAGAGGAGCTTGAGATATGAGTTATTATTTTATTCATTTATAGTCTTTCTGATTATTCTTTATTCACATTCTTTTATTCATTTTTGGACATACCCATTTTCAGGGCGACAATGAGATTAGTGTGGGGTAATGTTGATCAGAAGAAAAAACTTAGCAGAACTCACACATGAAGTCTGCGCAGAAGAGTAGGCCAGCATCAAGAGTGCAAAAGGACAGGAAGGAACTATGCGTAGAGTTATAGATTCAATTTTGGGACTTATCCAATTTCATGTATAAAGTCTATTTTTAGGAGATGGCGTGCATATCACACAAACGATGCAGAGACTGCGCGCCACGGATTGTCTATATTTAGAGGATCAGATCGAAGCGTATTTACATGGAGATGAGCTAAGAATAGATTCATCACTTTAGTTAACTATAGGAAGTCTATAGATAGCCCACTTTCATGTGTGGCTATAGTTGTAAGTGACGCATGGCTATTAATAGCATGCGACCTATTTTTGGAGTAGATAAGCGGTGAAGGGAAATTCCCCACTATGTGTGTGTGTGTGTGTGTGTGTGTGTGTGTGTGTGTGTGTGTGCGCGCGTGTGCGTGTGTGTGTGATGAACTACATAGTAGATATGGTCAAGTAAGTTGTGAATTGATATAGTTGGTCATTTCTATTCATTGATAGTATACAAAGACGTGCATGTGGATTACTGTATCAAATCCATGCGCGCTATGGCATAGATTGCTAGTATTGTAAGAAGCTTATTTACTGTTGTTTTGACTAATAAATGGAAGATATCAGCTAAATCTGAGTGTCATTAGTGTATGTAATTGAGTAGCACATGTCTTGATTTAATCATGATTATCATTTAAAGCATATTCTTCTTAGATGTGATCTGTTATGCACTGTGTAATAATGGATTAAGTTATGGATATACACTTGTGTTATGTCATCATGCTATCATCCTGCTACAACAACCCTAAAGAGGGACCTGGTACCTTTACACACTTCGGGTGAGCACTCAGTCTAGGTTGAGTGATGTGCCAGCATGACTAGGGTGTTATCTGTGAATTCTAGGCTGCATCAAGAGCCATGGTAAGTTTGATTCTATTTGACTTGGTCCTTTTAAAATCAGACACTTTGTTAGATAAAATTCTTTCTACTTGGATTATATGGATGGATCCTCTCTCCCACTTCCTTATAGTGGGAAATATTTGAAGTTTTTCAAGTCCTAGGTGATTAGGTAGTCCTTTTGTATATACTATGTGCCGTGTTTTGTTTTTGTTTTCCCTTTTTGGTTTGTTTCCCTTCCGTGTGTGTTGTCTTCTGTATTGCTTCACCTTTGAATTTATTTTCCCAATGGATAAGGCATTGGTCTGATTTCCCAGAGTTTTTTTCTTGAGTTCTTGATCTTGCCTCATTCCTCTGTCCAAGCCAAGTCATCCCCAAAAAGAGCCAGCTGTTGTCACCCTCAAAATCCCCCTCATTTTTCAAGACAAATTTCAAAAATTTTGAGTTAATACCCTTTAGAAGTGTTTAAATGAAGTAAGAGGTTTAAAAAGATAGAGAAAATTCGTTCTTTAAAGTCATTTTAGTGTTTTGCAGATTTTTTAGGTATTTTTGTCCCGCATGTCCCAAGTACTGCTGGGCTGCCAGTTCGTTGATTCACCACTTTCTCCACAATGCTTTACTTGTCAGTTTTTTCATATATTTTTGGCCCACATGTCCCAAGTGCGCTTGGATCTTTTGTTCACTGATTTTTCACTTTTCCTGCACTTATCCACTCGTAGGCTTTTTCAGCTATGCGCATCCATCACGTCCCTGCGTCCCTTGGACCGTCTATGTCGTTTGGACTCGATTTCCCCACATCAGCTGAATTGGCCCCACACATCCCAAATGTCCCAATGTCCCGTGGACCATTTGTATCAAATTAGCCCCATGGCCCGAAGGATCCTGATTAGTCGAATCAAGTTATGGAGGAAAGGCGGGCCCTTTTCGTGTTTTGATGCATTACGGAAAAAAGGGCGTAAAAGTATAAAAGAATGCCCAAGGCCCACAAAAGGACACGTGGCCATTTTTAAGTTCAAGGTGGGAGGCAGATCTTCGGAGCACTTTGAAGATTTTGGATTTATTGCCAAAAGGAGTAAAGTTACAAAATGAGCCGCAACTCCGCTGAAGCCATGTATTGAATATCCATTGAAAATTCAAAGCGGGGAGGTAGATCGCCGAAGCACTTTGGATTTTTTGGCTTTATTTCGTAAAAGGAATAAAGTGTAAAAGTAAAGCACGACCCTGTCGGCGCACTAGAAAAATTCAAATGTTGACCCTGCATCAAAAGTCAAAACAGGAAAACTAATAAAAAAATAATAAAACTACAACACTATAACAACAATAAAACAACATAATAACATCTTCACTAAACATTAAGAACAAATAAACACTAGTTGACAGATTTGTTGTAGACTTGAGCGCGAATATGAGTGCCTTGTGTAGGTTTGATGTAGTACTGATGTTGGGATCCTAATTGGAGGCATGGTAATTTTTGGTGAGATTACCATTCTTCCATTTAGATTTTGGGATACCACTGACATCACATATATGGCATATGTGCACTTGTAGGAGATCAAGGACTATCTTGTGAATAGCCAAAAGGCTGTCATGGTTGACTTCCAGAGTTTTGATTTGAGCGACAACAATGTTTAGGTCATTCCTTGGGATTGAAATGGAGACAACAACTGAGTCTTGTGTGTCAGATTTCAGGAGAAAGTCTACATTATCCTCAAGTGTTTTCAAAGTCTCAACTCGTGTTTTCAATTACTCCAAGACTGCATCTTGATTACGAGTTTCAGTAGCAATAGGGGAGCTAGCAATAGCCACAACCTCTTTTCCCTTACATATTCTAAGAACCCTTTTGGAGGGAGGCTCAGTTACATGGGGTTCTTAGAACGAATGCAGGGTTGTTGAGGAGGTGGTGGGACAAGAGATGGACTAGCATCATTAGCCACAAAACCTAAAATGTATTGATGAATGAGGTAAATAACCCCCTGATGTAAGGGCACAATCCTTCTATGAATCTAAACTTCACCAACATATTTTTCCAAAGATTGTAAAATATAGTATGACAGAATCACCTTGGCCTACCATCTAAAATGGTTAAGAAGCACCAGGTGATGAAGTGGGATTGTGGAAAATCGACCCTCAAGATTGATATACCGAACCATCATATGAGAAACCTCATCAAAGGGATTCGGGATTGAGTCACAAACAATACCTTCCTTCTTAATTTCCAGTTGTTCCCCATCATCCAAGAAGAATTTTTCCTAAGTTTCCTTATCAAATTTATTCCTAAAGAATTTTTTGTCGTCCATGACAAGCCCTATGATAAAAGAGATGAACTCCTTGGTGATGGGAAATTCCTTGCCTCTGAATTGAACTTTCCTATCTTTCCAATTCTCAACAGACTGGAGTGAAATGTATTGATCATGTCCCTTGATTTTTTTTAAAAATTATGGGAAACCCCAAATTCTAAGGGTTTCCCAAAGCTCAACATTTTCTTTCCATTGGGGATCGAAAATGGGTTCTACCAGATAAGGAGATCCTCCCATATCTAAAATGGATGAGGACCGTGAGGAATGGAGATGGTGACAGCTACAACCAGTCTCATCGATAGCACACATGTAGCTTAAAATAACAGTCATGGAGATGAACCCCAATGTTTTTCCCCAATTCTATTTGAAAATCAAAAAGCACTCTTTTTTCAAGGTGGAGGGGTAATAAGATTAATAATTTAAGTCGATCTACTTTGGAAATCCATGTCAAGGATTCCACACATGAGCGAGCCGCCAACTAAGGATTTGCATTAGCATCTGTAATGATGATTCAGCAAGCTTCATGGGGGTGTCATGTAAATCATACCATTCACTATATTTATTAATACACACCCCTACATTAGCCATGATGTCCACAGTATTATTTCCCTCCCTATACACATGTTGAATTTTTATGTTAATATTATTACATATAGCAAGGGCTCACTAATGCTTCTACTAGGGAGTTGAGACTTAGAAAGGTTATGCCATCATCTAGCTTTCTTAATTTGTATTCTGATCTAGGTATAAATATAATGCCATATTTTTTTATCTTTTATGTTTTATGATATGTGTTTGAAGAATATCACTTCAATCTTTTGTGAGACTTGCATGTATTATCCTCCATAGTTATAAAAGGATGCATCTAAATATGACCATTTCTTACATGTTTCATAGTCTCAATAAGATCATTCCCTTGCAAAAAAATGTATAACTACACAGACAAAACATGAAATCATTCAATGCAGGTGAATCATGTCCATATGTGTGTGTGTATAATTATCTATAATTTTATGAAATACAGGAAGCCCAAAGCAGAAGGACCTAGGAAGGGTTATGTTTTTTTTGAGTTGGGTGGCCTATTTGTGTTGGCCTAGATGGGTGGGCAAGCTGCGCAGGCCGAGTTTGACAGGAAAGCTGACCAACCAAGCTCGGTGGGTAAGTTGACATTCAAATCTGGGTATGCAAGTTTATTTTCTTACGTAGCTGCCAAGCTAGGTAGGCGAGCTCACCTGCCAAGCAATATTAAATGATGTATCTAATGAGAAAATGCATGTTCTCATAATTGGAATCATAAAATAAGAACAGAGATAAAATTTATCTTGTTTTCTAATGGACATTTTCCCATCCTCATAGCCTTCATAGAGTACTTGTTTACCATTAATTTGTAAATAACTAGTTTACCGCCTTTTATTAATTAAAGGTACTTGTTTGTCAAACATGTCTTCGAGCACCCATTGGAGGGAAATTAGTGAAATTAATGGCAATTAATTATTTTGTGGCATGGTAGAGAGAATGATGGAGGTTAGTATTTTTGATGATAGTAGAGATCTTGATAATTTCAAGGTTAATTCGGTCGAAGAAGATACCTCTTTCTTGTTCATCCTTTCTATTTTATTTTTCATCTAGTTTCCACTTTTCTGGGTTGCTTGTATTTCATAAAAATACAGATACCTATATATATACACACACACACACACACACACACACACACACACACACACACACACACACACACACACACACACACATGGATTAAATGATTTCCTCATTTTTTGTGTAGTTAACCATTCAGGAGGGGGTGCAAGGAAACTAAGCTTTTAGGAGAGGGTGCTAATATAATACAATTATTAATTATTACAAAACAAACAATGTTTGTTTGTATGAGAATGGGATTGTGCCCATTATAAACATGCAAAACTTCTATAAAGGATGTCACAATGCACAACTTCCCATTATAAAACAAAGTACCTTCCCATACATTGTTTCATCATATGAAACGGAATATTTGAGCAATATTTTTGAGATATTGTTTTTTCTCTCCACTAAATTTTTGTTGACCCTTTTTGCTTTGGGCTCCCTCTATTTTATAAGACCATTTTGGCTTGTGAAGAACCAAATTTGAAGAAAATTTGAGGCATAGATTATTCAACTCTTCTCTGTTGAATTATTATGAGATGAATAATATCATTTGGTTTTCTTTCCCTTATATTTTGTTCTCGGTTTAAAGATAATGCCCTATTTTTGATCTTCTGTATTTTTTGATCTGGGTATTAAGAATATCATTTCAATTGTTTTGTGAGAAATGCATAGTTGTTAACCTAATCACAGTTGCTAATATGGGGAGTTACTTCTTTTTTAAATTGAAGATAAGTTTCAGAGATACTTCTAACTCTTTTCTGTTGTATTCTGAGTCTATGGGTATAAAGATAAATTATAATTTCGTATTTTAGATCTTTTATATTTTTTATATGGGTTTTAAAAATATCACTTCAATATTTTGTAATACTTGCATAGTTGTTATCCTCCATAGTTATAAAATATTACATCTAAATATGATTGTTTCATGCATGTTTTAGAGTCTCAACATGATCACATTCCCTTGCAAAAAATGTATATGATTCTCCTTCTTGGTAAGATAGGGATTTACCTAAGAAATCCACTGCCAATCCTTCATGCTAAGATGGGGAGTTATTGTTATGTTTTTACCAAAGTACAAGAGTGAGCTTACCACCTAGGAGGCATTGCTTAGTTGCCAAATTGGACATGACAATTGATGAAAAAATAAATGATAATTATATAATTCTTCTTTCATCCATAAAATGATATTTTTTGTTCATGATTGATGTTCATCAAGGTTAGATAATATTAATAAAAGTAAATCATTTTATCCCGAAGGTGAATCATTTGCAACTTGGCCTTGCATCAATGGTGAATCATGTCAAGTAAAGAATTTTATCCCAATGGTGAATCATTTGCTACTTGGCCTTGCATCAATGGTGAATCATGTCACATATGTTAGCCTTGATATCGTATGTTTCTCTTTGCATTGTTGAATGATTTACCACATACGCAAGGCCAAGGTACACATGGTTTATCCTTCGAGATTAAATTTGCACTTCCATTACTATGATCTTACCTTGCTGAACAAAATAATTCTATTTTATAGTATTGGGTATTATAATGTTTATAACCGGAACAAGATAAATTTTAATTCTAAACATTATTAAACAAACTAAATTTTATTTCTATTATTCTACTTTGATTCATACATGAGAAGGGGCATCTACCCATTCAATACAAGTAAATATTGAACTTAAATAATTTTTAGACCTCTATAAAGGATGTGAGAATGAGAAGTTAGTTTGTACAAGAACTTAATCATTTTAATACCTCTGTATAGGCTATGAGAATGGGAAACTTCCAGCTTCAATATAAATGTATGGTTTCCCAAAGGCTGCGAGAATGGGCAACTTCTAATTCAATACAAGAAAAAAATGTTTGGTTTCCCAATTCAATACAAGACAAAAGGTTTTTTTAATATGAGAATTGGCATATGCCCATGTGCTAAATGTTCAAATGAAAGAAATTCAAACAACAAATACATGTTTTTTATATGAGAATTGACTTATGCCCATTCTAAGCATTTTAATGCAATCAATGTTTTAAAAATGTTATTTTAGTATTATTTATTTTTCAGTATTCTAATAACTCTCTAAAACATTTAAAGGGGTCTAAACATTAGGATATTAAAGCATTAAAGCATTGTTGGTAAATTTTTTATAAAAATATCGGTCTCATGTTATGTTTCATGTCACTCCATATTTTTAAATAAGGTTTTTGAATAGGACTGGAATTAGTCATATTGCGACAGCTACCAAACATTTATATCATTTTGGCTAGACTAACCCTCTCAGAGACAAGTTGTGATTCCGCCAAGTGCTGCACTACATACCCTCAAGGGGGATCTAGCCTTATGTAGTTTTATTATTTTGTTTTAGAAATGGCATCTTGGCATGTAGTTCTATTTAATAATTTGATTTAGAAATGGGAGATGCCCATTCTCTTCACATTTTCATATAGGATAAACTAACATATACCCTGACATATAGAGGCAATATATAAATATATTATTTACCACCGTGTATTTATTAATTAAAGGCAATTGTTTTAAAACAATTTGATTTAGAAATGGAAGATCTCTAAACCAATCTTTTCCCATTTTTTCATATGGGAATTTTTCCATCCTCTAATCGAAAAAAAACATTTATTTTTACGTTGTTACCTATTTTGCATCAGAGGAATACCATTGCAATCAAAGGAGGACCATATTAGGAGAAGAATAGTGTAAAAACATTCTGACAGCCTTTATAGAGTAAGTAATTGTATCATATTGGTTGGACTATCCCTGGTGGAGCCTAGTGCTGCACTGCATACCATTAAAGGGGGATCAAGCCTCTATCTCTAATTGTTGTTTATTCTTTCACTTTTGGGATCTCTTTCTTTTCATGAAGAATATCAAGGAAATTTATGAGAAACAACAATGAATATTTCTAACTCTTCTCAATGTGAAGAATAACATCTGGTTTTCCTTCAAAAGAAAAATGAGGCCATGTCAACCCATTCAATTTTTCATTGGTTTTCATACAAACAAACAAACATGTCATTTTATCTTGAATACAATTGTATCGTTTTGGTTGGACTATCCCTGGTGGAGCCAAGTTCTACCTCCACCAAGTGCTACACTACATACCCTCGAGAGGGATCAAGCCTTATGTAGTTCTATAGTTTTGTTTTAGGAATAGTTATATTTATGGGCATTCATCCATCCTCAAACAAAAAAACATTTACTGTTGGATTGTTCCCCATTTTTCATGGAAGGAGGATGATTGCAATGGAAGGACACATTCTGACAACCTTTATAGAGTTAATAATTGTATCATATTGGTTGGACTATCCCTAGTGGATAACCCCTATGCTTTTGGTCTCTCTCTTTTCATGAAAAATAAAAATGAATATTTCTAACTCTTCTCAATGTGAAGAATAACATATCTTTTCCTTTCATTAAAAAAAATGGGGAACAATCCACTTCATGTTCATGTCTTGTCCATTCGAGTAGACAGATGCCCATATGTAGTTTTCCTTATGCCTATTTTTCTTTGTGATTCCTATTATTAGAATGGGCATATGCCCATTATCAAGATGCTACAAGAAATTGATACGAACATTTTTATAATTTTATCTTTGCATACCCTTGGGCAGATGCCCATTCTTATAGTTCTATTAATTTTATTTAGAAATAGTAGATGCCTATTTTATAATAGAGAGTAAATTAACATATATTGTTTAAGACCATGACATATCAAGACCATGCATGCAGAGATAATATTTACTTACCCTAGTGTATTTATTAATTAATTTTTAATTGTTTTAAAACAAAAAAACAACCATTTTTTTTCGTAATAATGAGAATAAAATTAGCCCATTCTCTAGACATTCTAACATTTTGGTTTGGCCATATTTTTTGTCAATTGTATTGGACTATTTAGAAATATCATCATTTTTCCATCCTGAACAAACAAACATTTACCCTTGGGTAGTTCCCCATTTTGCATGGAAGGAGGACCATTGCAATGGAAGGAGGACCATAATTAGAAGAAGAATTATAGTGTAAAAACATTCTGACAACCTTTATAGACTTAATAATTGTATCGTATTGGTTGGACTATCTCTGGAGGAGCCTAGTGTTGCATTGCATACTCTTAAAGGGAGATCAAGCCTCTATCTCTAATTTTTTTTTACTCTTTTGCTTTTGGTCTCTATCTTTTCATGAAAAAAACCAATGAATATTTCTAAATCTTCTCAATGTGAAGAATAACATTTGTTTTCCTTTCATTGCAAAATGGGGAACTATATACTTTATCTTCATGTCATGCCCATTCGAGTAGAAGATGCCCATTTTTATTCTTTCATAAAAACAAATTAAAACATTATTTTCATTTTATTTTGAATACAATTGTATCGTTTAATATGTATCCCTAGTTAATACATGTTATGCCTCTGCCAAGTTTGCACTACATAATCTCAGGGGGATCAAGCCTTACGAGGTTCTATAATTGGTTGTTTTAGGAATAGTTATATTAATTTTATTCACAATGAATATGGGATGTCAATAATATTTTTCCTAATTAGCATATTTTTTAAAGACCATTCTTCATGGGGATCAATCCTATATGCAAGCATTATTTGAGTGTTTTATGATTATTGGGCATCTTGGCTCCACCCTTTACTGGGTCACATGTGTTGTATTAAAGATTTAGAAATAGCAAATCCTCATGTCTCATTCTCAAGATTGTATGAAATTGATATAGAAATGGTCCATTCTCATAGTTGTATTAATTTGATTTAGAAATGAATGCCCATTCTCATAGTAATTAGCATATTTTGTTAAAGAGCATCTCAATGGAAATCAAGCCTTATGTTGCTCTATTATTTTATTTTAGGAATGGGCATATTGACTCCACCAATGTTACACTACATACCCTTTGGCATATGCAGCCATTCTCATAGTTGTAAAAGCAATTGATTTAGAAATTGAGCAGATTACAATTCTCATAGATTGTATTAAATTGATTTAGAAATGGCAGAACTCAGTTCTCATAAGAAGATTAACATATAATTTGTTAAATTGACCCTCGAGGGGATCCAGACTATGTAGCTCTATTATTATTATTGAGGAATGGAGCATCATGGGCATCTTGGCATCTACCAAGTGTTGCACTACATACCCTTGGGAAAATTCCCATTCTCATAGTTGGATTAATTTAATTTAGAAATAGCAGGATGCCCATGTAGCTCATAGTTGTAGAAATTTGGTCAATTTAGAAATGGTAGATGCCCATTCTCATATTGGAGTAATTAGCATATGTTTTTAAAGGCCATCTTAAGGGGGATCAAGCCTTATGTAGATATATTATTTTGTTTTAGGAATGGGTATCTTGATCTAGTGTTACAGCATACCCTTGTGAGCTAGATCCCATTCTCATAGTTGTATTTGATTGGTTAGAAATGGCAGATGTCCATTCTCATAGTTCATATTAAATTGGATTTAGAAATGCATTAGTGCCCCATTCTAAGCTCATAGTTGTATTAAATTGATTTAGAAATGGCATGGTTTGCCCATTCTTCATATCTTGAGTAATTCCATGTTTGGAGTTCAAAGAGCATACTCGAGGTGGTTCAAGTTTTATACCATTTATTATTTTGTTTTAATAATATATGTTTCATTTAGAAATATGGGCTATTTTTCCATCCTCAAACTAACAAACATTTACTGTTGGATTGCTTTACCTGTTTTCCATGGAAGACGATTGCAATGTCAAAGCCGACATTCTGAGGCTTTTATGTTTATTCCCCCTACTAGCTTTTGGTCTCTCTCTCTCTTCATGAAAAACAAGGCCTCTAAAAAATGAATATTTCTAACTCTTCTCAATGTGAAAATAACATCTCCTAAATTTCAGTTCATTTCCAAATGGGGTATATCCACTTCATCTTCATGCATGCTCATTAGATTCCTAGCAAATGCCCATTGAAGTTTTGAAATTTAGGCTGATTATTAAATGATACGATGTAATTTCTTGTAACTATTAATTAATAGGTTTTTTATTAATTATTTTGTTTAGTCCTAATATCATAAATACATATTCTTAGGTTTGAGGAAAATGGAGTTTATGTCGATAGTTATATTATTATATGTTTCATAATTAAAATGCATTATGATTATTACACATTATAAATAATGAACAATTGTTAATTAGTTTTATAATTTAATTATATATTTTTAATATCGATTTAATGATTTTAAATACATTCGTTTGATAATATTTAGATGTTTATTAATATGTGATTCTAGTTAATATAGTAATGTAAGTTTTGCAATAATAAGGATTTATTTATTGTATTATTAAAAGTGTTTCTTTAATCCTAGCGGAGTTATTTTTTTTTTTATTATTGGCAAATAGTTTTTGAAAGGGATAATTGAGAACAAAGGAAGGCCTTAAGTGAGAAAGAGAATATCAAGATCCGAGTGTTACCATTCGAAGTAGCTACTGAGACAATAAGCAAAATTACTGCAAAAAATCAGTAAAGAGACCGCCAACATAAAAACAAACAGAAACAGCAGAAGCAACAACTTCTTGGGTAGCTTTGTTTTCCAGGCGCGAAACATACCCAGAATTGTAATGTATCATCAGTTTTATCAAGCTCCTCAATATTTTCGTTGCCCCAAATGCAGCTGGGACACCGCTGAGGTTGGAAAAATGACCCTAGTTCGATTGCCCTAGCAATGCTGTTTGATATTAAGCGGGAGTTCAGCTTCTTATAAATGTTCAATTGATTGCTATATGTTTCCCCCTAGTCTTGCCTTTCTGTTTAGCAAGGTTCTTGACCTCATCCTTGCAGTATTTGTTGGCTAATTTTTCTTGAATTTAGCTATAGTTGTACTTATTGGTTACTTTGATATGGAGAAGCTTCATGTGTCAATTTTCTTTGATCCTAGAAAGATCATAGGTTTAAAGGCCCTATTCTTTTAGAGGTAGAGGCTCCTAGGGATGGAGAATCTTTTGACAGGCAACGGTAGTTGGCAAGAGGTATAGTCTAACAGCAGCAGAGCCCATCAAAGGGGTAGCCGGGCTAGGAGAGGAAGGATTAGACTAAAAAACTATTTAAATACATATTCTTTGATGTTTTAAATATGTTTCTAGTTAATATAGCAATGTAAGTTTGTTGGTGATAATAATTCTTATATTTAATATTATTTGATAGGATAATTTTGTACTAATTAATTATAATATTATAAATTATTAGCAATACTAATTAATTATAATGATATTAATTACTAATATCATATCTTGATTAGAAATACTTTGAATTCTATTATTACTTGTTGTTATTGATTAATTAATTTTTAGTAATACCAACACGTTGTTATTAATTAATTAATTTTTAATAATCAAATTTTCAAATTTCAAATTTTCAGTGCTTTCTTTTTGGAAGGCTCTTAATGGTCATTTATTATGGTATCTTTGATTCAAATTTTAAAATTTCAACACTCTTTTTTATATTTGGTCATTTATTATGGTAGGTTTGATTCAAATTTTGAATTTTACATGCCCTTTTTTATGAGGCACTTTTTTTGGCCAAGTACATTATAAAAATATTGATTTTGAATGAATCAGGTTTTGATTTTTTCTCTATTGTGACTGATATTTTTTCATTAAGAGATTTACTTGGGGAAAGTCGAAGAACGTAGATGTAGCTAGAGAAATACGAAGATACAGAGATTTTGCAGAAGAAAGAAGAAGATATAGTTGCCAATAGCATGAGAGATATGAAGATTCAAAGATTTTGTAGAAGAAAGAAAAAGAAATAGCCATCGATACAATGATTTTGCAAGGGATACTTTTCAAGATTTCTCAAAGGGAAAACAACAATGACAGAGTAGGCTATTCTAGGTTTTTATATCTCATTTTTTCCATGTTTACTTATAAAGCCTAAATTATGTATAAAAATGGATTTTTTAGTTCACAATAGACTATCTAAACCATTTTTCCATATATCTCATTTATTTTTTATGTCTTAAAAATGTATCAATTTGTTTCCATTCATAAACATAACAAAAAAAATACATAAATCCATTTCTTTACATTCATAAACATAACAAATACCAAATATACAAATCAAAATTATTTCGTTCAAATGCGTACTTGTTTATGGTGTGAAAAAAATGATTAGATAGATTAAGTACCACCTATCTCTTTCTGTGTCTTTTTTAATAACCTCTGCAACAAGTTTCTTTTTCAATAATCTATGTATCCAATTAGGCCAAATCCTTTTCATAAGAAAAAAGTGATTTGATAAAATCAGTGCCACCTTTCTCTTTCTATATCTTTTTTTATTACCGATGCAACAAGTTTCTTTTTCAATAATCTTTGTTTCCAATCAGCCCAAATCCTTTCGCATAACTTCTTCTTTCTCATACAAAATCTCTGAATGAAAAAACCCGGTCGTAACAGAGAAAAAAAAACTCGTCCGTAAGAGAGTGAAAATCAAAACCCTAGCCATTCAAAATCTATATTTTTATATAGTAATTGACCAAGAAAAATTGCCTCTAAAAAATGGCACCAAAAATTTGAAATTTTAATTTAACCTACCATAATAAATCACCACCCTTTAATGATTAAATGTCTTTAGTATCCTAATATCGTAAGTCTCTAAATTTGAATCTATCTGACCATTATAAATCACTACCCTTTAATACTTAAATTCCTTTAATATCCTAATATACTAAGTCTATCGTAAATACTTAACCTCGAAAGGGTACATATTTAAATGTTTTAATGTCATATTATCCCAATGTTTAGAAACATTTAAATGTTTTGAAGAGGTATTAGAATAATGAAAAATACATAGTGCTACTTTTGTACATACATTCAAAATTTGAATATATAATACATCAACAAATCACTACATTTTAATGCTTTAATATTTTGAATATATAATACATTAACAAATCACCACATTTTAATGCTTTAATATGCTTAGATATTTGTATTTATTGGACCCATTTAAGAGTTTTATATAACTATGTGAATAATGAAACACATATGTAAAAATATATGTTTTAAAGTAAATGAAATTTAAATACATTGTACTTTTTACGTATTTACTGTGTTTTAGAATGGGCACCCACTCTCACGTCCTGTATAAAGTTATAAATTTTTTGAAACTATCCTACAATAATAAATAATGAAATCGTGAAATTTTAAATAGTAGAATTTTATTTTCATTCCTATTTATTGTGTTTTAGAATGGGCACCCATTCTCACGGCTTGTATAAAGTTATGAAATTGATTGAGCATTTTTACATTGTCTTGTATTGAATGGGAAGATGCCCATTCTCATATAGGAATCCTAAAAGACCTGCTTGGGCATATAGGAATCAAAAACAATATTGCTTGTATGAGAATGTAGAGAAAATGCACATGCCCACTGTCATAAAATCAATATTTCTTGTATGAGATTAGAATGGGCACACACCCATTCTACAAAAAACATATATTACTTCTATTATAATGTTTAGAATGTGCATATGCATGTTTTGAATGGGAATTTTAAATAGTATAATTTATTGTCATTCATATTTTTACATTGTATTGTATTGAACGGGTAGATGACCATTCTCATAAAGGAATCATAAAATACATGCTTGGGCAGATAGAAATCACAAACAATATTGCTTATATGATAATGTAGAGAAAATGCATATTCTCACTGTCATAAAATCAGTATTGTTTGTATGATAATGTTTAGAATGAGCACATGCCCATTCTAAAAAAAAACTTATTACTTGTATTATAATCTTTAGAATGTGCATATGCCTGTTTATAATGGGCATATGACCTTTATGAAAGGAATAATCAAATTGACTTTGTTTTAGAATGTGCACTCATTCTCACATCTTGTTAAAAGAGTTATGAGATTGATGGAGCTTTTATGCACTGTCTTGTATTGAAAGGGTAAATTCTCCTTCTCTTTTAGGAATCATAAAAGAATTTTTTGGGCATTAGGAATTATAAAAGAAGATTATGGATTATACATGCTCATAGCTTTTAAAAAGGTATGAAAATGATTGACCATTTTTACATTGTCTTGTATTGAATGGGAAGATGCCCATTCTCATATAGGAATCCTTAGTTTGGGTAGATAGGAATCACAAACAATATTACTTGTATGAGAATTTTCCCATTCTCATAAAAAAAATATATTATTCAATCACGAATGTACACATGCACATTCTCAAAAAAATAAATATTACTTGTATTATAATGTTTAGAATGGGCATATGCCCTTTAAGATAGGAATAATCAAATTTACTTTTTTTAAGAATGTGTACCCATTCTCGCATCTTGTTAAAAGAGTTATGAAATTGATGTAGTTTTTTTGCATTATCTTTTATTAAATGGGTAGATGACCCTTCTTATTTAAGAATCATAGAATAATTTCTTGTGTAGATAGGAATAATATAAGAAGAATAAGAAGAGTATGGATTAAACAGTCTCATGGTTTTTAAATAGGTATAAATAGGAATAATAGGAGCAATATCATTAAATTCGTCATTGCTTGTATTACAATGTTTAGAATGGACATATGCCCATTCTCATGAAAACATTTTTTTTCGTTTTGTATTGAATGGACATCGCATTTTTAATCCTATATTCTCATATAAATTTCCCATGGGCATTTGCACATTTTGAAACAAACAAATATGTTGTCTTGTATTAAATGGGCAGATACCTCCTCACAGCCATTAAATATGTATTAAAGGGTGGGCAGTTGACAATTGTTGTCTTATATTCAATAGTCATATTCTCATTCTCAGAGCTATTATAGAGGTATCACAAAAATTAATTTTAATATTGTTAAAATTAGAATATATAAAAATGGAATATGTATATTCTCTTTAATATTTTTTTAGAATGGACATTTTTCTATCCTCATAAGGGAATCGTTAAAAAATGTCAATTTTATTGTTCATTCTAAAGATAACTGAAAATATCATTAAAAAAATTACAGAGATAACATTAGAATATGAAGAATGGGCATATGTCCTATTTTCTTTAATATGATTCGATAAGAGAAATTCCATTATTGTTCATAAAGATATGTGAAGAAGTATAATAAAGAGAATAAAGATAACATTTAATTTTTAGCATGGGCACTTACCCAATATCGTCGCCTTTGTAGGTGTATCAAATCCAATGTACCACTTCATACTGATTACTTTAATTCTTGCACACCATACGAAAAGAATAAACTGTATGCATGTCAATTTCAATGATCTGGACATGAATTTTCAACATCTTAATCATGTTGAATTATTATTAAATGAAGATTACCAAATGGTTAAGTATTATTATTATTTACATAGTACATACTATCAATAAACAAGGTAATAATGCAATCTATATTGGAAAACAAATTTTACTACCTAGTTTTATAATCATATAGACAACTAAAAATTTGATAAGAAAGAAAAAATGTCATTCATCATCACAAAAATGAATATAGAAAACAAGGTAATAGTAGCATCTAATTTTTTTTTAATGAAAAAGATCTTATATTATATTAATGTTAATGCAATAAGATATTGATACAAATGTCAACATTAAAATAGATTATTTCAAAGTCAATATTTTACATAAACAAAACTCATACATCATCACAAGAATTAATAGATATAAAATTTTTTTTTTTTCAGATTGGAAAATTCCCCATTATCACAGTCTTTATATAGCTCTCACAATGATTTACTTCAATATATCTTACTATATGTGAATGGTCATATTCTCTTTCTCATATATGAATCATAGAAGAATAAAGATAAACTTTACTTTGTTCTACAACAGTCAGTTCACTACCATGTAAGGAAAAATAACCAGATGATATTCTTCATCTTAGAATAAATCACAAGAATCAATATACAGATGAAATTTAATTTTCTATGGTTTTTTTATGATTCTTATGTGAGAATTGACATATAGAATGGGCATATGACCATTCTCATATAGGGATTATAGAAGAATAGCTATAGAATTTACTACATTCTAAAACTGTGAAATAATTTTTTTTTCGATTATTATGTTATGATTATTATGTGAGAGTGGGAATATATAATGGGCATATGCCCATTCTCATATAGGAATCATAGAATAAGATTAGAGATAAAAATAAAATGTTGCACAAAGGGCAATTCTCCACCATGCAATTGAAAGAAAACCATATGATATTCTTCATCTCTGAATAAATCAACAGAGAAGAATTATATAAATTCATTCTTGTGAACGGATTGTTGTTTCTCAAAAAATTTCTTAAAAATATTTTGCTTCACAAGTCAAAATACTCCCAATGAAAAAGAGAACCTAAAAGAAAAAGATATAAAAAATCAAACAATAAAATAGCTCACATGCAAGGAAGCAGGTCTAACAAAATATAGGAGCCCAAAGCGGAAAGGAAGAACAAAAAAAGTGGAGGGATCAAACAATATATCAGAATTTTCCTTCAAATATTGTGATTCACAAGATGAAATAGTCTAAAAAAATGAGAAAATGCCCTGTTCTCATATAAGAATCATAAAACAATAATAGATGTGAAATCTAATTTATTTTAGAATGGTAAAGCTTCAAATTCCCAAGAAATATATCATCCTTGAAAACATTAACTACCATTAATATCTCCATTGTGCCACATAGTGATGTGGATCAAATTCCATTAATATCTCCAATTTCCCTTTAACATGCATTCGAAGAGGTGTTTTTAAAGCAATTACCTTCAATTAATGGCAAAATGGTGGTCAACAATATATTTTCATGGTGGTACGCTTTGTCATGGTCAGAAACAAAAATAAATTTTTAACATTTTTCATAGCCATGTTTTAGGTTATTTGCATTTAAAATACACCACCAATAATATCACCTTTGTGCCATGTAGTGGCTTGTATTAAGTTCAAGTTATATTGCTTGAATTAGAATGTTTAGAATGGGTGTATTCCAACTCTCAAGCAAACAAACATTTTGGTCTTGTATTTATGGGTTCAACTAAATATATACCTTGACTATTTTAGCATATAATATAGGTATGTTTTCCACTAGTAGTTATTCTCACAACCCATTCTAAAAAGTTTACAATCATATACATATATTGTATGATGAGAACTACATAAGCCTTGATTCCTCTCAAGGGTATGTAGTGCATCACTTGGCTCTATCAGGGATAGTCCAGCTAGTATAATACAATTATTAATAATGACAAAAATAAAAAATTGTATATTTGTATGAGAATGAACTTTTTCCCATTGTAAAGCTTCTTTCACTAGTAATATTTTCTATCTATAAAGGTTGCAAGAATGCACAGCTTCTCATTTTAAAATAAAGTAAGGTTGTGAGAATGCACATATTTTCATTCTAAAATAAAGTAAATTATTTTTTATTATCCCTCTATGATTCTTATATGAGAATGGGCATATGCCTCTTCTAAACATCTACTCTTATTCTATGTTTCTTATATGAGACTGGTCCTCTGCACATTACAACCATTTTTATAATAGAATTTTTTTATCGTTTTCATATATTAAGCAACATATTCTTCCTCATTATTTTCTGTATGACAAAGGACATACCCCCGTTCTATACAAAATACAATATAAAATCTATTCAATACAAAAAAGAAATGTAACGTCTTTTCAATACCAAATGCAAATGTAACATCTATTCAGCCAGATTGCTACATGATGGAAACCCAAAACCATCAACAAAGCTACTTCATTATTATAATTTTTTAATCTCATATTCACCCATACTATACTACTACTTCAATAACCTAGGTCTTACATTATTATCAAATTTTCACTTATGTTGCAACTTAAAGGACACCCATAAGACTCAACAACACTACTTCAATATTATCATTTTATAAGAGTCAGAATTTGTGCATAAGAATGTAGTTTCTAAATTATAATTTTCATATAAATTTCTTATTCCACAATTTTTTCTTCCTTGCCAATAATGTCCCTCATATCATCATTCACCATCTCATCCTCCTATGAGATGTTAAGGTAAAGCTTAATCCTACACTTTTTTCTTCCATTCTCCAGTTGATCTAGCCTCCTCTAAATATCCATAACCATATTTTTAAGCCCATAGAGTTCCTATCTGATGGAATTTTGATAACGACAAATTTTCTTTGAGGCCTGAATATACTTCATACAAGTACATACCATGACCACCCCAAACTCATCGAGGGAATCAACGTTATTTTCCATCTACAAAATCCTGACAGAATTTTTTTCCAATGCCATACTCCAATCAAACTCCATCTTTTATTTTCCTTTGGAAGTTTCCCCTTTGATATCAGACATAAAAACACCCACCGCAATATCAATACTGATGCGCCAGAATTAGTAGGAACTTGACAAGGTCATAACTTGAGCTCCGGGTGTCCGTTTGAGTCCGTTTTTTTTTGAAACCACGTGTTTTGATGAGATGAACGCAGAGGCAATCCACCCTATCAGTTGGGGAAAGTTTTCGACATGTTTTTGGGCCCTAAATCCGCCATATTAAGGCCAAAAATTAGGATTTAAGTTATAGTTCGGTTTTTTTCCTATTTTTGAGCATTAGTTAATTTTAGTCTATTAATTGCATTGTGAGTTAGAAAGTTGGAAATTCCTCTAATTTAGGGATGTAGAAGATGCGTGGAAATTTTTGTGCCCGTACGAATAAGCATGCGAACTTACTAAGAATAGCAGGTTCTAGTAAACTGCTAAAAATAGTAATTTCCGCAACCTTGAGTAGATTTAGTCAGAGTTAGCTAGAGTTTACTGGGCAACTCGAGTTGGGAATTGTTTTCCTATTTAGGAAACATTGTAATTCATTATTTGATAACAAATAAGGAGATCTATTTTCTTTTGGAGTTCATATTATTTGTAGTATATCTAGTTTGTTCTTAATTTGGCTACATTATCTGGTACCAAAGCGGGTTCGAAGTATTTTTTTTTTTGAATGGCAGGAAGAGGAAGAGGAAGAGGAGGCGGTATTGCCCAAATGAATAGAAATATGCAAGATCTGCAGAGACAAGTTGTTGCGCTTGCTGTAATGATAACCTAGAGAGGAAATCAAGGTGGAGATGACACAGATGAAGAAGAAGATTGTGAAGAGGAGGAAACGCAAGCACCGCCATTAGCTTTTGAAGAAAGGATGCTTCGAGCATTAGAAGGAAATAATGATGGGATAAGAGTTGATGTTTCAAAGTATGGTGGTAGTCTAAAACTAGAGGAGCTGATAGACTGGTTGACTAGCATGGGAAAAATTTTTGAGTGGAAGGCTATGTCAGAAGAAAAGAAGGTAAAATTTACATGCACGAAATTGAAAGGTCATGCTATGTTATGGTGGGATCACCTACAGAAAGAGCGGTCAAGAAAGGGGAAAGAAAGAATTAGGACGTGGAGTAAGATGGAGAAGAAACTAAAAGATAAATTTCTCCCTATGGATTATGCACAAACCCTTTACAGGAGGTTTCAGAATCTCAGACAGAACTTACAAACAGTGCAAGAATACACAGATGAGTTCTACAAGTTGTCCATTTGTGTAGAGCATGAAGAAAATAAGGAAAAATGGCTGCAAGGTATGTTAATGGATTAAAATTTTCTATTCAAGATGAGATAAGTATGCATAGGATTAAAAGCATGGAGGATGCCTATCAATTAGCCTTACAGGCTGAGGAAAAAAAAATCGTCAAAGTTTTAGGAGATCACCTGGAATGAATAGGGGGGCCTTATCTTCCTTTCGGCGACGAGCTGGTTTCAGCCAAGGTAGGGGAGAATCATCTCGTGGATTGGAAAAGCAAGAGGATACGAGACAAGATTTCCAGAATCAACAAAGAGGCAGAGGATTTTCTAGGGGCAGAGGATATGCTGGCGATAGAGGATGGGAGGCTCCACGAAGACAATTTGTTTGTTACAGATGTGGTGAAGAAGGGCATCGGGCTTTTGAATTCCCACATACTTATACACATGAAAAAAGGCAAGGAGATGCTCCAAGAGTAAATCTTGTTGAAGCTGAGCAAGTAGAAGATGAACAGGACCTCGAAATTCCACCAGATGTTGGAGAAACTTTGATGATCAAGAGGACGATGATTGCTCCAAGAAAGGAGGTCAAGGGGGATGCATGGCTGCGTACAAATATTTTCAGAACAAGATGCACTTCAGGAGGAAAGGTATGTAATGTTATTATTGATGGTGGTAGTTGTGAGAACATGGTTTCAAATGAGATGGTCGATAAATTGGGTCTGCATTGTGAGAAGAAGCCTAACCCTTATCGTATTACATGGTTTAAGAAGGGTAATGAAGTTACTATTGATAAGAGATGTTTAATAAGCTTTTCTATTGGGAACAGTTATAAGGATGATATTTGGTGTGATGTTATTCCTATGGATGCATGTCATATGCTGCTAGGAAGACCATGGCAATTTGATAGAAAATTTATTCATGATGCGGGGAAAGAATACTTATACTTTCTGGAAGGATGGCACAAAAATAGTTTTGCTACCTCTTAAAGAAGAGGGGAAGGCTGAAAATATGTTTTTTGCAAAGGAATTTGTGAAGGAGGCAAAAGCAAATGGTTTTTGTTTTGCACTAGTTGCAAATAAGGATGAACTTGTAAGTGCTCAAATACCAATAGAAACATCATAATTAATAGAAGAATTTTTAGATGTTATTCCTGATGAGCTACCAGATGGATTACCACCCAAAATAGATATTCAACACCACATTGATTTGATTCCAGGGTCTTCACTCCCAAATCAAGTGGCTTATAGGATGAGCCCAAAATTGCATGCAGAGTTGAATAGGCAAGTGGCAGATCTCGTGCGAAAGGGGGTCGTAAGGGAGAGCATGAGTCTGTGTGCAACACCAGCTTTATTAACACCAAAGAAGGATGGAACATGGAGAATGTGCACGGATAGTAGAGCGATCAATAAAATTACAATCAAGTATCGGTTCCCAATACCTCACCTTGATGATATGATGGATGTGCTTGCTAGATCTAATTATTTCACCAAGACTGATCTTCGAAGTGGTTATCATCAGATTCAGATCAGAGAAGGAGATGAGTGGAAAACAACATTCAAGATAGGAAATGGATTATATGAGTGGTTGGTGATGCCATTCGGGTTATCCAATGCACCTAGTACTTTTATGAGATTGATGAACACCGTGCTATGGGAGTATAATGGTAAGTTTTTTGTGGTTTATTTTGATGATATCTTGATCTTTAGTAAAACTAAAGAAGAACATTTGAGGCATTTAAGGTTGGTATTTGAAGTGTTAAGGAAAGAGAAACTCTATGCAAATATGAAGAAGTGCACATTCATGCAAGAGAGCTTGGTATTCTTGGGCTTTATTATTTTAGTAGGTGGGGTACAGATGGACTCAGAAAAGATAAAGGCAATTATTGAATGGCCTACTCCACGGAGTATAACAGAGGTAAGGAGCTTTCATGGTCTAGCAACATTTTATAGAAAATTTATTAAAAATTTCAGAATTATTGTAGAACCTATCACAGATTGCACAAAAGGAAGAAAGTTTTTGTGGACAAAGGAAACTGAGGATAGTTTTCAATTCTTAAAGAAGAAGGTGACAGAGGCACCCATTTTGGCACTACCGGATTTTGATAAAGTGTTTGAGGTTGATTGTGACGCCTCACATGTGGGTATTGGAGCTGTTCTAAGTCAAGGAGGAAAGCCAGTAGCTTTCTTTAGTGAGAAACTAAATTAGGTAAGAAAGAACTACTCTACTTATGATGTGGAATTTTATGCAATTTTACAGGCATTAAGGCATTGGAGGCATTACTTAGTGCCTAAGGAGTTTGTGTTATTTACAGACCACATAGCCCTGAAGTATGTGAATACCCAAAAGAAGTTGAATAGTAGGTATGCAAAGTGGGTATCATTTTTGTAGGGATATAATTTTTCTCTAAAACATAAATCCAGAAAACAGAATCAAGTTGCAGATGCATTGAGTAGGTGTGTGACTTTGTTTACCACTATGGAAAATGAGGTGGTGGGTTTTGAAGCAATAAAGGGTTTGTATTCTTCTGATTATGATTTCAAGGATATTGTTGAAAGACTAATTAGTCCATTATCAGAAAATGCAGGAGATGTCCTGGATGAGGATATTTTACAGGATGGCTACCTATTCAAGGGACGCCAACTATGTATTCCAGTTGGGTCTATGAGAGAGAATATAGTGAAAGAGTTACATAGCGGAGGGTTGGCTGGGCATTTTGGTAAAGATAAGACGATAGCCTTGGTAGCAGACAAATACTATTGGCCAAAGTTGAAAAGAGATGTGGTAAGATATGTGGAGAGATGTCGAATTTACCAAGTCTCGAAAGGCCATGCACAGAATACAGGGTTGTATATGCCGTTTCCTGTTCCTAAAGAGTCATGGACAGATCTGAGTATGGACTTTGTTTTGGGATTACCAAAAACACAATGAGGTAATGACTCAATTTTTGTGGTTGTTGATAGAATTTCTAAGATGGTTCATTTTATTTCCTGTAAGAAAACAAGTGATGCAACAGGCGTAGCAGATTTGTGTTTCAGAGAAGTTGTTCGCTTGCATGGTGTTCCAAAAACAATTACTTCAGATAGGGACACAAGGTTCTTAAGTCACTTCTGGCAGACTTTATGGAAGAAATTTGGAACTTAACTACAGTTCAGTAGTGCCTATCATCCGCAAACTGATGGGTAAACAGAGGTGGTAAATAGGAGTTTGGGAAACCTGTTAAGGTGCATTGTTGGGGAAAAGCCAAAACAATGGGACTTAGCATTACCGCAAGCTGAGTTTGCATATAACAGTTCCATAAACAGATCCGCAGGAAATTCTCCATTTTCAATTGTGTATGGGAGTAATCCAAATGGGGTGTTAGATTTGGTACAGGTACCAATTGATGGTAGAGTCAGTGATGATGCAAAAGCATTTGCCGAACATATACAACAATTGCAGGAAGAAGTGTAGAAGAAGCTGCAGAATAGTAATGATAAGTATAAGGAAATAACAGATGTGCACAGACGGAGAAAGGTATTTATAGTTGGTGAATTAGTTATGGTATATCTACGGAAGGAAAGGTTTCCAAGAGGAACCTATAACAAGCTGAAGTACAAGAAGATTGGTCCCTGCAAAATTGTGAAAAAAATAAACGATAATGCTTATGAGGTAGAATTGCCAGGAAATTTTGATATTTCTCTAGTGTTTAATGTTTCATATTTGTATTATTTTCATGGGGATGGTGCAGAAAGGGATGTTATTGATGAAGTAGTAGATTGGCGGCAGCAGGTTTCGGTGAAGAAGAAAGAAGAAGTGGATCAGATTCTAGATAAGAAAACAATGGACACGCGACATGGGAAATACAACAAATATTTGGTACATTGGAAAGGACTGGAACATGAGGAAAATAATTAGGTCACAGAGTGGGAGATTCAGAAGTTAGATGCAGATAAATGGAATTATTTTGAAGAAGACAACTTGCAGGAGCTACGTTTTTTTCAAGCAGGGGAGAATGATGCGCCAGAATTAGCAGGAACTTGACAAGGTCATAACTTGAGCTTCGGGTGTCCGTTTGAGTCCATTTTTTTTTTGAAACCATGTGTTTTGATGATACGAACATAGAGGAAACCCGCCCTACCAGTTGGGGCAAGTTTTTGACATGTTTTCGGGCCCTAAATCTGCCATCTTGAGGCTGAAAATTAGGATTTAAGTTATAGTTCGGTTTTTTTCCTATTTTTGAGCATTAGTTAATTTTAGTCTATTAATTGCATTGTGAGTTAGAAAGTTGGAAATTCCTCTAATTTAGGGATGTAGAAGATGCGTGGAAATTTCTGTGCCCGTAGGAATAAGCATGCGAACTTACTAAGAATAGCAGGTTCTAGTAAACTGCTAAAAATAGAAATTTCTGCCACCTAGAGTAGCTTTAGTCAGAGTTAGCTAGATTTTACTGGCCAAATCGAGTTGGGATTTGTTTTCCTATTTAGGAAACATTGTAATTCATTATTTTATAACAAATAAGGAGATCTATTTTCATTTGGAGTTCATATTATTTGCAGTCTATCTGGTTTGTTCTTAATTTGGCTACATTAAATACCCTTCTTCTTCCTCAATTTATTCATTCGTTCAAGAAAATTACAAAAGTCATCTAGGTCCTCTAAAACATCCCTCTCCATATTACCAAAAACATCTACAATGTTTATCAATGGCACAAAAGACTCTTTTATATCATCTAATCCTGAAGAGGAGGAATCCTCATAATCCCCCTGCTCCATATACTTCTCATCCTCAACATGCTTTACATTATCATTCAAAAAACCCCTAAAATTCTCATATTTGGTGAAATTTGTAGAATCCAAATGGAATAAGGCCATTATCAATCCTTGATGAAGAGGGATTTTCAGCTTTCCTTTTTGAAAATTATCAATTGATTTGTGCAGGGAACGACTGAGAATGAATGTGAAATTATAATGCATAACATGGCATATATGACTTAACATAGGGAAATGGGGGGCATAAACTACCTTATATCTGAAAGAGTTTGCGAGAATCGTATCAAAAATTGTGCACCATGATGAAGTTGCACTCCAACAGAATCGTTATGGCTCCAGTGTAATTGCAAGGAAGAATCGATCAATCAATGGAAGAAATTACATAACAGAACAAAGCTTGCACATGTAGAGAAATACAACGGAGTGTCTTGGCATACTCATAAATCAAAAATGATAGGGTAAATATATGGTGTTGAGTAACCCTAGTGTATGACACACAAGCAAACCCTAAACCTAACCCATGTGAGATGACCCTCCATATGTGAGTGGAGGACACATAGGATCTCACACACCAACACCCCCCTTCATCGAAGCTGGGGTAGCACCTATGATGAGTCAGATAGAACAAGAATAAACTCCTAAACAACTAAGAAAGATGTGTCAATGGGGCCCGAAAACTAAAGGACTGATAAGGTGCCCATATACAAACAACATCTTCTTAGAAGAAGAAGAAATGGGTCTCGACACAAGAAGAGACTGCAAGTGAAGAAAATTCACCTCAGTGAAGGGTTTGGTGAATATTTTTGTAACCTGATTACTATCTCATCGTAACTTAGGATGAAGCAGAAAGTCAGAAATGAGAAATGGGTCTCGGCACAAAGCTTGATGAGGTACCCACGCACAAAAAAAAATCCCAAGCAATGAAGGAAACCCAAGTGGGAAAAACATCCACCACAAGAGAACAAAACACTCTCTAATCTAAGAAAGATGCCAAAGATGGGTCCTGATGATAGACTAGCCTGTAAAGGTACCCATGTACAAAAAGGGCAATCTCTCGGAAAGATGAAGAAGAGAGAGGAATAGGGAGACGAGATGGATGCAAAAGATGCCATAGATGGATCTGAACTCTGTAGCTCTAAGAATTCTCCTAGAAGAATTTCGATCATGAGATCCTATGCCTCTAGACTGAAGAAGAGCCATCTGTATTGAATTGTGTGCCTTCCCTTAGGAAGGACATAAAGGATGTGCTAGAAGTATGTCCCACTCTACAAAGGAAACTGAAGGCAACAACACGAAGAACTCTGAGTCTGGTCCATGAAAGCGTGACATGGGTCTAGCAAACGAGTGTGAAGGAACCGAAGGTAATCTCATGAGTGTAGAACTATCAGATTATGAAGGGTGAACACCTGTAGAAAGGATTTCCAATTGATGTGAAGGTAACAAAACATCCCCCACAACAAAAAATGGATCCACAAGTAAGGGTGGATCAATGAAGGCCTCTAGAAAATTGGAAGTGGTAAAACTCCCTGAAGAGTCACTCCCAACAATGAAGATGATGAACTCCTCTGAAATACTTGTAGATGGATGATGAACTTGTTGTACATCACAAGTGTACTCTGCGAAAAGATGCCTAAGTTTGAGGCAAGATACTTGTCCCAATGAGGGGGTTAAAGAAATAGAAGAGTGATGTCAGATAGGTATGAGTCATCTAATGAAGGTGGAGGAGTAAAAGGAGCCTCACACACTGAAGGTGGAAAAGAGGTGGGGTGTGATTACTATATGATAATGTATAGGAGACTGCTTGATAGTCTGATGAGATTTGGGATGTGTCAACACTCTCTAGAATAATGAGAGAAGGAGGAGAAGAGTCCTTTATAGTACTCTTGATATCAAAACTGGGTGCACAATACTCGGCATCAGAAGTAGAATCAAGTGAGTCTATGTCAGTGGAATTATCATCACACGAATAGAAATAGAGGAGACAACTAGATCAGCAACAGCAACAATGGCGGAAATATGTGAAGGATCTCCAAAGAGGGACTGAAGAATGTTCTAGACACCGGTGGGGTGGATCTAAGTCTGCCAGGTGAAACCATTGAGATGTAGAGACATGCATCATCATGTGACCAAAAACACAGTCGCAATTGTTAATAAAATCATTAAGATGACGATGATCAATGGGTGCAGGAACTAGCCCAAGCAAGAAGTGTGAAAGACCCTCGTAGGTGAAATAACATTCCATAAAAGCACACCAAAAATGAACAGTTCTCTCTCCCAGTAAGAAGTGGTCGGATGCTATAAGGCAATCCTACGACTCTCAAGTCTAGAAAGATCACCCTCCATGATGTGGAATCAAAAAGTGTAAGGTGTAAAAATGTAAGATGTCAAACTCGGCCAATAATGCATCTGTGTGTAATCCAACACCCAAGAGGAATAGTGAAGAGAAACACAACCACCTAGGACAATATAGAAACTCCCCCTTACTTTCGACACTTTAGAGTTGAGTGCGTTGGATACAATCAGGTCCGAATGTGTGCGTCATGAAATAATTGGTCACCCACATTGCAATCAGCTTAAAAATGCGCAAGAGAGGGGACCACAAATAAGGTTCATAGATCATAGGAAAGTCGTCACCATAAACAAGCACACAACTTACAAAAAAACATGAAAAGGGGAAAAATCAAATCCTAGTTGTGAGAAAAAGCATCTCACGTCGCAATGGTTACCCCCTTGATGCAGACTGTGGTAGATGTGCTCACTAGGTGCAAGTAATAATAAGGGTAAAATACAATGTTGAAACCGGACACAAGAAGAGGCCCAGAAAGATCACCAGAACGCCGGAAAAACACACGCAGAAGGAAAATAGGTACTCAGAGTGTTACTGCACACTTGAGCACACAATTAGTAAAAAAATTGATAATAACACCTGAAACATTTATCATTTTTAAACATCCTAGTTTAGCTAATTTTAAAGTTATTAAGAGTTCAGAAGGAACAATGACATTTAAGTGTTAATTTTAAAAGACGATTTTTAAATTATTTTACTAATCAATAATGAAGAGATCATAATTAATAGGAAATAGATTGGAATATAATTAAATGCTAAATCATTTTAAAAAGAAACTAATTAAGATAATGAAATCCTAATTAAATTATGATCTAATTATAATTAAGATATAATTAAAAAGGAATTAAATCTTATTAATTAAGATCTAATTAAAAATAAATACTTTCCCTTTTGAAGAATTGCCCACCTTAAGAAAGGATACCACCTTACCGAATATGAATGGCTTCCCTCTTTAAAATTTACCACTAATTTTTTTTAGAAAACATCCACCTTGGTATGAAAGTTTTTAAAAACCTTTGCAAAGTTTAACCAACAAACCCACTTGGGCTCAAAATAGCTCAGGGCTCGAGCTAAATGAATGGGTAGGTGGGTGGGTGGGTCACACAATCGGGAGCGTGCTGTTTGAAGCCTCGGTGGGAGATAGAGAGGGGTTGGGTTTGGATGGGCTCAGGATGAGCCAGGATCCTGAGCCCTTAGGAGGTGGAAATCTCGAGTTGAGTGGTGCTTGGCATGGGTTGCAGGACGATAGAGGAGGATCTTGGGCTTGACATTGTGCTCAAGAGCTCAAATGGGAAAGGGCACAGAGGAGGATGGGCTCAAGACATGGCGAGGCAGGCGAACAGAGCAACGGCGAGGTTGTAGTTCAAGCGGGAGCAATGCCCGATAAGAGGTGGTTCGCATGTGGGGTTGAGCCTGAGGGCGAGAGATCCATTGGAGAAGGCTCAGCATGTGGGGAAGGGCGCCAGGAATTGCTACATAGAGGCAGAACTAGAGGTAGGCCGAACACAAGCTCGAAGAGGAAAAACGGCATGACGACGGTAGGGAAGTACTTCGCCATAGGAAATGTAAATGACACACCAGCTCTGCCGTTTGAGCAGCTCGGTAACGAATGAACTCAGCTAGGGTAAAGAGAAAGCAAGCCAAAGCTCATGAAGGATATAAAATGCATCCACACACTAAAAACATTAGGCACTCACGAGCTCGAGCAGAGGGAGCCAAAATAAGATGAATAGTGGAAACCAACAGGGTAGTGGTTCAGCGTATCCACAGGCCCAGCTCAATGGCGAGGGGATTGTTTGAACCGAGCTCGCACACAAAAAAAACACACCCACACAATGCGCAGTGAGGAGTTCGCAGTGAGCTCATGTGGTGAGTGTTGGGAAAAGCAAAAAGCACTCACACAATGCAAACATAAAGCAACTCGGCCGAGCTCGACAGTAGAAAACTCACGAGTTGAGGGATGCTCAAAGGTAGGTTGGAAGAGGATCTCGGTGAGGGGCTTGCTGGAGAGCACTGAACCAAGACACCCAACTTCAAACTTGTAGTTTTTGAATCTGAATTCTCTACAAAAAACCACCATAGGTAAAAAATATAGAAAGAGACCAAAAAAACAGAGATCTAAAAGAAATACTTGCAGTTTAATAAAAATGATTTAAAAACCAAAATAAATAGCCTTTATTTTTAACTGATCTACCAGATTTATCTAGAGTCTAGCTAAATGTAGTTATAAAACCCATGAAAATCTTCAAGGAATACTCGACACATGCATGAAGGACACAACAAAACTGAACACAAATTTCCAAGAACAAGTTGTTAAATAACATTAGCAAAGAATTCCAGAATTCTAATTGATCAAAAAAAATTACACGATGAGTAAAAAATAACGAAACCAAGAGTAATCACAACTCAAATGATGGATGCACGTTTACTCAATGTCATATCTGATACCATGAAATAGTTTGTGAGAATCGAATCAGAAACAAGTTCACCATGAAGTATTTACACTCCAGTGGAATCGTAATGGCTCCAGCGTAATTGCAAGGAAGAATTGATCAATCAATGGAAGAACTTGCATAACAGAACAAAGCTTACACATGTAGAGAAAGACATCGGAGTGTCTTGGCATACTCATAAATCAGAAATGAAAGGGTACATATAGGGTGTTGAGTAACCCTAGTGCATGACACACATGCAAACCCTAAACCTAACCCATGTGAGATGACCCTCCATATGTGAGTGGAGGACACATAGGATCCCACACACCAACAATATCTACCCTCCAAGGTGATAAATTACAGCAAGTGCAGGGTGATTTCATTGAAAGGTTCAGGTAAAGAATCTCTCTCAAAACCTGTACAGTGATGTCTTAGTTTCGCTTTACCCACCAAACATTTTCCCATATCCTCATCACATTTTTTCTTCGGTTTGTAAATATCCCTCCCCTCGTTATTCATCCCAACCACTATAGCAATAAAATCCGCATAAGTTATTATAGAAAAACTGCTGATACTAGCCCGACCATCCTTCCAATGAGTATCAAAATCCTTGCTCAGGGCTTCTTCATGGCCTTTAAAATATTGAAATACCTACCTTTACCAACATCATCTAAAATCTTATACTAATCCCATTGGTCAAATCAGGTTCTAGACGAACCAGTTCACCACCCTTTTTTTATTTCTCTATTAAACTGGCAATAAAACCAACCCAGTTCGAAACCTTTTTTTCCATTCTAAAACCAATTACCGTACTTTATCAAGCCCTTTTCTAGACCAAATTTCCTTTATAAACCTAATGCAAGCACTTATATCATCCAACCTCTAACATGTCTCCTCATTATTTCTTACTCTTCTTTTATACCCAATACTGACAGAGAATGATTTTCAATCATTACAATGACACAGAAAGTTCAACCTCTTTAACCTTTGTTTGCAAGGTAAACAACAACATTGTTCCCTTCCATGTAGACATGATTATAAGAAATCAATCAAAGGATGTTTCCATGACATTCTCCCATTCTTTTTATTTTAATAAAAGCAATAGTGAACTTAATCATTTAAATAACTCTTTGAAGGCTATGAGAATGAGCAGTTGGCCATTCTAAATATAATTCAATTTTATCTCTATTCTTCTTTTATGAATCCTATATGAGAACTTGCATTTTCTAGTTCAATACATGATTGAACTTATTAATTAATTTAATAACTATGAATATTGTGATAATGAAGAGCTACCCATTCTAAATAAAGTAAATTTTCTATATTTTTCCTAATATATGATTCGAATATGAGAATAGGAAATTTTCCATCCAAAAATAAATTAAATTTAATCTCTATTCTTCTTCAATGATTCCTATAAGAGATTGGGCATCTTCCCATTCAAGATAAAAATGTTTACATTTGTATGAGAATGGGCATATGCCCATTCTAATCATTGCAATACAAGAAATATAGAACTTGATCATTGCTAATGGGAAAAGTAATAAGATTTAAGAGTTAAAAGTAATGGTCAATCTAATACAAGAATTATTTAACTTAATCAATTTAAAAACTATATGAAGGTTGTAAGAATGGACAACTTTCCATTTTAAAATGAATTATATTTTATCTATATTCTTCTTTTATGATTCCTATATGGGATTGGGTAGTTTTTCATTTGATACAAGATTGAACATAACCATTTTAATACCTATGAAGGTTGTGATTATGGGGAATTTCCCATTAAAAAAAAAGTAAAATTCATCTATTTTTCTTATATGATTCCTATATGATAATGGGAAATTGTTCATTCTAAAAAAAATAAAAAATTATCTATATCCTTCATGTATGATTTGTATATGACAATGGGCATCTGCCCATTCAATACAAGAAATAAATTCTTGTTTGTATGTATAAGGGCATAAGCTCCTTCTAAACATTCTAATACAAGAAATACTGAACTTTAACATTTTAATACCTCTATAGGTATGGATACCTAACCATTGAATGGAAGATAAAAAAAATTGTTTATATGAGAATGTGCATATGCCAATTCTAATCATTGTAATACAAGCAATATTGAACTTAATTTTTTCAATAACTTTGTGAAGGCTATGAGAAAGGGAAACTGTCCATTATAAAAAAAGCTAGATTTTATCTTTGTTCTTATTTTATGATTCTAATTTTGAGAACAGACATTTTCTCATTAAATACATCATTCAACTTAATCATTTTAACTCCTATATGACAATGATTAAGTTCAATATTTATTAGCTCAACATTGAGCTCACCCGCCATTCTCAACCAGTTAACCTCACTCACCCATCTCGGTAGGTCAACTAGCCCACCCAACTCGGTAGGTCAGCCCCCCAGTCCAGCTCAGGAATTCATCTCAAATGTCTAGCTCGACAGGTCAACTTGCCCAATCAAATCAGCAGGTTATCTTACCCGCCCATCTCGACCGGCCAGCTCGAAAGGCTAGCACAACTGCCAGCTCAACAGATCAGATCGCCCGCCCAGCTTGGAATTTCAACTCGCCTACCGAGCTTGGAAATTCGTCTCACTTTTCGAGCTCAACAAGTCATCTCATTCACCGCAGCGAGTCAGCTCACCCACTGATCTCAACGACTCAGCTCACCCACCCATCTCAACCTGTAAAGCTCACCCGTCCATCTTGACTTGTGGAGATAGGATACCCAACTTGGAAAATAAGTAACATTACCTAGGTGGTAACCCCACACTGTACTTTGGTAAAATAAAATAGTTAACTCCCCATCTTAGCATGAAGGATTGGAATTGGTTTTTTTAGAATTAAAAAAAAATGTAAGGGAATGATCTTGCTCAGACTTTGAAACATGCAAGAAATGGTCATATTTAGAGGCATCCTTTTAAAACTATGGAGCATAATACTATACAAGTCTTTAAAAATATTGAGGTAATATTCTTAAAACACGTATCAATAATACAAAAGATAAAAAATATGACATTATCTTTATACCCAAATCAGAATACAAGAGAAATAAAAAGGGATGATATTCTTCATCTCATAATAAATCAACAGATAAGAGTTAGAAGTGTCTCTGAAAAATAACTTCAATTTAAAAAATTAGTAAAATTTTCCTTCACTATAAAAAAGTAAATTCTTCTTCTAATAATGAATCATTATCGGCCTGTGGAACTTTCCCACACATCTCAGCAAAAAAACAATGTCACCCAGGTGATAAGACCACTTAGTAGTTTGGTAAAATCATAACAGATAACTCCCTGTATTAACAACTACAATTTGGTTAACAATTATGCATGTCTTTCAAAACATTGAAGTGATATTCTTAATTCCCAGATCAAAAAATATAGAAGATCAAAAAAAGGGCATTATCTTTAAATCCAGAATGAAATATAAGGGAAAGAAAACTAAATGATACTCTTCATCTTATAGTAATTCAATAGAGAATAGTTAGAATAATTCATGCCTCAAAGTTTCTTCAAATATTGTGCGTCACATGCTGAATCGGTCTTAATATACTAAGGGATCCCAAAGCGGTAAGGTCAACAAAATTTTAGCGGAAAGGACGAACAATATCTCAGAAATATTCTTCAAATCTTCTGGTTCACAGGAAAAACCGGTCTAACGAAATGGGCAGCACAAAGTGAAAAGACAAACTAAAAAATTGGAAACTGAATGAAAAATAAATCAGAAATGATGAACAAGAAAGAGATAGCTTCACCGACCCGTGGTGAACCTTGTAATTCCCAAGACCTTTCTCATCATTAAAAACAATAATCGTTGCCATTCTCTCTATAGTGCCATAGAGTGGCATGAATTAATTGCCATTAATTTCGCCAATTTCCTTCCAATGAGCGGTCGAAGACTTGTTTTACAAACAAGTACCTTCAATTAATAAAAAACAAGTACTTTCAATTAATAAAAAATTAACGGTGGAAAATAATTTATTTGCAAAGTAATGGTCTCATTATTCCATGGTCAAAAACAATATAAATATTAAAATATGGTAGCCATGATTTAGGTTTAATAATTGCACTTAAAATAAAATTTAAATTTTCAAAAAAATTCATAGTCATGTTTTAGGTTTATTACGTATAAAATAAAATATAAATTTTAAACTTTATCATAGTCGTGATTTAGGTTATTTACATTTAAAATAAAATATAATTTTTAGACATTATCATAGCCATGTTTTAGGTTATTTCTTTCCTTTGAAATTAATTGATATTGATTTATACTAGAGCGGGGATAGTTATGGAAACTATATATAACGCGTGGTTTTCACGAAATCACTCAAATGTTGAATCGTTTACTTGCTTCAACCACACCCTGAACTCTATATGGGAATGTCGAATTAAATAGAAAGAGGGGATGGGGCGGATTGACCCTAAATATATATTATTATTTTTTCATTGGTTACAAAGGGAAATCCTATTATTTGGTACCAATACCATATTTTATGATATATAAGTTTTTTTCTTATTTGGATTTTTTGTCACATTTAACCTTGAGTTGTATTTTTTAATATATTTCTATAGGTATCTTCGATATTTATCAAGTTTCATTATAAATATATTGAATATACTTGAAAATAATTACATCTCCCATACGTGTTTGTGTTAAAATCACTGATACTATAATATTATTGTGAAATTGATAAAAAAAAATATAGCTTATAGTAATCACATCAAGGTTAATATTAGATGTTCTAAATAATGAGATATTACCTTGGAAGAACATTTAAAGTAATTAGTTTTTATTTCTTTTTTAGAAAAAAAATGTTATTATCTTGAGGAAATAGACATACACAGAATGGGCATATGGCCATTCTAGTACAAACAAAATTTTTATCGTATATTGAATGGGAAAATGCCCATTCTCATATAATAATCATAGAAGAAAAATAGAGGTATTATCTTGAGGCAATACACATAGACAAAATGGGTATATGTCCATTCTCATACAAACAAACATTTTTATGTCGTATTGAATGGGCATATGCCCATTCTCATATAAGAATCATAGAATAAAAATAGAGGTAATATTTAATTTGTTATGGAATGAATAGTTGCTCATTCTCACATCCTTTATAGTGATAATAAAATCATTACGTTCAATGTTGCTTCAATAAGTTAGAAGGGTTAAAATAGGCATATGCCCATTCTCATACAAACAAAGAATTTTATTATTGTGATGAGAATGGGGATATGTCATTTCTCATACAAACAAATATTTTTATCATTGTAATGAGAATGGGGATATGTCATTTCTCATATAAGCAAATATTTGTATCATTGTGATGAGAATGGGCATATGCCCATTCTCATAAACTAAATATAGAAGAAAAGAAAAATTCTCCTACACGAAACATAAAGAATGAATGACAATTAGATCATTTTTATAAGAATGTTTAAAATGGACAAATGCCCATTCTCATAGTCAGTGAATATGGGAAGTATAAGGAATTATTGTCAAAGTAATATATGCTATGTTAATATGATGAAGATATTTGGATGAAGCGGTTAGCAATCAAGTTTCTAATTAACTTCTATTTAATCTCTATTTATTTATTTCTCATCATTTAAATTCAACCTCATCTATTTATTTCTCATCAATTAAATTCAAATGATTCAAGTTCAATCATAGTTTAGAAATCATGTTATAAATATATTCATGTCAATTTTAATTATATGTATAATTTTGAAGTATTTCCAAACCTTAATAAACTATAGAAGTTCGCAACTCATGTGCTATGTGTATTCAATATACATATGGTTGTACATACATGATAATTTTTAATTTATTTTATGCAATTCTTTAATATATTTTCCATCATCTCACAAAAAATTTATTTTATGTTGTTACAGCAGTAAGGGATTTTACATTTGTAGAGGATGATCATGTGGACTTGTTTTCAAAAAGAACCAAAGCTGCAGAGGGAAGAGTATATGCAAAGATGTGGGAAGAGGATTTGTTGTTGTCAGTTTTAACATAGTATTGGATGGGAGAGTAAAATTTCTTTTCTCAGTTGATGAATTTGAAACCTTGGTAGATTTCAGGAATAAAGGATACTATATTTCTTGGGAAGAGAGTGAATTATCAAAGCATTCAGATTCATCCATACCCCCCAATTTGGGAAGTGAAAATATATGTAGTGGTTCAGAGAATTCTAATGCAAAGAGTGGTGGAGATTGTAGTGATGACACTGAAAGCACCATAAATATAGGTCCTAAGGATATAAGATATTTTTTCACAGACAATGTCATACTCAAACACAAATCTTATAGTAGAGATGATGACATAGACATGGGTTATATAACTCACGTGTTATAAGTTCATGAAATTGATGGAGAGAGGTTGGGTTCTTTGAATTTTTGTCTATGGATAGAGAATGTGGTAAACATGTGTTCAGAATTCTCAGACTTTATACAACCTAATAAATCAATTGTTTATCCAATAACACATTTGATTTTCAATGAAACAAGAAGCTTCCTTATGATTAACAAATGGAGTGCTCAACTATATGGTCTACACCTTGTACACAGTGATCAACACAATTTGAAGTTCAAGGGAGTTGTTACAAAATTAATCCATTACTGCTCGATTGAGTGTAAATTTGTAGCAGAGGAAATAATTACAAACATAGTTGAAGGATACATGGTACATTTTAATATATTGGATTCTAATAGCTTAGATGTGCATATTGATAGAGTATTCAAAAATCCTTGCAAAATATGTTTCCTATCTGAAGGATCTTTCATACAATGGCCTACTAGGCAATTGGCTGATATAAACGGTTCTTAGATGGATATTATATTCAAATAATTCCCAAAGGAGGTTGAGGTCATCACGTGAGATGCATTAGAAGAGTGACAACCTCTATTTGTTTATACAATTTCATATGACGTTACTAATCACAATCAATCCAATGGAGTGATAAAAAGATCTTCTAATGCTACAAAATGTTTGAAGTTGGATACCCCTCAAACCAATCCATCAAATCAAAATTATGATTAGGATAGAAAATGGTCAATATTTTTAGAAGAAGTGGAAAATGCCGAGTTTAGTTGTTGAAAATATAATTTTCTCCAAAAATTACCTCTTGATTCAGGTAGAATTAAAAATTTGTGGCGCACAACTAGAGCCTTGAATGAAGTTGACATAAATTTTTTTGTGTTTGATGCATTAAAAATAAATGTCATCTTCAATTTTGGTAAGAAAATTATAGAGATACATAAAATGAGATTTTATGGGATGGATGTTTTCCAGAATGCATGGCACAAAGTATATGGGTACCCAAGGAGTTCCTTATATAAACATAAATTTGAATGGATAAGCGGAAATAGGCTTGCAATGAATGGGAACACTGGAAAAGAGAAATAAAAGTCAAACACTGCCACAACAATTTCCTACATATCAAGAATTTTTTAGAGAAATTTAGATATCTCTCCACATATAACTCGATCTATAGGATAGAATGGAGTAAAATTTCCCTAAATTTTTCTTCCTTCATTCTATACCCAAAATATATTGTGAAAAAAATGCAATGAGGAGCTTGAATTCTTGAAACTTCCTTAGGTGTCGTAGTCAAGCTTCAACAACATAATGAAAAAAAAATCCGCATGTTTCCATTACAAAAAATAATTTATTTTCCAAGTGTGATGAGTACACAGATTTTTTCAATAAACATAGAGTCACCACATGCCCAGAAGCACTTGAAAATATTGAGGAACAAATATGGCATAATGATTTTGTCATGCAGCTTATTATTCTCATAGATTGTAGTAAGAAGAACAACCTCATGGATTCTTAAGCATTGTGCATGATAAAATCCATAAAATGAAAACTTCCATACCAAGGATGGGTAAAAAGCAAAGTCAATAACTAATGTTATGAACCTACTAGTTACTTTGACTGGTATTATCACACATGGACAAAAGGTAGATTATTTCATCCATTTTTGTGTGCCCTTTGTTAAACATGGAGAAAACTATATAGTCACATCATTAGCTTAATGTGTCAAGAATCTTGAAGAGCCTGTAATTGATGAGTATGGAGATTTTTTGTATCGTTGTGGATCATCCAAATAGCCATTACATGATGCATTATTACAAAATGATGTGCATGAAAAATGTAAAAGGTACAAGAAAATATTTGACCATTCAAAATAAATTAGTGTTACTAGCGTGAATACTTCTTTCATAAAGCAATAACCGATCCTCTACTTGCAATTGAATAATGCTTCAAGTGATAACAAGAATCATACATTATTCTCATTTATATCAATTTTGATAGAAAAAGGGGTATTCAACATTGTGTATGTAAGCTTCCTTACAGTTGGACACACCCATGAGGATATAGATGGGACTTTTGGAAGATTAACAACATCATTACATAAAGTAGACACATTTTCTTTGCCACGTATCATGGAATATTACAGAACATGCCAATAAGGGTCAAGTACATTCACTCTGTATCTTATTGAGGATGTGTACAACTTCAAGGACTTTGTGGAGACATTCTTGTTGGATGGAAACCATAAAATAATGGGTATCAGCAAACCAATTTTTTTCAAATTCCATGTTGTGGATGGCATACCAACGATGGAGTATAAAGCAACATTAAAGGATCAGTAATGGTCTCGTTTTATCCATATATGGCATACAAAGGATAATGGTGAGCCAATATTTTCGGAAGGGAAACCTCCTTTGGCATTGTACACACCCAAAATTGCATGTGCTACATTGTCGGAAAATGGTTACAAAATTCCCCAATGATGGTTCATGTCCTTTCGGAAGGTGTTCGAGCTCAAAAACCCATTCACAGTGTATATTTGTAGCCTAGACATCCTTATTTAGCTTTTCCATGCTTTCTTCCAACTTCCAGCTTCATTTTGTGCATGTTTTGGACTTTAGTGTTAGGACCGCCTCCCAAGCAGGGCGACGGTCCTAGGACCACCTCTCAGGCTTAAGAGGCGATCCTAGGACCGCCTCCATGCGTAGGGCGGCATTCTTGAATGATTTTTCCATAACTCTTCATGCGTGATTTTGATACATGTGCTTTCACTTAACTCGACTTTTAGGGTGCGTCTGTGAACCAAATTGCCTAAAAATGGTCTTGTTTTCATGGTATTCCTTCCCTCTTATATTTTTAAATAGATTTAATTAGTTGAAACTTACTCTTCTTACCTTGTGCATGAAGGCACCTCCCATCCTCAATTCCTATATATTCCATGATTGTATTCAAGAAAAAGGCCTGAGAATTTTTGTGTATCTTATATTGTATTGCTACCACAATCTTGCTAGGAATTGCATAGCCAAGCTCAAATCTCTTGTGCTATCTCTCTTCTACTTGCATTGCATTCAGATTGCTTCCAAGCTGCCATTGCTCAAGCGCCATCCTCCTATTGATGTTCTTGCATTCCCAATTCCTTGGACTCATATGGACACTCGTAAAAAGAAAGGGACAAACTGAGGGGACAAATTACTACACATTTGGATTTACCTGTGTTCTATGAATTCCAGATTGGATTTGTTGTTTGATTTATTTTATTCATGCAATTTATCATTGTTATATCATATCAAATAGAGTAGAAATCATTTTCCTTTCATTTGCAAGTAATTAGTTAATTTCCAAGAGGCTTTAAATCTTTCATAGCAACCCCCGGTGACGGATCTTATTCTTCCTATCCCTGTGGGTTTGAAGGAGAGAATATCTGTAGGATGTCGTCTACATATCATTGTTAGATATATTGTATAGTGTGAACATTATATATGATGAATATAATATTATCATGGATAATATTATTATAATGTGAATGTAATATTATATATAGTAAATAGCATTTACTATGTGGTAATTAGTGAATTAGTAAATTAGTAAGTTATATAATAAAACAATGAGATATTGTTCTATCATCAATGTTATTATTAATCATTGAAACCATTCGGGTAGATTGGTTTCATATGAAACCAAATATTGTTGAGAAGGTTGCACGTAAAGACAAAGAAATTGTTATGAGAGTTGTTACTATGCAGCTCCTAAATAATGGAGTGCATAGCTATGGGAAAATAAGAAGAGTTAATAGAATGTGAAGTAAAAGATTAGATTGTAATAGAAGTGTGTTGTAATGAATACATATTTCTTTATGAATGTATGAATTACAAAGATCAATATATGTCTGTGTGTTATCAATGGTATGTGTGATATACAATAAGTAGCAGCATAGAAAATAATTAAAGATAAATCTATGCTCCTAAAAATGTATTTTGCTACATTTGGTATCAGAGAAGGTTCCTCTATTGATCAAATTGTAGAGTAGGATCTAACAAAGAAGAAGGAAAAATAAATTTTGGTGCAGATCTGAATATTCTAGAACTGTGTGTTTACATAGGAAAATCACCAGCGAACAACGGGAAAATGCCGACAACCGAATGGGATATGATTCTCTATAGATAAATCGCCGGCAACTTGAATAAATCACCAATGACTGTTGTTTGATCGCTAGTGACCACTGTGGTCTGGTAAAAGTAATTTTTCTAGTATTCAGTTTTTTCCATTTTTGGACATACGAGAAAAAAATGCAAAAACTTTCCATTTTTGGAAAGGGTCTGGAATAATTTTTTCAGAAAATTTAATTATCAATCTATAGATCAATATTGTTTGAAAGGTATCATGGAAAGGACTAATCTAAACTATATAGATAAGTTTGAAGGCCAATATTTTCACACATGGCAGCTACAGATGCAGTTGCATCTCATAGAGAAGGATCTACGGGATGTGGTGAAGTCTAATTCAACTCCACCCACTAGAGGAAATGAATTGGAAAAGTGGAACGTGAAGGATCAGAGAGCTATGGGGACCATTGGATTAGGATTTTCTAAATCCTATTTGGACCATATAGATTTATCAAAATCTGCAAAGGATATCTGAGAGTCTCTTAACAAACTTTTCGTATCTGAGTCAGAAACAACAAAGACGTCACTGAAGCAACATCTGTATGGATTGAAGATGGAAGAGAATCTAAACATTACTGAGCACATTAGTAAGTTTCAATCTCTCTTAAATCAACTTACTGGAATAAAATAACATGTAAAGGATGATGATGCTAAAGCCATCCTTCTTAATAGTATGCCTAAGAGTTACTCAAATATTGTATTTACTTTGAGTAAATTTACTATTAGTCTAGGAGTGATTTCTACATTGTTAGAACAAAGCAATCATGAAGAACATGAAGAATTACTATATGTAAGAAACAAACCTAACTCCTCATCTAAGAAGGAAAAACATAAACCAAAGTAGGTTCCTTCACATGGAAAAATAAAATTATTTTATTGTAATGAGATTGGGCATGTAATACTGAACTATAAAAAGAGAGCTCAAGATATTCTTGATGACAAGATAGATTAGAAAGCCCTTCTAGCTGAAGTAGAAATTGATTGGGAAGCCTACTCAGCTGATGAAGAAATTTCCTGTCCTAGTGACAAGGATTTCCTATGGTAGACTCTTCTCTTGTTGGAGGAAGGAGGCAATGGAGGAAGGAGAACAATCAGCATCCTCTCGTCATTCACCAACGATGGGGTCACAGATAGATGTGGTGGTGTTCTATTTCAATTATGTGGTGTGTTTATAAAAAAGGGGTGAAACTATTTCATGTTTTAATTTTAATGTGTTCACATAGACTAACAACAGTTCATGAGTGTCTATTTTGTGTGGAAGAAGAAAACAACTTAACTTAGCTTACAGGGGCAAAGCATCTACGTACGGTCCTCTGACTGTTGTATGGTCCTATGACTGTCATACTTCAGTGGAAGGTACTTCGTTGGAAGTTGATCAGTTGATGAAGATGTTCATAGGACAAGGATGATCATTAGCAGCAACATCCAGACAACAAGATCTAGTATCAATGGCTACTTTGACAAGTTCGATGTTTCTAGGAGCTCTTACCCCATATTCACACTAAGGGGGTGTGTTAGAGATATTGTATAGTGTGAACATTAGATATGATGAATATAATATTATCATGGATAATATTATTATAATGTGAATGTAATATTACATATAGTAAATAGTATTTACTATATGGTAATTAGTGAATTAGTAAATTAGTAAGTTAGATAATAAAAAAATGAGATATTGTTTTATTATAAATGTTATTATTAATGATTGAAACCATTCGGGTAGATTGGTTTCATATGCAACCAAATATTATTGAGAAGGTTGCATGTAAATACAAAGAAATTGTTATGAGATTTGTTACTATGCAGCTCCTATATAATTGAGTGCATAACTATGGGCAAATAAGCAGAGTTAATAGAATGTGAAGTAGAAGATTGGATTGTAATAGAAGTGTGTTGTAATGGATACATATGCAGTATAAATGTATGAATTACAATAGATCAATATATGTATGTGTGTTATCAATAATATGTGTGATATGCAATAAGTAATAGGATAGAAAATAATTAAATCTAAATCTATGATCCTAAACCTATATTTCACTACAATCATAGATTAATTGGAAAAGTTCTTGTTGTGAGCTAGTTTAGATTCAATACACTCAACACAAGTGAATAACCACACCGGGTTATCTCGCTTGTTTAGTTTTAGTGTAGAAATATTTTAATTATTTAGAATAGAAGCAAATTGTTGTTTGTGATTGTAATATTTCAGTTTTGTGATTTGTTTAGATTAGTTTCCTTTCAAGTATTACCTTAGATTGTTAGCTTTATTCATTTTACATGGACACTTCAAACTAGATCAACAATTAGATCCAAGTTAGAAAAACAAACCATAGGGAATTTACGCTACCCGTTCATTTCCTTTGAATCCCCCCTTTTCCAACTCAACTACTAGGATATCACACTACTAAATCTTAGTCATTGATCCTCCTATAGTTATCTACACACATTCAACATCAGTTGCTCCGGCACGACCTCAGGGGGTCGAGTGTGGTTGAAGGTTGCATGTCAATTTTCATCCATACAGGCACCTTTCAAGGAACTCAAAGAAATGGATGATCTAAAAAAGGGAATAAAATAATATATTGAGCATTGGGGGAAAATTGGAATGGGATAAGGTAGTGACTATTAGCTTTCGAAGATGGCGTATTGGGAAAAATTTTACATGCTTTGGATAGACCATTTGTAAATTATAGCAGGAGGTCATATGTTTGTTTTTGGCCAAAAATAGTATAGGAGAAAGACATATATGACCAAATAACAAGAGCTACACATATTCACAAAGAAGACTACATTAGTCAACATATCCAAGTAATAATGATATTTATGTTGGGCCTATTTTTGGAAGATCTAACCAAGAATTCAGTCCGTTGAAGGATGTGTTCAAGGTAAAAATGCTACTTATACGGCTAGGAAATGATAATGAAAAGATATATATGGGGAGAGAAGATGGGGATATTTTCCTTCAACATGAAGGTAATGATGTAGTTAAAAAATTATGAGTTCAATATTGGAAACATGCAGGGAGAGGAGAAGGTATAACATTGCATCGAGATTATTTAAAGCCAAATAAAACTTGGACCATCTCAAACAAACCTAAAGAAGATATCGATGTAGATAACATCATTTGGGCATGGACACCAAACAAAAATTGACAAAGTGGATCCATAAATATACCCAATAAAGGACATGTGGCCATTAAATCATACCTTGAACTGCTTGAACAGGATAAGGAATGTTAACTTGGAGAAACTATTGAAGTTCATAAATTTGTATGTGAAATCATCTTGGCCCGGGATGTGGATTTTAAAAAAAACAATATTTCAAACCTTGGTCCTATAAAACTTACAGTTGTACTATTATTTGATAATTAAATGAAATACTAAGTATTATATTACTTTGGAAGATTTTTCCATAATATAATTCTATAAAACATTGTGTTGCTTATGGAATTCTTGAATCTTATTAATGTATTATTAATAATATGATTTCCACCATGCAATTAATTTAATTTGGAAAAAAAATCCTTAATTATGCTCTAATTAAGTTTACAGGGAGTTGGATCTTGTGATTTAAAGGGAGTTGGATGTGATTTACAAGGAATTCATTTCAAAAGATCAATGCTTTGAATTTTTCTAGGAATTAGTCTTGATTTACGCATTCATTACAACCATAAAATTATAGTCTTTTCCTAAAGTTATGTACATAAGTATAGATAACTTATTGTTTAAATGTTCTAAAAATTTATAAAATGCAAACCTTTCTGAAGTGTACTACTAAATTATATGCCTATAATCCCCTAATTCTTGAATGCAAAACTATATTATTGGGAGCGCAAAGATATATTATTTAATGCTCTCAACAAGAGTGTCTGGTAATGCACGGTGACTTAACCTACTGTCTGCCAAGATATAAATCTTCAAAAGAGGTTAAAATACCCCATATATGAATTATAGAAGAAGAATAAATAAAAATTTGATACACATAAAAATAATTAGGAACATACTTGTACCATGAGTGTGATGAGAATGGGCTTATGTCCATTCTCATAGACTCAATAGTTTCTTCTTATTTCATACAACATGTACCCATACCACATTGTTTTAATTTTCAAAAGGGATCAAAATGCCTCATATAGGAATCATAGAAAAAATGAGATAAAGCAGATACACATAAAAATAAATTTGAACATAGTTGTAATATGAGTGTGTTGAGAATGGGCGTATTCCCATTCTCATAAACTCAATATAGAATTAGGAACATACTTGTATGGCACAATGTAAATATTGGAATCCGATATTACACTATTTAAATTCTAATAATAAACATATTGGAATCCGATATCACACTAGATAAAAACCAATAATGGAAATTTAGGAGTCCAATTTCAACAATTATAAAACTAGAAATAAGAATACTATAAATCTAGATTCTTAGTAAAATGTCCATATTTAACGAAATTATGGTTATAAGAGTCGTGTTCTTGTAAACACTAGAATTTTCCTCCATAATTTATATTTCATTAATGTGTGTATTATGAATAAAGTGTTGTTAAGTATAGCTAATAGTAGCGTACACTAGAAGATAACAATGTTGCCAATACGGCACCACCAATAAAGTGAAGTACATAAGGTAATAGTCAAAGTACATTAGGGAATATTGTGAAAGTGATGGTCAATGGTAAAAAGTAAATATTTGTTGTAAGTGGTTCCGGTAATGTTAAAAGGTCAAGTGGATGAATAGGATCTACATGATTACGAATTAGAAATATTATATTTTTAATAAGGACAAGGAGTGATGTCGTAAATATATTGTATGTTTTATTTGTATAAAATCTAGAAAGGTGGAACCCATGTGAAATGATAAGGCTTATCTTATCTTAAAGAATAAACCTACATGTAAAGTAAGAGTTAAGGTGTGGAATATGATTGGCTAGAAGAGTTTTCCTATCCTATCTTAGAGATAGGGTGGATAACCTAGAAAGTGATATAAATAGGGAGATCACCCCCCTCATTTGATATAGAGAATATAGAATATGGAATAAATTTTTAATAATTATTATATGAATAAAGAAGTCATTGTGAAGGTGTGTTAGGAAAGCCATCAAAATGTGTAACTATGAATTTTCTTCCAGAATTATTGTCAGAAGGCAAGTGGAGTTGGTAACACTTGGAGTAATATATGGGTGAGATTGTATCAGTATCATGTTAATAATATAATTTACATTTATATTTCAGAATTTGCATCATTCCTTTATATTATAGACTGTGGTATTCTTTTTTTATTTATGTTACTGTGTTTCCATATTACTACTACCAAACCAAAAGTTGTGCATTACTGAAATAGTCATAGTACAAGTAGTTCTGGGTGAAATATTATCATAGTGCCAGATTGGTGTTGTTATGCACCCCGAGTGAATGGAAGTGTATGAATTGAGGTTCATTGTTTTACCCCTTAGCAGTCAAGAATGAACTGTAAACAAGAGTGTTTCATTAGGAAATGGTCGATTAGTGTGTGTTGTGTCTCGCACACTATGATGAATATGTATATGTGTAGTGGTGAGATGCGACCTAGTGATGATGTGTATGTGAACCCTATAGCTGAATCATATATCACGACTAGATGAACATATAAGTGATGATTTATCATAATCATATATCATTATAAGATGAATGGATGAGTGATGATTTATCCCTACACATAAATCACTACAAAATGAAAAGAGGGATCAATGATCTAACTTAGGTGTATACCACTACAAAATGATAGAATATGTGATGACTTATCCTAAAGTGTCTTCCACTATAAGATGATTCGATGTATATCACTACAAAATGAAAAGAGGGAGTGGTGATTTAACCTAAGGTGTGTACCACTACAAAATGATAGAATAGGTGACAATTTATCCTAAAGCATATGTCACTAGCCTAGAAATGTCGCATGATGGAATGTGGAATGGTAATCGCGTGATGAGTGTAAGGTCCATTTGATTTTTAAACCATCAGTAGTTGATTATGAACCAGTGAACTAAAGTGCATCATCGTGGAGTGAATGTAGTGCGTAGAATACAATGCAATGTATGTAATGACAACAGTCGACCATGTGATGGGTGCAGTGTGTAAATACACTATGTGTAGAATGTCATGCAATATGTGTAGAATAAGTAGTGTGTAGAATGTATGTATATAGGATAGTAATGTAGGATGTAAGATGATGTAATGTTACTCATGATGAAGATGAGTATAGTATATGAAATATGTGTGAAAATGTGCAGTGTAATATGTATAGTATGTAGATAAATGAATAATGTAATATGTAGGATAAGTAATGTAGGATGTAAGATGTACTGACAATGGTGTATGCATAATAATGACTAGGATGATGTATGATGTCTAAATGCAGATATGTCGAAATGTTGTAGACTAAATGTAGAATGTATAGTGTGTGACATGAAATGTGTGATGAAATGAAATGTGGAATTCCTATAGTGCAATGTTTGGGGTTCATGTGCAGTAAGCCCTCAACAATTAAGTGTTAACCGAAGAACAAGAGTGTTTCATTGGGTAATAATGACACTAAAGTGTGTAATTAGTATGTGTATGCTATGAGATTGATGTATGAGAATACAAAAGTGAGATATGTGTAGATGTTAAGATTAGGATGGGTGTGGGATGATATGCCCCCCAAGTGAGTAAGCAATGGAAGTCTAGTCAAAATACACTAAGTGGATCAATGTAAGGAGTAGTTTCCTTAAAAAAAGTAATAGGACATTGATGTGGTAATGTCACTGAAAACTTGAGTGGAGAGGTGTTTACTTTAACAAGATGTCTTACGTCAAAATTATAACACCCCTCAATTTTATGTCATGTGTGTGGGGAAATTGGTGCAATTTTTTTAATATGGGTCTATCTCTTAGGTTGTGGGACTTGCGACTTGAGATGGACCTCCGGGGAAGGTCAGCTCCTCTACCTAATCCTACTGCTAATACTACTCATAGAAGGGAAAATGCAACTAACTAATACTAAACTAACCATGTCAAGGGACTAGGGAGAGAGAGAGGGTTAGAAAGATGCAAAAAAAGGAAATCCTACACCAAGAGGTGGTGATAGCACCAAGAAAAGGGGGCGAGATACTTTGCTAAGGGAAAAAAGAGGGAAAGAGGAGTTGGGAGAGGTCAAACCAATGTGACACAGACCTAGATCCTAATTTTCCATCTAAACTCCATGAAACACAACATCCTACACCTACAAGTGAGAAAGCATACATATAGTGTAAAAAAAATAGAGAGGAAAGGAAAATACAATGAAATATGAGCAAGGGTTGAAGAAACACCACAAACACATATTGTGTTGCTTTAAAACATGCATAGAACATTTACATTTGATGCATAGAGGCATAAGAATGGTTCTAGGCCCAAGAGAAGACTTATAGCTCAATGGAGTTGAGGAAAAAAATTGCAAGAATTTCCCCAGCGCCCAGAGTGTCTCCCCTCAAAATGAGGTGAATTTTACAATATATAGAAGAGGGTTCTCGAAATTTCCTCACTAACCGAAAAGTTTCATTAAAGAGGTATGGGAGGCCATACAAATCCACTTCCCAAGAGTAATTTTCTATCATAATAAAACATGGGTTCCATACTGTATTAAAATTGGTTGTTGGGATGTCATTCACCCACCTTACTTCACTTTATTTGTGACTCGTCTAACCCACAAGTCATCCATCCTGTGGGCCGTATAACCAGACGAGTGTCCATCCATGAAAATCATTCATCCCTCACCTTGTGAGTCTTATAACTATATTGGGTTATACATTCATCTAACCTCTTGGCCGTATAACCATGTCAGTGAGCCACCTAGCCTTGATAATCGCCAACCTTGCACCATGAGCCATCCAACCCCTGTCCAGCCTACAACTTGGGACCAACTTGTGAAGGTGATATATTGAGCTCACGGATGAAGTTTGGGGTGAAATTTTATATGATTATGTTTGTAATTAACTCACGGAATCCAATGGTGATGGTATCAATACTAAATTTTTACTAAAACACCTCCAAATTTCCACTTATTTCTAGTTGTTTCCAGTTGTGCGCCGGAAGAATGAGTTACCTCGGTAAGTGTATGGTGTTTCAAGATGTCCCATATTTTCTACCATGTAGGGCATGGAAAATGAATCCCATGGGAACTTTTTTAGACTTATAATTCTTCGTGTGGCTCTAAAAATATTTATTTAAAGCTCAGGTCCTCTTTCACGATGTATGCTCCTTTAGGCCCAAAAGCTCGTTTCTGATGAATCGGCTCCAAAACCTCTAAAACTTCCCAAAACCACTTGAAATTATTCCTAAACGTGAAAACTCACTTTTTCCATTCCAGATTGATCCATGAATCCCTATCCATTGCTCAAACCCATCCTCCCAAGTTGTCCATTTTTACCGGGGGTAAAAATAGATAACACCATCCTAAACACACCCTCATCTATTTTAGGGCCAGTCCCTCCATCTAATACATCTCATAATAATAAATACCAATCCAAAAACTCCATCCCTTTTCCCAAAATTGATTCATATTTCAAGATGCCTAATTTACCCATCCAATCTACATCCACTTCTTCCCCTAAATCCAAGCCAAAGTATCCTATCAAAACCCACAAGATTTATCTTCCCCATAACACTTAATTCGGGTCTTATATAGACATATTTTGACAATTAATGTGAATATTCACCATCACATTTCTTCCCATCAGACCCTTTAATCCTTATAGTAATAAACCCTCATGGTTCAATCCCAATTGCATGTGTACCTATCATCATGCCTCAAGTCATGACATTGAGCATTGTAAGGCCTTCCACACCATTATTCATGATATTATTGAGAAAGATGGCTTCCTCATTTAGATAATCCATCCTTCTCCATCCACCGCAACCAATCCAACCCCTATTATTATATCCCCATCCATCAAAATTATTAAGTCTCCTTCTTCATGCACTCCTTCACATATCATTCCTCCTACATACGGTCCTCCCTTCTTCATCGATATTGTTTGCCTTGTCAATCATCTCTATGAGCCCCAACCATATATTCAATACAAATCTAAAGTTATAATCAATAATCCTATCCAATCCCCTTTAGCATACATGCACTTATCCACATCCAAATCATCCACATCTAATATAGTCTCTTTCGTTGGGGGAGCACCTTCCCTTCATTTTGTATCCTTTCACATCTTACCCACACTAACTCATCTAACACCTCTCTTAATGCTGGGGGACTTAACTTTTGACACCACTTTTATTTACTCTCATCCAGTCCATCTCATCTAATCTTAAATCTAAATTAATCTTCTCCAAATATTCATCTCATTTTAAGTGCACCGTTATGGCCATACTCGTCCCTCTCTTGGGGACTATTTATTTTCATCTTAAGTCCACATTTGTGGCCATATTTGTCCTTCCTTTGAGGGAACATCCACACCCCTTGTCTTGATTCCACTTTCATGGCCATACTCGTGACTCACTTGGGGTACCATATTTTTCATCCCAAGCCCACTTTAGTGGTAATACTTGTCCCTCCTTTGAGGGGCCTTTAATTCATACCTATCAAAAACCCACTGTTGTGATCATGTTTTTCCCTCTCTTGGGGGACCATCTATTCATCTCATTAGGAACACATATTTCCACTTCCTTAAAGGTAATGCATAGTTTTTTATCTTCACTCATCTATCTCATTGTATTTCATCTTTCGTAGGTTGTCATCTTATCTCGAACGCGACTTTTATCATGAGCCAACACAGAAAATTTTCCCTCCTTTGGTGCTAAACCAGAAGTGGAACCTCTTAACGCTTTGCACTTATGACCATTCTATTATTAGTGTTTCTTCCAGTGAGCTCTTAGTAATATCTATATATCATCCCTCCATCATTGGCCTTTTTCATATTTCATCGTAATGTTATGGAATTAGGTGGTTATCCGTCACTTTCCTAAATGTGAACTTAAATATGAGCACCACGGCTCTACTAATAACATATTCCTTATAAATAGGTTCTTCCTCTCGGTGAGAACTTTGTAATCATTACATCCATCACCCTCTCATTTACATACTAGAACCATGCAAAGTGTCTAAAGGTGTTTCTTGTACATTCATTGTCCCTCCTAAATGGTCTACTTAGTTATTCCTAGCTCTTCCCCATGTCAAAATCAAAACAAAAGGATGATCTAATAAAAATTCAAAGAACTCAAAAACAAACTGATCACTTGAAGGACACCTATTCATGTAAAAAAAGAGAAATAACTTAATTCAAATCTAAAACAAATAAATAGATTGGTCCCTCTAAGGAAGGCTATCATAAATTTTATCTTTTTTCATCCATATTACATATGTATAAAGTAGACCATACCCTTGAAGGATGGATACTCTTTTTTATCGTGGCATTGAAGGCTTCATGCATTGATCAACCTTCCATTTTATTCGCATCCTAAGAAAGCTTCCCGCATTGATCAACTTTCTTCTAGTATTGTTCTTCCCCCTTTCCCAGAGTTGGGGCATAGATCTAGGGAACACCACTAACGGAGAACCCTCTTCCCCCATACAAGTCACATCTCAAACCCCTTTTTCATGTCAGCATTAGGTATATGATTCCATACCATCCTTGTCTCTTTATGAGCTTTTATATAACTAACTGATGTTGGTTACGATTTAACACATGTTTTGGTCACATCTACCTTGTGTTATTTAGATCCCCTCTTGTTTACCTCCAATGTAATTGGAGGCATATTTTCCTTGCGTGTTTCTTGATATGACGTAATTTCATTCGTACCCATATGTCATCATTGTTTATTTTTGTTCAATCCTCAACCCCTTTTGCATCTATCCAAATCCAATCTAACATCTCATCTAATATTATCAATCTATCTTATCTTATCCATTTAGTATTAATCAGTATCTTACCATACCCATCTCATCCAATATTATCTAATCGATCTCATCTTAAGTCCACTTTTGTGGCCATATTTTTATTCCCTCTTGGGATACCATCTCATCGTCATTTTATCTCATCACTTGTTAATATTTTTCCTCTTTGGATATATTTGTGCCCTTTGTTAGGGCACCATTACTTTCATCTACCTATCCTCATTTTCTCTCAAATTCCACATTTATCACCATATTCATTTTAATCCAAATTCCACCTTTGTCGCCATCTTTATTGTCCCTTGAGGGAATTTTATTTAATCATCCATTTCCCTTTTTTTGATTTTGTGGCCATACTTACTCCCTCTTTGGCCATTTTATTTTTCAATCTTATCAAACTTGCACATAAATTCCACCCTCATGGCCATGCTTATCTTTCCCCTAGGGCATATTATTTCATTACTTAACTTTTCAGCCTTTTCTTATTGTTATCCATTTTTTCCCCCCCAGTAAAAATAGACAATAGAAAATAGTTGAAACCAATCATTGGATAGGTCATCCACATGAGAGTTTGAGGGCCACAAGTGAAATTTGGAGTTTCAGGAAAGTTTACAGTAATCTTGGGAAATTTGGATGTCAATAGAGGAATTTTTTCTCTTATTGGTCTTAAAAGACCCATAGCTCCACCACAAAATGAAAATGGGGAAACTCTCGAGCAAAAATGGGAAAAAAATTTAGCAAAATGTGAAAATCACTTTTATTGTGTCTTATTGCCCTCCTCAACCTCTGGCATTGAGAAAATTATAAAAAATCCCTAGAAACGTAGAAAATGAGCTAATATTTCCCAAGGGATAGCACGAAGGGATTGAGCTAGATTTTATCTCGACGAGCTCATGTGTGCAAAAGGGATCCGAGCTCGTAGGCGTATCTCGGGCGAGATCTAATGACTAAGTGAAAGTGGCAAGCTCGCATGAGTGAACAACTCGGCTCATATGGCAGTCATGGCTCAGTGGTCACATACGAGGGGGTTGGTCAGTGGCATGCATTAAAAGTAAGGGTCAAGTCAGCATCAGGTGCGAGCACGGAATTACTAGCACATGAGGCACAAATATCATCGGGAAATGTGACATGAATTGCGGGTTCCTCACCCATGGAACACAGAGGGATCTTGTCTGGTAGAAGTGATTATCAAGTTCACATGAGGAGTGAGCATCCCACTGAGGAAATGAGTATCTAACATAGGTTTTGAACCTTTGGCGCAAGGGGATACTGACTCGAAGGTCAGTGAGATGAAGACACATGGCGAGTGTGCCAGAATCAGGGGCCGAGATGACATGGAACATACAGCGGGTGATTCAGGGTTGATGTGTCGGGTGAAACAATCAGGGAAACACCATACACACACACACCATATGAACCTAATGTAAATGCATAGAAATATCTTCCCCTGACAATAAATGACTCGTCGAGCTAGGTACATTGGAAGCAGAGCGGGGAAAACATGAGCACAAAGCATAACTCCCCCAATGCAACGCAATGAATTTCAAAACTCTGACCCGCTTTACATAATCCTGCCCAGTCAAAATCGAAGACTGAGTTAGGTGTGGGTTGGTAGAAAATTTAATGCAGATAGGTGAAACAATGAAACATCTCAATGGAGAGTTCGGCCATAGAGGAGAGCTAGTTGGGAGCCATAAGGATCACTCCTTATAAAAATGATCATAACTTTCACCCCGTTCATCAAAATTCCATAAATTTAAAGTCATTGAAAAGGTATTTCCGAGCCCGTCATGATAGAACCAGAAAATTTAGATTTTTGTGAGGTTTGATTGGGTAAAATAAAGGATGGAGATTTAGGTTCCAATAATAGGCCAGGTGCACTAATGCTTGCAATGGGTAGTTGGGCATCATTAATGCTTCTTCTCTCTCTCCTCTCTCATATTTTGTTATTTTGTTAAATAATGTAGAAGGGGTTGCATATTTTAAAGGGTTGAATATTCTTCCTCCAATGCACCCCCTCTTCTTATTCTTATCCAGGGGTAGTTGTAGGGATTCAAATCTTCCCATATGAAATGTAATGGGACTCCATGCCTTCCCCCTATCAAATGATGTACTGTGTATACCTATGGAGCAATAAAATCATGTTTTATGTTAATTTTGATAACCTTTGGATGAGGTTTTTGTATCTCTTTTCCTCTCATTATTGTCCATGTATTTTGTGCATTCGCATGGTTCATTGTAGGATTAAAGGTGACATTGTGTTTATCTAAATGTGGTCTTGGGTGTAGTTTTGATATATGGTGCTTTTCCACCCTCTCCAGGATCATTCACCTCAATTTTCATGCATTGTGGACTATCCAGCATCTCCTTTTCTTAGTGTATCACCACTCTTAGTGTAGGTTTTATTTCATGCAACCTCTCTCCATGTCCCTTTGGAAGTTTAGTTTAGGTGTAAGTAGGTGTTTTCTTGCATTAGGAGTAGTTGTGGCAGGTAGGATTAGGAAGAAGAATTGGCCTTCTCTAGATATTTATCTGATTTCGCAAGGTCCCACACTTCATGATAACTCCATGTTAGGAAATCGCACCGGATGCCCCAGTATCACAAGCTAGCCATTTGTGGGGTGCTATGATTTTTCTATAATAGTTATGGCACGCCCGGTGAGACAAAGTTAGATTTTTAGTAGGTTTGCTCTTGGTTCTACACCTTGATTTCACCAGTATTGATATATTTTGGTGAGATCACAACTTTGAAGGAATTTTCAAGCCAATTTGGTTTCAAAGGTTGCAAAAGAGGTGTCAAATCCCAAATCCTTGTGTTTTGGGTTTTTGGAGGGTGTATTGCATGAGGAAAGTTATAAAGGTATTCATGTTAGATTTTGAAGGTTGTTTTGCATGACCTAAGTTCCACCCTTTATATTTCTGGGATTGGTAGTTGCACAATAGGGTCTAAAACCCAAAATCTTATATTTTCCCTTCACAGTGAGTACTACTATTTTATTAGGATTGTATGTGGGTCTTGGTAAAATCCTACCCTTTGGAGGCTCATTCTCAACACATCTAATGACTCCACTAATTCAAGCAGCTCATCATCTCTAGTTGCAGACTTGAATTTAATTTTTTCACTCTAGTCATGGTTCTCCAAAGAGCTTTTCCATTCCCTCATTTCAATTCCAGACCTATTCACTTGCAGTAGTGGGATGTTATCCCCAAAGTGGCCCTAAAAAATCTTCCTCTCTTCTACATGAATGGAGATCAGTCCCCGATCGATCACATTCAAGATGTTGTAAACCATTGTTCCATTCACATCAAATGGAAGATAATGTTTTCCTTAGAATTCTGGTTGCATCTCTCAAGGGCAAAGAAAAATATTGGTATGGCAGTTTGACACCACAATCCATTTCCACATGGAATCAGCTAGGGGAACAACTCCATAACCGGTTTAAGGAGGTTGCAGATGTTATTTGCCTCATGAAACATCTCAATAAAATACGGTGCTCTCCAATGGAATCCATCTTGTATTTCAATCTCAGATTCACAAGGACCTGACACAGAATCCCTCAAGAATATAAACCCTTACAAGGTATGGAATTTGTGTACTATTTTAGGTCCTTTGATGTTGAATTAGCTGTATTGATTAAGTATATAGGGGTAACAGTATTCCTCAAGCCTTCACCATTGCATCACTCACTGAGAATATTTTGATATAGGTCGAAAAAATAAATCCCATCCATGTTATTGTAGTCCCTCCCACACCACCTCACGTTCTCACTTCCCTATGTGTAAATGAAGAAAGAACCATCATTCCTTACAAAAATAAGGAAACCCCTTTGTTTCCTTATCCTTCATTTAATGTCTCACAAGTTTTTTATGCCTAGGACATTCCCCAAGATTTGCAAAGACCCCTCCCATCTCCATCCAGGGAACTTCCCAACTTCCTTAAGTCATACACCAATGTCCCTAGGAGTTGTGGTATTTCATACGTTGTCCCTACCTTCTACCCAGCTGTCACTAAACCAAGATATCCTACAAGGATGGTAAAAAGATAGACTTTTATGTCATCGGAGAGAGGGATATGCCCATGCAATGCCCCAAACAATAAGGCTTCATTTTGAATCATATAGTTGTTTCAGAGGCAACACATCAGCATAATAAGGGATATGTTTCGGAAGATCATTTGGTTCTTGTGGATGATCAAGTCAGATCCATTAAACATCAAGAACCTTTGCCTAAACAAGAAACAATGCAGCAACTTCTTTCTTACACATCTCCCTTAGCTAGTCTTACTTTGGATGAAATTTTTTTGTTAAAAGGTGATTGGTTTGATTTGGATTGGTAGGATGAGGAGATTCAAAATATGCTAGTAAAGGAGTTGAATCAAAAGATGGAGCAGGTAGGTGAAAAGGAAGCTCAAAATGCAAAAGTTTGGGGATGAGGAAGTGTTTTTAAACACTATTAGCACTCATGGCCTTGAGGACGAGAAATTTCAAGGTGAGCAAGATGTTCCTACGAAGTGTAATGATCCTCATTTCTCTACTTGTTTGGAATTGGTTGCACGTTTTTTAGAAAACCGAGAGTAAATAGGGAATGAAGAGAGCCAAGGAATTCCAACAACCATCAAGGTGGAAAAAAATTTATTTGTATAGGTAAAGCAAAGCATGGATCAACCAACAAACAACCATATTCAAGAAGAAGGTCTGTATGAGAGCCCTAGTTGTGGGGCCGGGAAACAAACGAGCGGGAAAATCACAAGAATTAGGCCTTTCCCAATCAAATACCTAGCTTCACTAGAGCAGAGGTCAGGGTTGCCACCAGCCATGTTTAATGCAAAGCATGGGAATGATTTTCAAATCATTGAGGGTCAACAGTAACACCTCCAACCAGATACAGATCATCCGAAGGAGGTATTTTATTTTTTTGTTAATACCTTGGCAAGTGGGGTGGAATATTGTCTTTATGTTAGTCTCTCATCCATGACCATTCCCATTTTCAAATCATTTTCATTGTCTAAAATGATGAGGAAGGGTAACTACTTTTCCTTTCTAGTGTCAGGGTTCATGTGCAGTTTCCCATTCCTCCGGTTAGGATAGAGTATGTAGGTTTTCTTTCTGCAAAATAAGTGCTTTTTACACACTCTGCATGTCTCACTTGAGCGTGTATGATTTTATATTATATATATATATATATATATATATATATATATATATATATTGGTTCATGTTTGCTCCAGCATAGTACACCAAGTTTCAATGCCTCTTAATGGCCATTTAAAGAAGCTCATAGTTGTAGGGAATTGTTGTAGAACTCAAATTATTTCAAATGTAAAGCAACTAAAATCAGACAAGGGACAATTTTCAGTGTTTCTATTCTCTCATCCCTCCAGGTCAATCAATTTTGAGATTCTGGCTCCCCATGCAAATCAGTTGGGTTAGAGCAAGCGGGCAACCCCAATCCCACATCAGTGCTTCAAGGAAGTGTTCAAAAGATGGGGAAATATCATAAATTAATAGAGTTCCATGATGTCCCAAATCCGCAAATGTTCTACCCACATCTTTGTAATGTTCAATGCATGCTAAACAATCATTAGTTAAGTGTGCTTCATACTTGTCCAAAGAAGATGTTGGGAAGGAATTAAGATATTTATCATGCAGTCCCATAGATCAGTTTGTAGAGGAGTGTAAACCCAGGTTCAAAATAATTTTCCACTGTCACAAAATCTTAATTCAAAATATTGAGTGAGATGGTCAATACAGGTCAGCCCAAGGTTCAATAGTGATCAAGAAGATTATGGGGTCAGAATTAATTTTTTTTAGATCAGTACAGGCTACGAAAAATAGGGACTCCATGCCCAATGGATGCATTTAGGTCACTAGTCACTTCACCTAGCAGGAAGGTAGCCCCGTTGAGTCACCAAATTGTTATCCATTTTTACCCCACGAGTAAAAAATGGACAATAGTGGATAGTTTAAATCAAGCATTAGATACGTCATCTACACGAGAGTCTAAGGGCCACATGTGAAATTCAGAGTTTCGGGAACATTTGCAGTAATCTTAGTAAATTTAGATGTCAATAGAGGAATTCTTCATCTTATTAGACTTGAAAGACCTAGAGCTCCACTACATAATGAAAACGGACCCCACGGGGCCACTCTCAAGCAAAAACGGGCAAAAAATTAGTAAAATGTGGAAATCCATTTTTGGGTGTCCTATTGCCCCTCCTCAACCTCTGGCATTGAACAAATTCCAAAAAATCCCTAACTAATGCAAAAAATGAGCTAAGATTTCCCAAGGGGCTCGCACAAAGGGATCGAGCTAAATTATAGCTTGTCGAGCTCATGAATGTAAAAGGGAGCCGAGCTCATAAGCATATATTGGGTGAGATCTAATGGCAGAGTGAAAGTGGAAAGCTCGAAAGGGTGAGTAACTTGGCTCATGTGTAGGTCGTGGTTTTATGCATTCATCAGGTGAGCTACTCATTCACATGGCGTAAGGGGGTTGGTTAGCGGTATGTGCCGGAAGCAGGGGTCAAGTCAGCATCGGGTATGGGCGCGACATTACAAGCACATGAGGCATGGATATCATTGGGAAATGTGAAATGCATTATAGGTTCCACGCCTACAAAACACAAAGGGAGCTCGGTCAGCGGAAGCAGTTTTCAGGTTTACATGAGGTGGGAGTATCCCGCTGAGGAAATGAGGATGTAGCATGATTTTTGAACCCGCAACGCAAGGGGATGCCAACTCATAGTTCGGCGAGTGTCTCAGAAGCAGGGGACCGGACGACATAGAGCATATGGCAAGTGATTTGGGGTTGATACATAGGGTGCAGCAGTCAGGGAAACACCATGTACACACACCACATGAACACGATGAAAATGCATCAAAATATCCACCCCCAAAAACAAATGACTTGCCAAGCTAGGTAAATCAGAAGCAGAGCGGGGAAAACATGAGCACGAAGCATAAATCCCCCAATGCAATGCATTTCAAAACTCTAACCCACTTTTCAGAAGCTCACTGAGTCAAAAGAGAAGACTGAGTTAGGTGGCAGGTTGGTAGAAAATTGAATGCGGGTAGGTGAAATAATGAACTAGCTTGATGGAGAGCTCGGGCATGGAGGAGATCTGGTTAGGATCCATAAGGAGTACTCGTCAGAAAAATGATCATAAATTTCTCCTCGTTCATCGAAATTTCATATATTTATAATCATCAGAAGGTATTTCCGAGACTGTCGTGATGGAACCAAAAAATTTGAATTTTGGTGCAGTTTGATAGGGAAAACTCAATAAGGGAGATTCAGGTTCCAATAGCAGGGCAGGTGCACTAATGATTTTAATGAGTGGTTGGGCATCATTAATGCTTCTTCTCTCTTCTCTCTCATATTTTTCTATATAATGTAGAGGGGGTTACATATTTTAATGGGTTGGATATTCTTCCTCCAATGTACCCCCTCTTCTTCTTCTCAGCTAGGGGTAGTTGTAAGCATTCAAACCTTCCCATAAGCAATGTAATGGAACTCCATGCCTTCCCATATCAGATGATGTACTTTTCATACCTATGGAGCAATAAAATCATGTTTTGTGTTAATTTTTCTAACCTTTGCATGAGCTTGTTGTCTCCCTTTTCCTCTCATTATTGTCCAGGTGTTTTGTGCATTCTTATGGTTTCCTTTTAGGATTTAAGGTGATGTTGTGTTTATCTGAATGTGGTCTTAGGTGTAGTTATGATTTGTGGTGCTTTTTCACCCTCTCAAGACTCATTCACCTCCATTTTCATGCATTGTGGACTATCCAACATCTCCTTTTCTTAGTGTATTTATGCTCTTAGTGTAGCTTTTATTTCATGTAACCTCTCTCCCTGTCCTTTTGAAATTTTACTTTACGTGTAGGTAGGTGTTTTCTTACATTAGGAGTAGTTGTGGCAGGTAGGATTAGGAAGAGGAACTGGCCTTCTCTGGAGAGTTATCTAATTTCGCAAAGTCCCACACTTCATGATAACTCCATGTTAGGAAATCACACCAGATGCCCCAGTGTCATGAGTTAACCATCCAAGGGGTGTTGTGATGTTTCTATAACACCTATGTCCTATACTGGGGAACCATTATTTTCATCATTGTCCTTTGCAAATGCCTAATTTTTCATTCGATTCCTCATGTACGAAGGATTTTGCATAATTTTCACATTTATTTGAGCATGCTTTGATGCTCTCCTATGACCCTGTGATCATTCTAGTTTGCATCTGTATGATAGCTTTCCCATTAGATTCTCACCATTTTGTATTGATCTTCACCCACCCGCTGGCCTATAGAGAGCATTGTCACCCATCTCTGCTAAGACCGTAATTGTCCCTATACCGATGTGATATTGGATTTACCACCATAATTTGTATTTTTATTGCGATATTTTTGCTTGGGGTATATTTCCTTACACTATCCTTTTACACATATTTCTTCACCCACCCACCCTTCACCTTCGACCCTTTTCAAATGCGTCATCAATTTCCCCTGGTGTCATCTGATGAGGCTAAAATAGGCACCATAAATGTGTAATGAATACTCTCATTTTACTACCCTTTTAATCAAGTTTGTCTGCATTTCATAACTTTTGTTTGATATAAATATAAGTTTAGGATGTAATTGTCCATCTTTTGTTTGATTTAGTTCAAATGTATAAAAACTCTATAACTCCTAACAAAGTGTGTGGAAATTCAGTTTTTGGAATAAACAGGTCATATTGGGTCAGGATAAGCGAATTGTGAAGTAACCAAAACATTTTTGAGGAAGTTGGAAAAAATGTCGCTTAGCTCTAGAACTTTAGGACTTAGCTCTGGAACTCCAACACTTAGCTCTGGAACTTTAGCAGTTAGTTCCGGAAGATTTCCCTTTAGTTCCAGAACTTCTCCAAAGTTCCAGAATCAAGGGGAATCTTATTACTCTATCAAAATTTGGTTATGGAGCAAAGAATGGGCCTTCCAATAAAAAATAGACCAACAATTTTTCAGTTCTTCACACTCCAAATATACATGTATAAGACCAACAACTGTATATCTAGCTAGTTTTCTCAATTCCATAGCTGCTTTGGGCACTATTCGGTTTACAAGAATCTGTAGGCATAAATATAGTTGTTGAACACTCATGATTGTAAATGCATATTCGGATGGAAAATATATATAGAGAACTGAAGACATATAGAAAGGATCCTCCAGATAGTTTTGTAAGACTGAATAATTCAATAATAAATAGCCATTTAATTTTGAGAGCAACATATTGTGTTAACTCCTGATTCAAGGTGGAGCAAAGGCCCACTCCTCCAAGAAAAAGGATATTCTCTTTCATTGGTATTTAGATTTTCAAGTATTTTGTATAATTTTGTTATTTGGTAATTCTATAGTACTTTTGATTCATCAATTAAATTTTGTTACATGGAGTTATCTATTGTCCCTATAGGTGTCATAGTTTACATTCTTATTTCCATAAAGGAATTTTAAACAATATTTTCAAAGTGTGTTCAATTCTGTAAAGTGTGTTTATTTCTAGTAGTGTGTTCAATTCTATAAAGTGTGTTTATTTCCAACAGTGTGTTCAATTCTGCAAGTGTTTATTTTAGTCAGTTTCTTATAATTTAGCTTTAATAAGAGGCTTTAGCCAAGAAATCTTAAGACACTTCAAAACCCCTAGGAAAATAAATAATAATAATAACTACAATCAATTATTAGTTCACCTGAGACTTTACTTGTTGCATATAGCTTCAAACACACCCCTAGTTTTAATATGGCATTAACTATGAGTTTATCAAATGAAGGGAATAACGAGACCTGATGGGTGTCGTTATTCCCTTCATTTAATCAACTTCTTATTAATGTCATATCAAACCAGGGGTGTGTCCAAAGCTATATGCAACAAGAGTAATCTTATTGATCTAGTAGTTGACTATAGTTATATTTTTTGTATTTTCTGGGGGATCTTTTCAATGTCTTAAGGACTTCTTGGTAAAACCTTATTTAAATCATACTATTGAAAACTTACTAAAAATAAACACACTAAAATCTTTGTTAAAAGGAAACACACTTTACAGAATGGAAATAAACACACTTGCTTCTTAAAGTAAACACACTTTCTTTTGGAAATAAACACACTCAATTTAATATGCTTGAAAATGATTGCAAGAAATATAATAATCTATATGAACACCTGCAGGATTTAGTACACAACAAAGTTTAACTAAAATAATTAAAACAATACAAAATGAATAGATCTAAGTTATTGCTGAAGAAATATAAATACCAAATAAACGAATGTCCTGGTTCTTGGGGGAGTGGGCCCTTGCTCCTCCTCGAATCAGGATTTAACAACTCAGAATTCTCTCAAACAGAAATGGCTATTTATTAATAAAACATTTGGTATTACAAAACATATTGGAACTGAGTACTTAGTCTATATTTCTTTCTCTGTTCTTTCTCTATTTCATATCATATTCTATCTTCTATATCTATCTACTGCAGGTCTACTTTTATATACATTTACAATCATAGTTGTCTATACAATTCCGATGAAATAGAATCGTGCCCAAAATGGATGTTGAATCAGATTATGGTGGATCTGACAGCTGTAAGATAACTACCCTTGGATCTGTGTTCAGAATCTTCTCATCTTTTCCTGATTGAAATTTTGATTGATGCAAAATCTCTGGATATGGTTAGAGTAGATAACTTCCATCGGTTCCAGAACTTCAGAGAAGTTCTATAACCATAGGAAATTGTTAAGGATCAAAATAGTGTGAGTTCCAAAGCTATTCCCAGGAGTTCCGGAACTTAGTCTAAAAATTCTGGAACTAAATATTGGAGTTTCGGAACTAAGTTATAAAGTTCTGGAACTAGCTGATGACTGTGTGATGGAGTTTTGGAACTAGCTTTGAAGTTATGAAACTAAGTTGTGTGGGAACAGATGCTACCAAAAACATACTGAATGCCACCTACTTCATTTCTTCGAATGATTAGACCTGCTTTATTACAAAACTAAATTTCAAACACACACTTCATCAGGAATTTCAGATCTTTTAACATTAGAATCACAATCAATCAAAAGACTGACAATTACATCTTAACTCATATCAGATCAAAATAAAAGTCACAAAGTTCTATTGAACTTAATAAAAAGAAGAGTAAGATGAGATCATATATTGTACATTTATTGGGCATATATTGGCCTCATCATTTCCCCCAAACTTACTTGTTTGTAAGTTCCTTTACAAGCTTCATTCTTCAAAAGTGGGGTTATATATTCTACATTCCATTTGATCACTCAGATCAAATGGTTGATACCAGATTTCCCAATGCTTAAACTTAGTGGTACTGTATCCAGCTCCTTCTATTTTTCTTTCCCACTCTTCAAATTTAGCAGGGTCTTGAGGTCCTCTGTTTTTCCAAGGAGCCATGGGGGTGAGAAGTAAAGGGGGCCTTGTTCACATTCCCATCCATATTTTCCCGTAGGTCCCATTGATCCTAGGAATTATCGTGCATAATGCTTTTGTCCTTTCTAAACTCCAGAACAGATTTTTAGGTGATATTACTTCCCGTCTTCTCAAGGAAACAGTAAGGAATTCCCACCTCTTTGAGCATCCTTCATAAATTTCATCAAATTTTTCTTCCTCATAAGAGGTAAAGGAATCAATACTCTTTTGGAGAATGGCAGGATAACGTGTTTTTAACCTCTCATTAAAGACACAAGTTCTAAAATACATGAGGAAGGCAGAAGGTTTACCATAGTGGGTTCTCATGTAGAGACCAGTTGAGCCAGCTTTCAATAAAAACTCAGATTCCCTTTCCTTCCATGCAATTTGGTTTTGTAGAAGAGAGACAAATGCATTGAGCTGGCTCTCCCCCACATATAAATTAATCATAAATCATGTGTTTTTCTGTAGCATAAAATTACAAAGATAAAATTCACACAGAAGATTTTTCTGCTCGGGAGTGGATAAAGAGTAAGCTTCCATGAATTCAGATTCATCATTTAGTTCATGAGGAAGCCCATATGCAATCCTAGATAGTTGCCAGCGAATGAACTTCTCTTCTAAAAACACACTATATGCAGGAGAGGGTCTCCTGCAAGCAAGAAACTTTTCACTCATAATGTAGACCATATGAATTTTTGTAAGACATTTATATTTGTTTCCTTCTTCCTTATAAATTTCTCTTCCCATTATGTTCTTGCTTTTCTTTATTCTTCTATCTTGGTCTTCAATTCTTCGTTTAATGTTTTTGCCTCTCTGAGTTCCCTGCAAGTGTCATTCGACAGCGGTTTGACTGGTAAATAGGTTAACTCAGTTTGTGCAGAAACTATGGACACAACATTATGACATTTTTCCTCTTTTTCTATCAGTTGTTCCTTCATTACTGATAATTCCTCAATCCTAGCTATAAGCTGATTTGTTAGCTCTTCAATGAGCTTATCTCTTTGTTCCATTTTGAGCTTGAGGAAATCTAATTCCTCATCTTTTTCTCTAATGATGAGCTCTGCTCTAGACAAGAACAGAGCCATTTTAACTTAATGTCTTTCTTCTTCTTCTGAAATTACTTGAGGAGATGGGCATTATTCCTCTATCAAAGGAAATTTTCCTTTTCTTCTCAAGGATGCCAACTCTTCTTCTTCCTATGGAAATGTTGATGGTTCAACCAATTCTTGAAACTCCTGCTCTTCAATTCTCTCATATCCTCTGTCCATTTCAGCTTGGCTTGACTGGGGAGGAGTCATGGCCAAGTTGCCCAAGATATCGGCAACTTCCTCTTCCATCTTTTCTTGTCACTCCTTTCCTGTGGGGTTTCCTTTATCCTTTTATGAATTTTCCTTTTCTAGGGAATTTCAACATGCTCAGTGGTGGATTTATTCCTAGAGCTTCTTCTTACTCTTTTTTCTTCCTTTTGTATAGGTGAGCTATCATCATCAGAGACATATATTGGTTCCCCTGAAGCTGTTGTAGAAGAAAGATTTTCCTTCAAAGGGACAGAAGGCTCTGTTGTCTTGATTCTTTTTACAGACCTTCTTCTTTTTGGGATACCTCTTCCTTCCTCTTCAATTTCCAAAGTAGATGAAGGTGAGTATAGGGCTGGAATTTACCTTCTGATAATATTAGGGTTTTTATTGAACTTGCCAAGAAACTTGTCCCACATTTCTTCTCCATTTTTCTTCAACAGAAAATGGTGCTGTCATATTAAATGAATTAGACCGTGATGCCTGATTGTCCCTACACCCCAAGAGTATCTCTGAGCCATGGTCTGGATAGAATCTAAAAGAAACCCAGGAAATTTTATTATGTACTCAGGTTTTCTGGTTCCATATTTTAGATATATGAGCATTTTTAAGACTTATTTTCCTACGGACCCAAATTGACCATCACATGTTAAATATTTCACTATCCAAAATGCTACCCTGTCAAAGGGTTTGGGTAAACTGGCTCTTCTGGCCCCTTTTATGATTTTATTTGTATTGTAGGTGTATTGGGGTTCAGTTTCTTCTCCTTGTAGTAAAATTTCAATCAGTTCTTTCAAAGTCCCTTTTGCAAGTTGTGGAACATGCACAATTGGCACTCTAGATACATTACTTACTGTATTTACAGAAAAAGGGATAAAGATATTTCTCAACTTTACCCTAGATTGCTCTAGGTTTATGATGAATTTGGTAGGAATTGGTATTTACATTGTGTAGATAATACTTACATTTGGTAATTATTATTATATTAGTAATTTCTTATTTATTTGTTATATAAAAAAACTAATAATGAACGTGTGTTGAGTTGTTTGGTTGTTACAAACAACTCACGAGATTAGTATTTGTTAGTAGAGTAGTTTCCTAATTTATAGGAAACTATGTGCCTATATATTTGTAAGTGCATCCTATGTAATTGATCCGGAATGAATATAATATAATATCATTATTTCATGTATAAATATAAACAGTTTTATTGTGCAAATATGTGGCATTTATTATATTTGGTATCGAAGCGAATTTTTACTAGATGGAAGTTTGAAACAATTGGGAGGGGAAGTACTTTGCTTATTGCTCCTGTACATGCAAGTTATTTTGTTTTACCACAGTCAAGCCATACCAGGAATACGTCTTTCCTCGCATATAGACTGCCACATTTTAAATCGTTGTCAACATCTTGAGTTTTGAACACGTCTGGAGGAAGATTAGCCAAATATAGACTCGTTGTTGTCTTGGATTTGATCATTTGTTGATCCAACCTGCATATGTCAGAAGCAATCATCTTTTAGATCTAGTTATACACGTCTGAAGTTCATCATTGGTGTTAATATTCTCTTGTGTAGACAACTTCCTGATCTGGTTGTGCTTTGATCATTTCATTGCATTGGATTATGTCTGATTTTTCTGGTGATTGCATGGTTTCGGATTGGTTCACATCCTTAGTCTTTGTTGGGCTACACTCTATTTGTGTCATGATTAAATCTGCATCTTTTGTATTTTCCACTTGGCATTGACCCTATCTACACACGTCTCTAAGGGTGCAGTTCATATCTTCCTCCTACATCGAATCCATCACCACCCTCTGAAGCTCACAAATGTGTAAGCTTGACATTTCCCTATGTAAATTTCTGAATGGATTTGTAAAGCAAAAGGTGTAGTGCATATATTGAGATCTGGATGGTGGAGTTACATCGTTTTGAGAAGAAAAAGAAAAGTATAAGGAGAGGATACTTGTTGTCGTGTCTTCTGGTGCCTTCAAATATTATTCAAACTCCAAAGAATATGTGCTCAAGACCAATCAGTAAAAGCAATTGGTATGTACTCTAAAAGCTTTGAGCATCAATTTCAACCAATTTGAAGGTTTGATCTACCATGTGTGGATAAATTCATTCTCTATCTTTCCTATTTGACGTGGTCCATATAAATGTGCTGAGGCTTGGTATTTATCAATAGATTATGTTTTATAACGACTCAGCTTGAACAAGAATGTGTGTAGATCTGTATTTTCATGCATTCTAATAGAAAACTTGGCATAACTTTGGCGTTAAAGAAGAAGCTATTTTGTATTGGAAATGCAATGAAAATAATAGCTATGGTGAAAATAGTATCATTTATTTTTGACTGCGTATTTTAATTGGATTTCTTGGTTTCATCATTCTATTGTATTAAAAATCAATCTTTAATTACTTTTTACAAGTTATCGCACGGACACATTCTCGGTAGAATCTGACGTCCTAATTGTGTTAAAATTCATAATGGATAAGTTGAGTCACATTGAAAATTTTGAAGGAAAATATTTTCATACCTGACAAGTGCGAACTCAATTATTCCTAATCAATAAAGACTTATGGGACATTGTTGATGGAAAAGAAAAAAAACCAAAAAATGTAGATGAAGTAGTAAAATGGGACATCAAAGATCGAAAGGCTACAACGATTATCGGATTGGGTTTATCATATGCTTATCTACATCATATAGACTTAAAAAAGTCCTCTCATACAATCTAGGTGACATTGAACAAGTTGTTTGGATCAAAAATGGGAAGCGCAATGATATCTTTGAAGCAAAGATTGTTCGGCCTCAAGATGGAATAAGGTGAGAACATGGTGGAGCATATCAGTAATTTTTGTTCTATCTGTAATCAACTTACTGGTATAAAAGTAGATGTACCTGATGATGATGTTAAACCAATATTACTTAATAGCATGTCTTCATGTTATTCTAATATGGTCTTTACATTAAGCAAAATAAATCCAAGTCGAGAAGAACTTATTTCTTCTTTGATAGATGAAGAAAAAATAATTATGGTTGTTGAACCAGAGGAGACTGCAATGTTTAACAGAAACAAGAAAGCATTTAGTAAGAAAAATCCCAAATACGGTTCAACCTCTAAAGGAACGAAGAAACAATTTACATGCTATTATTGTAAACAAACTGGTCATTTATCTAACAATTACAGAAAAAGAGCACAAGACTTACTCGATGGGAAACTACAAGATAATCCCATGATTGTTGATGAAGAAGGAGAAAATGAAGAGGAAGAAAATACCGCACATAAAAGTGATGAATATTTTCTCTATTAGATGATTTTTAGATGGAGGACAGAGGCACAGGAGGCAGAAGGTTAATCAGTGACCTCTCATCAATCACCAACGACAGGGCCGCATGAAGTTGTGGTGACAGTGTGTGTGTGAGTTTTCTTTTATTTTAGAATTGCATTTTGTTGTGTGCAGTATGATTTCAGAGTTCCTGTTTTGGTTTGAATAAGTGAAATGTTCACATTGAGAGGGGGAACATGGTCTCATTGTTCCATTTCCATTATGTTTTATTGTTCAGTTTTGAAAGCAGTATTTCCTACATGATTCCCTGTTATAGAGACATTGTATAATATTGAACAAAAATTATTGTAGTAATCATGATGTGAAGGTTTTTGGTAAACTAGGAAAACCAATTGAGACGGTTTTTGGTAAACCTGCAAAACCAATTGTGTAAGGTTTTTGGTGAACCTGTAAAACCAATTGTGAAAGGTTTTGGTACACCTGCAAAACCAATTTGGTAAGGTTGTTGGTAGAAGCCGGAGAAAACCATCAGTGGAAGAAATTTGTGTTGGCACATGTTCGAGTTTTGTGCAAGCCCGATGCTGCACATTTGTGGAGTTGATCATGAGCACACATAGGTGGCACGCTACAATCAAAGAACGAGATATATTGAACCATGTAAACACTAAGGAGGGAAATGTTAGGAATTAGTATTTACATTGTGTAGATAATAATTACATTTGGTAATTATTATTATATTAGTAATTTGTTATTTAGTTGTTATATAAAACAACTAATAACGAATGTGTTTTGAGTTGTTTGGTTGTTACAAACAACTCACGAGATTAGTATTTGTTAGTAGAGTAGTTTCCTAATTTATAGGAAACTATGTGCCTATATATTTATAAGTGCATCCTATGTAATTGATCCAGAATGAATATAATATAATATCATTATTCTATGTATAAATCTAAACAGTTTTATTATGTAAGTATGTGGAATTTATTATAGAATTCTCTCACTAATTCGTCATTATACCTTGAAAACTTCCTCAGGAACTCTAGCCATCCTGCATGCTCAAAGATAGTTGCCACTTCTTCGTCCGCGAGCACTGGGAATCATCTTCCGGTTTTGATTTCTTTTTAATCTCCATATTGGCTCAAGTTTTGTTTCTTTGTACAAATTAGTTGTAGGCCTCCTTGGTTAGCTTCAGAACTAAAGACTATAGTTGCGGAACCCTCTGTTCTTAGCTGCGGAACACAAGCTTAATTCGTTGTTTCCCAAAAATCATTCTGCAAGTTATTTCACTTTGATTTTCCTTAATGATTACCAATAATAACCATGCCACCACTTATCCCATCCTTATCATCTTCAGGATTACTCACTTGTAATCATAATGTACAATTAGACGACTCATCAAACCAACTTTTAAATTAAGTCAAATCACACATGCAAACATTTAATTTAAACCTAAATAAGTTAAAATATATAGTTACCATCTTTGATGATATAATCCTTTTGTTATGATGACTCGTCATTCCTACAAGTGGAACAAAACATGTTAGATAGGACAGTCAGAATTTTTACAAGAATTCCCTTTTATTTGAATTAGCCAAAAGAAGAGGTCAACTACGATTTGTTGGTTTTCAATTGACCTTTGAGAGATTTTTTTAATTTTATATATATATATATATATATATATATATATATATATATATATATATATTTCTTTCTTTCTTTCTTTCTTTTTTTAGGGGGGAAGAAAATGTCATTTACTAGTTTTCATCTTCTTCCCTTTATTTTGGATCTATCATCTGGTTATTTGATCATTTTGGAAGAATCGAGTTCTTCCATATGATCAAATTCTGTGTCTGCTTCAATCTTCCTCAATAATTCATCCTTAGTGGGAGGCTTCCTATAGAGTTTCAGCCCGTGTCCATTGACCAAGAGTGTTCTGTTACTGCCATTAATGGGAAGTAACTAAATAGAACCATTGTCAAAGATCTGCTCAATCTGATAGGGTCCCAACCATCTGGTTCTCAATTTTCCCTTGAATTGTTGGTACTTAGAATCAAACATCAATGCCCAGTCTCCTACTTTGAATTGTCTTCTATTAATATGTGTGTCATGCCATTGCTTCCTTTGCTCTTGAATTATCTTTTTTTGTTGAAGTGCTTCTATCCTCAATTCATCTAACTCATTGATTTGAAGGATTCTTTCTTTTTGAGTTGCATCTAACTCAATACCCAACTTAACTATTGTCCTCAATGTCTGTAGTTCAAACTCTATAGGCAACAAGGTATTTTTCCCATAGACTAACTCATATGGTGAAAACCTTGTTGTAGTTTTCGAAGTTGTATTATAAGCCCAGACAGCTTCAGGTAGTCGCTTTACCCAATCTTTTCTCCCAGCTTCAATTATTTTGGTAAGGATGTTCTCCAATTCTCTATTTGTTACTTCAGCTTGCTCCAATTTCACCCCCCCAGGGTTGAATTGATAACATACATCAGAATTCTCAAGTCCCAGGAAAATTGATTGATCCAGGGAAAAAATCATGTTTCTAGGGTCCCTTCAGAAATTTTTCTAACTCTCCTGTCCAGGTTGAAAAGAACAAGCTCTGAGAAAATGCGAGAAAGTTGCAGAAAATAAGCTTGGGCTAGAAAAAATTGTGAAAATCGGCTAAGTCCTAGTCCCCGGGACAGTCGGGACATTTGGGACGAAAAGGCGTGGATCGGCCGAAAAGCCTACAGGCGGCCCAAACAACAAAGGGACATCTGGGACAAATGGACACGAAATGCCCGAATCGGACGAACCGGAAGAATTTGTCCCAGACGGCATTGGGACATTTGGGACAAGATGGACACGAAGGACGCGAACCGGCCGGTTTGGCCGAAACAGGAAACTTCCGCACAAGGACAGTTGGGACAAAGGGACATGCGGGAACGACCTGAATCGGGGCCAGGAAGAATCAGATCATGCAACACATTTGGGTGTCACCGAACCAGCCAGAAAAGGGACGAGGAATCCCATTTCGGGTGGATCACGAAGGATCACGCCTATCCCGTGAAGCATTTCTGGGACATCCGGGACAAAAAGACGCGGTGGGCGCGAAAATCTGGCAGGCCCGTGGACGAATCACAGCATGACACATGTCACCAAGGAAAAAGGTCCAAAAAGTCAAAGGGGCAAGGTCTAAAGTGCTGGCCCGAGCCAATTAATACAAGACACGTGTCTAATGGAGCAGAGAAGTGCAGAACCAGGGCAAGATTTGGGAAATTTGGCCAAGTTCAGCCAAAGAACTAAAAGCGAAAGTCTACTCCGCACCCCGTGTCGACCAATCAATGCATGCCACGTGTCCCAAGTGGCGGGGGCGCAGAAGAAAAGTAAAAATGTTCCGAATCATCAAAAAGTCAAAGTTTTCAAGGAAAACCCGCGGGACAGGTCAGATGAGAGAATAACATATCCAATCAGCACGTGCCACGTGTCATCCAGGTGGCAGAGCGCGGGAAGAAATTTAAAAATCCGTTTTCGCCTGTTTTGTGCCCTAGATCTTCAGATCTCCATATCTTTTGATCCAGAGCTCGGATTGGCACGTTCTTTATATCAACGGAAAGATTGTGAAATTATCTACATGATTCTGGGGTTAATCTCGAGTTTTGGTGTAGTATGGAGGGAGAAAATCGAGAAACAGCTCTGACGCATGTTCATGGCCAGAAGTGACATTCCAGCGACCAGATTTAATGCAGAATGGGTCGCCTTCTCCTGTATTTCGGTCAAAATGACAGGGTATGGGTTTGTAAGGTCCCCCATGCCATTTTAATGCACCTGCATTCAAGGAGGGATGGGCTCTCATGTTTTTGTACGTTTCCTGTCCCCTGGGCTCGACCCTTGCACTGTAAAAGCCAGTTTTGGCTCATTTCAAAGGGGGAACGTTTTTTGGGCATAGCAGAGCTTCTTCTTTCACCTCCAGCAAGTGATTGATACAAGAATCAGACCTCTCCAAAGGATTGTAACAGTTTTTACCTCTCTGAGGTTGTAATGCAGTGATTTTGACACTGAAAATGATAATGCAAGCTTTGTGAATGATTTTCAGTCCTTTATTTGTATTATTTGCTTCATTTCAAATCATAAATTATACCTTATCAGTTTGTGTATGTTTTATGTTGTAAACTTTGGTCTGTGTCTATTTGTTTGACAGAAATGTTTCACTACTCCTCTTTTGGTGTATCACCTGTTAGTTTAGTTTCATATTTTTTGCACTTTCTATCCTGTCTCCTTGCAGTTTAGAGTAGGATTAGGATCTGAACCTCTGTAGTTTTACAAAATATAGATCTAAATCAGAGGAGTTTGAGGAACCAGCCTCTAATCTGGAGATTCCTCTCTCAGTTTCACAAGTCCCCACACTTGGAGAGAGGTTTCCATGTTGTGCAATCACACTAGATGCTAGAGTGATCAACCTAGAAGCCTGATCTGCATCCAGGGGTGCTGTGAGTCTGCAACAACAGTTTTGGCATGCCTGGTGGGACACTAGAGGTCTCATTTTTATTGCAGCAAAGTTGATATGCATCTGCTGTAGTTTTCTTGCTTATAAGAGCTATTATTTGCATATCTGGCAACTCCAAGGGGAAGAATCAACTGGTTTCAGCAGTGCAGGCCTGAAAACTCATGAGAAGAATCAACACAAGGTCAAGAGTTGGAGAAGAAGAAGTGTTGTTTGAATACCTGCAGTTATCTCCAAGAAGAAGGAAAAGAGGAAGAAGGATTCAAAGGTCTCCATCTCCACCAAACAGAACTCTCTCAACTCCTCCACCTGACAGGCCTTTCATTCAGTATACAAGGGCTTTAAGACTGATTAGAATGGCTCAAAACAATCCCTACGTCAACTTCACAGGCAGCAGCCCACTTGCTCTCAATGCACAACATCCAGTTCCTATTGCAGCCTTGAAGAACATTCCCTACTTCACCGGAGAAAATCAGACTACTCCAGGTGATCATGTTAAAGATATTGCTAACCTTTGTGCAATCCATGAAATCAATGAAATGCAAGTGGCTGTCAAGTTACTGGCATCTTCCTTCAAGGGTAAAGCATTACAATGGTTTAGGAGCCTTGGAGCTGGTTCTATCACAAACTGGAATCAGCTGTGTATTGCACTTCACGAGCAATTTGGAGAGAAGGGAGACAACTTGTCTCTTTTGGAGCAGCTGACAACTATCAAGAGAGCCCCCAACGAGCAGCTGACTGACTTCAACTTCAGATTTCAAAGGTCTTGGGATAGGATTCCAGTGGCAGTCAGGCCAACAGCAGAAGGTGCTTTTCTATATTACCTTAAAGCTTTGAATTCTGATATTTCTATGTTAATTCAGTCCATGGGAGGCACAACAATCCCTATGGCTTATAGCATTGCCATTAGAGCCAAAAACTGTCTTATTCAAGCTGGTAAACTGGCTCCTAGGCCTCCCATGCCCTTGTATCCAAACTTAGAAAATCCAAGCACTAGTCAAGCACCCACTTTGGCTCCTGTTCCCACCCCTAGAAACCAGAGTTCAAATGAAGCTTCCACTTCATCTCCAAGTGCTTCAAATGAACTCCAAGAGGTCATGAAACAGTTGCAAAACCTAGGCAATGAGCTGGTTACTCTTAAGAGGCAGCAAGCCCAAGGTTTCAGACCTTCCTATCAACCCCAAGCTCAGCCTAATAGGCAGCCATACCAACCACAAAGACCACCTAATCCAACTGCAAATGTGAATCAAATAAGGCCTCCTACCAATAGACCATTCCAGCCCTATAATCCAAATGCCATATCTACCTCTAAGGCATTAGTGCCAACACAAAACAACATTGCTCAGGAATATGATTGGTGCTTTCCATGCAACGAGCCTCATAACCAATCCATGTGTTTCAATGGTGCCCTCAATCAAGCACTAATGGTGACAACTACTGGTGTGGAGGGCGAGGGAAGTCAAGGAAACAGTCAATAATAAGAAACATTCCAACAGCAATCAGCCCCAAATGACACCACATTGGTGAACTGGCAAGCAGAAGATTTCTGTGGCATGAATCAGGCAGTTTCTCAAGGTGTTGCAGCCAACACAAGGTCAAAGAGGAGGAATCTGGGTGAAGAACAACCATTAGCCCCAGCCAATCCACAACCTTCCACGGCTCCACAAATGATTGGCAAGCAAAGTCCAGTTTCAAGTACACAAGGGCAGCCAAGAACAGCCCCTAGGCCAACTCAAATGCCAGCTGTTGCTGCCCACGTGCAAGGAGTAAATGTGCAAACCAAGGGACAAAAAAAGGATACTTTATCCCTGTTCAGTATCATTGAACAGATGAAGAAGACTAACGTCAATATATCAATGTGGGAATCCCTATCCATCCCAGGACAAAGAGATCTGCTGCAAGCTGCCATGAAGGATTGGACAACTTCAAATCAGCGGGTTCAGATGCAAGAAAAAGTGCTTACAAATGCTGCCCAGCCTGAAGGAAGTCATGGAGGACAACAAGGTAAAATGTTGAAGCCCCCTCCTTTCTACGTTTCGTTGATCATTGGAAATCAGCTAGTACACAATTACATGATTGATTCCGGGCAAGTAGCTCAGTGATGCCCAAGCAAATAGCTGATCAGCTAGGGCTCCAGTATGAAATAACATCTAAAGGGGTAGTGCAGCTAGATGGGACAGCAATAGCAACAGTTGGAGTGATTAAAAACTTGAGTCTTACCTTGCATGCATGTCCAAATGTTGTTGTCTTACAAGATGTATCAATCATAGACCTTCCACCACTCTTTGCCCTTTGCTTGTCAAGGGACTTCACAGCCAAGATTGGGGGGTATTTGTCTGCTGATTGGTCACACATGATATTTAGAACAAGGTATGGAACTAAGGCCACAATCAGATCTGAACCCATTGGAAACTTCCATATTGAGCCTTACACTCCAAGTCAGATTAATGCCAATTGCTCAGCATTTGATCAAGAAGATCACCCTAACACTGATGAGGCTGACACCAAGGTTGGAAGCATCCCGGACCTAACTCTTGATGAATGGGCAAACAAGATACATGCTTTTGATCCCTACCAAGAAGTAGAAGAATCTGAGCTGGGAGTCTATTGTATACACGAAGAAAATCAACCTATTCCTAGCGTCACTAAGCCAAGTCATAAAGACAAGAATGAAGTATGGCAATTATTCTTTGATGGGTCAAGGAGTAGACAAGGCGCAGGAGGAGGAGCTATGCTCATTTCACCGCAAGGTATAAAGTATTACTCAGCCTTCTGTTTTCAGTTTTCTTGTTCAAACAACACAGCTGAATATGAGGCCTTGATTCATGGACTTCATTGGGCTAGAAAAAAGGGCATAAATAACTTGCAGGTGTTCGGGGATAGCGAGCTAATCGTCAACCAAGTTAGAGGACAACATGCTACAAAGAACGACTTGCTGAGGAGCTACAAGAATAGGGTATGGGACCTCATTGAGGATTTCAGAGCTTTCAACATTGTGTCCATACCCAGGAAGAAAAATGAAGCCGCGGATAGGCTCGCAGCATTTGGAGCGACGTTTGATGTGGTTGACAACATAAAAAGGGAAAAAACACAGCCACATATCTAGGTGATTGTGAGGCCAGCAGTTCCAGATAATAACACAAGCTGGCAGGTGTTTGAGAACAATCATCAAATCGTCAATTTTTTATGAGAAGAGGCTGAATTCTCAGCTAGGAATCAGGACAGACTTGAGCAGCAGTATGGGGATCAAGTAGTGCAGCTGCGGACAAACAAGCTTCCCAAGGGTTTAGTAACGTTGGAGTCTATCTTCAACCCTAACGACCAGTTCCGTAAGGAAAAGGCTAACATACAGGTCAAGAGAGAAGATTCAGAGCCAATTCCGGTTGGGGAAGGCAAAACACTTCAAATTGGTAAAGTGGCCACTGAGCAGGAGAAATCAGATTTCATACAGCTTTGCCAAGAATTTCCAGATGTCTTCGCTTGGAGCTATGAAGACTTGAGAGGATTCAATCCGAATTTGGCACAACATACCATAGAATTGGATCCAGATGCTAAGCCCATCAGGCAGAAGCAGAGACCTGTTAACCCTCACATTGAGCCTCTAATGAAGAAAGAGCTAAATAAGCTAATAGAGGCAAGCATTATATTCCCGATCAAGCACTCAAGCTGGGTTGCTAACTTGGTTCCGGTCAGGAAGAAGAGCGGAGAAATCAGGTTGTGTGTGGACTTCCGAGACCTCAATAGGGCCTCTCTCAAAGATCATTACCCACTTCCTTCAATGGAACAAATATTGCAAGTAGTATCCGGTTCAGAGAGATTCTCTCTCCTAGATGGCTACTCAGGGTATAATCAAGTGATGGTGAAAGAAGAAGACCAATTCAAGACAGCCTTCACAACTAAATGGGGCACATATGCTTACAAGAAGATGCCATTTGGGCTGTCCAACGCTGGTGCTACCTTTCAAAGGGCAATGGACATGGCATTCAAAGGCTTGATCAACAAGATAGTGCTGATATATCTAGATGATATCATTGTCTTCTCAAAGAATGCAATAGACCATCTCTTTCACCTTAGGAAAGTGTTTCAGAGGTGTAGAAAGTTCAGAGTGTCTTTGAACCCCAAAAAATGCATATTCCTGGCTCACGAGGGGAAACTTCTAGGCCATATTGTCTCCAAAGAGGGACTAGCAATTGATCTAGAGAGGGTTGAAGCCATAAGAGAACTACCATTGCCAAGTCACAAGAAGGCTCTTCAAAGTTTCTTAGGAAGGATCAACTTTGTTCCACAGGTTTGTCCCAGATTTTGCAGCCCTTGTCAATCCCATCACCAAAATGTTAAAGAAGAGCATTGCTTTTAAGTGGACAGCAGAAGGTAAGGAGAGCTTCGAAGCAATCAAAGAAGCTATCTCTCAAGCACCAACTCTCATCAACCCAGACTTCTCCAAGGATTTCATCCTCTATGCATTTGGAGGCGATGACACTATTTCTACCATTCTAGTACAACAGAACAAAGATAATGATGAACAGCCAATTGCCTTTTTCAGCCAGAGCCTAGATGACTACGAGGTGAGGTACTCTTTTATTGAAAATCATGTACTTGCAGTAATAATAAGCTTAAATAAATTCAAGCATTTATTCTCAAACAACAAGGTCCAGTTGCTGGTCTCACATGCTGGAGTTAAGGACTTCCTTCTAAAAAGGGATTTGAATGAGAAAAGAGCATGTTGGATCACCCATGTCATGGAATATGACATTGATATCAAGATCACCAAGCTGGTAAGAGGGAAAGGACTCTGTGAGCAACTGGTTTTGGGGAAGCAAAAGGATGTATGCAATGAAGAAGAGGCTGTTTTGACATTCCAGGACAGCCATGAGCCAAGTGGCAATCAAGAAGAAGACAATGCTTCCTCCACTCCTTGCTGGACCCACAGTATTATGCACTTCCTAGGCACAAGCCTATGCCCTCCAGAGATGAACAAGACCCAAAGGAGACACTTCAGATTGCAGGCTGTCCCGTATGCCATTGTTGATGGAGTTTTTGTTCAAGAAAGATGTGAATGGAGTGTTACTGAGATGCATTAGCACAAATCAGATTCAAAGGGTGTTGGAAGAGTTTCATGGTGGACCAGTTGGTGGCCATTTTGCACCAAGAGTGACAACTCTAAAAATCATGAAGGCTAGTTATTAATTAGCCTAAAAATCTTCAGTGATTACTATGCATGGATCAAGAGGTGTAAGAATTGTGCATTCTTCACAGGAAGAGAGAAGACTTGCTGCCCTTCCATTGCATCCAATCTCAGTTGACCAGCCATTCATGCAATGGGGTTTGGACTTCATTGGAGTCATTAATCCCAATTCAAGCCAAGGGCACAAATGGATTTTGATAGCCACAGACTACTTCACCAAATGGACAGAAGTAGTAGCACTCAAAGAGGTGAATGAGTCTAGCATCTTAGACTTTTATGAGGGGATAATAACCAGATTTGGTGTACCTGCCACAATAATCTCTGATAATGCATTGGTATTCATTGGATCTAAGGTGACTGAGTGGGCTGTCAAGAACGGTATTTACCTAAGCACTTCATCGAACTATTACCCTCAGGGTAATGGCCAGGTCGAGTCTACAAACAAGAACTTGTTGAAGGTCATTAGGAGGAATATTGATGAGAATAAGAGGTCTTGGCATACCAAACTGAAATCAGCCTTATGGGCTGATAGGATAACTCCCAAAATATCCACAGGTAACTCTTCATTCAGGCTTGTCTATGGAAGAGAGGCAATCTTGCCCATGTCACTTGAGTTGCCAACATTGGAACTCATGAAGCAGTTGGAGTTACTTGAATTTGAGCCCATGGAGGTGAGATATGCAGAGTTGATGGAGCTGCAAGAGATCAGAAATCAGGCATCCCAAGCAATGGAAAAGGATCAAGCTTTGATCAAGAAGACCTTTGATAAAAAGGCCAAGGATAGATCTTTTCAAGTTAGAGATCTAGTGTTGAAATGGGATGCGGACAAAGCAAAACTAGGAAGGAATTCAAAATTTGATGTCATTTGGAGTGGCCCATACGTGGTCACAAATTGCTAAGAACAACAATGCTTTCCAATTAGCCTCATTGGAGGGTGAAGAACTGCAGATTCCACTCAATGGAATCTATCTCAAGCGTTGCTTCTAGAGGGAAGTTCACTACCCTCTATAAATATTAGATTATATTTTCTTTCCTCCAAGTCCTTGTGCACATTTTTTTGCTGTAGGTTAGTTTTATTTTCCCTAAGTGCTTTGGCACAGCTTGCTGTCCATGGAGATGTGTAGCAATCTTTTCTTTCATTGGGTAACATTCCATCTTCCTCCTTGCACATTATGAGTCAGTTAGGGTCCTAAACAAAATATTCGATGACTCCATGCCCAATGGACTGCTTCAGGGAACTGGTCTTTTCATATAGCAGGCAGATGACCCCGCTGAGTCACCAAATTGTTATCCAATTTGACCCCCCCAGGGTTGAATTGATAACATACATCAGAATTCTCAAGTCCCAGGAAAATTGATTGATCTAAGGCAAAAATCATGTTTCTAGGGTCCCTTCAGAAATTTTTCTAACTCTCCTGTCCATGTTGAAAAGTACAAGCTCTGAGAAATGCGAAAAAGTTACAGAAAATAAGCTTGGGCTAGAAAAAAATTGTGAAAATCGACTAAATCCTAGTCCCCGGGACAGTCGGGACATTTGGGATGAAAAGGCGTGGATCGGCCGAAAAGTCTACAGACGGCCCAAACCACAAAGGGACATCTGGGACAAATGGACGTGAAATGCCCGAATAGGCCGAAAGAAAGAAAATTTGTCCAAGTCCTTAATTGGGAGCAAGCGGGACAAGAGTATGCGAAGGACCCGAACTGGCCGGTTCGACCCAAAATAGAGAACTGTAGCACCGGGACAGTCAGACCAAAAGGACGTGAAGGGCGCGAGAAGATGTAAACCCGGCCGAGTTCGAGAAGAAAATCGACCAACTGCTTTGGGACATGCGGGACAGTCAGGAACGCGAACCAGCCGAATCGGGAAGGGCGCAGAAGAATTTGTCCCAGATAGCACTGGGACATTTGGGACAGATGGACGCGAAGGATGCAAACCGGCTGGTTCGGACCGAAACAGGAAACTTCAGCACAAGGACAAGTGGGACAAAGGGACACGCGGGAACGCGGATAGCCGAATAGGAGCCGAAAGCCAATCAGATCAAGCACGTTGTCACCGACAGAAACAGGGACTGAGGAAGCCCATTTCAGACAGATGGACGCGAAGGACGCGAACCGGCCGGTTTGGCCGGAACAGGAAACTTCAGCACAAGGACAAGTGGGACAAAAAGACGCGGTGGACGTGAAAATCTGGTAGGCCCGTGGATGAATCACAGCATGACACGTGTCGCCAAGGAAAAAGGTCCAAAAAGTCAAAGGGGTAAGGTTTGAAGTGTTGGCCCGAGCCAATTAGTATAGGACACATGTCCAATGGAGTAGAGAAGTGCAAAGCCAGGGAAAGATTTTGGAAATTTGGCCAAGTTCAGCCAAAGAGCTAAAAGCGAAAGTCTACTTTGAGCCCCGTGTCGACCAATCAATGCATGCCACGTGTCCCAAGTGGGCGAGGGCGCAGAGGAAAAGAAAACATGTTCCGAATCATCAAAAAGTCAAAGTTTTCAAGGAAAACCCACAGGATAGGTCAAATGAGAGAATAACATATCCAATCAGCGCGTGCCACGTGTCATCTAGGTGGCAGAGCGTGGGAAGAAATTTAAAAATCCGTTTTCGCCTGTTTTGTGCCCTAGATCTTCAGATCTCCATTTCTTTTGATCCAAAGCTCGGATTGGCACATTCTTTATATCAAGGGAAAGCTTGTGAAATTATCTACATGATTCTAGGGGTTAATCTCGAGTTTTGGTATATTCTGGAGGGATAAAATCAAGAAACAGATCTGACGCGTGTTCATGGCCAGAAGTGACATTCCAGCGACTAGATTTAATGCAGAATGGGTCACCTTCTCCTGTATTTCAGTCAAAATGATAGGGTATGGGTTTGTAAGGTTCCCCATGCTATTTTAATGCACATACATTCAAGGAGGGATGGGCTCACATGTTGTTTGTACGTTTCCTGTCCCCTGGGCTCGACCCTTGCACTGTAAAAGCCAGGTTTAACTCATTTCTTAAAGGGGGAACAATTCTTTGCCATAGCAAGCTTCTTCTTTCACCTGTAACAAGTGATTTTTGCAAGTATCAGACCTCTTCTAAAGGATTGTAACAGGTTTTCTGCCCTCTTTGATGCTGTAATACAAGTGATTTTGACAGTGAAAATGACAATACAGGCTTTGTGAATCAGTTTTTAGTCCTTTGTTTGTGTTGCTTGTTTCATTTCAGACCTCTAAATTACATCTTATCAACTTGTGCATGATGTTCATGTTGCATTTTTATGATCTGTGTCTATCTGCTTGAACAAGAAGTGTTTCACCACTCCTCCTTTGGTGTATCACCTGTTAGTTTAGTTTCATTTTTTGCACTTTCTATCTTTGTCTCCTTGGATTTTAGAGTAGGATTAGGATCTGAACCTCATTAGTTTTACAAAATATAGATCTAAATCAGAAGAGTTTGAGGAACCAGCCTCTAATCTGGAGATTCCTCTCTCAGTTTCAGAAGTCCCCACACTTGGAGAGAGGTTTCCATGTTGTGCAATCACACTGGATGCTGAGTGATCAACCTAGAAGCCTGATCTGCATCTAGGGGTGTTGTGAGCCTGCAACAACAGGAAATCAGCAACTGCTTCTTCAGTGGCATTTGTCAATGCCTGCACTTCTACCCACTTTGTCACATAGTCACTACACACAAGAATATATTCCTTCCCTTGTGAAGGAGGATTAAAGGGACCAACAAAATCCAATCCCCATCTCTCAAATGGTTTAATCACAAGTTGAGGTTGAAGAGGCATTTCATTGGTGAAAGTTGGTTGTCTCATCCTTTGACAAGGATCACACTGCTTGATATATCTCTTCACATCTTTGTACAAAGATGGCCAATAATAACCAGTGCCAAGTATCTTATGAGTTGTTATTTTCACTGAATAGTGTCCTCCACTTGGTTCATCATGACATGCTCTGAGGATTTCAAATATTTCATCCTCTCTTACACACCTACACAAGACAAAATTAGGACCACATGTAAATAGCATTACATTCAACCATTTGAATTATGCACTGATTTTGATTAACCTCTTAATTTGCTTCTTAGTGAAAGAAGGAGGGAACTTCCCTATTGCAAGATAATTTGCCATATCAGAAAACCATGGTGTACTTGCTGAGATTGCAAACAGTTGTTCATCTAGAAAGTTATCCTTAACTAGATCTTGCTCCCCTGTAGTGGTTAGTCTTGACAAAAAATCAGCTACCACATTAGATTTACCTGGATTGTCCACAATGGTAATATCAAATTCTTGCAAAAGTAATAACCATATAATTATTCTTTCTCCAACCACTGGTTTGTTCATTAAATACTTAATTGTTGAATGATCTGTGTGTACAAATATCTTGTACCCTGTAATGTAATGTCTAAATTTATTGATTGCATAAATCACAGCAAGAAATTCTTTTTCAATGGTGGTGTAATTATTTTCAGTGGGAGTAAGATTCTTTCTAAGATAATAAATGGCATACATCTTTCCTTTCTCATCTTTCTGTCCCAAAACTGCACCAATGGAATAATTTGAGGCATCAGTTTGGATATGAAATGCCTTTTCCCAATTAGGTCCTCTCAATATTGGAGAACTGATTAATTTTTCTTTAATTTATTCAAAATAATGTTAACACTTTTCATCCCAAAGAAATTCATAGTCCTTGGTTAGTAAGTTAAACATGGGGGCAGCAATTTTACTGAAATCTTTTATAAAACGCCTATAATACCCAATATGCCCTAGAAATGATTTGATATCTGTGGGGCTCTAAGGAATAGGTAAATCTGAAATGATCCTAATTTTGTTTTGATCCACCTGAATTCCTCTTTTTGAAATATAGTTTCCTAATACAATCCCCTCATCCACCATCATCAAACATTTTTCATCACTAAGAGACAGGTTGTGTTGTTCAAATATTTTTAACACTCTGTCCAGATTTCTCAAAGCATCTTCAAATGTATCTCCGTGTATAGTGAAGTCATCCATATATACATCAACACAATCATTTGTTACATAAATAAATATTGCAAGTACAGCTCTCTGAAAACTTACAGGAGCATTGCATAAGCTAAATGGTAACACCCTATAGGCAAAGATTCCCCATGGAAATGTAAATTTATCTTTGTCCTGATCTTCAGCAGCAACTCTAATATGATTATATCCACTAAATTCATCCAAAAAAGAAAATTATTGTTTACCTAAAAGGTTATCTAGGACTTGATCTATGAATGGTAAGGGAAAATAATCTCTCATTGTGGCTTTGTTCAGTTCCCTATAGTCAACACATATTCTCTATTTTTCGTTCTTTTTGGGAACAATTACAAGAGGAGATACCCACTGACTATCTGAGATAGGGTAGATAAAACCTACTTGTAATAGTTTTTAAATTTCTTGTTTGACTATATCTCTTAAGACTGGATCGATCCTTCTCTGAGGTTGCCTAACTAGTTTAACATTTTCAGTATGGATGTGATGAGTGCAGATACTTGGATGAATCCCCTTCATGTCTTTGTAATCCCAAGTAAAAGCTTTAGTATGATTTTTTAAAACATAAAACAGTTTAACTTCTTCATCATCCTTCAACCAGCTATTAATGTTCAAAATTTTACCTGGTTGAATCTCAACATGCTTGGTTCCAATGTGTGATGAACTGATTTTGTGAATGGGGTTCATTAGAGTATTTAATGGACATGCATGTGGTAACAACATATGGTATGAAGTAACATCTCCAAAAGTTCCTTTTGACAAAATACTAGAAAAAGGACAGTAATGAGAATTATGATACTTATCTCTTTGCAGGTCAAACTCTTCGTCACTGCTACTTTCCAGGAATTCTTCACCACTTCCTGATGTATTTGAAACTGAAGCTACTGATTCATCCTCTCCCCATGAGAAATCTCATTCCTCCGGAACGAAATTATTTCCAATCAAAGAGAATTGTTGTTGTTGTGGTTCCGGAATGAAATGTGGTGGTTCCAGAACTATAGTCGTAGGTTCGGGAACTAAGTTCGCAAGTTCCGGAACTATATCTAATTGCTTTGAGGATAGCTGGTGCTCATCCAATGGTGGATTAATCATCTCTTCTACTTCTCTTACATGATCCTGCAATGTGATCATAGCCAAAGAAGACAAATTTTTCTTATCAGTTTCAGGAGAATCAACCCACAATTGTTCATGACTGTCAGTAAAAGGTCATGCAGTAGGATATAAGGAAATTTTCTTAGAATTCTTACCATTCGAGATTGTCATATCACCTAACCTGCAATCAATTAAAGCAACAACTGTAGCTAACCATGGTCTACCCAAAATAATGGGATAACCCAATGTTTTACCTTTTGGTTGCAGTATAAGGAAGTCAACTAGATATTCCCATGATTCTACCATAACCGCCACGTCTTTAATAATTCCTTCTCGTTTTTCTACAAACTGGTATATCCATCTACAATATGGTATTAGTAGGTTATATCCATATTAATGGTAATGTTTTCAGAGTATCTATTGTCATTACATTGATATCCACTCCCAAATCTACAAAAACATTTATGTATATCTTTATTTCCTAAACAGACAGCAATAACAAGACTTCTAGGATCTCCATATTTGTGAAGTAAAATTTTTCCTATTAATAAATCAACAAGTTTCCCATCTACTTTGATAGTCTTGGGGTATTTTTTCTTTCTTATAGGATTTTTCAAACATAATATTTTGATTAATTTGTTCAATTTAGGAATGTCCTTAATTGTTTGTAACAGTGGTATCTCAATATTCAATTTCCTTAGTTCATGTACTAATTCAGACTCTTTGTCTTCAATAGATTCTCTGAATCTTTCTGGAAATGGAGTCTCAGTAGTGTTGTTATCTGGCTGTTTTTATTTTCTTCTTATATCCTCTTTTGGAACGACAGTACTAGGGATTTTATTTTCTTTTGTTATTTCAGTGATTATAACAGGTGGACTACTAATGATTTTTCCAGATCTAGTGTGAATATCCTTACCATCCATAACACATAAATCAATTGATTTTTTTGGTTTTTTTCCCTACGACAGGAGTTGTTTGTTTGTTTCTTGGGTTTTCTACTGGCTGTGCTGGAATTTTCATTTGAACTACATTTTCAGTTTTTGAATTTTATGTAGGGGATCACACGATGGCATGTTGATTTTGATTTGGATATGTTCTTCCTTGAGCATTATTACCAGTGTTCCATCTAGGTTGTGACCAAGCATAAGGATTTCCTTGACCAACCCATGGTTGTTGATATCCTTGAGCATACCAAGCCTGATTTTCCCAATCTTGAGGGTTCCATATTGGGTGAGGCGACCAAGGTGGTTGTCCCCAATTCTGTGGTACTGTTTGAGCAGCCCATGGCATTGTCCATGGAGCAGGAACTGATCTTGGCATAAACTGCCCTTGGTTAGATTGTCTCTGAACAAAATTCACTTCTTCTATTGTGGATGATGTACTTGATTGTTTAAGCTGATTCTTTATGACTGGAAGTAGAGAACAAACATCAGAATCATGTTCTTTATATTCACAGATAAGACAGATTTTTCTGTTTTATCTAAAGGACAATCTCTTAGTGCATGCTTCTTCCTACATCTAGGACAATATATAGCCAATGGTTCAGTTTTGACATTTGATTTAGCTTGTAATCCATCCATAGCTAGAGGTTAATTAAACTAAAATTTTTATTTTAAAGTTGGCTAATTCATCCATTAGTTTTTTTCATATCTGGATTCATACTTTTCACTGATTTTCCTTTTCTAGATCCATCCCTTATACTGGAATAGCTTCTACAAATATCCTTAATTTCATTCATTCTTAACTGATCAACGTTTCCACCTCCTATCAAGTTAAGAGATTCCCTAGGTTTTTCATCCAAACCTTTAAGAAAAATGGTTTTAATTAACTTCTCTTGAAGTAAAAATCCATATATTTTGCCCATAAATAGGAATCTATCTAAATAGTCTTCCAGATTTTCATCTTCCTCTTACTTGATTTTGAAGAATTCTTCTTTCCTACTTCTCCCTCTACAATAATATTGGTATTTGTCTCTAGGAAGGTAGTTTCAATTTGTGCCCAAGTTCTTATAGATTTGGATGTTAATTCCATGAACCACCTCATTGTATGCATCCTTCAAAGTGGATGGAAACAACTTAAGTTTTCAATTATCTATTTTATAGTCATATGTCTGACATAACACTTTAAACTCAAACAGAAATTGGTCAGGGTCTTCAACTGACATCCCTCTAAATGTGGGTAAATGTGTAGGTGAGATATCCTTCATTGATGTTTCATCATCTTCCAATTGGATTGGATAAGTAAAGGTCCTATTAGTTGCTCTTTCAGCTTCAGCTGCCATTTTGAAAATATTTTCTGAATTTTTCTCCCAATCAATGTGATATGTGATATACTTTGGGGGAGGATGAAAAATCAGGAGTAGGAGGTTGACTACTTAATTGAGAATCAAAACTTACCCTAAGTGGATCTTGAGTAATAATCCTTTTTCTAAAAGTTTCCACTTCCTTCAGGTGACTAATCTAAGAATTCTAAAGGTGGCAATTATGTTTCTTGTCTGGCAAGGGATGATGGTGACTCCAATTCTTGATCAATTTCCCTATTTAGACTAGAGGATGTTGTGAATTATTGTGAAGATGTTTTTTGGGAGGAATATACCCTTTGAGTCTCTTGGTCTACTCATATATTCTGTGATATAGTAGGGAAGATCCTTCAACTACTAGATGTATGATTGTTGCTCTTGCTAACACTTAATTAGAAATTTTCTAAATTTGTGTCCCTGAAAATGGCACCAAAAATGATGTGTGTCATTATTCCCTTCATTTAATCAACTTCTTGATTGATGTCATATCAAACCATGGGTGTGTCCAAAGCTATATACAACAAGAGTAATATTATTGATCTAGTAGTTGACTATAGTTATATTTTCTGTATTTTCTAGGGGATCTTTTCAATGTCTTAAGGACTTCTTAGTAAAACCTTATTTAAATCATACTATTGAAAACTTTCTAGAAATAAACACACTAAAAGCTTTTTTGAAAGGAAACACACTTTGCAGAATGGAAATAAACACACTTGCTTCTAAAAGTTAACACACTTGATTTTGGAAATAAACAAACTCAATTTAATATGCTTGAAAATGATTGCAAGAAATATAAGAATCTATAGGAACACCTGCAATATTTAGTACACAACAAAGTTTAGCTGAAAGAATTAAAATAATACAGAATGAACAGATCTAAGCTATTGCTGAAGAAATATAAATACCGAATAAATGAATGTCTTGGTTCTTGGGGGAGTGGGCCCTTGCTCCTCCTCAAATCAGGATTTAACAACTCAGAATTCTCTCAAACAGAAATGGTTATTTATTAATAAAAAATTTGGTATTAAAAAATGTACTGGAATTCAGTACTTAGTCTATATCTATTTCTTTGTTCCTTTCTATTTCATATCATATTCTATCTTCTATATTTCTATCTACTGCAGGTTTGCTTTTATATACATTTACAATCATAGTTGTCTCTACAATTCCGATGAAATAGAATCACACCCAAAATGGATGCTGAATCGGATTGTGGCTGATCTGACAGCTGTAAGATAACTTCCCCTAGATCTACATTCAAAATCTTCTCATCCTTTCCTGATTGAAAGGGTCGTTGATGCAAAATCTCCAGATATGGTTACAGTAGATAACTTCCATCGGTTTTGGAACTTCAAAGAATTTCTAGAACCATAGGAAATTGTTAAGGATCAAAATGGTGCGAGTTCCAGAGCTATTCCTAGGAGTTCCGAAACTTAGTCTAAAAATTTTGGAACTAAATATTAGAGTTTTGAAACTAAGTTCTAAAGTTTTGGAACTAGCTGATGACTGTATGATGGAGTTCTAGAATCTAAGATGTGTTGGGAATAGATGCTACCGATAACATACTGAATGCCACCTGCTTCCATTTCCTTCAACTAATTATACCTGCTTTATTATCAAAACTAAATTTCAAACACATGCTTCTTCAAGAATATCAAAGCTTTTAACATTAGAATCAAAATCAATCAAAAGATAGACAATTACATCTTAACTCATATCAGATCAAAATAAAAGTCACAAAATGCTATTGAACTTAATAATAAGAAAAGTAAGATGATATCATATATTGTAAATTTATTGGGCATATACCGGCCTCATCAACACCCATCATCATTGATCCCCCATTTGAGGGGGATCTCATCATCAACCTTTCGTCATTCTTCATCTACTCTTTGTCTCTCATCGTTTTTTTCTCATGGCTTGCTAGCGCAAACACTTCAACAAAAAGGGGAAAATGTAGAAACCTAAATTTGGTATCTCTATCCTTTTCTACCCACGTGAGCATATTTCCTCATGGTCCTAATTCATCCCACTTAATTTAATTAAATAACCATTTATCCCTCCATATATTAATCTATATTAATTAATATTAATTAATTAATCTTCATTAATTAATTACTTATATCCACTTGCCCTAATGGACTTTGCTTTTATTCTAAATATACATCCTCCCACTTTTCTAGCTTTGATTCTATCTAGCTTTATTTCTTACACAGCCTTAAATAACCCAATCCCACACACAAGCTTTAAAGTAGTTTTTTCCATTCATCAAAACCCAAAATCCCAACTCAAATCATTAAAATCCATCCCATTAGGGAAACTTTCCCTGTGGTCGGCAGCAAATCAGTCCATTCGCCGTTGACCCTATTAAACTAAGTTCATCTCTTTCCAAAACAAGATTGAAAACACATAGGCACATCTTCCTTCTTGATTTTCTTCCACCCTACGAATCCCCCTTCAAACTAGAACATCTCAACAATCCCCTAACAGCCCTTATAAGCTTGTTTTGATCATTTGCATGACTATGAGAGGTTTTGAATTTTCTTTTCATCGCATCTATATCACTTCTAAAGCTTTCTTGTTCAATATAACACCTTGCAAGTTTATCAGTGGTCGTGAATCTGTTATTAGATCGTTCTTCAAGTTTCTATACTTGCAAGTTGCCTTTTCATTCCATATAATCTCGGCCTTGCTTCACTTTACTACAGTCGTTATTTCCCAGATCAAGTCGCCATTGAATCATCCCTCTATCACTATTTTTTCAATCTAAAGAGCCTTCTCCAACCTCTATCTATGTTTTTTCTTTGTTCCAGTCTACTAAAGCCATCATTCTACTCCTCTGTTATCTCAAAATCAGTCTACTTACATCCCAGTCACTGTCACCCCACCTTGGTCATCGTTAAACCTGGTCCTATTAGCTAACTTCCCTCTTCAAATAATTGGTTTCCATCATTCTATGGTTCTATTTGACTTAGGTTCATTCATGTAGGTTGACTCCAGCATACACAAGCCACTACTACATACAAATCTTGCAGGATTAGCATATTTCACTTGTTGTTTCATATCCTCACACCTAGGTTGTCATCAACCTACCTCTGTACAGTCAAGGTCACCATCAATTTAGACTGGGTATCATTTAATTTTCATCTATTCAGATTAAATAAGTATGTAGATCATATCTCAATTACTTTCACATTCAATAGTATCTTTGTTTTTGTATGCTATCTACTATTTCATCCATTACTTAACTTTTTCTAAACAAAGGGGGGTTGACATCCGTGATAGTAAGCTAACACTTCTTGGAGCTGGCTTTATTTGGGTAAACCCCACATATCCTATTTAATCAATCTCATTTTCAGTCATTCTTATCTACAGGCCATCAGTTACAACAAGGATCAACTATTTGGCACCCGTCCATCCATGTACAACACGCTTATGAGGTAATATAAACCCTCCATGTTTTGAATTATGTGCTTTCTTTAGTAGTTAACTTATTAAATTGAATTGAAATATAAATTACAACAATAATTTATCTTCTGGTAAAATCAATTTTACTTGGCCTTCTTTGAGCTTCACATTGCACCACTCACTACATCTGACATCATATTAGCACTGCAATAACCTAGTAGATCTCCACTATCTAGCCCCCCCTAAAAAATCTTCCAGATTATTATATTTTTCTCATTATTTAATCTCCAAAAACCCTAGTTTTGTGTCATGTAAGCTCAGCCCTTGAGATGCTTGAAACCTATGCTCCGTTAATGAAGAAAAATTCCCCACTGAATACTTTCTAGGACTTTTTCCTACTAAATCATTAGCCATTTTTGCCAAATCCTGCTTTCATTTCCAACTATTGATCAGATATGAACCCACCAGGAAAATCCACTCAACTCCAAAAGGGTCCAGAGAGTAATTAATTAGATCATCATCAACCTCCACATGACTTCCCTAGTCCATTGAAACAATAATGATTTTAGATAAATGTGAAAAAGGGGGCAAAGAAAATTATTTGAAATAGTCAAATAGTTCACATGCATCCTTGAGATAAGTTGTGCTTTCCTCTTTTAGGCCAGTTGATCAGCACCACCGTAACTAGATATTGATGTTAAGATCCCCTCAAGGTAATTTGTCAAAACAATTAGTGAGAAAGGAACAATAGTGAAAAGTGAGCCCTCTACTTGTACTATTTATGTGCCCTCCTCTGATAAGGGTTTATAAATCATGCATAACCTCCTTTTTATATGTTTTTTCCAGTGTAATTTTATCTCTTCTATTGCTATAAAACTACTCTGATTCCGGTTTTTTAAATATATAAACAAAGTGTGGACTGGTAACATAATGGAGATGTGGAGTGCATAAAATCTACACAGAATTCATTCACTTCCTAGCGTTGGGCTGAAATATTTACTTTATCAGAGATTACAATAGATGTTGAAATTTCCTCTTACAAATTTTGATTGAGGAAAGACAAGAAACTTCCTCACTCTCCAAAGATCAGAGTCATGGAAGAAAATCAGGGAGCCAACAACTTCACTTGTTAGCATGTAAAGAAACGATGGGAGTACATAATGATAATATTTGTCACAAATTTGGTTTGACATTTTTCAAATAATTCCCATGTCATGTATCCTCTATATGGTCTCTTTCTAATGACAATAAATTTGCATATGATTTTAGGCCCTTTTGTTGTGCTCAGTGTAGGACTGATTAAAGAATTTTTCCTCACTGTTCACTTCACCCCAAACACCAAAACTGATCTAGTTAAAACTCTATTACCATTTCATGCTTGTAACCTTGTGAGAATTTCATCAAACATTTTTCATGCAACCTACTTTCGAGGATTTCCATCAAACTTTTGAGTACAATTCGTCCTCCATGTGAGGTGCCCTCATAGAAATGTTTGTCCATTCTATGTCTTGTTGGTTGTTGGTATGGTGTCCTAATAAGTATTTTCATTGATGTAAAACCCCATTAATGAAAAATTGAATGTTATATGATGATTTCATGATGTTTTTTATGGTGCTAATATACTAGAACAAATGTATCATCTGTTATAGTGGGATTCAGTGATGTGTGTTTGCTCTAACAAGCCTATACATGTGCCTAGGAGGATTTTCTTGGAAGTGTGAGATTATTGGATAATTTGGAATCATGTTGAAATGATGAATATAATTTTTTTAGGGTGCTTGAGCACTCACAACAATGGTATAGTGCAGGCACATATGGATCATTGTGTTACAGGTGCTCATTGGGAGCATGTATGACAGCTTGGAGGTGTGACAGTGTGGTTTGGAGATATTTGAGCACATGGAAGCATGAACTCAGGTGTATCATGGCATGTGAGGTATGTTTTGGTCATTTTGAGAGGTTTCTTGATGATTTATTACATTGTTTCAGTTGACCCTAGCTTCTATAGTGAGAATCCATAAGGTGTAGTTATGCAAATGAGATAGGCTAGAGAAATTGAGGTATTTTATTGACATTATGATGATTGATATGTTATAGGGATGATTCATGATGCTCTCAGAAAAATTTCAAGTGCTCATGATGTGTATTTTTCTAGTGATGATTGATTTTGTGAGACATGGTGAAAATCAAGTCAAATTCCAGCTCGAATTTGAACTTCAGATGCTCGTTGTGAATAATGTAATTTTCATGTAACCTTTTTCCTGTAATGGATGATTATATGGTGATTATATAAGTTTTAAAATTTTAATTAGGTCAATTATTCATCACGTTTTTATGAACGGATGTTAAGAAGGCAAAGAGGTCTAAAACCCTAGTTAAAACCTAGTTAGGAGCAGTTGACAGAAAGTGAAGTATGGTGACCCAGTTTTTATTGCTAGCAAAAAAATTATGATTGGATGTTGTAGAGGACTCCTCAATATTTCCATAAATGGATGGTTTAGGTCATGATGATGTGTGGGCCCCACCTAAAATAGCAGTTTCTGGAGAAGAAGGTTTTAGGACAAGATGGTCCAAAGGAGTAGCATGCAAACTTGTTGGTGCAAGATTATTAAGAATTTTTATTAATATCCATGGAGGTTTAAGGACATGTTCATATAGTTTCATCATTTTTTGAGGTCCAAACTGGTTGACTAGTTAAAGGGCAGTTTTAGGATCTCAAATAGCAGGGTCCAGTAAAATGGTCATAACTTAAGCTACAGGTGGAGTTTTGAGATGATTCAAGTTGTGTTGGAAATTATATTCATAAATATTTCCTGTGATTTATGTATTTCCTCATGATGAGGTAATGTGACATGAAATATAGGGCATTCTTTAAGCATAAATGTTTTTGGCAGTTCAAGACAAGATGTGTTCTACTGAAAGTTTTGTGTTATTTGAAGCATGATATGGATTGGATAATGCTTATTATCACCTGTAATGTGACTAGGGATGAATTTTTAATCCAATGAATCCATTTTTAGGTCTTGAATGTATGTATAAATTAGGTTATGAGCTAATCATTAGAAACATCCTTTTTGGCAGGTTGATTTGATGAAGGTAAAAGTGGATTTGTTTTGAATTGAAGGATTTTTCATGACTTATAACTTGCTTATAAGTGTTATTCAGGTTCTACCATTTCCATTTATTTGTCACATTTCATGGTTTTGAGAAGTTGAAGTGATTTAGTTTCATTATGAAGTTTCCAGGGTACTGAAGGGTGTAGGAAACAATTGTTTTGAGAATTGTAAAGGAAATTGGGCCCATTAAACAAAATAATTTGATTGATTGATATTAATTGCAACAATTTATTATGTTTAAATGTTGATTTAAATATGTATTTTGATTTATGGGTCATGGCTAATGATGTTTTTTAAGTAAGGGCTTTTTTATCTTTGTTCCCATAGGGTTTTGAGTCATTTTTGGCACAGGAAATGATGGTTTAGGCTAGCCCAACATACTTGGGTCACTTGTGGCTGTTATGATTTTAATTTATAATGTTTCCATGATGTATGGGTCAATCCAAAGGAGGTAAAATGTTTGATTTTGAATTTGGGCCTTGGAGAGACTATAAAAGTGAAGTTATGGGCATATTGTTTCTAGCTTTTTGAAAACACCTTTTATCTTCTTTTGAATAACCCTTTTTCTGCCAAGAAAAACAATTTGTACCTAGCCAAAAACACCTATAATCTCAATCTATGAAAACTTCTGGTTGAGTTTTCATGGGGAGAATTTGAGCAAGTGCAAATTTGGTGGTGTTTCCTTGAGAGTGAGTTAGAGAAGGAGTGAAAAATTGAGTGCTTGAGTTTAGATGCTATATTCATAGCATTTTGATGTTATTTACAGGTTTTTAAGGATTTTTCATATATGATCTTGAAGTTTGAATACTTTCTTAAATTTTTATTTCTTCATATGTATTCATGAGACATTGATTGTCTTGAGAGCACTTTATTGTATCTTGTGGATCATTATTGAAGACACTAATATTTGTGATCTGATTTGATCATCTATATAAGTGTGTGGATATTATTTTACTATCAATATATGTTTCTTTGAGCTCATATTATGTTCTTTTCAATTATTTTACTTAATTGAAAAGGTCGTATGCTTTGATGTGTTGTATATGAGCATGTCTGGTTAGGATTTGAAGCACGAGTGTGGAAAAGGTTTTATTGGGGAATGATTCACCCCCCCTTAGTCCTTGTCACCTCTAACACTGGTTTCTCCTCTCAAATGGTCAACCTTATGAAAATATCCATGTATGTTATCTACCATTAATGATAGCTTTGCTTTGCCCTCCATTTCATCCCATATCAGTGTGAGCTAGCCCCTTACCTGTGCATTCGGTGAACTCTCATCTAATATATGAGCATGTTTTGCTCAATCACGTGAACACTTTTTTTAAAATATGGCAGTGTCGATTTAAAAAAAGAATTATCTATATAGTAGTGTGTTATTTCCCTCTGGCATCCTCCCCTTATGTCATTCATAATGGTCCCGATGGTGATCCCTTTACCAACTTATATGACAGTATTACCTAATACAATGGTCGAAGAATTCATCCTTCTGGGTGATTTTAATTCCCACACCAGAGCTTTTACCTTTCTAATCAAATTAATGCAGTGAAATAATAAAAAAAAAACTGATCTCAGAAGACATGGGGTTTAATGATACCTATAGAGATGGATGTTGATGTGTTGATTGAAGTTGATTAAATTGGGATTGAATGTAAATAGTCCTTTCCTGCAAAGCAACCTATTCTCAAAGACACTAAATAAAAATGATTAGCTAATTAGATAGGCGAGCAGCTCAGAAAAGGAAAATTCCAAGAATCCAAAAAGGCTTCCTTGGAGGATGTCAGCTCGTATTTAGACAATTAAGTAGATTTAAAAAGAAATGATATGGATGGAGATAAAATATATACAATCAAAGTAGATATGTAGATAGAAGGGGAGAATATCTAGAACTCCAGATGGATAGGAAATTCTTGTGCAACTTTGAAAGTGTCCCAAGCGAGGGTAGATGTAATTTGGACACGTTCAAACTATTTGTGCCAAAAATCCTTGATTTCTTGTTCAATCTCATAAAGGAATTCAAACTGGTCCTCGATGTCTTGATCAATATCAACAAATCATATGGTGCAAAGTGTGAGATCATGTAAGATGTTGTATTGTTCCTAAAAAGAAGGGGTGTTAGACTATTGGAAGGTTGTAAATGCTGGTAATTGGATGTGAGTGATTGGGTACTACCATCTAACAAAGTAGATCCATGCTTGGAAACAATAATTTTAAATGAAGAGAATTTGATAGAGAACAAAAAGCTGATAAAATTGATAAAATGACAAGGTTTTGGTAAGAATCACTGACGATTAGGCCAATCACTGATGATTAGGCCAATCATTGGTGATTTCAGGGAATTGTAACAGTTTAATAAAAACGAATGTTTGATGATACAGAGTGATGTTTGAGATTAATTTAAAGATTAAATGTGACTAGAAAGAAGTAAAGAAAGATGTAAAGAGTACCTTTGATTGATGTGAAGCTAAAAGATGCCTCAAACCTTTGTTTGGAGAAGATCTGAGTTGATAGAGGATGTTCCAATGTTTCTACAAGCCTGCAGGTGATTAAAGCTATGGTCTTCAAAGGACTGTCAAAGACTTGATAATGATTTGATCATGTCTAGTGATAGCCTTGATTGCCTTTGTGTTGACTTATGGAATACAAGATACTAGTGCTTGAGATAGAAAATTTGGAGCTTGAAGATTCAAAATTGAGGATCCTGGAGAAAGAGTAGAGAAGATATTTATAATCATTGTCGATTCAACTGAATCACCGAGCGATCTGGGTTTTTTTGGGATTTTGAGTGGTAAAGTGGTTAAAACCACTTCCAAATGAGGTTGTTTGGTTTTTGGAGTTTGGGTAAATGTTGAAGGGATGTTGTTATTTGAGGTGAAGAGGTTAAATGGTTATGAAATGGTTTTTTTTTATTTGTTTTATTTTTCTTTTGGTTTTCAAGTGGTTTTAGATGGTTAAGTGTATATTTAAAGAAGTTAGGGGTAGATTTTATAATTGTGGGAAATATTTACACTAGGTAAATATGATGGAGGATTTTAGACTTAGGATAGGGAATATATGAATTAAATGATGGGTTTGATTAATGTATAGTGAAGATAATGTAAGTGATAAAGGAGTGTGATTTTTAAGTGTCTACATTTGCACCTTTTTGTCGAGTATTTTGGTCTAGGAAAAGTGCTAGACAAAAATGATGATAAATTGATTTGTATGGGTGATCCCCTAAAAATGGGGTGACTATGACACAGTGTAAGGAACACCAATTTGATAGGTTGGTTGGGTAAAAGTTTGACATGTGTTTTTGTTTAAATAGTTTCCCCAAGCCGGGGTATCGAAAACGAGGAATGCTACCATGGAATCAAGTGATAGGGGGAACCAAAGGGTCTGTTACCTATGGACATATGATCTGTAAAGGTAGGTTTTAAGGATGGGGAATTCAAGTGATGGGGGGCCAAAGGGCACGCATCCCATAGACATATGACATATCCCGAGATGATTTGTTTGTTTGAGATTTAATGTTTCATAGATTAGGGTCCTTTTAAGTGTGACAATGTGTTGAAAATATGGTATAAATTGATGTTGATTTTGAAAAAATATAGATGAATGTGAAAAGAGGAGGAATGGCTAGAGATTTGAGAAATCACGGGTGATTGTTATGAATCTGACAATTCAAGGAATCATCAGCGATTGTCAAAAGGTTTTTTGGGGCTATAAAATCAAAGGGCAGTGAAGAAAGGTGTTTTAGGGGAACGAGTATAAAAATCCAAGGGTGGTGATGAAAAATAGTGATGAAATTGTAGACACGACACATATTTTTGTGATTTAGATGAGAGTTGGTTTTTTGAGAAAAAAATGGTGGAAATTAAGAGAGATTCACAGCGATTGAGCTGATTTAAGAAAATAGTGATGGTTTGATTTATCTTCGAATGATAACAAAACACAAGAACTCAGAGGCCCACCACAATCAATAAGAGGTGAGTCCTCAATTTGTTTCATTTTTTGATGAATTTTACTAGAATTTTTTATTTTTTCTAACAACAAGTTTTTTTACTAGTACAAAGAAATAGTCAGGTCCATAGATTTTGAACTAGACATAAAGAATCATTCAAGGAAAGATTCACAACTATAGATCAAGGTGATTAACAACTATATAAATCACCAACTAATTCAAGTGAATCACTAGTGATTGGTCAATTATAAAGTTTGAGCTAAGGTATACCTAATGTAACCAATATTTTGTTGTATGGAAACTTATGTTTTAGATAGAATTTTTGAATATTTTTTATAGTGAAGTGGATTCTAATGTCGGTTTTTTGTGTGTAGGTGGATGTGAAGTTGACCCTTCGAGATAGGATACCAATTATTTTAGAGGAGGTGTAGGAAGACATGACAAATGATGATTGGGCCCATGTAGAGGTAGTGGGATTTTTGGGGATGAGGGATTATAGGCAGATCCATAGATGTCGAGGGTTGTTGGCATTGATGGAGAGGTGGAATCCCACCACCTGTACTTTTTAGTTACCGATAGGAGAAGATTACTATTACGGTGGAGGATATCCACAGGATCATGATTATTTCTAGTGCATGGAGTGGGTATTTATACTATTGATGAGTCTGAGAGAGAGGGTCTTATGAGGAGGTTATATGGGGATGAGGTCGGATGATGTGAAGTACTCATTCAGGAGTATTTCATCTTATCAGTATTTTTATTTTCCATCTAGAGACGGGTGCACACGAATGAAGATGATGATGATGACTATTTCATGTTTTTCTCTCGATTTAGGGGAGGTCAATGATGGATGATGAAAGGAGTAGTGGCTGAGATTATGGAGCATCGAACTATTTTTGAGTGGGTAGTTGACATACTATTAGCACACATATATAGAGAGTTATGGGCTTGGAAATTCCACAAGAGGTTTGGTATTGATGTGGAATTTTCATTACATTGTTGGGCATAGAAGCATATAGCCATTTCTTCATCTGTAGGGTTTTCCATGGGGTGGTTTCAAGGATAGGCATGTTGATTTTATGATATGGAGAGAGGATAAGTGTTTGGCATAGAAGGAGGAGGAAGGTGAGCTACTATATAGATATTTTGATAGGATTGCAGGTAGGTTAATGTGGTATGGAGGCCTTATGTGGAGTTTCCTGAGTGGTCATGATATGAGCATGAGCTTGTTGGGACACAACAAGAATTTTTGGGTACAGGCTAGGAAGGGAGGGGAGAATGAGATGATTAGATTTAGTCCATGTCAGATGGACAGTTTGGTTTGATACATGATGTACCTGAGGAGCGAGTACCTTATAGACAAGAGGATGGGGATACAGAGACTCCCAAGGTAGTTTTAGGTGTCCTTTTGTTATAGTAGAGGAGTACAGGGGATATGGGTTAGATGAGGACGGGGAATTAGTTCCTATTGATGATGTCACAGTGGCTTTTGGCTACACTCAGTGGTGGACGAGAGCATATGTTGAGTTTGAGAGGACATGATTGATTCAGATGGGGAGGAGGGTGTGTGCTCAATTAGAGGGGGCATAGGAGGTGTTGAATGTTAGTGATGATGTTGAGGAGGATGAGGATGATGGGGACTTGGGAGCTACAGTGACATAGTTGATGATATGATAAGGCCACAGTGGAGGCTGAGAGGGATAGTCTGAGGAGAGAGAGAGAGATAATTTAGTTGGGGTGAGGGATACATTGATTGGAGAGAGATAGTGTTATAGTTGAGTGAGATGGACTTTGAGTATAGTTGGCACATGTGGTACCTGATCGAAATCATTACCATCAGTAATGGGAAACTTTGAGGAAGGCCTAGGCATTACAGGGTCTTCTATATTAGGTGCAGAGTTGACAGATCGCTGCACATGCTAGGAGTCAGATGGGAGCACTGGGTATGATCAGTGTTTCTCACTATCAGTCCTTGTATGTAGAGTTGGCATACTAGGAGGATATGGTTATACATAGCTTTTCTAATGTTGTATTGTATGTAGATCATTTTGCGCAGCGAGGGGCAGTGCCCTATTGTGAGTGGAGGGAGTGTAGGCCATCCACCTCAGGGGTCCAGGATGGAGGAGTTGGGTTTGGTGGGGGTCCTCAAGGAGGTGATGGGAGTGCTATCTATGTCAATGAGATTCCTAAGATATGTTTGAGTTTACTAGAGAGTGATTTTGTGTATTTTGATTGTGGATTTTGATATGTATATGAACTCTCTATGAAGCCTTTGATATATGTGATGTATGGAGACTCTTTGATGATGTATTTTGGATTTTGATTATATGTATGTGATGTGGTTGTTTTTGTTCTATTTGATTTTTATGTCTTGATGATGATATATGTGTTGATACATGTGTTTTAATATTTTCTTTCAATTGATGTGTCTATGAATTTTTAAACATGGAAAATGTGACTATATGATTTAATGTTTGAACTGTGATTTAGATGATGTGATGAACTTGATATGTGATAAAAAAAATGTTATCAAAATGTGTTCTATCTTTTTGAAGTAGGAGTAAAAAATGGAATGATTGTTTTTGATATGGATTTGATATATATGTAATGGGTATAAATATGTGAAAGAACTTGCACTTTTAGCCTTTAATAATGTTAACACAAGACTATCTGTGGGTAGTGATAAATGTTAGACCTCGGTTATAGAGATGAATTTATTACATGTACCTTCTAGGAAAAGAAAGGATTTTTGGAAATGTATAGTTCATGTGGGAAAGAGGGTTCTCTTTTCTAATAGCTTTCATAGAGGAAATTCCCCAGCTTGTACATATTTTGATTTTTGACGCAAATGATCAATTCAAAACTTAAATGGGAAAATCGATGTGGGAAGTTTTCTTTGATGGGAAAGCTTGATCGATGTGGGAAGCTTTCCTAGGATGCTTTTGATATTTTGAGTTTTTTAAGGTTGATCGATTCAGGAAGCCTTTTTACAGAGGAGCCATCCTTCGAGGGATTGGTCTACAACTTTTATTTTACAGATATCTGTCCTTCAAGGGATTGGTATATGCTTTTGATTGATAGCTATCCTTCAAGGGATCAATCTATTTTTTATTTTTTATAATATGGTTTTGAAATTTAAAATAGATTTCCTTTGAGGGATCATTCTATTATTTTTTATTTTTGATAAAGGGCATCCATAGATATTTTTTATTTTTTATTTTTAGCTAAGGGAAAACCCTACTAGACTATTTCAAGGAGGGGAAAGATGTGTACATGGCCTACACATACGTGCCCCATGACATGATTTTAGTTGGTACAAGGTTAGATGGATGTAATTATTATGGGGTTATTTCTAAGGAGGAACTTATCCAATGAAATATGTGATGAATAGATTTGTGGTTCTCATCTTTAAGGTTTGTAAGGAAAGTGACATGCTTTCAAATCATTATGGAAATGAAATGACTAGTGGATGGCGTGAGAGATATTATATATAACTATTGTCATGATGATCAAAGGTTAATAGTAGAAAGGCCGTAAGTGCAAGGCATTCAAAGGTTCCTTTTCAATTTCACCATTAAGGGAGGCTAAACGATAAGCTCCCGACCCATACTTGTGAGTAATGACATATGGACCAATCCAACTAGGGGAAAACTTTCCACATTTACTCCATTCTAAAGTAGTGACATTTTTATTTTCCTTGAGAACGAGATCACCAATTTTGAAGTCACGTTCTTTTAAATGTTTATTTTATGCTCATTTGACACGTTCTTGATAAAATTTATGATATTCAAGTGCCATTACAAATTTTTGTCTAGTAATTATAGTTATACAAGACAGTCGTGTCTATTTTCTTCATCGGGGATAAATTATTTGAGTGATACATGGAGTTATGGGATTTTAACTTCAAGGGGTAGAACCCCCTCGGAGAGGTATACTAGAGATAATGGCGTAGAACATGTAAAGGTACATATGCTAATTCGATAAGCCCAAAGATAAAATAGGATTTGAAGATGACAATTCCTTCCTGCATCATCTACTATTTTCATGAGGATTTTATGAGTGTTTTATTAGAGGCTTTAGCTTGTCCATTTGCTTAGGAATAATATGGTGATGAAAAACTAACTTTTGATTTGAAGGCATCACATATTTTCTAAAAATCCTTATTTTTTAAGGATTTTCCATTATATGTGACAAGATTATGAGGTACACTGAAGCGGTATTGATAAATGAAATTGATGGTTGGTTGTGCTTTAGTTGAATTCAAGGGGATGGTCTTGATCCATTTTGTAAAAAATTCAATAGTTGTTATGATAGAATGATGTTGTTAGGATGATTTAGGATTAATAGTGTCAAAGATTTCTAACCCCCATTGTGAAAAAGGCCATAAATTGTGAACAAGTTGTAAAGCCTGACTAGGGACATGGATAAGATCTAAATGTTGTTGAAATTCAACACACTTCTTGACGTAAGCACAACAATCCTGATTGATAGTAGGCTAATAGTAACCGAGTCGTAAGACACGTTTAAAAACACGTTACCATTGACATGTCCACCACTTATAACATCGTGGAATTCTTGAATTTCTTTGATAGATTCGTGAGACTTAAGACGCCTTAATAAGAGTCCATCGAATCCACGTTTATACAAGATACCACCAATGATGACATAACAAGAGGCACATTGAAGAAATGATATTTTATCGTTTCATGATAAATCAGAGGGAATTTTAGATTCTGAAAGATAGTATAATGTTTAAGAATACCATAGATCATTTAGATTATTTTCAATAGTGTCGATAGGGGGGTTCATTTTGATGTGAGGGGTGATCTAATCTTTGAATGACCATGGATAATTGGGGATTTTTTGTTAATTCTTTAGTTTGTAAGGGGATGATGGCTCCTAAAGAAGCCATTGTATCTACAAATTTTTTGTAAGATCGTGGGATTGTTTTGATAGGGTAATGATCAAAGGCTTTGAGGAGGAAATAAATGTTAGCTTTATATTTTACAATATTTCATTTTTAGTTTGATACTCTCCTTTGACTTGATTGATAACAAGTTGTGAGTCTCTGTAGATTTCCAATATATGAACACCCAATAGGATAGTGGTTTTAAGATCCATAATTAAAGCTTTGTATTCTACCATGTTATTAGTACACTCAAAGTTAAGTTTAAATGATAGTGGAATAGGCATCCCCCATGGAGGTATGATAACGACACCGGCCCCTCCCCCTTGTTGGCATTTAGATCCATCAAAGAAGAGGTTAATTTTGATAGGAATGAAGTCGTGTTCATCGATAGTGTTGATAGAATCGTCACGAAATTGTTCGTGAGGAAGATGAGTGTCAGGAAGGGGTGCTTGAGCAAGGTCGTATATAATGGCTTGGCATTTGATAGAATTTTGTGATATGAATTCAAGGTCAAACTTAGTCATAAGCATAATTCATCGGGTTATGAATTTACTATGGTATGTTTAGAATACATGGTTTTGAATGGATTAAAGCTAGTGGAAAATGTATGTTTTTTGATTGAGAAGATAGTGTCGTAGTTTATATTTTGCAAGGTATAACGTGCAACATAATTTTTCAGCTTTGGTATAATGGATTTCATATTCATGGAGTGTGCAACTTATGTAATAGATGGCTTGTTCACGACAATTCTCATCTCGATGAGTGAGCATAGCTCCTAAAGCATGATCTTTGGCAGATATGTAGAGATAGAAGGGTTCCTCCTCGTGAGGAGGTGTGAGTACAGGTGGTGATAAAAGATAGTGTTTGAGCTCGTCGAAATCATTTTGAAAATTGAGATCCCATATGAAGTCAACATCTTTAAAATTAAGGTGATGGAATGGTTGAAAATGATTTGAGAGTTGAGATATGAATCGTCAGATAGACTACAAGTTACCTTGAAGGATACGCAATTGTTTGAGGTTCAATAGAGGAGGCATTTCAATGATTTATTTAATTTTAGTTGGATCTACTTCAATACCTCAGATAGATACAATGAAGCCTAAGATTTTTCTGGTGAGGACACTAAAAACACACTTAGCAAGGCTAAGGTGAAGGAAATATTGAAGAATATGGATGAATATTGATTCAAGGACAGCGAGATGATTTTTACATTGTTTACATTTTCCTAAGAGAGCATCAACGTATTCTTCTACAGTTTTGTGGATAAGATCATGGAAGATATATGTCATGCCTTGTTAATAAGTGGCTCCGGAATTTTTTAGTCTGAAAGGCATAACACGGTAGCATAAGGTCCCCAAAGGGGTAATGAAGGATGTCTTATGTTGATCGTCAGTGGCGATGAGGATTTTATTATAACTAGAAAATCCATCCATAAGGGAGATCATTTCGTGGCAGACTGTTAAGCTGACTAGCTAATCGATTTTTGGGAGAGGGAAATCATATTTAGGGCATGTAAGATTGAGATCCCAAAAATCAATGCAAATGCATAACTTGCCTAAGGATTTGGTTACGGGTACGATATCAGAGACCCATTGGGGATATTCAATGAGTATGATGAAATTAGTAGAAAAAATATATTATAAATATTCTCTGATAAGGAGAGCCATGCGGGAATGCATCCTACAAAGCTTTTTTTTTACAGGTTTGGCATTAGGATAGGTGACGATGTTATGTATGAAAATATTGGGGTCGATGCCTGGAAAATCACTATATGACCAGGTGAAAGCTTCGATATATTTTAATAAGAAATTAGTGAGACCATTTAATTCCTATGGATCTAATGATTGACTGGCCTTAACTATATGAGGTTCCTGACGGGTTCCTAAGTTTACGTCAATCGTGGATTCGTTAAGGAGGGTTGATGTATCATGTGGTGAGGCTTTTTTAAGGAAATGGTCATCTAATCCCATATGGGAGAGGATGTCTTTATCGTCGTGGCATTGGAGGGTGTTGATGGTGGGAAAATCTTCTTCAATCATTTATGGCCAAATGAGAGGAATTTGCTTCATGACATGGTTGGATTGATAAGTTAATAGACCTAAGGAAATAGTATTTACTAAAAAAAAGTGATGTGGGATGGAGATGGTGTCGTCTGTGTCCATATCATTGTCATGTTTTGTGGATGGATACGGCTCTAATTCAATGATACGTATAGATGTGGTTTGAGAAGATGATTCGTCAGAGGGCCTTTCATATCCCATAATTTTCATGTGGTTTAAGATAATGTTGGAAAATCAAATGATGTATTCTTTATTCGTAGCATCCAAATCCAAACCCTTCCACGCATAGCGGTGAAGGTACATTTGAACGAAGACGTTATTATATAAAGAGTCAAAATAATATTTAAAGATAATGGCGTGGTGTTGAAGATTGTATTGTGAAGAGGGACAGTGAATTCCCCCGTAGGCAAGGTTGGTTTTTAGATAGGAAAGTTCGTATGAGATAATGTCTCCAATGTCAGGCTCATACAATGGTTATTTGTCTAGTCTTCCATATATCTTAGGTTTGAGAAGTGAGTTAAGCATGAGGAAACGATACTCCCCCAACGAAATATGTTTCATAACGTCACTGAGGGATGAGTCATCAAGTAGTTTGGATGATGAAATGGATGTACAGGTGGTACCTGTACGCTGGAAAAGTGACAAGCGAGCGTGGGAATCTACAGGTAACTCTTCCGCGTACCCGACCTCCCGAGGTCGTGCCGAGACAGCCGGTGGGGATGGAATATGCGTGGGATGCAAACAAACTAGTTAGGCAATCTAATGTCTTCGACACGTACTAACGGAATTTGTGAATCTAAGAAAAAGAAGGCCCTTCTAACTTGGACTGGTGTGATAGATCGATCAGCAAGGATGACTGCTCAAAGGCTCCAATCAATATCGAGCTCTGGCGTGATTCGATCTATGGGTTGTGGAATACAGGGAAAATGACCCGGGATAGTTTCGTGTACGTCCCCAGATAAGGTCATATGGTGGATGGTAAATACAATTGACTCTACGGGCGATTATCTGGCCGAGTCCAGAATTCTCTATCTTTTTTAGCCGCTATATCTAGTAAAGAAAATTGTTCGATGATGGCGGGTGGAAGTGGCGTAGATCTGAATGCTAATGTGCGTAGGCCGGTGTCTATATCTGATTGACTTATGGATTCGTTAGGCTGTGGGATTCGTGGATCACAACCGTAGACTCTTGGTCGTTGCGGTCCTGCTATGGTCATGTACAAAATCAAGTCCTAATCCCTAATATCCAGTAATCATACGCTTTCTCAGCTTCTATATTCAAGACCAATAACTGTGTGATTTTCTCAGAATATCTCACAGGCGTTTGTGCAACCTGGATCCTTAAACTGGTATCTATGTCTGTGAGGGTATCTCCTGCACTTGGCTGTGGGACCAAAGGATCACAACCAAAGGTTTGTTCTCTTTCTAATCCTTCTACAGCCATGTGAATGTTTGCCTAGGGTAATTAGTAGTTCGGTTGATTTGACCAAAACGTGTGTGCTTGGTCGTCTTCTCCGTTCAATCCTCTCAATTGGGAATTGATTTGTTGCAAGCTTACCGTTGTTCGGAAGACTTGGATCCTAAGATTTTGATCTATATCAGTTATTGCCGTGATGAGATTGGGCTGAGGCACGATTGGCTCGAATACGTATTCCCTGGGCTCTCTAGGTCCCGTGATGGTCATGCAAAAGCAACAATGTAAACGAACTGTAGCAAAATGAAAGTTAACTATTTGCAATATATCTATAGCATATATGATTTCTCTATTTTTGTATTTTCTGACGAACTATATGAATTTAAGAAAGAAGCTATTTAAAATATCTAGAAATGACAACTAAATAATAATTTAAAACAAACAAAATAACCGAGTGTAGCTATTTGTCTGTGTAATTTGTAGATCTATTCTAAACAATGAAATAACTTTCCTAATCTATTTGCAAGATTCTCGATCCTACCTCAGAAGTGAGGAGTGAATCATAGTTTCTCAGAAACTATCAATCCCCACAGCTTCCCTGGCAATATCGAGAATAGAATTTACTGAAATAAAGCAATTAACTACTCTATTTGATATGATTTTAACTAGAACTTTGAAAGCTAGAACCTGGATTCCGCAGAACAGTGGCGAATCCGATGGTGTGTGTGATCTTGTCCCCTCAGTGTGATCTCCTCGTTCTTTAGTGTTCACGTGGATCCAGAAAAGTGTGTAATGCTAGCATCATCAGAAGTAGATATTGGGATAAAGGCAGCTCAGAATACACACCGAATACAATGCAAGTAGGAGAGGGATAGCGCAAGAGTACAGAGCTTGGCTTATGTAATTCCTAGCGGGATTTATTGCGAGTCATGCAACATAAAGCATCCAGAACCTGAAACTATCCTGTTTGAGGAGCAAAACCTGCAACTTTAATGGCTTCCTAAGCTATTCTACTCCAATGGATTGGATAAAACAACAACACTGTTTGCACAAGCTGGATATGTGAAACAATGCTTACCAACAGTAAACTTGCACAAGATGGATTTGTGGCTTACCAATAGCAAAAAATGCTAACTAAGCACTGAAAGAAACTAAACTTGCACAAGATGAGGGGATTAATGCGCACTTGCACAAGATGGATATGTGGCTTAACAGTAAAACAATGCTAACTGAGCATGCAATGAAATAAACTAAACTATGAACTAAAAACTGAACTCTGAAATGAGAAGATGAAAGTGAATGAGGGGCCATTTGCTTGAGCACAAGCCATCTATTTATAGCATTTGCATTCACCCAAAGGTAAAAACCAGAACTCTTAAACTATAAACAATGGCCAAAACACTATTCCAGGGAACCAGAACATAAATGCAAGCTCATGGCAGTGGAAAGTGGCGTTGAATTTACGTGAGTCATGTAAAAATAGCCTTCTGGAAAATGCGTAAAGGACCGCCGCTCTGAGCAGGGTGGCGGTTACAGGACCGCCGCCCTGTTCAGGGCGGCGGTCACGAGACCGCCGCCCATGCAGGGCGGCGGTTTCGTAACTAAAGAGAAAAAGCTAAAAGAAGAGGGAAAAAGGAAAAACTAAGGCACGCGGGGGCTAAGCGGGGCATGCGGGATGTTAACGCATACTTGGAGAGAAGATCCCGAACACCTTGCGAGGAGACCTATATCATGCATTGGGGCACTTGTCACATTGTTCTGGCAGTACAGTACCTTACAATTTTGGGTACGTACATATTGCCCCCTCGGAGAACATTTAGCCATGAAGAGGGTAAAATGGTGGGTCCAAGTATGGCAGTCCCGAAATGGGAAGTTAGAAGTTATACCTTATACGTCCGTGTGTTGAAATGACGCCATCCAAAATTCCCGCTACCTGCAAAAGAAAAGAGAACTCAAGTGCAGATAGATACAATAATTTGGAAAATAAATGCTAAAATAATAGGGAATGAGAATGTACCATTTGTGTGGGGATAGGAACTTACCTCCGTCAGCGCTCCAAACCTGTGAAAAAGTCATTTTAAAACGAATCAGAGTGCTATATATATGAAAGTGGGCCCATTTTCCTATTCATTTGTGCGAGTTGATTTGCGGTGACAGTTTCTTGCGTGAGTAGAGTCGAAACATCTGCAGCGAATAGTGATCATGCCTCCACGTGCGGAACACCGCCCCGCTGAGATCACAGGTTGGTTTTCTTCAATTTTTGTTTTTCCCCCCTTAAATTTGAAATGCTAAATTCTTTGCAATGGGGGGGTAATTTTTGAAAAATGCTAGTGTTAAAAGGTCCACCTAGGGGGGGGTGCCTACTGGGTAGGCTCCGTTTTTAGGTTAAATGGGCATTTTTTGGGACTTTTTAGGCATTTTTAGATTAAAAAGCGTGGGTTTTCGGACCACGACCGCCGCCCTAGCCAGGGCGGTGGTTACATGACTGCCACCCTGTTCAGGGTGGCGGTTACACGACCGCCACCCTTAAGGCGGCGGTTACAAAACCGCCCCTCTGCTCAGGGTGGCGGTCTTGCACAGAATGCAAAAGGAACCTGTTTTTGAGATTGTGTTTGTATTTTTAGCATTTCTACGTGTTTACATGACTTTCTCCCCTCGGATGCTAACTTGCTCTGTTTTGTGTGTTTTTGGGTGTATGCAGGCGAGAGAGGAGTACATCAGATGGAGTAGAGAGGAGGAGTGTGATTGGCTCCCAAGGGTATTAGATGCCCTCTCACAGGATGAGGAGGACACACTTCAGAGGGCTGGTATACCTTACATATCGCGCGTGCCCCATGTTGCACCATCTAGTCACATCCTTTGTGACTTATTCTCATACTGGGATGCAGATCGGAACACCTTCCGATTGCCAGGGGTCCGTGGTGAGTGGACCATTACATTAGAGACGTCTACCACATTCTGGGGGTCCCGATCATCGGGAGGTGACAATACATTAGAGACAGCAGGCTCATGGGCACAGATTGCACAGTGGGGCATATATGGGAGATGCAGTCATCTCCACGGGGTCGAAGAAGGGGGTGAGAGTTCGATCCATTACTTCTTTTCCATCCCCGTACTTCGACAACCATCATGGGGATCCTTGCCTCGAGACTGATCGGGGACAAGGGAGTGGGACACATTGTTATACTGTTGGCCCCCATTATTACCAAGATAGAGGGGCATGGTCGGATATATGCTTGGGGCAGACATTCTGGGGACCACCTATCATGATCTATACAGGGTGGTCCGTTTACAGGGGCAGTCATTGAGCCACCCGACTCTAGTCATGAGTTGGGTCTATGAGTATTTCATCCCTTATGGCAGGGGTGTGGAGGTGGCAGATCCTGGAGCTATGAGGGCAGCCAGATGGACGGACATGTCGGTGCTTAGAGCACCTCATGATCCATGCCTCCTTGACTACTGCCGACATGGAGGCGACACCATACTAGCTCATGGCAGGCATATGGGGTGAGGAGACTCTTATTTTGATCTCCTGCTCCACCACAGGGCAGCTTATTGATAATTGGGACGAGTGGAGGTACACCCTTTTGGCCGAGTTCCTCAAGTTTGGCCTACCATACATGAAAATGCTTCCCCTAGTGGCGCCAGTTTACAGATCATCGTGAGGCCAGAGGGGGGCCTAGAGGCCGAGGTTGGACAGTAGTCACTCCTGGCATTCCCATTGCAACCAGGAGGATAGTTCATGCTAGAGGGAGAGCCGGTGCGCCTTGGGCACCTTTGCTTCAGATTGTGTGGGTCCTGCTCATAGCAGTGATGACCCTATTGATATTGACTCCGAGTCTGAGGGTTCACAGAGGGAGGGTTAGAGGAGGAGACTGATGACAGCGATCCTGAGTGGCATGACACTTAGGACATTATGTAGGTAGAGAGGGCCGAGCAGAGCGTAGAGAGGGTGACTCTGGTTTCAGAGGAGCCACTCTCCTAGGGCCATGGTGGAGAGGATGAGTCCGTTGCAGGGTGACACGTTGCTCCTACCATAGGAGCAGCCCCTCAGTCGGCAGCGGCATCCGCGGCAGGTGCTGGCCCCAGCGACCCATCCTGGAGGCCTGGTGATCCGAGTAAGTTACCCTTTCTCCCTTTTAATGTTTGTTTGTAGGCTCTCCTTAGTTACTATTTTGTATCTTTTAGCCTCTTGCTTAGTTTCTAATTTGTTTTCTCCCTTGTTTGCAGAGACTGTGGACGAGTGGCGAGATTTGATCCACAGGGTATGTACCAATTCCCTGATGATCCCCATGGATAGGACCCACGCGGAGCTGTCCATAGATGCTAGGGAGCCTTCAGCAGCTGGTAGGCATACCGATGTCTTCGCTCCCGTTTGGCATGTGGCCAGGATGGTGTCGACCCTCCGCACAGAGTTAGCGGGCTATAGGACGGCTGAGCGCCTTATGAGGAGCCATTCTCGTGGTGAGACTGTGGCTGCTCCTCGAGACCCTGAGCCCTCCGTATATTCAGAGCTTCGGCGTAGTCGGAGTCCTAGGCATGGGCGTGCACCTTCGGAGGGGTCGCGTAGGGATTGAGAGGCCACTTGGCTCTCGTGTATTTTGTATTATATATTCTTTTGTATATCACGGGCTCTTTGAGCATTTTGACCATGCCTAGTGCATGATGGCATTGTATATAAACATTGATTATTTATATATATGCATTCATTTTGGATCAAAATCTTGGCACTCATGTTTTCCTTTCTATTTCCAGTTTCTTCGTGTATACTACAATGTATGTTTTGTATGCTTTCTAGAATATATGCAATGGTGAACAAATGATATAAATGCTTGTTTTCCTTTTGTGTTTCATGATGCTGATACATGATAATGTAGATATATTGTGATTTTGAATCTTAGTTTCTGTAAGCAATTTTGGATACCTCATGTTTGTTTTGGCAAAGTGATGAATATAACCAGTATGATGAACAGATTAACTTGCCCCACTCCTAACTCCACGCAACTAGTAAGATGCGAGGGCTTATCACCAAGAGCCAAGAAGGGCACAAGTTATGAAATGTGGTGAAATGATAGTGATGAAAGACAGACAAAGCTTTGGCGGAACCAAATTGGAAGCTACAAGCTTACTCCACTCGAGTGACTTCGTAGTTTTGGATGCAACTTGCTTTGCGGTTTATCCAAACTTAGACCCGTAGATGGCCACATAGTAGACAAAATTTGGGTTTTTAGGATTTTAACTCTTTTGGGATTTTGAGCATCTGATTCATTTGTTTTTTACTCAAATTTGAAAGTTTTGAATTGTTTTCGTATGACCATTTGCATTTACTTGTCAAGAGGACCCCCTACACTTTGCCCCATGCTACTAGTAAGAAGCGTGGGTTTATCACCGTGGGCAAGGCATAGGCGAGTAAGGGCATTTCCATCCTTTTCCAACCCTACGTCACTAGTAAGAGACGCAAGCTCATCACCGAAGGTTGGTGGGGCAAGGAAATGTGTAAAATTAAAATTTTCTGTTTGATCAACGTTTGATTTGTTTATTTGAGTAAAATGTCAGTATGTGCTTATTTCCAAAGAGATATGCATATGGGATAGATGTGACACCATGAAGCTTCTAGAAGAGACCATAGGCAAGACACCTATCCTAAGAAGAAATCAAAGCGAGAATAAACTTGCAGATCTTGGTATGGTTACCGTTAAGACTTCGTCATGTCTGATTTTATTTGATAAAAGATTCTGAGATATTTTGATGATATCATGAAAATGGAGAGGTACGATTAAAGAGTTTATGCCAACAACATCATGAGTTTGTAATGAATTGCTTTGAGAATAGATTCCTTGATCACAATTTGTGTAAGAAACGAGTGGACAACATGATCCTAATCTGTATGAAAATGCAATGTAGATAGTTATATAAGTAGTGCTAGCTGCTTACGTGTAGAAATGCTTGAGGTGCAGGGAATTGAATGTTTCACCAAATTCCTCACCTTCTAGCATACACAAGAGGTATGCACCATTTCCATAGTCCTTCATGACTCGGTATGGGCCCAACCATTTGGGCCGGAATTTCCTTCCTTCGCCGGTCTTCTTGTCGATCCGGCTGTCCAGCCTTAGAACTAGATCACCTTCGTATATTTCGCATTCATAGACCTTCTTGTTGTACTGCCGGCACATCCGGTCAGCATAGACTCTATGTCGATGTTCAGCATCTAACCTAGTTTCATCTAGGCTTTCTAGTTGGGAAAGATGTGCTTCTCTGTAAGCGTCTTCATCCAGAATCCCTTGTAATGAAATGCGGAGACTGGGTATTTCAACCTCGAGTGGGAGAACTGCCTCTGCCCCGAACACTAGTGAAAAAGGAGTTTCTCCCGTTGGTGTTCTTATTGAGGTTCGGTGGGCCCATAAGGCCGGATATAATTTCAAATGCCAATCTCGTTTGTTTTCTTTCACCGTTTTAAGGAGAATGGATTTTAGCGTTTTGTTTGTCGCTTCAGCCTGTCCGTTGGCTTGAGGGTAATATAAGGAAGCCGTATGATGGCTTATCTTAAATTTATTGCATAGCTCGCGAACCTCTTCATTCTTAAAATAATTTCCATTATCGGAGATAATGATTTGCGGGATACCGTACCTGCAAATGATTTGGTTCAAAATGAACTTGGCGATTACAGAACCAGGTACAGTGGTAAGAGGCATAGCCTCTACCCATTTGGTGAAATATTCAGTGGCCGTGATTATAAAATTATGGCCGTCTGTGGATGAGGGAGAGAATTTCCCTATTAAGTCTAGGCCCCATGTAGAAAAGGGCCATGGAGTAGCGATTGGTTGCAGGACTTGTGCCGGCATGTGGATCTCATGGGAGAATTCTTGGCACTTATGACACCTGCGTACAAACTCTATTGCGTCATGTTCTAGAGTGGGCCAGAAATAGCCCATTCGATGTATTTTTCGAGCAGTGGCGTGGCCACCGAAGTGGCCTCCACATATTCCGCTATGGGATTCATGGAGAATATTTTTGGATTCTTCTGTGTCGACACATCTTAGGAGCATTCCATCGAATGCCTTTCGATAGAGAACTTGCTCTATAATGACGTATTTAGCTACGATAATGCGTAACCGTCTTCTTTGTTGTGGTGTAGCTCCTTCTGGATATGTATGGTCCATGATATAGTTAATGATATCAGCGTACCAGGGACACTCAGAGATAGAGGGTCGGTTTTTGATGTAGTATACGCACTCATCTGGAAAATCCAAATCTACTAGATCACCTCCATCTAATGGGTTATCAGCTAACCAATCCGCAATGATTTTTCCCTTAACTGACTTCTGATTTACAAACGTTAATTCGAATTCTCCCATTAAGGTTATAAAACGTCCAGCCTTTTTAGACAAGGACCCTTGTGTGAGGAAAGTTCGTAAGTGGTCCGTTTTTACCATGACCCTTGTTTCTTGATTTAACATATAATGTCTTAGGCGTTTGGTTGCAAAGACGATGGCGAGGCATTCTCGTTCTGCTTGTGTATAGCATGTTTCATAGTCGAGCAGTGTTCGGCTAATGAAATAAATCACACGTTCTCTCTTGTCATCGTCCTCTTGGGCCAACATACAAGCTAACGAGACATTGGTAGCTCGTGAATATAAAATTAACGGGTGATCTAGCTTAGGTGGCATTAGCGTAGGTGGTGACAACAAGAAACGCTTAACTGCGTCAAAAGCTTCATTGCAGTCTTCGGTCCAATCAATGCTATAGTCTTTCTTGAGTAAATTGTTGATTGGATGAATGGCGAAGCTTAAGTCTGGGATGAATCTTTGGATTGCACCTAGCTTTCCGAGAAATGACCTGATTCCAGATTCATCCGAAGGTGGAACCATTTCGAGGACAGCCCGAATTTTGGTTGGGTCAACATCTATCCCTCGTGACGATATGATATAACCTAGGAGCTTCCCTCCCGTTACACCAAAGACGCATTTCTCTGGATTTAGTGTGACTCCGTATTCTATTAGGCGTGAAAGAATGACACGGAGTACTTCCGGATGGTCACAGCGCTTCTTGGCTTTAGCCAACAAGTCATCTACGTAGGATTCCATGATTTTATGAATTAGATCGTGAAATATATATGTCATAGCCCGTTGGTACGTAGCACCAGTTTCTTGAGACCGAATGGCATAACAGCATAGCAATAGGTTCCCCAAGGAGTTATAAACGTAGTTTTAGCTTGATCTTGCTCAGATATTCTGATTTGATTGTATCCCGAGAATCCATCCATGAGAGACAAAAGTTCAAACCCAGCTGTTGCATCAACAATGACATCAATAGATGGCAACGGGAAGTCATCCTTAGGACATGCTTTGTTGATGTCTCGGAAATCTATGCAGATGCGTATCTTTCCATTCTTCTTGAGAACGGGAACGATGTTAGATACCCATTGGGAGTAGTCGACTGGTTTGATGAATCCTACCTGGAGGAGTTTTATTACCTCCTCCTTTACCATGAGAGCTACCTTGGGTTTCATGGGTCTTGATTTTTGTTTAACTGGCTTTGCATCAGATTTAGTGACGAGGTTGTGTACCACGATGTGGGGTGCGATGCCTGTCATCTCCTTATAATTAAATGCAAACACCTTCTGATGCTCTTTGAGGATCCGAGTGTGTGTTTCTACTTCTTCTGGGGTTAACGAGGATCCTAGTTTTAAAATTCTTGGTTCATCTTCCGTTCCGATGTTGACATCGATTGTTTCTTCGATCAAAGAGGCGTTACCCTCTTCAAACTCAGGCGGTGTTGGGGGTAAATCCAAATCATCCCCATTTTCTACTGCGTATATGCTAGGTTCCATTTGTGAGGGAAAACTCATCATGGGATTTCCGAAATAGGAAGACGAATGTGGAATTAAGGACAAATCTAGCATATGATAGGAGAGATGTAATGCCGCATAGGCGTTTAAGTATTCCAAAGTGGCCATATCATTATCAACATGGTCTGGGGTGGTAGATTCACTTCCGCTTAAAAGGGGATTTGTCATTGTTTTTATCAATGGTTCATTACGAATGGACACTGTGAAATGAGTATCTTCTAACTCATTGCTTGGAGTAAAACGTGATGCTGAAGTTGCTATCGAATCGGCGAGAAGATTTTTCTCTCGCGGGATTGCTTCAATGGATATGAAGTTAAATGCCTTGCTTAAATCTAATACGACATTTTTGTAAAGCTGCAAGTGTTCGGCTTTAGTTTCATATACCTCAGAAACTTGGTTTGCCACTAATTGCGAGTCTCCTAAGACTCTGATGTTGTCAACACCAATTCTCTTGGCTAAGGTGAGGCCAAGGAGGAGGGCTTCGTACTCAGCGCCGTTGTTTGTGCATTCGAAATTTAGTTTAAAGGAAAATGGCATGAATTTCCCCTCGGGCGAAGTAAGAATTATACCTGCCCCCGCTCCATAACGGCACCTAGCCCCATCAAAATGGAGAGTCCAATACTTAGCTGGGAATATAGATGTTGGGGTATTTGCTGTGTTTGCGCACTCTACTTCCACCATGCAGAGATCCTCTGCTGGAAGAGAACCAACCCCTAGGGAATATCCTATGCCTACTGAATCAAATGGTAAGAACATTGGTAAATCTTGTTCTATTAACTCAACGATTTTTGCAGTAGTCCCTAATGATACCATTTCTATAGTGTTAGCCTTATCTTTGGGGGTTGGGGTTGTTTTGGCTATGCTGATAGTTTCAAGATCTGTTGTAGGTACCAACTTCTCCTCTGGTTTTGCGTCAGTGGGTTTATTAAGTTGGTTTGTTGGAAGTTCAAATTCCGAGTGCACACCTGGTCTTTTCTTTAAGTCGGCTAGGTGTATATCGAAAGGTTTTGGATCACCTTTGGCTACAAATACCTTTCCTAGATGCAGGAATCTTACTTCTTGGAATAAAGTAGAAGGGATTGCCTTCATTCGGTGTATCCATGGTCGGCCGAGGATCATATTATAATTAGTTTCCCGATCTATAATATAAAACTCAGTTAGGATTGTTTTGGGTCCTAAGGTGACCGGTAGTATTATGGTTCCTATCGAAGTGGCTTTAAGGCTATCATAGCCTCTCAATGTATTTCGAGTGGTGGAACAGTTTGTTTCCCCATACCCTAGCTTTTGGAGGAAAGAGAAGGGGACTATGTTAACCACGGCCCCATCGTCTACCATTGCACGCTTTACATAGTTGTTATAAACCCATACTTGCAAGTGTAAGGCTGGATCGCCTCGGCGTGCGATCTCAGCATCTGTAGGCATTTTACTTATTTCGAATATGAATTCGACATCCTTGTCTGGCTGCCCTGGAGGATGAACATCAAAGTCTACATGATTTACCTGTGTTTCAGGAGGTGGAGTGATGTTAATTAAATGACCTAAACCCAATGCTTCTAAAAGAGCAGCCCTGTGGGCAGGAGAGTTCTTTAGTAAGTCTAAAAATGAGATATGCGAGAAGGTTTTCGTTAGATCATTAATTAAATCATAAGCACCCACTGGCTTTGCTACGATTTGTTGGATGTTATCCATTTCTGGCAGGTGGCTTGGACTTGGCTGAGAGAAATATTCTCGTGTCCTTGTTATAGCTTCGATGGGTAATTCAGTGTCTAACTCCACCAAGCTGACTATCTTAGGTCTCGGCTGATTTCCTAATTGTGGCGCAACTGATGAGTTTAGTGAAGTTGACGCTTCATGATCATTGTTTCCTGTCATTGCACCCTTGTTTGTCCCAGTTGGATTTAGTCTGTTGTTATCGTGATTTGGGAGTGGATCATTAAAGATCTTTAGGGGTGCGTTTTGAGGGGAAACTGCCCCTGAAAAAGTATTTGACGTTGGTGACGTAGGATCCGCTAAGAACATATCCATAAACAGTTGTTTTTGTTCATTTGGCAAGCGTTGTATGAATTTATTATAATCACGGCACGTTCTAGTGTCATGACCTCGAATCTTGTGGAAACCACAATATGAGTTAGGATTGTAATTCCTAGTTTGTTGGTTTGATGTGTATTGTGGCCCGTAATTTTGATCGAACCGTTGCCTATTAAAATTTTGCGTTTGTTGTCTTTGGTTTGAATTCTGGTCTTGATACCTAGTTGAATTTTGGCTTGGCCCTTGTATGGGATTTCACCGTTGTTGTTGTTGTGGATGGTTAAAATCCACTGTGTTGATTGTCGGGGTAAAGTTGTTGTTTCGTTGGTTGTTTGTTTGTGATGGAGTATTGACAACATTTACCTTCTTGGGCTAGTCGGTTACTCCATCGGTTGTTACACCCCGATTTTTGTTAAGGATTTTAGGTCCTTGATTGACGTTTGTGGTAGTGGGATAATTTGTAGTGTTTTGATTGGGAGTGATTAACTTCCCGTTTGCTCCATATGTTTTGCGACCACTATCAATCGCTGCTTGATCTATTCGAAGGGCACTCTCCAGTACCTCATCGTAAGTTCGTAATGGGAACTTCTGAACTTCTTCCTTTACTTCTCTGCTAAGGGAATGAAGGAATAAATCACATAGTTCCATTTGATCCATGTTTGGAGCGCTTGCCGAGGAATAAAGGACTGTACGCCACCTTTGGATGAAATGGGCGACAGATTCGTTATGTTCTTGTTTGATGTGTAAGAACTCCCTGATTCCTGTCCTTAACAGTTTGTTCATGTCGAAGGCCTTGATGAACTCAGACACAAGTTGTTTGAATGAATGTATGGAAGCCTCAGGTATTCTATAATACCAATCGAGAGCAATGCCTTCCAAGGTTTTTGGGAATATTTTAGCAACAACCCCATCCCATGGGAGTAGTTCTCGAATGGCTGTAGCATAAGCTTTGATATGCGCATTCGGATCTCCCTCACCTTTATATTTGGGCAAATTGGGAAGAGGTCTTGGAAGCATGACGCTTCGTATAGCGAAATCTAAGGGCTCTTTCAAATATTCTGAATAAGTCCCTATTGCATATGTTTCGACCATTGATGGTGTCTGCTGAGGGAGTAGCGTTGGAATGGGTTGTTGATATGGCGTAACGTACATGTTGGCAGGGGCATAAGGAAGCCCCTGTGTTTGAGCAAACATGCCGGGAGAGGAGAACATATCCCCTTGTGGTGATTTGGAGTACATGTTTAAGTATGACGGGGTTATGTCTAGGAATGGATTGTTCTGTACTAGACCGGGAGGAACAGTGCTAGAGATGGTGGGTCTAGTTGGCATTTGTTGTGAATACTGAGGAGTCATGCCTAACGTGCCTACTCCTGTGAGGAGATCTACTTGGCTAGGATGGTGTGGAGGATTGGAACTCCCTGTTTGCATGAATTGCGAATTTTGACTTGCTTGGGCAAGTTCTAACCCTCTAACCTTTTCTATTAGAGTTGAAATGACTTCATTTGGTGAAGTCACGATATTCTGCCTTGGTGGCGTTTGTTGTATACCATGGTTTTGTATAGGCATGTGATATCCTGCTATGAACTGATCGCTATCTTGCCAAGTTTCTCCGAGAGTATTTCCTATATGCAGTGGCATAGAGGTATTTTCTTGAAAGGAGACCTCAGGTTGTGGTTGTAAACCTACTAAAGGTGGATACATACTTCGAGAACGTTGGTCGTTCCTGGCATAACGTGCTGAATATTCATCGTCTAGACCTTGGTATGAATCTGATTGTTTACTAATTTGTGGTCTAAGCAATACCTGAGGAGATGAACCAGACTCTCCGGTAAACGTCATATTATTCGAGCCTGAAGGCTCTGTTTGTTGCGTTTGAGCAAGTTGTTCCAACCCTTCTGTTTGGAAGGACGAGCTATATCTGATCCTTGGAGTTTGTGTTGACAACTGATTAGTTGAATAGTTGTCACCCCATATTGAGAGCGAGGGTGATGATTGTCTATTCTGTTGGGCGTAGTATGCCTCAAGACCCAAGAGGGGTCTGCCATATGCATCGAATCCTGACATATTCGGAGGGTATATGAATACCCGCAGAATAATGGGAAGGAGCGAAGGTGAAAGCTAATGAGGAGGTATAGATACTATGACTCCAGACGAGAAAGGAAATTCACGAAAACTTTGTTTGTTCACGTCGGGTTCACCAATTTTGTTGGTGAAGCTGATGTGAACTTTAATGAGGTATTTAGAAGGTGAAACAATTGTATGTTTCACGTTGGGTTCACCAATTTTGTTGGTGAAGCTGATGTGAAGGCTAATGAGATACAGAAGGTGAAACAACTGTTTGTTTCACGTTGGGTTCACCAACAGTTGTAAGTTTCACGTCGGGTTCACCAATTTTGTACGCCAGAAAAGTGACAAGCGAGCGTGGGAATCTACAGGTAACTCTTCCACGTACCCGACCTCCCGAGGTCATGCCGAGACAGCCGGTGGGGATGGAATATGCGTGGGATACAGACAAACTAGTTAGGCAATCTAATGTCTTCGACACGCACTAATGGAATCTGTGAATCTAAGGAAAAGAAGGCCCTTCTAACTTGGACTGGTGTGATAGATCGATCGGCAAGGATGACTGCTCGAAGGCTCCAATCAATATCGAGCTCTGGCGTGATTCGATCTATGGGTTGTGGAATACGTGGAAAATGACCTAGGATAGTTTCGTGTACATCCCCAGATAAGGTCATATGGTGGATGGTGAATACAATTGACTCTACGGGCGATTCTCTGGCCTAGTCCAGAATTCTCTAGCTTTGTTAGCCACTATATCCAGTAAAGAAAATTGTTCGATGATGGCGGGTGGAAGTGGCATAGATCTGAATACTAACGTGCGTAGGCTGGTGTCTATATCTGATTGACTTATGGATTCGTTAGGCTGTGGGATTCGTGGATCACAACCGTAGACTCTTGGTCGTTGCGGTCCTGCTATGGTCATGTACGAAATCAAGTCCTAATCCCTAATATCCAGTAATCGTACGCTTTCTCAGCTTCTATATTCAAGACCAATAACTGTGTGATTTTCTCAGAATATCTCACAGGTGTTCGTGCAACCTGGATCCTTAAACTGGTATCTATGTCCGTGAGGGTGTCTCCTGCACCTGGCTGTGGGACCAAAGGATCACAGCCAAAGGTTTGTTCTCTTTCTAATCCTTCTACAGTCATGTGAATGTTTGCCTAGGGTAATCTGTAGTTCGGTTGATTTGACCAAAACGTGTGTGCTTGGTCGTCTTCTCTGTTCAATCCTCTCAACTGGGAATTGATTTGTTGCAAGCTTACCGTTGTTCGGAAGACTTGGATCCTAAGATTTTGATCTATATCGGTTATTGCCATGATGAGATTGGGCTGAGGCACGATTGGCTCGAATACGTATTCCCTGGGCTCTCTAGGTCCCGTGATGGTCATGCAAAAGCAACAATGTAAACGAACTGTAGCAAAATGAAAGTTAACTATTTGCAATATATCTATAGCATATATGATTTCTCTATTTTTTTATTTTCTGACGAACTATATGAAATTAAGAAAGCAGCTATTTAAAATATCTAGAAATGACAACTAAATAATAATTTAAAACAAACAAAATAACCGAGTGTAGCTATTTGTCTGTGCAATTTGTAGATCTATTCTAAACAATGAAATAACTTATCCTAATCTATTTGCAAGATTCTCGATCCTACCTCAGAAGTGAGGAGTGAATCATAGTTTCTCAGAAACTATCAATCCCCACAGCTTCCTTGGCAATATCGAGAATAGAATTTACTGAAATAAAGCAATTAACTACTCTATTTGATATGATTCTAACTAGAACTTTGAAAGCTAGAACCTGGATTCCGCAGAACAGTGGCGAATCCGATGGTGTGTGTGATCTTGTCCCCTCAGTGTGATCTCCTCGTTCTTTCATGTTCACGTGGATCCAGAAAAGCGTGTAATGCTAGCATCAACAGAAGTAGATATTGGGATAAAGGCAGCTCAGAATACACACCGAATACAATGCAAGTAGGAGAGGGATAGCGCAAGAGTACAGAGCTTGGCTTATGCAATTCCTAGCGGGATTTATTGCGAGTCGTGCAACATAAAGCGTCCAGAACCTGAAACTATCCTGTTTTGAGGAGCAAACCTGCAACTTTAATGGCTTCCTAAGCTATTCTACTCCAATGGATTGGATAAAACAACAACACTGCTTGCACAAGCTGGATATGTGGCTTACCAACAGTAAAACAATGAACTAAACAACAACACTGCTTGCACAAGATGGATTTGTGGCTTACCAACAGTAAAACAATGCTAACTGAGCATGCAATGAACTAAACTAAGAACTCTAATCAAAATGAACATTGAATCTATTGCAAAAGAGGAAATTCAGAGGCAAACTTGAGGGCCTGAAGCAATGACAGCACTTGCACAAGATGGATATGTGGCTTACTAACTGCAAAACAATGCTAAATAGGCATGCAATGAAAGAAACTAAACTATGAATCCTAATAAAAGTACTGAACTACTGAAATGAGAAGATGAGAAATGAATGAGGGGCCATTTGCTTGAGCACAAGCCATCTATTTATAGCATTTGCATTTACCCAAGGTAAAATCCAAATAGAACTCTTAAACTATAAACAATGGCAAAACACTATTCCAGGGAACCAGAACCATAAATGCAAGCTCATGGCAGTAAAAGAAAGCAGGTAAATCATTGAATTTACGTGAGTCATGTAAAAATAGCCCTCTGGAAAACGCGTAAAGGACCGCCGCTCTGAGCAGGGCGGGCGGGTACAGGACCGCCGCCCTAATCAGGGCGGCGGACGAGACTGCCGCCCTGGTCAGGGCGGCGGTTTCATTACTAAAGAGAAAAGGGCTAAAAGAAGAGGAAAAAAGGGAAAACTAAGGCACGTGGGGGCTAAGCGGGGCATGCGGGATGTTAACGCATACTTGGAGAGCTTTTCCGGATCCCGAACACCTTGCGAGGATACTTGTATCATCATCGGGGCACTTGTCACGTTGTTTTGGCAGTATAGTACCTTACAATTTTGGGTACGTACAGTGCCCCCATCAATCATGACCCTCTTTACAAGGACATCATTGATTTTGGCGGTAATGAAGAGAGGTAAGTTGTAATGCTTAGGCCAAAGTGATGGTATTTCAGTAGAGTCAAATGAAATAGCTGAGGATGTTTTGAGAGCACCTATAAAGTCTATGAAAGAGTGGGGATCATCTGTAGGTATTTATATAGACTGGAGGGATTTGATCATTGCTTGATTTTATGAGGGTGATGTTTGAAACAACTCATAAAGTGACATTTTAATAAGAGCCTTGTGTAATTTTTTAATGACGACTTATTGTACTGTATTGAAGGGAAAATGTGTAGCGAGAATGGAGATTTTAGTCTTTGATTATGATGTTTGGTTGGAGATTTCAGGGGATAGATATATGGAAACCTTAGGTTTATCTTTGGAGGAGGAAGATGTGAGCTCTGGAGGAGGTGGGATAGCGATGAATTTTTTTGGTTTATTTTGTTCTGAAGGATTGGATTTGTGGGTACGATTTCAGGTAGTAATGTGGACAATGTCAATCTGATGGGGAAGGAACTTACTCAAGGATTCTTCGATAGTAGGGGTTGATGATGTTGTAGGTGAAGAGTGAGGTTTCTTTGATATATGTGATTTTGAGGGGAGGAGACCTTTTTCTTCAAGATTTTAATGGATGCATGGAAGGCTTTACATTCTTCTCCATAGTGTCTAGGTGTCTAATAGTAGTCACAGAAAGCTTCAAAATTATACCAGGAAGGCTTCCAACCCCAATTATTGGATGGTTTAAGGGGAGGTAACACTATGAGTGATTGTTGAAGCAATTTTTCTAACATAGTTGCATAATGTCCTTTTGATGCAGAGGTTGAGGGCAGTGATGTTTATTTTGATTTAGTGGTCCTGGGAGGCATTGTTTTTGGTGTGGGTTCTTTAATTATTTAAAGTTTTTTTATTACGTGACAAATGGTACAGATGAAGGATGATGCCCTAGGATAGATGGTTGATATTTGTTTATTTCTATAAGAGTGGTTGAATGGTTTATAATGGTGACCTTTTTAGATGGGGGGAAGGAAACTTCAGGGGTCACGTGAACGATACTGAGATGTGAAGTCATCATATGAACTTTTCACGATTTGGATGACTGGTTGTTTTTGGGATGTTTGCGAAGGATCCATAGAAGAATTGGGTGAAGAGGATATAGCTACAGTTGTAGAAGGTTCTGTTATCTAATTTCCTCCACCACCCACTGAAATTAGATAATAAGCAGATTCCTACTAGATTAATCAAAATGGTTCTGATAATCTCATACTAATGCGAGAGGATCCAAGCCTTTGGAAATACTGGGAAAGACTTAGCCAAATCATGGTGAAAGAACAAAGGAAGCTGACTCAGCGAGTCAAAACTGAGCCAGGGACAAGTCAAAAAGAAGAAGGGAGCTGCAGAAGGCGCCACGTGTCAGCTCGGCGTAATTCCAAAGAGAGAGAGGAAAGAGTGAAACTCCAAACTCCCACGGGACTTCCACGTGGATTTAGTGGTGAGGGGCCCACCAAAGAAAGGGTATTCGTGTTAATATACAGCGAGTCCCATTACAAACTCAAGAAAGGATAGAAGGGAGTTGCGGAAGGTGCCACGTGTCAGCTCGATGCACTTTAAAAAGGTGCAATAAATTTGGAGACCCTCGAAATACACTTGGCTTCCACGTGGAGCTTAGCATAGATAGACTCTAAACCCAACGCCCGACCCTGAAGTTCAAACTAGCATAACTTTTGACCCAGAACTCCGATTTTCACAAAATTGGACTTTTTCATAAAGCTCTCGACATCCTCTATGTCACAGAAATTGGATTTATTTTTTTTAGAAAGGATAGGTGGGTGAAAATAAAAAAAACATATCCATCTTCAATAAAATAAATACTCAGTCCCGTGAAATACAAGAAATCCCTGGCAAACCCAAAATACTTGCTCACACTCATAAAACCATAACTTTTGTAATTCTCAGCAAAATCACATGAAATTGGTACCATTTGAATTGTGACTCCAAGCCTGATGCACAGAGATCAAGAAATACAGAATTTAATGAAAATTTAAGAGTTTATTTCTCGGAAAATAAGCCCAGGTCAAAGAAGCAGTTGGGAAGTGGTTGGGAATACAATTAATGAGCATGGCTTTCTCTAGCTACACTTCATGGGGCAGTGTGAGGGGGATTTTAAAAATATATTTTCCATCATTTCACCTCATTCATTGCATCTTATAGGTGGTTGAAAAATCAATTTTGGTATTGGACTCTTCTCTCTTCCTCATTCTATATATTGTAATATGGGTCTCATCTTCATATATACTTAAGGAGTTAGTCATTTTTCTTCTCTGTCTCAGTTCTTTTCTATAAAAAAAATGGGCGTCGATCTCTAGCCTTCTTTCTGGGTTTTGTAATAGAATTCTTTCTTGTTTTCTATTTTAATAATGTGCACAATTTTTGGAGTAACATAATATTCCCTATGGTGCATTTTGTCCATCCTTTGCATATCTTTGTTGTCTCTAATCGCCTTTATTTTCACATAGAAACTGTGCACATCTGAAATTTTATTACTATCTTAGAAGATGTGCTTAAGTAGTTTGAATCAGTGTTCTGTGTGATCTTCTTTGGCCTGTGGTGCATTTTGTCCACCCATTTCATTGCTCACATTTTCCCCATTTCAGGTAGTTGGATTCTTGATTAACTCTTTCTTTTTGGTGCATCTCTTCTGTTAGTTTTGTTATATGTTTTACTTTTTGACCTTCATCTCATACCATAGAGAAGATCCATCTTCTTTAAAATTTGGAGGTTATCTTAGGGCACACGTCCCACTAACCTAAGGTTTCCTATGACTCTGACGGTCCATCTCTGCAAGGATAATCGTCAACAGGTTCATTTTGGACAGTAGATTGTGGGGATGTCTCTTTTTGTTTGTCAGATGTTAATTCGGAGATGTTATTTGAAGGTGTAGGTTTGGATTCATTGATAGGTTATGGAAATGTCTTATTAATGGTGTTTATGGTATGGTTGGCTTGTACATTGTTTGCTTGGGGTTGACTAATCGATGGGGGATGATTCAGAAATGGTTGTTTGAAGACGTCAAGGTTCTAATTCTGAGGAGCATTAGGATTTTCTAAATGTACCTCTCCTTTGTTAATTAGATCTTGGAGGACATTGTGGAATGAACGTCACCTCTCGATGTCGTGACCTTTGACCCTATGGTATTTGCAATATTCATTATCTTTGTACCAAGAGGGTTTGGAAACAGAAGTGTTGATAGGATGGATGGGTGGAAGATAGATCATATTAGCGGCGAGGAGTTTATCAAAGACCTCACTATATGTATCTCCAATCGGGGTATAGTTACGTTGAGTGCGGGAGCATTCGGTGGTCAAACATTCTTTCAGAGTAGATTTGATTAATACAGCATTGGTTGTAGATTTGGGTTTGTCTTGTCTAAAAGATGGTTTGGATGGAAAATCAGATTTTGGTTTCTCTAGTCTAAGTTTGACCCTGCCTTCCTCAAGAGCACGAAGTTCAAGTTTATGGGCCATAAAAAAGGATTCATCAAACATTTGAAAGGATTGGATTTGGAGTGTGGAAGAAATATGTTTTGCACATGAACCAGAAAATAATTCGATTAGTTATTTCTGTGGGATAGAGAATGATAATTGTTTGATTATACCCCTCCAGCGGGCTACAAAGTTGGCAATGGATTCATCTTCAAATTTTTTAATGGCATATAGGTCTATAGTGGTGATTTTTCAGGTGATATTTATCGAGAAATGTTTGAGGGATAGTTGGGCGAGTTATGTGAATGAAAAGAGGGAATATTGTGGAATGTTATTGTACCAGCCTAAAGTAGGTCATGTTAAAGACATAGGGAACGTCCTTAGCATAAGATCCTACTCATGAGATATTAGGTAACAAGCATGAAAAAATTCTCTAAGGTGTTGTTGAGGGTCTTCCTTGTTATAGAATCTGAGGAATTTGGGAAGCTTATAGTGAGGAGGGTAAGCCTTATATAGTATAGAGGGGTGAATAGGTTCATTACATATTTTTTTGTATGATATGTATTCTTGGGACCCATAGAAGCAGCTTCAAGGCTAGATATGCGGTTCATTAAGGTCTAAAGAGGGTCAATCTATAATTTTTTTGTGATAGATGAGGATGAACTAGGTTAATTGAATGAGAACTGATTAAGTTGCTGATATGATTGACATTGTTGTGGGGTGTTTTTTTAGAAGGGAATGTTTTGCTGAGGAATGTTTATAGGAATGTTATAAGTAGGTTGAGAGATTAAAGGTTGTGATAATTGGATATATTGATGTTGAGGAGGGATGGATGTATTGAAAGGAGGCAATGATTGTTTTGGTATGTGTTAGAAGGGAATCAGTGCGGATAAGGGGCTGAGAATACTAAGGTGCTTGTTAAAAGGCGACATAAGTGAAAATAAGGGGTTGTGATGGTTGGGGGATATTTTAAAGAGGAGTAGATACAGGGATAAGGGGATGAGATAGTTGTAGCATAGATTGGGAGGAAGCAAATGATTATGATGGTTGAGGTGCATGTTATGATATAAGTGGGGTTGAAGACTGTTGCAAAGCCGAATGAGTACTGGCAACAGCGCAGGTATTGATTAAAGTGTAGATGTGGGAATAGACATGGTAATGTTTCGAAGGGGTGGTATGGTTTTCTAAGATGGTGGTGGCTGAGGTACACTAATAGGGACAATGAAAAAACTCATAAGAGGTATTTGAATAGTGGAGGAAGCTGGAGGAGTTTGTATGAGAGGAGAAGTGTTTGTATTGTTTTGAGGTGGTGTAGAACCAGTTGAGTTCAAAGCTAATCATGGGGACCAAAGACACGATTGTAGATGTTCCAAATCAACTACTAGTAGGGTAGGAATATATTTTTTGAATGAAAGGTTCGTGTTTTGGATCGATGATATGGGAAAAACCGCATGAAGGAGCAGGTGTATATGACAGTAGTTCAAGTAACAATGATTGAAGATGGACGCCCCTAGCAGCAAGGTATGCATTAAGAGCCACGGGGTTTGAGTCAAGGATTTTTGAGAAGACAAGATCCCCGTTGTTGAAGAACCATGGACTAAGGGGATCAGGTATTTTAGATGAATAAAATTGGCTATTGGGAGAATGTGGTTGTTCTTGATCTTTAGGTGGGGGTAAGTAGTGTTTTGTAATTCATGAAAGGAACATCAGGCGTTCCGAAGACATAGTTGATTGTTATCAACAGAAGGCTCAATTCTATCTATCATGTTCTCTATATTTTTAGGATGGGGTATTGATAAAATTTCTTGGAATTGATTAATGAGTCGTTGGGCTTCATCTAGTTGGGTTTGGACTTTTTGTAAAGTTTGTAGGTATTGTGGTGTGGATTTTTTGAATGGAATGGACATGTTTTTTGAAGTATAGGTGTGGGATTTTTGTCTTGTAAGTACCATATTAAAAAAAACACAATCACCTAACATAATGAAAAGAAATCTAGATTGGTTGATTACAAACAATAAACAAAATCACACATAAAGAGTTTGATTATCTTGATTAATTAAGAAAAACTAGAATTTGTAAAACGGCTTATAGGGTCCTAAGAAACAACCGTCTATGGATGGCTTCAAGAATGTTTAAGAATTAATTCCTAGATATAACCGAAAGTAAGTGAGACCCAAATTTGTGTTGGTTCCTGTAAGGGGCCTGTTATTGGGGCCTACCCCCTCACTTCATGGTCTCGCAGCGATAAGGGAGTCAGGTGCTTAGCCAATATATCGACAACCAATTGTTTATACTCAACTAGAACATCGAGTCAGTTTCCCTATTGGGTGATGAAATCCTAATAGTTATCACCTGGGTAAGAGTGTTTGATGCAATTTTGATATTTGATGCGGTTCAGATGCGTGTGAGGAAAAATAATGTGAATGCAGTAAATTTACCTTTAGATTAATCTATGTGATCAAGCAGGATGTAAATATCATTTTAAAACCTAGAAGAACGATTGATTTCGATGAGGTCAGACAACAAAATGCAATATGGAAAATAAAAAGAAAGGGAAAGGACTCGCCTCAAAAATTCTTCCTTTTAATTTTTCAATTTTTTTATTTTTTAGCAAAAAAAAGCAACAAGCAACAAGCCTCCAAAGTAGAAACCTACAAAAATGTTAACGGAAAATAGAAAACACCACAAAAATTTGATGTTAGAGGTTAACTAACCGAGTAATAAAAAACGCTCACAAAGATTGTTGGCAATTGATAGAATCATTGGCGATCCACACAATCGTTGGTGATTTGACTAGATTGTTGGCAATTACAGAGCCGAAAGCCTATAATGTATGGAAACTTGTTTTAAATGAAATGAAAACACAAATGAAGAAGAGATTGATCCCACTGGGCGTGCTATAATATTCAGAGATTTTTTTACCTTTATACTCAAATTAATGTAGTTAAATAATAAAAACAAAACCAACCTCAGTAGACATACGGTTTAACGATACCCGTAGAAATGGATGTTGGAGTTGGTGTTCGATTAAATTTTCTCAAGTATGGATAAGTGTAATTCCTCTTGTCTTACAAAGCAACCTACACTCAAAGACACTAAACATAAATGACTACAAAAATGGATAGGTGAGCTGCTCGACAAAGGCCGATTCCAGGAATCCAAAGGGACATCCTTGGAGGATGGCAACTTGCTTTTAGAAAATTAAGTAGATTGAAAAGGAAATGATATGGATGGAGATAAAAGATATACAATCAACGTAGATATGTAGATAAAAGAGAGGCTCTAGAACTCCAGATGAATGGGCAAGTCATGAGCAGCTTCAAAAGTCGCCCAAACGAGGGTAGATGCAATCTAGACACGTTTAAAATAGTCGTACTAGAAATTCTCAAACTCTTGTTCAATCTCGTGAAGGAATTTGAATTGATCCTCAATGTTCTGATCGGTATCAGCAAATCAGATGGCACAGAGTGAGTTCATGTACGATGTTGTATTGTTCCTAGAAAAAAGAGTGTTGGACTATCGAAAGACAGTAGATGATGGTAAAAGGATGTGAGCAACCAAGGACCGCAATCTAACAAAAAACCATGCTTGGAAACAACAATGTTAAATATAGAAGATTTGATAGAGTTGACAAAAAATATGATAAAATTGATAAATGACAAGTTTTGACAGGAATCGCCAGTGATTAGGCCAATCATTAGCGATTAGGGGAATCGTTGGCGATTTTAGAGAATTTTAATAGTTTAATAAAAATGAGTGCTTGATGATATCAAGTTATGTTTGAGACTGAATTAAAGGCTAAATCTAATTGAAAGAAGAAAATAAGGATGTAAAGAGTACCTTGAGATTGTTGTGAAGCTAAAATATGCCTCAAACCTTACTTGGAGAAGATCTGAATTGGTCAGAATATGTTGTGATGTCATCTACAACCTGAGTCGTGAAAATAGGTCTCCAAAGAGCTGGAAAAGGCTTCATGATAATACTTGATGTCCACTGATATATTTTTTGTGATGGTGTTGAATAACGAGATGCAAGATGCTAGTGTTTGCGACAAAACGTTGGGGCCAAAGATTGAAAATTGAATATCCTGGAAGAAGGTCTGAAAACTAAAATTTATAATCGCTGGCGATTCAACAGAATTGTCGACGATCCAGGTTTTTCGGGATTTTGAGTGGTAAAGTGGTTAAAACCACTTCCAAACGAGGTTGTTTGGTTTTTGGAGTTCAGATAAATGTTGAAGGGATGTTTTTACTCGAGGTAGATGGGTTGGATGGTTATGTTTTTTATTTGTTTTATTTGTCTTTTGGTTTTTGTTAGGAAATAAAAGATAAAATATGCGGAACAATCCCACATTAGGATAAAATATTAGGAAATAAGGTAATATCTTTATGGAAATAGTAGAAACTAATATGCATAAAGATATTACAGATCTGAAATAAAAGTATAGAAAATAAAAGAACACAATATAGAGACAGTATTTCACATTACACAATATAGATTTTATTACAAGCCACCTCTCTCTCAATACAATACCCAGATCTATTTGGAGTTGTGTTATACAAACTCTCTTGAATTCACACTTGAACTCACACACATCTACAATAATATGTCTCACCTATCAAAAGTACATTAATAAGCAACTGCTTACGTAGTGTTACAATACCATGGGTACCAAAACCATGGGTCAAAACTGCCCCATAAACATATGGGTCAAATGTTCTGCCCATATGAGAAGAGCATGTTTACAAAGATAGTAGGCACATTTTTCGAGGCCCAAAAAATGTGAGAAAACTATGGAGAGTGTAGATTACTTTTAGTGTATAGTCTCCAATGCTTCCACACATGAAAATAGGCTCCGCAAGATAACAACCTCCCACTTGGAGACTATTTTTCCTCTAAGGAAGCTTCTCAACCCTTCACTGTCGTCTGTGAAGACCAACCAAAGCTGAACACAGCTTGATTTTCTCCTTTGTAACCACTTTAGTCATCATGTCTGCAGGATTCTGACTGGTATGAATCTTCTCCTTTAACTTCTCTTCCTCCAAAGTTTTCCTAATGAAATGGTACCTTAACTGTATATGCTTCGTCTTATAGTCGATCCAAAATCGTAAGCAAAATTGAAACATTCATCCATATTTTTTCTTTAAACGATGATTTTTCAGATTAAAATTGACATTATGACTTTCTTGTATTTGTAATTAAAATTAATATGCTACGAACACTAAGAAATCAAAGAAAAAACTAGGAAAACTTTAACAAGAGTTTCGACACCATACGTGTTAACAAAGTTCGGCACTTATGGCCTACGTCTCTGGGTCCAATTAAAGGGAATGATATATTAAAATCATACAAAATAACACTTACGTTAAGCATTAAATGATATTGATCTTCTCACTGGAATCCTCTTGCAAAAATAAGCCTAGTCCCCTTTGGCACTTTCTCCAAATTCTCCTCCTAGCTCTCACAATAAGCCTCTTTTATAAAAACACAGTCACTACCTGCCCTTCAAATACAACGTGACCCACTTTATATTGTTCTTCCTCCTCAAGCGCAGCGGCCAAGACCCTATACTTTTACCTCGGCGGCCCAGGTTTAAGCCCCACCTTCCCCATGTGCATTGCATTATTTAATTACATAGTGGGATTTATCCCACATTCAATGTGGGGTAGTGGGCATAATGGTTTAAGTGGATGGCAGTGGCATTAGCTAAATGGATAGCAAGAAATTTTGATAACCGACGGTAGTGTGGTCTGTTTTGGTAATGCGCCAAGTGGGGCGAGGCCGGTTTGGGTTGTGTGCTAATTTTGTAATGCAATGTGGACCGCGTGGAAATACACTGAGTTGTGTGTTGAGCATGTTGGGTTAATGTGGACCACATTGAGGGAGTTAGAGAGATAAGAAGATAAGGTAGTGTGGTCAGGAGATAATTCGTTTGGCAAGGAGATAAGGAAATGAGTTGGTTACGTGGCCGAGATAAATAATGAGCTCGATAGTTTAGTGGGTTTAGTTGGCAGGTCGACTTGATCGGTCGAGCTGGGTTGACCCACCGAGTAGGGTTGTCCATTAAACTATAATATATTACAATATGTTTCATAGTCCCACATTCACCCTGTTGTTACAATTAGGAACATATATATACAAAAGCTCTATAATGGAAATGTGATCAATGGAAGCTAAGGCACCCCTCCACTATCAAGTGTGTCAAATGTAACTGAGGGCCCCTAGCCAGCAAAAATGGGCCCCACCTTTTTAATCCCGAGTTTCAAAGACTAGCGTTGAAAAACCATGTTTATTTTTCTCCTCCGCTTACGCGTTCTCTTTCCCGCCAAGTGTTATTGGCATGTAGTCCTAGTAGGTGTTTTCACTGATGCAAAACCACATTAATGAAAAAAGTGGATGTTGTAGGATAATGGTATGATGATGTTTGATATGATAACATATAGGTCCATATGTGTTTGAGCTGCTACAGGGAGATTCAATGAGGTATGTTTGTTTTAGCAGGCCCATACAGGTGCCTAGGTAATGTTGCATGGAAGTAGAAGCTTTTTGGAGGTTGGAGATGCATGTTGACATGATGTCCAGAATGTTTTGAGGGTTCTTGAGCACTCATCGCAGTGGTTTGATGTAAATATAGGTAGTTTGCTTTGTTTCAGGTGCTCATTGGGAGCAGGTATGCTTGCTTGGAGGTGTGACAAAGTGCATTAGGGATAGATGAACTCATGGAAGCATCTAATCAAGTATATAATTGCACGAGGTATGTTTGGTTCATTTGCAGAATTTAATTGTTCAGTTCTTACATTATTTCAGTTGGTAATAGTTGTTACTATGAGATTCTAGCATGCAAGCATATGTAAGTCTTAGCGACTAGATAGATTGGGCCTTAGTATTGATGTTCGGATGATTTTATATGTTAGAGGGATGAGTGATGATGCTCTTAGAAAAAAATCAGGTGCCCATGATGTGAAGTTTTCAAGATATGATTGTTTTGGTGAGACAAGGTGATAAACAATGCAAAATCCAACTTGAAGTGCAACTTCAAATGCTCGTTGTAAATCATTTACTTTGAATGGAACCTTGTGACTTTCAGGGATGTTCCTAAGGTGGGTCTAGAATATTTTAGAAGAAGATTGAGGTTTTTTTATCGTAAGGTTTTTGTGAACGATTGTTAAGAAGGTAAGAAGGTCAAAACCCTAGTTAAATCCTAACTAGGAGCAGTTTGCAAAAGGTGAATTATTACGAGTCTATTCTGATTGCAAGATCAAAAGTGTTGATTTAATATTGTAGTAGGATCCTCTAGATTTCCATAAATGTAATTTTGAGGTCATGACCATATGTGGGCCTCACCTGAAAACAACAGTTTCTGAAGAGTTTCAGTTTAGGACAAGTTGGTCCAAAGAAGTGATATGCTAAATTGATGTTGTATCATTAATGTGAGTTTTTATTGATTTCCATGGAGTTTTCAGATCAAGTTCATGCAATTTCATGATTTTTTGAGATCCAAATAGGTTGACTGGTCAAAGGGCAATTTTGGGATCTCAAAAAGCATTTTTCAGTGTTTTGGCCATATCTTGAGGTACAAGATGATTCCTTGAATGATTCAAGTTGTTTGGAAAGAGGATTCAGAGGTATTTACAGTGGTATATTTCTTGCCTCATGATTAGGTCATATGATAGGGTTTCCAGGTAATTCTCTGAGCAAGAAGGTTTTTGGCAGTTCAGAACAGGATCTAGTTTTCTGCTAATTTGATGTTGGTTGAAGTATGATATGGATTGGGTAATGATTTCTATCACCTGGAAAGTGAAGAGGGATTAATTGGTCATTCAATGAATCCAATTTGAGTTCTTGACTACATGTATATTTTATTTTATAAGATAATCTTTGGAAACATCGTTTTTGGCAAGTTGATTTGGTGAAGACAAATCATGATGTGGTTTGAAGTGGAAGATGTAATGGAACATGTGCACCTGATCCATGTCGAGGAGAAGGGTATATAAGGATATCATGTACTGTCGTGAGTTTTTTGGGAGATCTCACACCACCCTGGCTGAAGAAGTGTAGGGAGGAAATGCTATGTGTCCTAGTCAGGAGTCATTGCATTTATCACATGTTAAGCATCATGATGTTTTACAGGATTTGATTGATAAATGCTTAATTTAATTACCCTATAATCAGCACCATCCTCCTCATCACTTGCATCGCTAGCGCAAATTTCCTTATTACAATTTCCACTGCATCAATGGCCATCGAGACAATGAATAGTGTGCCTTACATGACAAATTACAACAATTAGAATATTGAGGTGTCATTGCCTTAGCTCTCACTCTCACGAGTGGTTTCTCTTTTGCATATTATGGTTTCTATTTTCATTAGTTTTATTACTTATCTCATTTATATTTTGTCTTAGTGCATTTTGCTTTTGCGTTTATATGTCCTCCTAGATTAGATTAACTACCCATTACTACACTAGTTAGTTAATTTTAGTTAATCACTAAAGATTTTCAGTTTTCTCCAAAGTTGTGCATTGGACCTATTGACTAATTTGGGTTTTAAGAAATTATGGAAGCTATTATACATGTCCATGGTGGTTTTAGATCATGGTTGATTCCTTAGGAGGTCTATTATGGCATATTTTGTAATACTCGTTTTGGGGCAATTTTGGGCAATTTCAGGTGACTTAGGTACATTTCCTATCACTGTTGGTCCAAACACCGTCCACATTGTATTTTTTGTCACAAGATGCACTTAATAACAGGTGATAGCTAGATGTAGCAATGCAAATAGATGTGTGGATGGAAAAATTAACTTCCCCTACTATATGTGTATACAGAAAATGTATTCCTTTGTCCCTTGAATGAAAGCTAGATAGAGAAGATGGTGAGTAAAACAAGTAGCAATTGGCATTTGCAAATTCAACATGCCCTCTGGGCTTATAGAAACTCCATTTACACCCCCTACCGGTGTGACACCTTATTCATTAGTATTTGGAACTATGTCCATCATCCCCCTGGTCACAAATTTAATCACTTATCAGTTTCTTTACCAACTAAAAAATCATAAGATAATCTGTATCAAAAAACTTTGCAACCAAATAGATAATCTCTTAAGAGTCACAACAAATAGTTGACCATTACCTTTTTGCGAATGTTGGGATTGCTAAATTATTGTAAATAGTCACGAGGGACGATGTGCACATCAATGGACATGCAAACAATAGTGTGAAGAGATCTCGGGAGGAGTGAGCATCAACTGAATGTGCATGTAAATATTTAAAACACGGGAAGAACCTGGTTAAGCCATAAAACTCTCCTCTAGCTCATAGATCAAATGGGGTGTACATATAGGAGGTGTTGAATAACCCCCAGTGCTGCAATCATGACAACTCAAGTAGAGAGGGGGAGTTACATTCCCATAATGGAAGTGTAACTCCCAATGATGCATATGACGCACTGATGCACTGACATACTGATGCACTGATGCGTTGACTCATTGACACGTAAGAGAATCTCATAATGACCCCTAAATGACACATGGACCTACGATCTCACCTAAGTGAGATGACTCACCTAATGATGTGGAAAAAAACACACACCAATACCCCCCTTCATTGCAACTTAGGATGAGGTGGAAAGTCAGAAACAAGAAATGGGTCCCGGCACAAAGCCTGACGAGGTACCCATGTACAAGAAAAAGATCCCAAGAAATGAAGGAAAACCCAGTGGGAAAAACATCCACCACAAGAGAAAAACACACTCTCTAATCTAAGAAAGATGCTAAAAATGGGTCTCGGCCATAGACGAGCCTAAAAGGGTACCCATGTACAAAGAGGCAATCTCTCGGAAAGAAGAAGAAGAGAGAAGAAGAGGGAGATGAGATGAATGCAGAAGATGCCATGGATGGATCTGAACTCTGCAGCTCTAGGAGGTCTCCCAAAAGAATGTCGATGATGAGATCCTCTGCCTCTGGACTGAAGAAGAGCCACCCGCAACGAACTATGTGCTTGCCCTTAGGAAGGACATAAATGACGTGCTGGAAGTCCACCCACTCCACAAAGGAAACTGAAGGAAGTAACATGAAGAACTCTGAGTCTGGTGCATGAAAGTGTGACATAGGTCTAGCGAGTGAGTTCCAAGGAACCGAAGGTAATGCCACGTGCATAGAACTGTCAGAGTGAAAAAAGGAACACCCATAGAAAGTATGTCTAAGTGATGTGAAGGGAACAAAATATCCTCCACAACAGAAAAGAGATCCACAACTGAGGGTGGATCAATGAAGGTCTCTGGAAATTTTGAAGTGACATGATTCCCGGAAGGGGAACTCCCAATAACAGAGATGATGAACTCCTTTGAAATACCTGTAGATGGATGAGGAACCTATAGAGCATCACAAGTGGACTCTGCAAAAAGACAACTAAGGTCAGGTAGATACTCGTCCCAATGAGGGGGCTCAACAAACAAAAGAGTGATGTCAGATAGGTATGAGTTATCCAATGAAGGTAGAGGAGTGGAAGGGGCCTTGCACACTGGAAGTGGAAAGGAGGCTAGTGTAATGACTGTATGAGGCTGAGTAGGAGACTGCTCAGTACTTGATGGGATGTGGGATGTGTCAACACTCTCTGGAATAGTGAGAGAAAGAGGAGAAGAGTCCTCTGTAGTACTCTCTACATCAAAATTGGGTGCACAATCCTTGTCATCAGAAGTAGAACCAAATGAGTCTATGTCAGCGGAACTTCCATCACACGAATAAATGGAGGAGACGACTGAATCAACAGTAGCAACGGTGGCAGAATGTGAAGGGTCTCCATAGAGGGACTGAAGAATGCTCCAGACATGGTGAGGTGGATTTGAGCCTGCCATGTGAAACCAGAGAGAACGAGAGACATGCATCATCATGTGACCAAAGATGTGGTTGCAAGTGTCAAGGAAGTCCTCCAGATGACGATGATCAGTGGGTGCAGTAACTGGCCCAAGTATGAAGGGTGAAAGACCCTCGTGGGTAAAGTAACGTTCCATGGAAGCACCCCAAGATGAATAGTTCCCTTTCTCGGTGAGAAGTGGCAGAGGCTGTAAAGCAATCCTACACCGCTCAAGTTTGGAAAGAGCACTCTCCATGATGAAAAATGCAAGATGCACAAAAGTAAGACGTCAGACTCGGCTGATAATGCGTCTGCGTGTGAAAGCCCAAGAGTACAGTCAACCCCCCAGAATGTGGCACTTTATAAAGTAGTGCATTTACAAAACTAACAATTTCATCACGTAATGTGTGAAAAATCATGCAACTTTGACTAAAGAAGCGCTAAAAAATGAGCAGCGAGTCAAAAGTTATAGCATTAAAACGATTCCCGCAACTAATGGAAAAAGTCAATAAATTTTACAAATGCATTAAAAAAGTGCCCGAAATGGATGCGAAGGGTATCGTGTGGGTATTCGTTTGAAATGACACAAAATTTGAGATAGGGTTTGTTTTGCTTGCGAGGGGGGATTAGCATCCTGCCAACCTCGGACCTCACCCTTCGTCTTCGATGCTTGTAGGAGGGTTGAAATTACAAGCAAAAAACAGCCTAAAAATCAATTACATGCCATGAATGTTTTTTTGATCTTAAAACATTAAAAAATAGAGTTTGTTTTATCCTCCAAACAAGACTAAAATGTAGTGATGGGGCCCACATTATGGAGCCATGTGGAGAGCAGTTGTGGAGGGTTGACCGAGCCAAGTTAAGCACCTAGCCTATGTTCCACGTGGTATAGGGCAGTGTAACCGTCCTGATTTGATGCGTTGTAGGTCTGCAGAGGTGAAACGTGCCAGAGGTTTGAAAAATGTGCCAAGGTAGAGTGTAACTATTGAACAATGATTCCAAATGTAGAAAAAACAACGGTAATGGCTTGAACCATGGGAAAGTTTTCACGCAGACCAACGAAAGCACACCAGGTAAGTTTCCACGCAATTCGATGAACACACCAACAAAAGCATGAGTTGGTTTCCATGTAGACCAAGCAGTGGCAAGCAGAAGAATGTTGAGCCTGAGGAGTGCTACAAGGATTCCACGGTAGGTAGCTGGAGTGTTGGTTTCAACTTAAAACGGCTGAGTTGTGTGGATTGAAACATGGCAGGGAGGATTCCACACGATGCAGGGTTGAAGCGACTCTTAGGCCAGTTTTAAACATAAAGAATGAGCCTCCACATTGTAAATAGAGTAGCATGAGCTTCGAAATACGAGATGTGGAATGTAAAGAAATGCTTCAAACCATACAAAGCTTATGTTTCCTTTAATGACGGCCGTAACCAGTCACAGAACTATGCAAAGATACTCAACCTCTTAATAGCTATAATGAAACACTCAATGAAAAGATGCTTTCCCAGATCTGGGCTGGAAAACACATTATTATACAACTCGTGAATAAGATGATCCAACATCGAGCTCCCACAAATACATAGAGCTATTGGCATACCAATCAAACGACCACCACTAACCCGAGCACCAAATGAGCAGGGTGGTCATTACAGAGTAAAGGATATAACTAAATCAATGAGAAGAGCAAGCCAATGGTGGTCTAGTACAAGATCCAACAAAACTGATGAGCCTCCGTCGAGAAAATCAGGTCACTGCAACCTGAGACTGCAATAGACCCCAAAACACGCATGCAAGGGCTGGAAAACAAGTGAACCTCGAAAACCTGAAACCACAAACCAAGAACAACCCAAACGGAGGTATGATGCCCAAATCAATGAAAGAAGAGCACGGTTGGAATCTCCATTACGACACACGCAACGAGGTCTAGATATCACGCCAGAAGCCAAAAAAATACACACAGAAACACCGAAGAGTGCACGGATCCACAAGATCTGCTCTAATACCATGAAAGAGGATTTAAACCTCGCAAACGAGGATCACGAGGGACGACGTGCACATCAACGGACGTACGAACGACATCGTGAAGAGATCTCAGGAGGAGCAAGCATCAACCAAATGTACACGCAAAGATTTGAAACATGGGCACAACCTGGTTAAGCCATAAAACTCTCCTCTATCTCATAGATCAAATGGGGTGTACATATAGGAGGTGCTGAGTAACCCCCAGTGTTGCAATCATGACAACTCGAGTAGAGAGGGGGAGTTACATTCCTAGAATAGAAGTGTAACTCCCAATGACGCATATGATGCACTGACGCGTTGATGCACTGACATGTAAGAGAATCTCATAATGACCCCTAAATGACACATGGACCTACGATCAAGTGGAACAAGAAGAAGATCAACAATCTATATGTTTTGAATGTTGTGTCCATAATGGCACTTTGTTGGTCCCTATCTATAAATCTAAAAAGGGAATTCAGTCCTTTTTCGGCCAAATAAATTTTATTAGAAAGTTCATCTATAATTTTGTTGAGATAACAATCCCTATAACAAGCATGCTCAAAAAAGACCAGGTCATTAAGTGGTATAACTAGCCAAAATTTTATGAAAAACATACTTTGTCACCACGTAGCTGAGCAACTCACTTTCCATTCTAGAAAAAAATGCTATTTCAAATACAAGTGGAAAATATTAGGCAGTGCATCCAAAATACCAATGCATACAATGTTAGAGGTGCACAGATCAAAGCTAGGTTGCATTGGCTAAAGGTTGGTGATAGAGTCTTTACATAATTCTTCCATTACCTAAAATCCAAGCATGAACATCAACAAATGAAAGACATCGAGGAAGGTTATCAACGTTTTTCTGAAGTGTCGAAGACAGTTGAAGCTTTTGTTTGCCATTATGAATAGTTATATCAAAGCATAGGAACATTCTCCTATAAAACAAGTGGCACTTGAATAATGTTGTCCCTTACAAGCTTTTTTAAGATCAAATGGTGTTTTACAATATAATGTTATTCATCGAGGATCTTAATCAAATTGTTTCTTAAACGGATAAGGAAAAATCCCTAGGTGAAGATTTTATGTCATGAAAAATTTATAAAACCCTTTAGGATGTGGTTCAAAAAGACTTCTTCCAAGTGTATCTGGAAAATTTAAACTCCAATTTGCTTGGCAAGTTAATTAACTAGGGACACATCAAATTTATTCCCAATATGGGGGACTCGAAGCTTATTTGTAACTAGAGACCAATCACCTTACTCAATGTCTCTTAAAATTTCATAGCCAAATCCTTGGCTTGGCGCACCCACCACTTACATCCTGCAATTGTTAGTCCATAGAAAACTTAGGTTTTTTAAACACAATACATCATGAATAATATTACTACAGTTTGGTAATGTATGGAATGGGCTCACTAATCCTAGTAAAAAGTCGTATTCGTAAAAAAATACTTTAAAAACCCTATGAAAGGATCAAATAGCACCTCATTTTGTCCATGCTCAAAGAACTTGGCTTTTGGCTTACTTTCATCTTCTTTGTGTCTAATTTTTTCACTAATGCTTCAACTTACCTTTATAGCAATGGTTTTAGATATGAGGAGTTTTAGGTTTTTATATCTATTCGTCAAGATTTCCCTCTTATGTTTTAGCTACTTAAGAATTTTCATATCTCATTTCCAATGCCACTTAACAAGCATTGGTGAAACATATCTCACTGTTGGAATTACCTCCCTCACAATTGGTTAATGGGAAGTTTGTTGACGAAACTTTTATCACCTTATTAGATGATGAGAATAATGTCAATGGGATATGTGTTGCCTTGGTATTTACTTCCTCGTGTCTAACTCAAGCATCCACTTGTGGAAGACTCAACACTACTAAAAATTATTCTACCTCCAACTTCATGCTTGGACACTTTTCAATGGAAGTGGACTCAACATGGAGAAATTTTCCATTTTTAGGGCATTTTATTTGCAATTCAAACAACCCCCTCTCATCTTTAGTAGTACGTGATGTATATAGTTGAGAAAATGTTATCATACTAGATCATGAAATATCCCTCATTCGCGGGTAATTTCCACAGTTTCACCAAAGTTATTGTTGCCACACATGTTTACTATTCTTCTTGTTGGGCCCCTTCCCAAGATTCTTACAAAAAGCTTGAGAAATTACATAGATATTTTCTATGGGATAGCTCAGAGCTCGGCAAAGGATTTCATAAAGTTGCTTGGGAATTTTGTTTCCTTCCTAAGGAGTATGGTGGCCTTGCTTTATTAGACATTAGGCGGTAAGGTAAACCCTCTACGCCAAATGGATTGTTCAAGCCATTAAGGATAGGAGACTTGGAAAATTATCGTGCACAATTGCATTCCAGAACACACTTCGCAAGGATGAAAGACATATAAGGGTTTAGAGTTTCTAAACATGCTTATCATCAAAGCTACACTGAAAGTGGTGGGACCTATATTATCAAAAGATTTTGGAGGGCTTGGAGAAAAATCAAACCATGGCTTGTGTATGATGGAGATGCTTTCAAAAACAACGTTGCCTTCAATTCTCATTCGGTCTGGGGGTCACTAGTTATCAACTTTGATAATGTGCCCTTAGTAGGGGTGTCATGGGTGTATGCCCTCAAACTTTTCAAACGATTGATTCATAGTGTGAAAGACATTTATAACTGGAAACTTAAAAGAACACTCTCTTGGAGAAAAGCTAAGCTAAAAAATTCATTAGCCAATGGTGACCAAGAATTTTTTTAAGCATTGGTGGAATTTATTGAGGACAACATGTCTGACAAGATTGGGGTTGTTTCCTCTAGGCCTTGGTGGAAGGAATGAAAATAGTTTCCAAATATACCTTTTCAAAATAACTCCCAGCTAATAAGGGTTATGACTTGTTATCCCCCAAGCTTACCATGGTGGAAATGCTCCATTCTCATTGGTCCATTCACTCACTCCTAAGTTTTCTATTGGAAATGCAAGTTTACTACTCTATGGTCAAGTATTCTTGAGCCCTAACTAGCGCATTTGTCCTTGTGTAGTATTTATCATGGTTTTCCCATTTATCGTAGGCTCATTTATTAAGGTGTTGTGGATCCTCATCATTTTTTACATGAATTGAAACACATATGATCCTTATGTGGCTTTGTAAAAAATACCTCACACCATTTAGGCTTGGATTCATGATCTGTTTTAATTTTTTCACCTTGATATGTTTCATCGGAAGCATATCGTGTAGTGGATTGGCTAGGAACCCACGTGGCCTTCACGCACTTACATAATAATTTAAGATTGGAAATCCTTTTCTTCATTTGGGAAGAGAGAAATTCACCTAGTTTGACTCATTTCAATGTTGCTTACAATTTTTTAACTTTTATGATTATGTCTAATATTTGTTTATATAATCACTTGTGCAAGAGGAGAAGTTTATCTTAGAGGTGGCCCACCTATAAACCTTGTTTGACAACCACAAGAGAAACATCTCTTACATTGTTTCTCATGTAGCACCACTCCTCTCCAAACAATCACTCGCTGAGAGGCAAGGGTCGTTAGTGCCACCGACCTTGCATTAGTTGTGGATGGGGCTTGCCACATCACTAACACTCTCTTCCATAGCCTCAACATGGGTAGTGGGGATCACTACCACCTGATCATCATAGTTCACTACTGCCGCTTGTGGACGGAGAGTACCCTTGGCAAGTCATGCCAATTTTGTTGCCCATGTGGCCAAGATAAAGATTTTGAGTAAAAGAATGAAGGCACTTAAGCCATTTACTCTAGATGGGAGCCCATTCCAAATGGGCAAGACCTTCCATGAGGCAGGGGGGACAATCCAAATGATAAGAATCATCCTCATCTCTCTTCGTGGCTACAACCTAATTGGTGTTTCAATAATTATGATTTGATTTTGTAATATGCAGTTTGCCTGCGAGCTCATTCCTTTTAATATGTGGTACACCTGAGTTGGCCTGTACCCCTGAGTTGGCCTAATGGTGAAGAACATGTGCTCTTGAAATAGAGGTCACAAGTTCAAATCCTGCAGGGGGTAGGGTATGTACACCTCGTTTGTAGCAAAGTTAGTTGCCTCCCACATATGAGTACGAGGTAGTCCCATATGCTATAAGCCGCTTGTAGACCCAAAAACAAGCCACCCCACTACATCGTGGACTGTAAAAACCTATTATTATTATTATTATTTTTGTTTCCCATGCCCAAGGGCTAGTTTAGACTATGTGACATGATTCCATTCTCCCATCATTGTTGTGAATAGGTATACTATTTTATTTTAAATAATATACCCACCTTTTCATTAAACAAGTATTGAATGAATTAAGTTTCAATTATGACACAACAAATAAAAAACCTTGTAACATACCATGATTCATTTATAGAGGATTAAACATCAAATAATTACACAATTATAAAAACTTATAATTGACCTTATGGACTTACAAGGTCGATAAGAGTTTAAAGAGCACCTCAGAAGCTTATCCCTTCTTATTAACATTTAGTATTTCTAGTATCGGCAACATATAACGACGATCTAATGATAGTGAATGAAGCTCTTAATTCATATGAGTGTAAGTCTTGGATGGTGGCTATGAAGGAGGAAATGGAGTCTGTAAAAGAGAATGATACGTGGGACTTGGTACATCTACCTCCAAGAAGAAAATTAGTGGGTTGCAAATGGGTATTCAAGAAGAAGTTTAATGTGCAAGGAAATTTGGAGAAATAAAATGATCACTTAGTTGCAAAAGGGTTCTCTCAAGTTGAAGGAATTGACTTTCATAGAGTATTTTCTCTTCTTGCAAAAATGATTCATATCATATTTATTTAAGCATATGTTGTTGCATATATTATAGAAATAGATTAGGTGGATGTTAAACCAAAGTTTGTGCATGTGGAGCTTGAGGAAGAAATATACATGAAATAAACTGACACTTTCAGAGCCAAGAATAAAGAGGAGTTGGTTTGTCTCCTAAAGAAGTCCATATATGGCTTGAAATAATCACCAGGGATGTGGAATAAGAAGTTTGATGGTTATGTTTGCTAGTTTGGCCTTGAAAGAAGCAAGGAAGACCATTTTGTGTACTTCAAAGAAGAAGGGGATAAGTTTATCATTATAATGCTCTATGTGGATGGTATGTTGTTGGTTGGAAACAACAGGGAAATGGCCAAATAGCCAAAAGCTCAACTTTATGAGAAGTTTGACATATAAGAATTAGTGATACAAAGTTAATTTTCGTCATGGAAATAAAAAGGGGTCATGTGAACAGAAATATGTTGCTAAATCAAAGTTGGTGAAGATGTTGTTCGAAAGGTTTATGATATATGACAACAATCTAGTAAGCACGCCACTTATAGTTGGTCAAAAACTTTAAGTTGAACAATGTCCCAAGACAATAGGAGTTTGAGGAATACCACAAGTGCCATATCAAAGTGTGATTGCAAGCCTGCTATATTCAATGCTCTGTAGAAGAGAGGACATTGCACATGGAGCAGTGAGTAGCTATAAGACAATTTTAGGGCAAGACCATTGGACTATGGTAAAGCATATTTTTAGATATTTACATAGAAATAGCTATAATGGTTTTTTCTATCAAGGTAAGGCCCTTGGTGCAAGAAATGATTTGAGTCTACATAATTTTGAGGATTTTAAATGGAGTAGATCTTAATCTCTGAACATCCACTAGTGGTTAAACTTGTTCAATGGAACAGTAAGTTGGATGAACAAATGCCAAGCAAGGTCTTCTATTTACACCAAAGAGGTTGAATACTTGATGGGAATGTTAGACAAATAGTTAGTGCTCACATGTTTTGAATAATTATATTATTACAGAATAGTGTAGTTATATGGTTACGTAATAGTGTAGTTGAATGAGTTGTTAATCATGACTCATGTATAGAAAGAAGTTGAGAGATATGTGGACATGGTTCTCCTTGAATATATGAATAATTTCACTTATATATGTTTAAATCCCGAACGAATTCATTCTGAGAGTTTATTGTTTGTAAGTTTTCTATAACATCATTTGTGAACATCTCTACCAAAAATCATATTTATTATCAGAGCAAATCTAATCCGGTTCTTTAATGGAGCTATTAGATGGAAGAATTGAGTTTTTAATCTTTGGGCAAGGGGCATATGACTATTCTTTATTTTCGTGAGTGATGTTATTTTCTTCGAGAGAAATCATATGTATGTGTATTTAAATTTAGATGAATCTCCATTTGAGATTTAATAAAAAGTATTCAAGGTGAGAGTGGCAATCAAATTAGAGAAGTCATGCAAATTTGCTTTATTCATTTTGACAAGCATTCCATGCATCTTATTATCTATATTTCTAAATTGGATCTTTGAGACTTAAGTGCAAATCTGTTTCAATTGCATTTGATTTTCAAATCAAACTATATCAGAATTCAACTTGGGATACATTTTTTCGGTCACATGCAACTGCAAAATCAAGTTCTTCACTTTGGCATCATCCAAGATAGTGTTTTGCAACTAGTATTATGTTTCACTCTTCCTGGTCGATAAATGTGTGTTTATCATTGTTGGCGAGTTACTTTGAAATGGTTTTTAAATTCTACATTTTATTTTTTAAGTTTGGATATTGGTGACTCAGCATTTTGCATCGATGTCCCCTATAGCTTGTTATGCATGTATGTAGCATTGGATTCATTCCACCTTGGCTCGGCAGCAGCATACCAAAGACCTTGTGAAGGAATACACAGTCACAAATCTTTTTTAATCATGTAATTCAGTTAAAAAGGGGAAAAAAATTATATAAAAGTAAAGAGATGCAAATGCAACAGAAGGCCAGATCAGCTTACTCAACAAATATTATGACCTACGATAAAAAAAAAAATTGGAGCAAAATATTGGGCCAGAAAATATCTAACAGAATTAAATAAAGTATTTAGCACAGAACCGGCGAGTGGCTCGTCTATATGGAACTTCATGAATTCAAGCATTAATGAGATAAAATCAATGCTTATGATGGAAAGTTCAAAATGGGGCTACTACTCATTTCTCGCAAGATAGTTGGATCAGAGCTTGAACCTATTAATGATTATCAGACCTCCTTTTACAAAATTTTCATATGTTGTGGAAAATGTGGAGGGGTGCATTTTAACAATAAACTTTGATATGGTCCCACATTATTTTGTTGCATCTTACAAGTACGCACAGCACCAAGAAACTATCAGCATAACCTCCCTGATATGTCAACATTTGGGTAAAATGTTAAAAATAAGAAATTGGAGTTCCTTAATACATGATGGATTGGAGTTATGAATTGTAACTTCATCTCTTTAGCTAGACTTTGAATCAGAATACGTATCAGTACACCTCTTCCAAAACATGTAGTATTGAAATAAAAACAAGACAACAAATCCAAATAATTGGCTCTAGAAATCTTTTATCTTCATATGCCGGTATATAATGATATAGATCACATAGAGAAAGAGCCCCACCATCTAAAATCACCAGCGAGCAGTTCCTAAGAAGAAAAATTATTTCCAGAGGCCAAAAGAAGTTAATTGTCAAAGACACGAGCTACAACATCAAAGACTCAATAATGCTATTGGTTGGTAAAGGGAAAAAATGAAATACATAAGGTTCTAACCAGGCTTGTGTCTCATAATATTGAAGTTTTCTGTCCACTAAAAGTTGCATGCTGACAGGCTGGCTAAGCTGGCCAAAAAGAAGTCATATCCATCCCCCAGCCAACCAGAATCAATCATACGCGGAATGGAAAACAATGAGGTGTACAACAAATTGGTCAACAAAACCATGGTTAGTCAAATTGTAGATTTCCAAGCAGCGAGCTCCCTTTATAAACCAAACACCCCACACCCGAGTTCTATTATTGAAAGTCTTGGGAACTGCCCGTCAACTCATCAATCACCTTTCTATCTCTCCACAACACTTTCAATTCATGCCTTCTATGCTCAGGCCAACATTTCATCAGGGATCAACCTTGATTTTGGGGGCTCAGCTCATCCTTCTCTGCAGAATCCCCAAAATTAGTTCAATCACTCACAGCATAATAAGAACAGTCCTCAAAACAAATTATTCCGTGAGAAATCTCTCAAAGAAAGTGACGTTGTCACTGCTCTCAACACCATAGATGGAAGTTTCAAATTCTAGGATGACAATATTGGGATGCATGGCATGTAAAGTGTGACCGTGATCTACGCAGCTAAGAGTCTGTTGGATTTATCCAACCCACTCCAGCAAACTGCACCAAGTGGTGACAGAGCGTGTTGAAATATCTTGGAGCTGAAGAATGGGCCGCAGAGGCAGAGGAAGGGTTGTAACTATTTGGGGTGGAAGATGCCCTAGAAATATTAGAAATGAAGAGTTATTGGAAGTCATTAGAGGCTTACAGGCACAAATGGAAGCCATGTGAATTGCCAAATGAAGAGGAGCTGAGGCAAAAGTGAGTGATTCAGAAAAGAATAAAGAGAAAAAGAATAAAGAGAAAAAGAGTAAAGAGAAAAAAGAACAAGAGAAAGGAGAAGAAACAGAAGAAAGGGTAATCAAGGCTATTTCTAAAATGGGAAGCCTAGGATGGATCTACCCAATTATGCCGGTGGTCTGGATCCGGAAGAAATGATCAACTGGATATCAGACATGGAGAAGTATTTCAATTTGGAGGAATTTGAAGACCCCAAGAGCATTAAGATTGTTGTTACTAAACTAAAGGGCCGTGCATCATTATGGGACTAAACTGAAGACCCCAATTCAGTCCTCGAGAAGAAGAGGATTTTGATTACAGGGGCCTCGTCAACGGTTCAGTGGCACCTGATACAACATGGGCATCAGTCATATGAATGTGCAAAAGCTACTAAGGAAAATAGGAGTGACAATAGGGCTGATGCTACGTAAGCCCAATAAATAGAAGTTGATGTGGCTGCATCCATAGAACCAGTAAATGAAGAAAAATTGATGGTGAAGAGAGTTTTTTTAAACCAAAATAGCAAGAAGCTGAACCATGGCAGTGGAGGAGCATGTTTAGAACCGAATGTAAGTCTAGGGTAAGTGCTGCAAATTGATTATAGAAAACAGTAGCACTGACAACTAGGTGTCTACAGAGAAAAAAGCAGCACATCCCAACCCCTACACGGTTTCATGGCTTCAAAAGGGCCATCAAGTCATTGTGTCTAATCAATTTTGATATTGGCAAGTACTGTGATGAGATAGTATTTGATACAATTCCCATGGATGCTTTTCATATTCATTTAGGAAGGCCTTGGCAATATGATAGGAATGTGATACACGATGGGAGAAAGCATACATTCACATTGACAACAGATGGCAAACACTATGAGCTGCTGCCTATGAAAGAAGAAGCAAAAGAGGCTAGATTGTGTAACTATCGGGTAAGCAATTTTTTGACAAAATGAAAATGTTATGTTGTGTTTCCTCAAGAAGAACCTACAGAGAATGAAATTCCAATAGAAGTCGCAGATATACTGAAAGATCACACAGAAATGTTGTCTCTAAGGACTTGCCAGCAGGGTTGCCAACTTTGAGAAAAATATCACATCAGATGGATCTGATCCCAGGAGCTAGTCTACCCAACAAGGCACCCCACTGAATGGATAGAAAGATGACATCAGAATTAAATAAACAAGTACATGATTTACTAGAAAGGGGATTGATCAGGAAAAGTTTGAGTTCTTGTGGAGTTCTAACAGTTTTGATGCCAAAGGGCAGTGAATAGAGAATGAGCACTAATTCAAGGGATATCAATCGATGTAGGTTTTTCTTACCTAGAATATTTGATTTATTAGATTGACTCGCTGGTGCTATATATTTCTACAAGATAGATTTAAAAAGTGGATATCATCATAAGAGGATAGGAGAGGGTGATGAGTGGAAAACTATGCTTAGAACTAAGAATGGACTATATGAATGGTTAGCCAATGCCCCCTAGTATCTTCGTAAGACTAATGAATGAAATGTTAACACCATTTATAGAAAAATGACCCTAGCACTTGATGATATATTCATATTTAACAAAACTAAGGAAGAACATCTGCAGCATTTGAGACAGGTCTTAGAAAAATTAAAAGAGGAGAAGCTACTGACAAATCTGAAGAAAAGTTCATTTTTGAAGGAAGAATTAATATATTTAGGTTTTAAGATATCTACAGAAGAGTTAAAGATGGATCCTAAAAAGGTAACTGCAATTTGGGAGTGGCCTCCACAGAAAAGTGTACAGAGCTAAGAAGCTTCCAAGGATTGGCTTGTTTTATAGAAAATTATTAAGAAGTTTTAGTGGAATACATGCACCATTAACTTCTTGTATAAAGAAGAGCATATTTACATGAACAGCAGAAGTAGAGAGAAGCTATGAACTTTTGAAAAAGAAGGTGACAGGACAGCCTGTACCGGCGCTGCCTAATTTTGAGAAGGTATTTCAAGTGGACTGATGCTAGTGGAAAGGCCATTGGAGCTGTGCTGAATCAAGATGTCAGACCGATAAAGTAATCTGGCAAAATGAGAAGTCAAATGAGGCAACCGCAAAATAGAAGTAATCTGTTTGTGGCCACGAGCTATATGCCATAATTCAGACAATGAAGAGATGGTGGCATTATTTGTTGCCTAACGAGTTTGTTCATTATATAAATTGTCAAGCAGTAAAGTATGTGAACAGCCAAGCAAAGTAGAACCAAAGACAAATGAGGTGGGTTGAATACCTACAAAATTACCTTTTTGTTTTGAGCCATAAGTCTATACAGTCAAATAGAGTAGCTGATAAAATCAGCAAGAGGATATTGTTGTTGAAGACTATGGGGGTCGAGGTAATTGCTCGAGTATTTCAAAGATTTATAAGGATGAGTAAGGAAGTCAAATTTTGAATTAACATCAGCTAGAAGACAATACATATATCCAAAACTTCATTATTGATTTCAGTACATGACATTCTATACATTCTGCCAGAAAGGGTTTGAGACTTTCTCATATCAATATATCAACAGACAGATTTCTTCACCATTCATTACAAAACAATATAACTGAACCAGTACTGTCTTCTTCCTTAAACAAACAAATCCTTCATTTCAAATTACAATGCATTTTTAATCAATAAGAGGAGAAAAATTCAAATATCCTAATCTATAGCTTTTGTCATACAAGCAATTCTTTTTCCTTAAGGAACGTTGAAATCTAGATCATGAGAGCAATATCCTGCTAGCACCTGATGGGTCAGTTAAATGCAAAGACTAGGAAAGCAATATTTTTCCTTAAGGAACCTTTAAGTCCGTTCAAATCGAATGCCATAATGTTTTTTGCAGCTAAATGCAAATATAAATTTTTAAAAAGAGCCAAAATAATTCATAATGATCCAAACCCTAACCCTAAAAATTGCAAAACAGAGATTTATAACTTACAGCTTTCCCTTTTCCTTAAGCCCCGCGTTTACTTCTTTGATTTGTTATGGTAAAGGAAACGTGCCTGTTGGCACAGTTTTACTACCTCCTCGGAGGAACTTTCGTGAGAAATACTCTGGCATCTTCTCGCCAGGCTCCGCCATATGAGGCCCTCTTCCAGTGGCGTCATTATTGTTTCTGAGGCTGTAAGACGTATCTCCCTTAATCCATTTCCCACCTCCGTGCCAGCCAACACGATTCCATGTCCTAACTCTTTTATTCCATGACCTAATTCTTTTATTCCACATCCTACCTCCCGTATACCATTTCCCACCGACATGATACCACATCCAATGGCCACACCAGCTATGGCAACGCCTAAATCCATCGACCACCGCCATCCCACCATGTTTCTTACATGCATGCAAAGTAAGCAACATGGCGGGAGGGCTGTGGGAAATGGTATTACCTCCCTTAATATTTTGTTATTTTACTGCGGAAGGCAGAGTATATAGGCTTCAACTTGTAAAAAATATTTAAGTTGAAAACCAATAAAATTATTCCAAGTGTCACGTCTGAGCTTTAACCTAAGTTTTTTGGAAAATAAATATTTATTTCTTTTCAAAAAAAAATTATTCTTATTTTTTTATTGGCCAACAAAAATTTATAATCATATTTTACATTTTACAATTAATTTAAATTAGCATTTTTCCTTGGGACTAATAAATTGATGACACATAACAAATATTTGTTTTTCTATACTTGAAACATTACAAATTTTAATATTCGTACATAAATAACTGCCGCCAATTCCTAAATCCGTACTATTTGCATTTATAGTTGCCATTACACCTCCCGTGAAATATACTCTTTTTTTGCATTAATTGTTGCATATTACAGTGGCCTTGGTATTTGCAATGTCCATGTGCGTTTTGGTGGGGATATGTTTGGACGGAAGAGACTACCCTTCACTCAATATGCACCCGGTCGATGACGGTCAATGCATCATGACCATCCATTTCACAATGGATAGTCATGATGCATTGACCGGGTGCATATTGAGTGGAGATTAGTAGCTGGTTGTTTGGACCGGTGTCATAGTCGCATCCAAATCGTAGTGAAAACCAATTTTAGTCCGTTTCAAAATTGGCTCAAGCCTCAGACGGGGAAGAAACAGATCTAGATTCCACAGTGCATTCTTAGAACTAGAGGCACACCACGGACTGCTCCGTAGCACACTATATATACCAGGGGGCTGAAAATTATTGGCACTCTAAAACAGAACACAGAAATGCAAATGCAAATGCAGTAGTTGATCTATATCTTATTCTTATTTGCTTCTGCTCTGCTAAATCAGAGAATACAATCTTTATAGAATAACAATAAGCAAAGTCTTATTCAAATTCAAACTCAAAACTCAAACTAACCTATCTCTACTCTTCATCCTACAGATGGACAACATTTGCTAGCACATACACATATCATCTAATGTGTTGTCAATTACAAAATAACTTCCATAAATGCTAGCTACAGAATCCTAAATGCTAGCTACATAATCCCTAAATATTAGGCTAGAATTTCTGCATGTCTAACACTCCCACTTAGCCAAATATTTGTCAACCAACTTGTATCACATCGAATCCTTCTTTGCAAAACTCAAACTTATTTCTTGGTAATGCCTTTGTCAATGCATCCGCCACCATCATTTCAGTTGCACAGTACTCCATTTTGATAGTGTTGTTCTCAATTTGTTCACGGACGAAATGATATTGTATCCCTATATGTTTAGCTCTCCCATGATACTTCGAATTCTTCATCATGGCTATTCAAATCTGGCTATCACACTTTAATATTGTTGGTTGGGATTGGGTAACCTCGATGTCTTGCAACAATCTTCTCAACCAAATCAATTCTTTTGCAGCTTGACATGCTGCTATATATTCTATTTTTACACTGGAGAGAGAAACGGTTCGTTGTTTCTTGCTTGCCCACGAAACTGCACCTCCACCAAGGATAAAACAGAACCCTGAAGTTGATCTCTTACTATCAACGTCCCCTGCCCAATCTGCATCACAATATCCAGTAAGTTGCAGAGTTTTTCTGAGCTCCCACTGAATCTTATTCCATGTTTAGTTGTTCCTTGTAGATATCTAAAAATTCTTTTAACCGCTGCCCAATGTTGTGGTCCAGGATTGCTAAAATATTGGCTCACAATACTTACAGCATGTGCAATATCAGGTCTGCTAGAAACCATTGCATATATTAGGCTCCCAACAACATTCTGATATGGAACCATACTCATATAACTTTCTTCTTCTTGTGTTTTGGGACGCATGTCCAGTGAAAGTTTGTTTCCTACTTCCATTGGAGTACTTACTAGCTTGCAATTTTCCATCCCAAATTTCTTGAGAATGTTCCTAATGTACCTTTCTTGACTAAGATGGATTTTCCTCTTCTCCCTATCTCTTAAAATTTGAATGCCCAAGCAATAATGAATCTCACCATGATCAGTCATCTCAAATTTTGCAGCTAATTGAGACTTAAACATGCCTAACATCTTAAAATCATTACTCATAATGATGGTGTCATCAACATATAAGGCTAAGATGACTAGAGACTCACCAATATGCTTTATGTAGACATTTGAATCAGCATTGCAACTTACATATCCTTCATTTTGGAGAAACCCATCAATACGCTCATACCATGCTCTTGAAGACTGTTTCAGTCCATACAATGTTTTCTGAAGCTTGCATACTAACTGCTCCTTTCCTTCTTGTATGTAGCCTTCTGGTTGTTCCATATAAACTTATTCCTTTAAGAATCCATTTAAAAATGCAGTTTTTATATCTAGCTGATGTACATGAAGATCCAAGGTTGCTGCCACTGCTAACAGAATTCTGATGGATGTTATCTTGACTACAGGAGAAAAGGTGTCATGATAATCCAAACCTGCAATTTGGGTGTAACCTTTTGCCACCAATCGAGCCTTGTAGCGGTCTATCGACCCATCAAACTTGTACTTTTGTTTGAATAACCACTTGCATCCAACCACTCTCCTTCCAGGTGGAAGAATCGTGAGTTCCCATGTCTAATTTTTTATGAGCGATTCATATTCAGCATCCATTGCTTGCCTCCAATCTGTTGCATAAATACTTTGAAGTGCTTCTTGAACACTGAGTGGTTCATCAACCTCTACACTAAGTGCATATGATTCAGATGCCTTTTGAGTGGGTTTCCGTAGTCTTGTTGATCTACGAAACTTTTGCTCCCCTTGTGCATCTCCTATGGGTTGTGTGGTTGCAACTTGTAATGGTCTTGCTGGAGTAGAATTCTCATGCTCAGATTCTTCATCAGATCCGAGATCATAAGGCCTTGTTTCTGAATCCTTAGCATTTTCCATCTCTGTTGATTTGTGCAAAACTGAATTTTCGTCAAAAATGACGTCTCTTCTGACTAGAATCTCATGTGTTATAGGATCATAAATTCGATATCCCTTCGAATTCAAACTGTATCCAACCATTATACACTTCTTGCTTTTGTCATCTAGCTTCTTTCTTTCTTCATCTGGTATATGTGCATATGCTATGCAACCAAAAATTCTTAAATCATTGACACTTGGCTTGCTTCCATGCCATGCCTCATAAGGCGTCTTCTTATGCAATGCAGTAGTTGGCAACCTGTTTTGTATATATGCTGCACTGGAGACTGCTTCAGCCCAAAAAATATTAGATAATCCACTACTCTTAAGCATGCATCTAGCACTTTCAACAAGAGTCATATTCCTTCTTTCAGCGACACCATTCTGTTGCGGTGAATAAGGAACAGTATACTCAAGTTTGATACCTTCTTTTGCACATACACTTTTGAAAGCATTTGAGGTATATTCACCCCCATTATCACATCTAAGTCGTTTCAAAGGTTTTCCTGACTGCTTCTCACCAAATGCTTTAAAAATCTTAAACATCTCTAATGCACATGATTTATTTTTGATAAAATAAACAAAGGTCATTCTAGAGGAATCGTCAATGAAGGTAATAAAATACCTTGCCCCATTGTGTGACATTGTTTGCATTGCACCGCAAATATCTAAATGCACAAGTTCCATTTGCTCCTTAGCTCGTGTTGCGCCTTTCTTTGGGAAGGGGAATCTATGTTGCTTTCCTAAACAACAGCCTTCACACACTCCCAACTCAACTGGTAGATGCAAATTAAAATCTTCCACAAGCTGCTCTAATTTTAACATTCGAAGCGAATGAGGATTTGCATGTCCGAATCTATGATGCCAAAGAACTGAATCAGATATTTCATTATTTGTTGTTGTTAACACCACATCAGGTACTGCTGCACATAACTTGTACAGATTGCCATCTCTGATTCCCGTAGCAACAATTACTCCTTCAACATCCTTTAGGACACATTCCTTGCTGTCAAACTATGCAATTATGCCAGCATCGGTAATCTTGCTCACTGATAAAAGACTTTTGACAAGAGCAGGTACATACCATACGTTTTGGATTTTCTTGTATCCACCATCCGGCATTTGCAATGGAATATCTCCAATTCCGATCATCTCACATTTGCTATCATCTCCAAGATTGACAATCTTACTTTTGGGTGCTTTATGTATATGCCATAAACCAACCTTCTCTCAGGTGTCATATGTTGAGTTGCTCCCGAATCTAAATACCAGCAATTTGAAACATCAGAACTTGGGGTTGTGACAACCGAAAACAAATTTTCTTGGTCATTGCTTACGGTCATGTTAGCTTCAGCAGCCTTCCTTTTCTTTACCTCTTCTACCCATGCTAACCACTTACGGCATTGTTTCTTAAAATGCCCAGGAGCTCCACAATGAAAGCAATTTCCCTTATTTTTCTCTTCCTTTGTGTCTTTACCATTCTTTGAGACATTGGACTAGGAGGGATGAGATTTGTTGTCACTCTTTCTTTTTACTTTGCCCTTATATCCTGCTGAAAACAGTGTTGTAGGATTCTCATCATTCAAGGCCCCCATCCTTCCTTCTGATTTCTTCTTGAAGTAGTGATGTTATTACTTTTGTCAAATCCAAGTTAGATTGGGTGCTTAGTGCTACTACCAGTCCAGAATAGGATTCTGGCAAACTCCCAAGAAGTGACATAACAGCATCTTCTTCTGCAATCACTGATCCACATGCTGCCAATTGATTTTTGAGAGATTTAAACTGATTTGTGAAATCTGATATCTTTTGTGTTTCTTGCATCTTTAACTGAAAAAATCTTCTTCTAAGATATAATCTTGTGCTAACATCATTTGATTCATATAACTTGATTAATTGATCCCAAGCTTCCTTTGTTGATTTTGCCTCACTTACATGTAAAAGCACATTATCACTCAAACTTAAAAGTATACAGGAACGAGCCCTACCTTCCTTTGACTCCCACTTACTGATCAGATCTGCATCCTGGGTGGGTTTAATCTCAGTCCCTTCAACTATATTGAGTAGATCCTTGTTCAACAGCAACATCTTCATTCTGAGCTTCCAGAGATTAAATCCAACGCCATCAAATCATTCTACCATCATGTGAGGATCTCCTGCAACAAATGTGGCCATCTCTTTGTGTTAAACTTATGATACTTCTCTGCAACAACACTTCACCAACATTTCTCTGATACCATGAAAAATTATTAGTACTCTTAAATAGAACACAGAAATGCAAATGTATTGTTGATCTATGGTCTATATTCTTATTTTCTTGTACTCTGCTAAATCAGAGAATACAATATTTATAAAATAACAGTAAACAGATTCTTATTCAAACTCAAACTCAAAGTACCCTATCTCTACTCTTCAACCTACAGATAGACAACATTAACAACACATACACATATCATCTAATGTGTTGTCTAATACAAAATAGAATTCCCTAAATGTTAACTACATAATCCCTAAATATTAGGCTGTGTGTCAAGCTCGAGTGGTGTTAGTTCACTTTCTTCGAGCCCTGAAGAGTGTGTACATAAAATCTGGCTAGTGTTGCAGTTGAATGAGGACAAAACAAGACATTCGGCTTTCCATAGACATGTGCCTGGCACATAATAGAAACAAAATTACAAAGTCCAAGTGAAGTTGAGCCCTGAACCTCCACCTGCGCATGAAGATTAGGAAGAAAACATTATCGTCCGTTAGATCTCATTCTAAGCCCATGAAAAATCAAAGGGTGTCTCGTAATTTGCTTGGTAGGTTACGGGCAACAGCTCTCAAACCCAAAAAATGGTCATGCTAATGTGAATGCAAATGCAGTAGAGAGGAGGGTGAGAGCATTGTAGAGGCTGGTTCCAGGTGGCAGGGACATGAAAAATACGGATATTCTTTTCCACGAAATTGTGGATTACATTGTGAACCTGCAAATACAAGTGCATACCATGGAAGCTCTCGTAGATTTTTTTTTTCTACATCATGCCTTGTGCATGTTGGTGTGCTTGTTGCATCTGATCACCCATTTTTCAAAAAACACCCACACAACAATATGTGTATATATCTGCAAACTTCAAAATATTTTCCCTACTCATATACTTTTGGTTTTGCTTCACTTGAATGCATGGTAGAGAAGTATAAGACGCTCAATCATATATATAAAAAAAATAGGCATAATCAGTACTTGCCCTCTTGATTTTCAAGTCTATGGATGCAAAAAATAATAATGTGTCAAAGGTGTATGAATCTTGTCATGACAGGTGCACAAAGCACTAACATCTGTACCGTATTTAGATTAAAGAAAAACAAAATGCATACACCTTAAAGGTTGTCTCTACATAAACTACATGCACAACAGATTGTGAATAGTGGACCCCTGTTGCTATAACATACAGACGGCCATACCCATCTGTGCTATTATTTTGAACTATTGTATTATTTTTTAAAAATTGCTTGTAGCATAATTTACATGTTTTCAATATCATATGCTCTAGTTTTGCATTGAAGTCATAAATTTAGATGGTTTGGGTAGCTTCCCGATGTCACCGTAATATCCTTAAAAAGATACCAAGTTTTGAAAAATTATCCACAACTATATAGGATTGCATGCTAGCTCTAGGTTTTCTTCTTTTCTCACAACTATAATCCAAGCATCTTCATCGTCTTCCTTCTCAATAGCAGTAATGTTACAAAGTGTAGGATTTCTCCAGCGATTGCAAACCATGGAATCAATTCAATACCAAATTGTGTATTATAGCCATTGGATCAAAAATTGTAAGTAGCATGTCATGGTGAAGTATTTTGATTATGTGAAAAGCTTATGTAAGGCAATAATTTACATTTTTGACTAATTTTATTATAAGCGATACATAAACAATTTTCTATGTTCCTCCACCCGACTAAAATGAAAAGTATTCATGTTATCTTCAACAACTTTATTTATACTAGTGAGAGTATTTACCAACATAGAAAAACATTATAATCTACTTTCATTGTGTTTTTTCCTATTCTTTACTTAAAAACAAAATATTTTTTAATTTTCACTCTTCATCCAAACCAAAATGCCACTTTAATCATCTCTATCATGCAGTTCAACACTTGGTTCGGCAGTATATGCCATCAATGGCCTTGTTATTAAGGGGGTTAGGGTTTTTTTGTTATTATTAAGGGGGTTAAATCCGAAGGCCGTTTAGAAGTTTTCCTAAAATATTTTAAAATATTTTTAAAAACCGTGATGTGTGACTTGTAATATTTAGTTATGACTGTCATTTATATGTAATTTATAATAAAAATAGTTAAATATATATAGAATATTTTTTTATATATTTTATTAATAGTATAAAAATAACATTGTTTAATATTTTTGAAGGGAAATATTTTTTGTTTGAATCCGAAATTGGAGGGATTAGCTGCACATAATTCTTAGTGTGATAAATTAGGACACTAAGAAGGGGGGTAAATCAGTGTCAATTCAATCTTTTAGTACAATTCAAACACCAATTAAATTGTTTAAGGTTAATAAGAAAGAGCAGCAACACAACACATAAGAGACATAGTTTTTAAGTGGGAACCCCGAGATGGGAGAAAACCCACTGGACCAATGCAATAAACTCGCAAAGGTTACAAGTTTGTTGAGCACCCACTCAACATGAAGCACCAACTTCAAGAATCAAGCAACTACTTGACTCTTTATAAGCTACAACTTGCAGGAAAGCACCTATTTTAAGAATTTGTAGAGCTTCAACTCATATTTTACACCAATTTTTGATCACTCACTTCATTAGGTTTCTAAGACAACAAAGAGTGATCCTATATAAGCCCTTATATCTACATACATAACTTCTAATTACACTTTCTTAAATGCATATAAGCTCTCTCTTCACCTTTTCAATCTCACACTTAGCTCACATATGCTTCAACAACATTTACAAGCACAAAAATTAGCTTTGATAGACAACATAGACACCTAAGCAGGACTTTTCACTTCACATTCAAAAACTCTTCACATGGCTTTTGTGCAAAGAAGTCTAACTGACATCATATGATTGCCATCTAGCAATTGATTACAAAATCCTTCATTTTCTTACATGTTATGACTCTTTGTATGTTTGAGGCGAACATAGAATATATTTCAACTCTCTGACATATTGTTAAACTAACATATATTCCAAGACTGACCTCTGTCAGTCCAAAATGTAACTGTCATTTATTTATATCATATAGCACGACGAAATTTTATTTTCCATACATTGTTTTCTGGTCCTGCACCAGGATTTACAAGTGGGTGAACACGTTATAAAACTCCCTTATTAATATCCTTTAAAAAAATCATTTCAGCCTTCATATTTCACAATTTATCTTCTACTTTCCTTGAGTCTGTAGGAGCATACTGAGGGCAAGAACAAGATTTGTACTCTCTTGTACCTTGATGAGGGATAAAGTGATGTGCTCAAGTCATGATCATGGAATGTTCAGGAGGTTCATTTCAAACACAAGTGCTTTGAAGAATAGGCGGGGAAAAGATAGCTTATATACCCTTTTCTTCACAGTCAAGAAGTATCCAGTCTTAGTGAACTCAAACCACCAACAAGTGCAGTGTCACTAATTGATTTCAAGCATGAAGATGGGGTCTTATAGACTGCATGACATCTTCAAATACTAAGGAAACAGGGTACATCATAAACCACACACTGAGACAAAGCATGCAACAATTTTTACAACCTTTTTCTTCATAAACATCAACACCTAGATAGAGAGGTATGCATCTCAATCATGAGGAAGCTTTAAAAACTACAAGAAAAGGCATTTAACTATTTATCATGGTCTTGGCATGGCATAAGAGTTTTATAGACATCCTTAACTTGTTAATAAGAGGTAGAGCATCTTTGCACACTTCATTAAGTATGCTATCGAGTAGGAAGGTTCCTGACTTTCATGTACAGTACTATGTCTTCAAGAATTGAATCAAACTACTCCCAAAATCAGTTAACCTTGAATTTAAGAGCACATGAAAGAGGACGATGATGTTTCATAGCTTCCTCGGGTTAGAGAATAGATTGATATCATACCTACCAAATTAAATTAACATGATCTCTAAGATTTGCATAGTTAGGGTTTCAACATCTAAACCCTAGGTTACTATTTGGAGACTTACAACACCTGAGTTTTTAATTTTATGACAATATACATGTATAAAAACTTCAATAGATGTTCTTGTTACAGGCTCCAACCCTTTTTTTCACTTGATAATGAACGAGCTTCATGATTTAGGTTAGAGATGTCTACCATCTTGACTGTCACAAGAAGACAAAAAACCAATCTTCAAGGAGTGAATGAAATCACTTGTATGAACCTCTGTCTCAAGCTCTAATCCACTATTTTGAGGAGTATAAATTTTTTGTGACACTTTTCATACTGAAGCAACCGCCATTTCAAGGAAAATAGTCATAGAAACAAGCATTTTCAGGACTGTGTAAATTGGTTCTTTCCTTATAGGATAGATTTGATCTTGCTAATCAAATCTTCACACATATCACTACTCATTTCATTTACACTTCACTAGGAAGTTTTTCAACATACTCAGACTTCACTTGAATGGGTTTGAAAGAGGGAGTTCTACTTTTCATGCTCAAAGAACAATTCATGATGATTGTTCTGAGTTGACTATTTTGGCCCTATAGAGGATGTTCATCACAAAGCTCTATCTAATCACATCTTTGGTTTGAATGTGTTGTTTAGGAATTTTGTACCTTGTTCAAAGTCGTATAGTTTTTGGACACAAGCACTTTACATCCACAAGTTCATCTAGACTAAGAACTAGTTCTTGTCAAGACTTGATCTTCAAGGTGGTGACTATGATAGGCATACTTTGTTCCATTTTTCACCATGTCTCCTCGAAATATATCTATAGATAACAAGAAAATGACCCAGATGACCATCCATGTCACAATTTTCATCGTGAAGACCTTCACATTAGACAACATACATTAGATTTGCAAGGACTTAGATAGCCTTGTATGGTACAGTCAACCATGAGGAACACAAAACCCACCATTCTAACCTATAAGAAGCCTTTGACACTCTTGAGAGGTTGTACCAACTTGTAAGCTTGATTTGGAGACAAATGAGCCCATTTTATGCATACTGATTCAAGAAGGAGGTTTGGAGGGAGAAGAACACTAGTAGAAAAATGAATAGAACTTTTTTGTTCCTTAACCATTTGTCCTCAAAAATTTTACAAAAGTTCAGCCTTAGATTGATCTTAAAAAAATCCTCTTATTATTTATCTGAAAGAGGTTTGATAAAAAAATTTGAGTGCTAGGAAGATAGGTCATTGTTTTAGCCTTTCTCACTTTACCCGATTTTAGTAAAATTTGAATATTTGCAACAATCCTGCTCAAAAATTTATGAAACTTGACCTAGAGCACTACAATGCCTCCCTCTACATGCTTCATGGCTTGATTTCTTATAAATGATCTTTTACAGTCAAGACCAATCTCATTTAGTTTGAGCTTTCACTGTCAGTTCTCAAGGGAAGTTTTAGTGGAAACTTCAAATTTTCCTCCAGAATATAAATTAATCCCTTTAGATGCTTATAAATTCTCTAGGAAGTGTTCATAGGCTTCTACCATGCTTACCTAGGATTTTCATGGCCTGATTTGAGCTCTTACATCTCATTAGGCTCTAAAACTAGGCCTAAATGGGCTAGTTTCAACTGTGACTTACAACACCTGACCTAATGATCACCCTCAAAGCTCTTACACACCCTTGAAACACCATTTAAAACATATGGGACAATTTATTAAATCACACCAAACATCTCCATACCTTTAGTGGGCACCAACCTCACTTACCAAGCCTGTAGCACCCTAAAACCATCCTAAATGACTAAAAAACCACCATAAGACCACTTTGTGACCATAAAACACCATTGAGAAGGCACCAAACTACTTGAAATTTCACTCCTCCTTTTCCATCAATGCCATATGATATCAATGACAACACTAGCCAACACACTAGGGTTTAACAATCTCCCATTTGTCATTGATGGCAACAAACTCAGAAACCTTGATGGAAAACCAGTACACCACCATATTCAAAGCATTTAATCCTTGTTTTTGATATTATTCTCCCCCCTTTGACATATATAACAAAGGTACACACATCCAAAAAGATGAGTAACATGAAAGAAATAAATGACAAGGCGTGACATTACCTCAAGAAGCCCCCCCTTGAATTAGACTTGTTTCTTTGTCAGATAGAACTTAACCTCCAACATGAATTTATTCATCAGTCAGATGCAATGATCCCCTTAAGCCTATTATCTTGAAATTCCACCTTTTCATTTTTTGCATATGCCTTTCTTTGATCTTCTTGACTTGTGCCTTGAACTAGTGAACTAGCTCCCCCTGTCTAAACACATCTTGAGCAACCATGGAGCAACTATGGAACTTGAGTTGCTCCCCATAAAAATATGAGATCTTTAGTGATTAATAGTGATTGGAATTACCCAATATTTGTGTCTTAACTACTCAAAAACTGCCTTTGATAGAGGTTTTGTCTGTAGACAACAATTTTATTATCATGATCCCTCTTCATCCCACGTTCGATATCTTTCATCATGGTCACCCATTCGAATTCCCTTTCCCTCCTAAATTTAATTTATCCTTTTCATTATAATTTCCCGTATTAATCATCCCATTATTTTATCCTCCTTAAATCATTCCTAATTACCCTAATCATCATTAATCAAGTGTAATCCTCATCTAATCCATATCTCATCCCTAAACCTCCTTATTTTCTATAGCTAGGATCTCATTTAATGATTTTACCCACCCATAAATTTTTTTTATTACTTTTCACCTCCTACCTACCCATTTATCTTCTCTATGCATCCCTAACTCACCCATATCATCTAAAACCCTAATCTACCCCTTTATGCCCATTTTGCCTCAAGTTGGGAATCCTTCCACTGCCCAAATAGACGACTCTCCGTAGTCACCGGTGACCTACCCGAGTCTCCATCAACACTATAAATATGACCCTACTCCTCCTTTTTATAGGATCCAATTTTGAAGACTTCCAAAGCCTTGTGACCTTGCTTTCTCCTTTTACATGTCTTTATAGCTGTCATCACTATTTTGGAGCCTTTTTAGAGACCTTGTGTTCATCTTTAGAGATTTTGAACTCTTATTTCCATTACATGCTTAGATCTATCATCTCCACCTTTTTGTAACCATCATCATCAATTTTTATAGATTGTCTAGTCATCACAGAGCCTCATTCATGTGTTTAGTCATCTCTGTCATCATCTACAGACTATTATTTTATCCATTTGCATCCATTCAGTCCTAGAAATGTCCAAGTCGTTATCGACCCACCTCACTCTTTCTTTTCCTAATGTCATTTTATCATGTGATCTATTTGATCCCATTGTTCCTAACTTTCCAAATCTTTAAATCCCATAATCCTATCCTTCTGCAGCTCCAGATCTACTTTTTTAGCCTCCAATTGCCATTGATCATGTCTGGCCATTGTTGACTAGATCAACTGTTCTTACATCTGTCATCATTCTCCTAATTTTCTTGCATCCTTTCGAGTAGATCCAGATCCATATTTTTTTGCAGTGTTCTTCCTCCATCCCAGATCTAGATCATCTTCAGATCTAGCTGTAGGAGCCTTCGCAATCTTATACCTACATTTTTCTCTCATTCTTCCCCCAATGTCTGTTGACATACTCTGCAGTCTCGGGTCGTCATCGACTCGCACATATTTGATTTGCTTTATATACATTTAGATCATATCTACATTATTGTCTTATATATAACATTTCAATTTATATTTTACTTCAGATTTTACATCATATCAGATCCATTTATCATTTATTTCTTATCTTTATCTAAAATGAGGGTTAACATCCATCCTAGGAAGTTCGCACTTCTCGAGATTGGCATTGTCGGTCAACCCTTCATATATCTACTAATTCATTTTTCTGTTAAGTGTTCTTCATTGTACAGGTCATCTGGCTTGCAGCAAGGATTTCATCTTTTTGCCTATTCATCCATATCACATACGAAGGTACCATAAACCCTTCCATAATTTGGTGTTACTTGTTTCCTTTATTACTAATTCACTAACCTAAGACAGGAACAAGGAAGTTTGTTCAACATTCTGGCATGCCTGGTGGGACCCACCCCTCTTTGGTGAGTTGTTTGCATTCTTGGTTTTCATTTCCATATTTATTTTGTATCCATTTCCCACTAACCTTGTAGGTAAGAGTGTCAATTTTTTTGCTTGTGGTTGATTGTGTTGCTTTGATTGGATTTTTCTTGCTTGCTTGATTTAAAAATTTAGATAAAAATGAAAAGTGTTATCCACGTATTCCTTATTTTTATTCCCCATCTCTTTATTTTATTGCATTGTATCGTTTATCTATTACTTTCAACAAACATCACATATTTCATTTGGATGTAAAAATAACCCCTCATCTTGCTTGGAAATCTAGTCTAACTAGGGGGTTTAACTCAATGCATACACATTATCACACATATCTCAAAATACACGCATTAACATACACATCTCAAAAATTCCTTCCAGGTGGAACTATTGGGATTTCATTACCCAATAGGAAAGTCACCATGATGTTCTAGTTGCGTTATAAATTTTTTAACTATTGTTATATTGGCTACGCATCTGACACCCTTATCGCTGCAGTGCGTGAAGTGCGGGGGTAGCCCCAATATCAAGCCTCGTACCGATATTCATCACATATTTGTGCATCACATACCTTCAAGTATATCAAGGACTCCATCCAAAACCTCCTGAAACCATCCATAGATTTCCATTTCCTAGGTACCCTTCTAGCCCACTTTTTCTTTTCTTCCCACATTTTCTAATAATCAAGATAATCAAAACTTTTCTGCTTGACTTACTTGTAATAATTAAAAATCAACATAGTCTTTTGTGTTATTACTTTTTTCATGCCCATCATTACACATTCCCTAGTAAATAAAATGGAACAAAACCTTACATCTGACAACATCCCCATTTCTACCATTCCATCCCAACAAACTTCCTCCATATCTATCATTTCATTCACTTCTTTGGTTACTTATTCCATGGTTACCCACCCCATGATTTCCATTCCATATCTTCAAGAGTCCCAAGTCATCCAAACTAGTACTCATGTTGAATCCAACCCCTTTCTTTACCATCATCCTATCCCATCTAGACTAGCTACTCCCCAATTCACCACTTCTGTTGAAGCTTTTGGACCTCCTACCATCCCTTGTGGATGTGCGGAATTTCAAGAGCTTATTGATGCTAATCTAGTTTCCCTTCATGACTATATCCTTCATAAGTCCATCAACCTTCATATTGATGAACCCCCTCTCCAATAGATTTACGTTTATCATTCCCATCTCAAATCCACTCAAGTCCTCAGTTCACAACTTGTCGTATTCTTTGTTAGAGCTATGAATGAACTTGTTATGGCACAACTGGAGCTTACTCCCCGTCAATCTTCTTCCACAATCCCTCAAGTTCATTAGACCACACAATTGGTGATGACCATTCCTCCTAGTTTTCCTCGTATTAACACCATTATAACTTCCTCTATCCACATCACATCTTCATCCATTACAATCACTAGTGCACCCATCCAATCATCACAAGAATCTTGCTTGTTTCCTCCTACATATGAAAAATAGAATCAAATTTAACCTCTCATATCCACTTCCCACATTTATGATAACGTTATCACCTCACAACCTCACCCATCCGAATCAACTCAAACTCATCAACCTCACCCTAGAGGCACCTTTCATTATATTCTTCCTAACCCACCCACTTAAGTATCTCAACCACCTATCACCTATGTTCCAACTCATCACATAATTTATCAATCCAATGTCCAAGGGGTACTAGTTCCAACACTTGCAAACTCATCACCTATGTTCCAAATCATCACATACTTGCAAATTAAGTGTGCACATTCAATAACCACTTGGACTCCACATTCTCATCTCAATCAACTCCACCTGGACCCCACTTTACTAGTCCAATCAACTGCATTTCTAGAATCCCATAAAGGTGGGGGCAATTGAATTTCGCATACAACCACCTTCCCAGATGTTATTTTTAGCATGTGTATTCAACCCATTTCAACCAAATTCCAACTACTCTGGCCTCTATAAAATTTAGGATTACTCTCTATCAAATCCTTTTGGATACACATTACAATAAATCTTCTAAATTTTCAATCCAAATATTCATGTTCATAGCATTGGTCAAGCCACTTTGGAAGTCATTCAAAAGAACCCAAAAATCAATCATTTTGCAAAGTCATTGTAATCCAATTTTACCCCCTTGGGGAAAAAATGGATCTTGAGACCTAAAAAGTTTTTTATAGGAGTACTCCAAGGTTATCAGGCACAATTCCAACCTTTGGTAGCGTTTATGGTGTCCCATGAGGTTTTGGGATCATATCTAATTATTTTCTCCTTTTTCCGGATATTAGATGCTCCATATAAGCTGAGAGTGAAGGATGGGCCCCAATAGGCCACTTTCAGTCATCATTATATCAATTAATCAAAATTGATAAATTGTGTTTATGAAGTTTTACTAATTCTCTTGTTGTAAGAAAAATATGAGAAAAGAAAAAATCTTAGGGAAAAATTATGGGAATGTCCAAATAAGCCATTGATCAAAATAGCTCGCCAAGCTGGTGGGAATGCATTAATGAGTTATGTCATTAAAAAATGGAACCAAGGCCAATGTAACTGTTAGAGTAGGTTTTTACCTTAGCTCATGTTCACCTAGGTACATTATTTACCTTGATTGTATTTATCCTCACCCACTTATGTGTGTGGATATATATTTTTATTTATTTAGATATTAGGAGATATTATCTAGTTGTTACGTATAGTTCTTTCCTTGATCTATGGTATTGATTAGTTCTTTCCTAGATCTATGGTATTGACTAGATGAGGGCTTAAGCTTGTGATTCCTACTAGTAGGTGCTTAACTCCAACCCCCTTTCATTTTATTTGTGTGGTGAAAGCAAGAGCATTTTATTCTGTTTTAGTGGCAACTAAAATAAATAGTAGAGCATAATATTGAAAAGCTTGTATCTTTTGATCGGTAACTCGGTTTTGAGTGCCATTTTTTGCAAAAGTGCTTGTTTTTTCGTGCTCTTTCCATTGGAAATATTTATTTTGAGAATTGCACTATAATTATAAAGTGCCATATTGTAACATGCACTCATTATAAAGTGTCAAAATCTGGGGGGCTCTTGTTGCATTACTTGGGGGTCTTGTTGCATTGCTTGGTTCTTGCATTTCTTTTGGTGATTTTTTGAGGATGGTGTCTACTTCTGCATTAGATCATGTTGAGCCATTAACAACACATAATTACCACACATGGAAACCAAGAATGGAAACAATAATTAAGCAGAAAGGATTATGGGCTTTAACTTCTTCAGAACAACCAGTGTTCACTAGAGAATATGAGAAATTTCAGTACCAGTGCAAATTTGATGAGTGTATGGGTTTGATAGGAACTTATGTAAGTGACAGTCTTTTGTTTCATTTGGAAAAATGTGACTCTCCTTTCAAAATATGGGAGAAATTGGAGGATTTATTTGGTAAGGTGGATCATATGAGAGCCATGCAACTTGAAATTGAGATCACCTCTCTTAATCCTGAAGATTTTCCAACAATTATAGACTATCTTACCAAGTTCAAGCATTTGTTGACACAGTTGAAGGGGAGTGGAAGAGATAAGAAAGATGAAGAGTGTGTTTACTTGATTCTATCCAAGTTGAGAGGACCATTTCAAATATTTTCTTCTACCTTTTTCTCTAGCATGGATGCCTTAGGTGACACATTCAAAATGCCTAACTTAGAAACATTTTGTGAAAGACTTACTAGGGAAGAATCCAAATTGTCTCACCTTGAGTCTTCCACCTCTCAAAAGGCATTAGTTGCATCTAATCCTAAGGGCAAGGGAAAACCAAAAAGTAAAACCAAATCCACCCCTTCTCCATCTCAAAATGCTCCTAAACCCAAAGAAAACAACTCTAAACCCAAGGAGTCTTCTAAATCCAAGAATAAGTCTAGCTTTCATGCTCTTTTTGTGGGGGTAGTGGTCATGAAGAACATAGGTGTTATAAGTGAATGCAAGCCTTAGAGGATGCAGTCAAGAAACACAAAATTTCTATCTCCACTCCACCTCCTTCTAATCAGCATGGCAAAGCACTTAATGTTGTTGGGAGATCTCAGTCACCACTTGCAGATAGTTGGGTTATAGATTCTGGTGCTTCTCATCACATGACTTCTTCTAAGGAGTCTTTTGTTTCTCTAGGTTTGAGTTCTACTTCCAAAATTGAGGTTGGAGATTCTTCCTTTCTTTCTGTTAAAGGAAAAGGTGATATACAACTTGATGGTGGCAGTATCCAAGATGCACTATATGTTCCTAACATCACTACAAATTTACTTTCTGTATATCAAATTTGTCATTCTGGTCAAGGGAAAACAGTGACTTTTACACCACATGGGGCAGAAGTACGAACTTTGTTGGAGCCTCATTCACTTGTTGCTCAAGGTATTGTTGATCATAGTTCTAGACTATATCACTTTGAGGGTTTTGATGACACTTCCTCTATAGGGACAGGATTGGTTTCTCATGCAGATTCAGAGAGTAAGCTTTGGCATGAAAGATTTGGACATCTTAATTACAGATATTTGAAGGAGTTGAGCACTCATGGTATGGTAGATGGTCTTCCTAGAGTTTCTTGTCTTGAGGGAGTTTTCTCTGGCTGTGCATTAGGGAAACAACACCAAGATCCATTTCCTAAGAATTTGTCTAAGAGAGTTTCTTCACCACTTGAGCTTGTGCATAGTGACTTGATGGTTTTTCCTACCCCCTCTTTCAATGGAGCTAAGTATGCACTTACCTTTATTGATAATTTCTTGAGGTGTACTTGGGTTTATTTTCTCAAGTACAAAAGTGATGTTTTTTCACACTTCAAAGTCTTCAAGGCTTTGGTCGAGAAACAATCTTCTAGTTGCATAAAGAACCTTCGTACTGATAATGGGGGGAGTACTTCAGCAATGAGTTTTCTAAATTTTTGGCAACTCAAGGCATTATTCACCAGCATTTTGTTCCTCATACTCCACAACAGAATGGCTTAGCAGAAAAGAAGAATAAAACTTTGAAGGAAATGGCTAACTGTATGATGCATTCTAGAGATTTACCTCCTATCTACTGGGCAGAAGCAGTTAATTGTGCTAACTACATTCAGAATCACACACCACACAGAGCACTTGAGCATTTGACTCTAGAGGAAGCTTGGTCCAACACTAAGCCAGATGTCTCATTTTTTTGAGTCTTTGGGAGCCATGCTTGGGCCTTTGTGCCAAAGAAGAAAAGGAAAGCTTTGGATAAGAAGAGAAAACCCTTGATCTTTGTAGGGTATTGTGAGGACATGAGAGCTTATCGACTTTTAGATCCTGATACTCATGATGTTTTTTTTCGAACACATGTTCAGTTTGATGAGCACTTCACTCCTCATGATTCTTCATCTTCTTCCATGCCTCTCTTCTTCTTCATCTCATCTTGAGGATCCTTTCTTTGAGGAGGTTGATGAGGAGGTTATAGATGTCATTGAGGATCCTATTCCCACTGATGTTGTCACTATGCCTAAGTGGGCTCGTACTACAGTTTCTGAGGCAACACCTTTCATACAGGATCTTCCACCCACTAGGCATCATCACGCACATTCTACAGGTTCTGGACTTTTGTGTCAGGTAGTTTCTGAGGATCCACAGTCTTTTTCAAAGGCTCATGGGATACAGGAGTGGGATGATGCGATGGCAACTGAGTATTCTTCTTTGATGAAGAATCATACTTGGGATTTGGTATCTCTTCCTAAAGGAAGAAATATGGTTAGGTGTAAGTGGGTATACCAAACCAAATACGCAGCTGATGGGTCCATTGACAAGTATAAGGCTCGTCTTGTTGCAAAGGGTTTTTCACAAGTTGAAGGTATTGATTACTCTGAGACTTTTGCACCCATTGCCAAGATGGATTATGTACACCTTGTACTTGCTATTGCTACATCACAGGGGTGGCCCGTATACCAGATGGACGTGAAGAGTGCCTTCTTACATGGAGATTTACAAGAGGAAATATACATGGAGCAACCTGCTGGATTTGTTCAGGATTCTTCTCTTGTTTGTAGGCTCCGAAGGTCTCTCTACGGTCTCAAACAAGCCCCTCAGGCTTGGTATGAGAAGATGGATTCTTTTCTTCTATCTACTGGTTTTGTTCATTGCCACTCTGATCATACAGTGTATCTCCAACATGTTGGTGAGGATATTGTGATACTTGTCTTGTATGTTGATGATCTGTTACTTACTGGTAGCTCTTCTTCCCACATTCAGAGTATTCAGAGGGCTCTTTCTACACAGTTTGACATGACAGATCTTGGGTTATTGCATTATTTCCTTGGTTTGCAGATTTCTCAGACAGATTCAGGGATTCATTTGAGTCAGCAAAAGTACACCCATGATCTTCTTCGGTGCTTTGATATGGCTGATTGCAAGCCAAGTCCATCTCCTTTTCAGTCTGGGGTTACTCTTACTTCCACATGTACCACACCACTTTGTGATCCTACATTGTATAGGCAGTTGGTTGGGAGTCTCATGTACTTGACCCATACTCGCCCTGATATTTCATTTGCAGTAGGGCTTGTATCTCGGTTTGCACATTCTCCTCATAGTAGTCACTGGCAGGGTGCTAAAAGGATTTTGCGCTATTTGCAGGGCACTTCCCACTTTGGCCTACACTACACTAGGGGTTCTACTCAGTTGGTTGGGTATACAGATTCAGATTGGGTAGGTTCTATTGATGACAGGTGTTCCACTTCTGGCTATCTTTTTTGTCTTGGTTCTTCTCCAGTTGCTTGGGCATGTAAAAAGCAACAGGCTATTGCACTTTCATCTTCAGAGGTAGAGTACAGGGCAGCAGTTACAGTGAGTCAGCAGATTCTTTGGCTTCGATAGTTATTGACAGAGTTTGGATTCCCACCAGGATTCACCGACTATACTTTGGTGTGACAACCAAAGTGCAATTCACATTTCTCGCAACCCAGTTGAGCACCAGCGGACCAAGCATATTGAGATACACATCCACTTCATTCGTCAGCACATTCAGGATGGAGTTCTTTGCTTGGAGTACATTCTGACTCAGCAGCAGGTTGCAGACATCTTTACGAAGCCTTTTGCATCACCTCGCTACCTTGAGTTGCGTGGAATGCTTGGGGTTTCAGAAGTTGTTCTTGGGGGTGTTCGTGAGAACATCTTCCTTCTTCTTCTTCTTTCTCTTTCCTTCTAGCAGGATTCTTTCCTTCTTTTGGTTCGAGATTTCTTCATGGATATATTGTACATGAGTACCTCATCAGGCCTAGTTGTTGGGACTCATACTGTGGACATGCCACTTCTATTTTGGCCCCTAGCTTCACTTGAGGGGGGTGTTAGAGTAGGTATTTACCTTAGCTCATGTTCACCTAGGTACTTTATTTACCTTTATTGTATTTATCCTCACCCACTTATGTGTGTGGATATTTCTTTTTATTTATTTAGATATTAGGAGATATTATCTAGTTGTTAGGTATAGTTATTTCCTTGAGCTATGGTATTGACTAGTTCTTTCCTACATCTATGGTATTGACTAGATCTTGATGTCTAGTTCTCTCATAAATCTATGGACTTGACTAGTTCTTTGATGACTAGTTCTTTCCTTGATTTATGGCTTGATCTACGACCTTGACTGGTTCTTAGATTGTTATTCCTTGCCTATATAAGCAAGGCCCATTCTCATTGTATTTCATTGAGTTCCATAATAATATATGATATTGCTGCTCATTTGTTTGCAAAGGTTTTATGTAAAGTTATTCTGGCGAATTGCTTTCATCTTATTGATCGTGGTGTTTGATTAGCATCTGTGTTCTTGGCTTGGTACGATCTGGTTAAAGGGTTGAGTAGTCATGATTTGGAGATGGTGGAGTGTAGGACGACATAGGCATGGCGAAATCACTCGGCTCGATCATATTAGGGATAGCTCGGGCTACATTATTGGGCCACGAAAGAGATGGGGAAATCAGGAAAATCTACAAAGGAGAAGCGAGCTCATGGTGATCAAGAAAATCGAGTCCCTAATAGCTCAAATTTTGAGCAAGGCTAGTTGGCATATGGGAAAGAGATCATAAAATAGCACAGGATGTGTGCATTGTGGGGGTGGAAAATTATCCACAAGGAGAGATCATCATCGTTCACAGAGGATGGCAAGCCAAAAGTAGCGGTGAGCTAGTGTGGCTTGATGAGACGATTGGGAGGAGCTCAGTGGAGCTAAAAGAGAGCTCACCCCAGGAAAATAGCTCAACGAATTGACACGGAGATTGTTGGGGAAAATGAACCCATTTCATTTACTCGGTAATTCACCAAATCAGATCAATGTGGGAGGAATTTTGGAGAGCATTAATCCAAGAAATCTAAGCTTTGGTGAGTTTAGGGTTTCATAAAGTGAGCTCGGTGTTCAGAAAATGGAGCAAGATATTTTTGAATTCAATTTGGAGGCTTGCAAGATATATCTCGATTGGAAGATACCTGATATCTCGGTTAGGTTTGAGCTCAAAGAAGAGACATGTAGGCAGGCCGAGTCACTTGCAGTGAAGGAATTGAGCTTATGGTTGGCATGACAGAGTGGAGAAGTCGACTTGTCCATTGGTGACATTAGGTGCGAGTGCATTGGTATTGTTGGTGTGATGCTTGTAAAAAGTTAAATGAAAGAGGGTAGCTCAAATCATTATGAAAGTGCCAACTCGGAATAGAAGTAAGAGACAAACTCAAGGTTGAGATATGTTGACATGGCCTGGATATGAATGGCTTGATACTCGAAGGAATCTGAGTACGAAGTGAAGTAGCAAGGGACCGAAAAACTTAGTAATCACTCGTGGAGGATAGATCTCGGTTTGAAGGAATGTAAATGAAAACTAGTTTTAGATTCACAACTTGAAGTGTTCATTTTAGGGAGCATACAGGTGATCGAATTTTTTCTTGAAAATGGTTGAAGAGGGCTCGGCGCTATGGAGTAATGGGTTAGGCTGAGCTAATACAATTTACCATGAGGCCACCTCAAAATACCGGGCTCGGTGTTAGAGTCATAGTCATGACACGGGCTCAAAATATATGGCGATCTTGAAATGGATATGTAGGGATATATAACTCGATGAGGGAGTGGTTTGGATATTACATAAATATAGGGAGTTTGGTATTGATTAAGCATGTGGGATGAGCCAATTTCTCTCATGCCGAAGCAGTCAGCTGGGGAAGCTCAAGACTGAGCTTGGTTTGATCTTGACGAGATTGGTAATTGCTAACAGGACAAGTCATGGGTTTTGAGCTTGGCGATGAGTGTAGAACAACTCGTTTGTATTAGCATGGCTCACACAGACTCAGGGAGCTTAGTGGTGTCTAAGAGCTTGAGGATAATTTCAAGTTTTGTGGAGTGGCTAGGTAATTCAAGTAAGTGCTCCTTTAAGATCGGTGTAATGTCGCAGGTTTGATTGTGAGTCGAGCTCATTGTCAAGGAAGGCAAAGAAATAGTTCGGCATCGGTGATAGCTCGATCATAAGGATTTGTGAGCTCCATGAGATTACGCATATGTGGGAGCTCTAATATGGTGTAAGGGAATCATGTTTTCACAGTAAAAATTTTCAGACTTAACCTTAAAAACTCGGTATTACGTGAGTCTACAAAAGCTTCTAAGAAACTGAGGCGGTGGTATATCAATGTAGTGAGGGACAAGCACAAGCCAAATGGGTGCGAATGATAATGAGATAGTGGGATTGCTAGACATCAAAGAACTTGGCATGGATTGCGTGAGCTAGTTCATGGAGAAACTTAGTTTCTCAGTGTATGTGAGGAAATGCTTAGCAAATCTCAAAATTATTGAGCTGGAAGAGTCAGGATCTGAGTTCTGAGGTATTCGAAGAAGATTGATCTCAGTATCACAGTGGTCTCGATTAAGTGAGTTGACAAGTCATTTCGGATCATCCTCATGAGTTACATTTTTGGAGTCTTGCTTAGGAGTTAGCCGTTTCAGGATTCAGAGATTTTTGGGATAAAAAATGTCAAGCGAGTTGAAAAATTTCGAAGCCCAAAACCTTGAAATTCGAAGTTTCAGGTTTTTGGGAGTTGGAGGTTGTGAAGACGGTTGGAGCTTGGAGTTTGAAGTGGCGACATGTTGGGATGATTTCCATTTAACTCGGTGAGACATAGGGTGAAGGAACCGTTATCCCATTCAAGTCACACGTGGAATCCATGCATGAGTGGACTAAGTCAATATGGGGTTACGTGAAGAGTTAATTGACCGCCGAACAAATCAAGGGAGGAGCCCAAACCGAGTAACACGGTGCACATTCCATGTAGCTCGGTTAGTATGAAGGCACCCATCGAGTCATTCAACATGGATTTTTAGGGGAATTCCGAGGTGATGTGCATGAGGTGCTCTCGAGGAGCTAAGTGGGGATATCGGTAGGTTAGTAGACCAAGGCAAAGTGGTAACCCAATAAAAATGCAAATAAGGACGTGTTGGGGAATTTGTAAACTGAGCCATGATAGCTTGACCACTCTTGAAGGGGTTAGTTTATAAAAAATCATAGCTCTCCATGTAAAATGGATGGATCACTTGGTTAAACGTGTATTTCTAATTGCGATGGAAAATGGAGTAGCTCGCCAGCCAGCTCGGCGAGTTTGTTGGCGAGCCAATCACTAAGATATGTTATAAACCACAATATAAACATTCCCTAATGAAAAGAATGAAACCAGAGGGTCCCGCCATGGAATCTAAGGGGGTTAGAAAATTATTAAAATATTATTTTAATCAAATGGACAAAATAAATATTTGAATTCATTCGAACATCATGAGTCATTATCAGAGAGTTGATACTCAAGATGCCTAAAAAGTAAGTGTTGCTAAGAAGGCCACAACTTTCTCCCTGTTTGTCCATTTTCCACAAAATTATAGTCGTTGGAATTAGGAGAAAGAGAGATACACCATGAAGCCATCAAAAGAGGAACTTTTGGAGTTTTTATTTCCAAAATTACAGGTTTTCCTCATTCCTTGAGAGGTGCCTCGAAAGGTGGAGGTGCGATAAATGAACAAACATGGCCAACAACATTGATGAATTGTTTCCTACATTTTGGCCTAGATTATAGGGTTTCTTCCTTCTTTCTCTCAACCACTCGAGTTTTTTTATAAATGTAAGTTGGAAGCTCATTCAAAGGGGTTCCAATAGGTCATACAAGTTGGACAAGTTAGATACTTTCCAAGCTTCCCCCTCTCTTCACAAGCTGAGATGTTGTGAATTTGTAGGATCCCAAGCCTTTCTTCTGAAATTGTAATGGCAGCCTATGCCTTTTCCCTGATGTAATGATGCACTATGCAAGTGATTGAAGTAATGGAAATTATGTTTTGTGATCAGTTATATGTCCTTTCATGATTTTGTTGCTTTTATTTGCCTCTCTCATGTTTGCAGGTGAATTGTGCAACCAGGGTTTCTTTTGCAAGTTTTGGAGATCATTGTGCTTATCAAGGAGTAAAGTAATGTATGTAAAGTGGGTTTGTAATGCATGTCATTCTTTCTCATGATCATCTCTCTTCATCGGAAAGTTGTAATTTTTTCTAGCAACACCCTTTCTTGGTGCATCACCACTTTTAGTATAGTTGCATTTCCGCAAATCTCTTTCCCTAAAACTCATGAAAATGTTAGCATAGGACTAGATAGCCATTTTATCTTGCATTAGAAGTAGTTTTGTGTTTATTTTAGGAAGAGGAATCCGAAATTCTCCAGAGGTTCACCTTGAGCCCAAGTCCCATAGCTTGAGAGGTGATCCCATGTGTCCCAATCACACCGAATGTCGTGTTCACTTTTAGGCCATTTGGGGGGTGCAGTGATTTGGCAACAACAATTATATAGCTTCAAAAGGTACTGAGCTTTGCATTGAAAGTTTAGTAGAATTTTTTAAGTTAGATTGTTTATATTTTATTACTGTAGATTTTCTCTGCTTACATTTTGGCACGCCCGGTGGGAATCATAAACCTCGTCTTCCATTTTTGTTTCATTTTGTCTTGTCTAATTTCGTTATTGATGTGTTTTTGGTGTTTTTGTATTGTTGCGTGCATTTTTGTGTTGTTCTGTAGGTTTCTAGGAGCATTTGGAAGCGGTAATAGATTTCAATACTAAATAAAAATATAACATCTTTATTGTTGTTGTCTAACAATTTTATGTTGATTTAAAGTATCTTATTGCAGTTTTTTCTGAGTGCAAAAATCAGTTTTAAATTTTGTAATTGCAAGTGTTTTTAGTTTTAAATTTTATCTTCACTTTGTAACATGCACACACATACAAAGAGAAAAAATTAGATATTATTTAAGTAAAAAAATTAAAAATTAAAAACACTAGATTTTTCACTGCTAAAAACATCAGAACTAAGATTTTAAAAAAATTTGAAAAATAAAATTAAACCCTATATCCTAGCTACCCCCCTCCCTGGCCAACTCGGTTGAGTTGATCCCCTAAGCCCTATGACGGATCCCCCACAGACCCTCCCCCTCCCCCACCTCCCTGAATTCCCCCCTGATCGGTGAGCAAGGCTCGCCGAGCCCCTCACCTTATTCTCTACCTACCCCTATCCACGTCCCAAATCTGAGCTCCCAACCATGCTCCTCCTAACGCACTCACTTACTCATGTATTCCCCAAATACCAAGCCTAACAACCCCACACCCCCAAATATTTCCACATGCATTGCCAATCTTACTCCCCTAGCTCGCTGCCAAGTTGTGAAAACCTTCCCTCGTGGACAGCTCCCCCAAGCACCTTTCTCCCTTCTGCGCTATACCCATACCCAGATCCATAGCCCCCCGTCAACCCCTACTCGATGATCTACTCACCCACCCCCATCACACCGGTGTACTCCCCCATGACCTCCCCTCGAGCCTCGACTTTCCCTCCCCTCGAGCCTCGACTTTCCCTCCCACTCTGACACAACGTTGAGTCCTTCCTTCCATGGCTCCAGAAATACACACCTACATCATAAAACGTAACTTGCTCTCTACCGCCAATGATCCCTGCATCAAGATCAATACCATTAACCCACATAAACAATCACCACTTCATTAGTTATGTTTAGGGTGTACGTATTCTTAGAGGTTTCCTCAGTTCGTTTAAACTTTGCTATAATTTTTTTAGGTTTAAGTTTTTCTATGTATAGTTTAAACATTAGTTCAATTTAACTTTTTATTTACTTCTTTATTTTTTCCTTTATTTCTTTTCTTGTTAACTTAGGCCTACATTTATGATTTAAACATTGGGTATAAATTTAGTTTAGGTTATACTTAACTTTCGTTTACAATATTAATTTCTTAACTTTAGATACGCTTTTTAATTTATTCTTTTATAATATTTTATTTCGTTCATTAGTCAAATTAATTACTTAGGACTTTTCAACTAAATTAGACCCTTTTTCATTAATTTTTCGTGTTTTTTTTGTAAAATAGACTAATCATCAAACTTATTTTATATGGCTTTTAGATGCGTTGGCCCATTTTATCTCTGTTGTTTAGATACCTTTTTGCAGGCCCCTTTTTATTTTCACTTTCTCATCACTTGCGCCCTATAGACTACTCGTAAAAGTCGTAAATTTAGTGTTATTAGACATTTTGGTCTAATTGTTTTTCAATTTTTAGACATTTTTGCACACGTTTAATTGTTCTTGTCTATTAACTGATGCTTTGTAAACATGTTTTTGCTTGTGTTTCTTTTGTCATTTTTTTGTGAGTCTAATTATTGTGCAATCACGTGTATGCTCTTCCCTTACGCTTTCTAAGTGACCTTGGGAATCAGAAACATGATCATTTCTCATTTTTATTTTTGGGGAATTGACATTTGTCCCTTAATCAAATAATTTTCACATGTATGTTATTTATTTGCACCTTCTAAGTGATCTGGTAAATTTGAAATGTGAACTTGCTTCTCTTATCTTGTCCTTTACCTACTTTCGTAAAAAACTCTAATCTTGTCTAGCAGGAATTTCTCTCATGAAGGTTTCTAAAACATTGAAAACTACTAACTACAAGTTGCCTCACTCTTGTGCTTCAAACTACTAATTTTTGTGTGCATGAAATTGTAAATAAATAAGATAAAAAAACATTTTTCTACACACTATATTTTGAAGTTCGCATCAAGGGTAACTAATGTTTGTATAAAGTATGGACGTGACTGCATAGCCATAAACTTGAAGGTAGTAAGAACATCACGCTTGCTCAGTATACTGGGGACATTGTAATTGAGTGAACTACCTAAGAAGCCGCAACCTTGTCCAAAACCAATCTAAGGTAGAGGCCAACGTCTCACTACATCTGTTTTCAGTTGTTTTTTCAATGTGTTACACACCGTTTTTTCACTTTGGCATATAAATTTTATCTCTCTTCACTTTTTTTGTTTTGTAAATACATGTTTGTATAAATTATGGAAGTGACTTGGCATAAGCCATAAAACTCTTTTAAGGGTTACCACAAAAACCCCAAAGTAGTTAGCACATTGAGGGAACTGGTTGATGAAACTAGCACCTTTTTTCCCAACTGACTAGTAAAGCCTTATGAGTTAGAGTCATGAATACTCAGTAGTGGCGACCCTAGTGCAATTCATTTTAAACAAGATCTTTGCTCAGGGTTTCAAAGGGGGTAAATTAAAACTTGAAGTTAGTAATAACATCACGCTTGCTCAGGTATACTGGGGACATGTAATTGAGTGAACTACCTAAGAAGCCGCACCTTGTCCAAACCAATCTAAGGTAGAGGCCAAAACTCTCACTACATCATTTTTTCATTTTTCACATGTGTTACACACTTTTGTTTCACTTTTGGCATATACATTTTATCTCTCTTCCACTTTTTTGTTTTGTAAATGTATCTAAGAATTAGGTTACGGAAATCCATATATGCACTCAAGTACTTTCATTTTCCTCTAAGTCTTTACGTCGTGCTACTTACTCTATCATGATCAAGCATCCTCTTGATCACATTGATCTTTCATTGTCGTAAGTCTTAATTTTAACATTATATTGTTGAACTCTAAGTATTTCACACTCTTACATCATCACATTCCACATCCACTTTTTTGAGCTATGACATCATCTATATTTCTCCCATTGTATTACATCGTCACATTTCACATTCACTTTATGGAATTGTCGACATTCTTCAATATCTTTCTCCTATCCTTTTACATCTTCGAATTGAACATTCACTTTGTTGAATTGACGACATATTATTCTATCTCACTTCCTCACTCTTATGTCGTCGCATTTCACATCCACTTTATGGAGTTGCGACAACTTCCATTGTTCTCCCATCCTCTTACATTGTCATACTTTGCGATAATTTTTTGCATTGTCAACATTCTCATCACTTCTCTCTTTAAAGCATTCACTTTTCTTTGATTTGAGATCGCTAATTAATCACTTTTACCTTTTCTCTTCTCTCCAATTTTTTTGTTTATTATAGCTTCTCATCATTATTTCCTCACTTCTTGTGACGAAATTTACTTTTTCGTTCTTTTAGTCCTCTCATTTTGTTGTCGTGTCTCCTCTCTTAACACACTTTTTTAAGAGTGGGAATTTTTCATCGTCTTCTTAAGTCTCCCCTTTTAACATCCATCTTGTTAAAAGTTAAGAAAACTCATCACTCTTCCTACGTCTCTTCCCTTAATACATTTTTGTTAAGAGTTGAGCATCTTCTATCATGTTTTGAACATCTTCTTGTCGCACTCATTTTGTCATGGTTTGAATACACTAACCTTGTTTTGCCTCTTCCCTCTTTCAATTCATTTGTAAAGAGTTGCGAAGATTTTTCAAACATTTTCATCTTTCTTAACAAGAATCATCTACACTAACATTTCAATCCATCTTCCACCTTAACATCATTCATCTTGTTAAGTGTTGCAAAGTCCACCCTTTTTGTCACTCTTCTCACACATTTTGTTAAGATTTGATCGTATTCATCTTGTTAAGTATTGTTTCCCTTAACATTCATTTTGTTAGGTGTTAATCATGTTTAAATTTTCACCCTTTCTTCATTTCTCTTAACACTCATCTTGTTAAGAGTCCACCTTCTTCGTCACTCTTATCATTCATTTGTTAAGATTTAATCACGTCCACCTCGTTAAGTCTCTTCCTTCTTAACATTCATTTTTGTTAACGAATAGAGAACATCTAACTTCATATAGTCCTTTTCCTCTTAACTCTCATTTTGATTAAGAGACGTGAAATCAACTAACCATTTTCTCTTCTTCCCTCTTAGCACTCATTTCTCTAAGGGTCGAACTTTCTCATCTTCTTCCCTCTTCCATATTAGCATACACTTTGCTAAAGATTGAGTTTTCCATCACATATCTTCTTGTTCCTCCCCTCTTTTAAAAATGGTAGGAACACAACATCATGAATATAGTACTTCTTGATGGGAAGAAATAAATCCTTTCCATATCAGCTCTAATGAAGAGGATGAAAACCAACTCAAAAATATTTCCATTGACACCACTTTATGAAAAAACAAAGACTAATTCCTTCTTTGTCTTCTCGCAATGGGATCAAGATTTCCCTTGGAATTTGATGAGGATGAATTAAAATCCTTAAAAGAACAACCTAAATACCCTGTAATTCCACCATTCAAGTCAAAATAACATGATGATGAAGGACTAAGTAAAAAAAAGATGATGATAAAGGTAAATCTACTACTTCGTCTTCTAATCCCAACCAAGCCTTGCTTGATCAAATAAATGCAATAGAGAAACATTTGGCTCTCTTATCCTTTACAATCACTGAGAACAATACCAAAGGCATCAAACATACGCAAAAAAGTGACAACACCTTCAAAAAACATTCTGAGACTAATAGAACTATCCATTAAAACATATTAACTCATAGATAATTAGAACATGCAAAACTTATAGAACGATCCATTAAAATAGATTAAGTATAAACCACTGTCACCATTCCAAAAAGAGAAATTTTTCCTCCTCCTTGTGATTAAAATCAAATACAATATACATATTTAGGGGAATATATTTCAAGCATCTTAAAATAAATGACAAGTGCTAATATGGTCACTTATCTTATTGCACAACCCTTCCCTGAAGGTAACCTAAGCCAGGTTGGTATAGACCTAACAAAAATTGTGTTTTTCATCATATTGATAGTCATCAAATGGATAAATGCAAACAACTTTGCAATTATATCCAAGACCTCATTTTCAATGGCGACATAGTGGCTAGACACCTATCAGCTAACCATAATGCAAAGGGTAAATCTCATGAACATGGCGAATCCCCAAAAAACATTGATTATACAACCATCATTTCTTGTATTAACAACACTACTCCGCACATCATTGAAAGTCACTTTACACCTCTCAGAGAGAGTCTATCTAGTGTCTTTCAACAATTAGTAAAGGCTAACATGGTCAAATATACACTTACGAAAACCTTTTTTGATGGAGAACCCAATCTTACATCATACAATGCATCTGAATATTATGAATACAATCACATGCAGGGTCATTCTAATGATAATTACACATCTCTTTGTGATTATTTCCAAGACTTAATTGACGACATAACCATTTCCATAAAGCTTAATGATGAAGCTCTCGTGATTGATGGCACGTCAATTTCCACTTCAACTTAAGAGTTGACTGTTGTCCCCACTTATGTATGTACTAAAATTCAATGAGATCACGACAAAGGTCAAGTATCTCCCCCTTAAAATCAATCTATTTCTCCTACATATTTTCTTGCTTTAGTCCAAACAGACATTGAACATGTTTTGGATAATCTTCTAACATCAAACAAGAAATTGAATTTTCTCCAAGACTCTCCTTCAACCCTTGCCATAATAGAAGACGGTCCATCCTCAGGCACAACTGAGCTTGATATTCTTTTCATTTTGGATCCTACACCTAACATCTCTAGTATTTTTTTCGAAATAAAACCACAACAAGCTTGGACACTTGCGACAACACAACCTTCTATGTCCAGTATACCTCACATGAGAAATCTTATAGGCATCTCATTAGCAATGTTTTCTACATGTCAAGATGTTGATTAGAGAAAATAATTAGCAGAATTCACATAGAGAGTTTGCACAGAAGAGCAGGCCGGATTCAAAGGTGCGGAAAGATAGGAACAACCGGCACACAGAAGGGCAAGTTCAGTACTTAGCCATTTTTGAGCATGAGGTCTATTTTTAGGAGCTGGCGTGTGGAGCACACAATCAACATTGAGACTTGCATGCCACACATTATCTATCCTTAGAAGATGATATCAAAGCATTTTTGCATGTAGATGGTCTAAGAATAGAATTAGCACTGCAGTTTACTATCAGTGATCTATAGATAACACACTTTCATGTGTGGCTATGATTGTAAAAGCTGTGTGGATATTCTTAGCATGCAACCTATTTTTTGTATAGTTAAGCAGTGAAGGGCAAATCCCCACCCTATATATATGAGTTTAAATACTTAGTTAAGGGCCCCCCATTGAAGAGTTAGAGATTCATGAGTGTATGTGACTAGATAATTGTAACAGATCCATACGCGCATGACTATTATTGTATGAAGCTTCTGTACTGTTGTTATGTTTAATATATGAAGAATATCAGCCGAACCAAAGTGTCTTGTATGTTTTATTATTGCATGCTATTGATTTCTTGATGATTAATACTTAAGCGCATGCCTTTATAGATCTGGTTCTGTATAACTGTGTAATGATGGATTAGTTTCTAAATATATGTCCTTATTACTTCATCATGCTACCATCCTTCTATACCAACCCTAAAGAGGGACATGGTACCTTTGTGCGCTTTGGGTGAGCACTCAGCTTATGCTGAGTGATGTGCCAGCGCGACTAGGTGTTATCTGAGAATTCTAGGTTGCATCACAAGACATCTACATGCATACACTTTTTGAGGTGTGTATACCAAGGAATATCCTTATACAACCTTTTTAGGCATTAATTGCAAATATTGCATTAAATCAACTGGTTCTCAACCTAGAAGGAGAAACATTTCATATCTCCTCTCTACGACCTATAACAAGCCCTAAGTATACATCTAGAGATCCCTCCTTCTTTTCTCACACTCTTTCACTCACAGGTGAATATGAATCTCAACATATTCCCCATGTCGAAAACCTTCTTCTAACATCACATAGGTCTTTTGATCTCATGAAAGACTTATTTAATCACACATCCTTTGACTTGGATCATGTCCGCCCAAGTCTCGTATTGCATGACTTATCAAATTTTCATATTTCCTCCTTTGACTTGGATTTTTTCTGCCCGAGTCTCGTACTACAGGACTTATCAAATCTTTGTATTTCCACTTTTGACTTGAACCTTGTCCGCCCAAGTCTCATCTTTCAAGACTTATCAAATATTTTGATTCCCTCTCTTGCACCTGCTTATCATATACATTTTTGCCGATGGAATGGAATGTTTTTTATTATTTGCACCTACTTTCAATTAGTGCACCCTTTTACCAAGTTGTAAAATACAAAAAACATTCAAAAATGTCTTAAAAAACTTCAAAAACAATATAAAATTGTTCAAAAACACTAAAAAAACAAATTAAAATTGTTCTAAAAACCAAAAATAGTATAAAACTATCACAAACAAAAAATTTAGATAATTTTTGACCAACTTTCAGCAACTGGATAACACAGTTCAACAATTTTTCCTTTTAACGGTGCTCCTCTTGATCATTCTAGATCATCTTTCAATAATAATATTTATTGTCTGTGGTGTATATCTATGCTCAAGGCAATCATTTACCCTTTCACAATATAACTTTGGTTGGGGCACACTTGGATTTTATATTTTAATCCATTACATATCAAAATTCAATGGGATCCACCAAAAGTATCTTTTGGAGTATCTAAGTATCACTTCGCTCTTCAGCCCGATCCAATCCTCTCGCGTTCTAAGCTATCACTTAGGGGCATTAAAATATGTCTAGTTCTTCAATGTGGAACACATTCGAAGTGTCATTAGATGTCATTTTTGTATGTTGTGTTGTACTGTTATAGTTTTTCAACATTGTGACGATGTTTTTGCTTCTTTCAATTTGTTATTTTTTTGTACTTTGTTTTCCTTTACTATAGACCAATTGTAGGAAAAATTATTTGCATCTTAGTTCACATATAACTTTTGTGTGGTTCATTCCTGTTCTTATTGGGTTCATTTGCGATGCTTGTTTGTGTTTTCTTGTTTCTTGCATGTGTTGTGTTTTCCTCCTAGTTTATTTAAGCCATGAAATGTTTTCTTTTCAGTTATCATTTGCATCTCAAATATTTCAAAACTTACAAAAATCCAAAAAAAAAATTCAAAATCCAAAAAAAATCAAATATTTCAAAATTCACAAACATTATATATTTCAAAAATTACAAAAAAATAAAAAGAACTACAAATTTTTCAAACAAACATTCACATTTAACAGAAATACTACAATTGGAAAACCCTTGAAGTGAATATTTCAACATCTCAATGTAATCTTGATAAATGTCAAACCTTTATCCATTACCCTAGTGATCATTCCAATCTTACAACTATCACTTTCTTCCCTTTTCATGAAATGCTATCTTTGTTTGTGGAAAGTTACAAATTATTCTTCCTTCGCGATATAACTTCACTTCGGGAAATTTCAACTTTGATAATTTGCACAATGGATCTAACAAGAGTGTCATAAGGAGTCGCTTTAACTCCGTTCTTCTAGTCTGGTCCTATTCCCATTTGGAAGCAATTGTGTGTACTTAATCATCATTGTGACACGCATTAGGGAAATAATTGATTAACTTCTTTTTCGAATGTGATACATTGTTGATGTTTACTTTTTGGCCCACTTACAAGTAGTGTGATTGAATATTGGTTCCTTTATAAGCCCGATGTCGACACCTACTTTGTATATTGGGTTTTTTTTCCTTTTTATCCTTTCTTTCCTCTATGTGTTTGTTTGCGTGTAGCTAGGTTACCCATATTGATTCTTTCATAATCATGGTGATAACTCTATTGTGCAATGATAAAAATAAGGTTGCTCTTGAATTATTCTCCAAATGATGCTCATGCTACAATCCTTTCCCATCCTTGTTCCAGTATCTTGTCTTCTTCCTATCAAGCGTTCCTCTAGTGCCTTTCCGCATCATCCACTTGCTTGAGGGGGAATTCCTCTACCATCCTACTCGTTGGTGCATCAAAATGCCTCACCACTTCCTACTTACTGGGACATCATACTGCTTCAATGCTTTTTTCTCACTACTCTGCATATGTCTACCATCTTTAAAGAATTATTACTTCACAATAACACTTTAAAGAGGGGAAAATGTAGACACACTAAAATCACTTACCCGTTCCCAATGTTATCCCAATACATCCTGTTATTCACCCATTTTTGATTAGTTAATTAAATTGATTAATTCATACACATTGCACCCTTTGGATTAATTAAATTAATACCTCGTACCCCTTTAGCTAAAGTTAATTATCATTTAATAATTAAATGATTAATTAATTAAGTGTGCACATTCAACAACCACATGAACTCCACATCCTCATCTCATTCAATTACACCTAGACTCCACTTCACTAGTCCAGTCAACTGCAATTCTAAAATCCTAAAAAGGTGGAGGCAATTGAACTGCACATATAACCAACTTCCCGGATGTAACTTCTGCAATTAATTCCATTACTGCCCCTAAATGCCCTGGAACTGCTATAACGTCCTCAAATGTTATTTTTAGCATGTGTATTAAACCAAATTCCAACTACTCTCGCCTCTATAAAATGCAGGACTACTTTTTGTCACCAAATCACTGCACCCCCCGAATGGCCTAAAAGTGAACACGACATTCAGTGTGATTGGGACACATGGGATCACCTCTCAAGCTGTGGAACTTGGGCTCAAGGTGAACCTCTCGAGAATGCCTACTTCCTCTTCCTAAACTAAACACAACACTACTAATGCAAGATAAAATGGCTATCTAGTCCTATGCTAACATTTTCATGAGTTTTAGGGAAAGAGATTTGTGGAAATGAAACTATACTAGAAGTAGTGATGCACTAAGAAAGGATGTTGCTAGAAAAAATTACAGCTTTCCGATGAAGAGAGATGATCATGAGAAAGAATAAAATACATTACAAACCCAATATACATACCGTACTTCACTCCTTGATAAGCACAATGATCTCCAAAACTTGCAAAAGAAATCCTAGTTACATATTTCACCTGCAAACATGATAGAGGCAAATAGAAGTAACAAAATCATGAAAGGACATATAACTAATCAAAAAACATAATTTCCATTACTTCAAGCACTTTCACACTGAATCATTACATTAGGGAAAAGGCATAGGGTGCCATTACAATTTGAGAAGAAAGGCTTGGTAGCCTACAAATTCACAGCATCTCAGCTTGTGAAGAGAGGGAGAAGCTCGGAAATTGTCTAACTTGTCCAACTTGTATGACCTATTGGAACCCCTTTGAATGAGCTTCCAACTTACATTTATAGATAACCCTGAGTGGTTGAGAGAAAGAAGGAAGAAACCCTAGAATCTAGGCCATAATGTAGGAAACAATTCATCAATGTTGTTGGTCATGTTTTTTCATTTATCGCACCTCCACCTTTCAAAGCACCACTCAAGGAACGAGGAAAACCTGAAATTTTGGAAATAAAAACCTCTAAAATTTCCTCTTCTGATGGCTTCATGGCATATCTCTCTTTCTCTTGATTCCAACGACTGTAATTTTGTGGAAAACGGAAAAACAGGGAGAAAGTTGTGGCCTTCTGAGCAACACTTGTTTTTTAGGCATCTGAGTATCAGCTCTCTGATAACGACTCATGATGTTTGAATAAATTTAAATATTTATTTTCTCCATTTGATTAAAATAATTTTTTAATAATTTTTTAACCCTCGTAGAGTCCATGGCAGGACCCTCTGGATTAATTCTTTTCATTAGGGAATGTTTGTATTGTGGTTTATAACATAGCTTAGTGATTGGCTCGCCAAGCTGGCTGACAAGCTACTCCAATTTCCTTTGCAATGAACTTTACATGTTTAACCGAGTGAGCCATCCATTTACATGGTGAGCTATGCTTATTTATAAACTAACTGCTTCAAGAGTGTTTGAGCTATCATGGGTCATTTTACAAATTCCCCCACACGTCCTTATTTGCATTTTTATTGGCTTACCACTTTGCCTTGGTGTACCGACCTATTGATATCCCCACCGAGCTCCTCAAGATCACCTCATACACATCACCTCGGACTTCCCCTGAAACTCCATGTTGAATGACTCGATGGGTTCCTTCATACTTACCAAGCTACGTGGAATGTGCACCGAGTTACTCAGTTTGGGATCCTCCCTTGATTTGTTCGGTGGTCAATTGACTCTTCAAGCAACCCGATATTGACTTAGTCCACTCATGCATGGATTCCACGTGTGACTTGAATGGACTTATAGTTCTGTCGACATTAAAATTTTCCTCCGTAATTTCTATTTTATTAATGTATGTATTAGGAATAGGATGTTGTTAAGTATAATTAGTAGTGGCGTCCAATAGAAGATAACGGCGCCGTCAGTACGGTGCCACCAATAATGTAGAGTACAGTAATAGTCAAAGTATAATAGGAATGTTGTAAAAAGTAAATATTTGTCGTAAGTGGTCCGGTAATGTTAAAATGTCAAAGTTGGGATAAGTAGAGAAGTAGGGTCTACATGATTAGGAATTAGAAATATTATATTTGTAATAAGGACAAAGAGTGATGTCATAAATATTTTGTGTATTTTATTTATGGAAAAGTCTAAAAAGGTGGAACCCATGTGAGATGATAAGGTTTATCTTATCTTAGAAAATAAGCTGACATGTAAAGGCAAGAGTTTGGGCATGGAATATGATTGGTTGAAAGAGATTTCCTATCCTATCTTAGAGATATGGTGGATAAGCCTGAATTCCTATAAATAAAGAGGCCACCCCCCCCATTTAGCATAGAAGAAAGTAGTGAGAAATATTGTATGAGTAAGTGTGTAAAGGAAGCCATCATTTTGAAGGTGTGTTAAAGAAGCCATTAAGAGGTGTAATTGCGAAGTTTCTCCCATAGTTATTATTGGAAGGCAAGTGAAGTCAGTAACACTTGAGTACCTCATGGGTGAGATTGTAACAATTTCATGTTGATATTATAATTTACACTTATATTTGAGATTTGTCATCATTCCTTCTTATCATAGTCTATGGTATTTTTTTGTGTTATGTTTTTTGTTGTGTTTCTAGATTCCATCCACCAAACTAAAAGCTATGCATTAGTAAATAATCATAGCACGAGGAGTTCCGGGTAAAGAATTATCATAGTGCCAGGTTGGTGATGACATTTTAGTTCCGTTGCTGGGACCATTCCTCGTTGGTGGATTTTTTGGAGAGATATTCCCACTTAGTCAAAAATCATTTGGAGGGTAACCTTGTTTTTACTGTGCATAGGAGTTACCATGGTAAATTCATTTTTACCGTGAATAGTATTTACCACAGTAACTTCATTTTTACCGTAAATAGTGTTTACCACAGTAAAGTCATTTTTTACCGCAGTAAGTCAAGTTTTACCATAGTTTACCATGTTCATTTCTATTTTACTGTAGAAAGGTGTAAAGTCACTTTCTATTGTAGTGAGTCCAATTATTTGTGCACATAAGTCTTACTGATTGTACTTGTGAGTTGGTATTTCACTGTGGTTACATTTAAAAATGGGGAAGATTCCTATTTTTTCAGCCCAATATAATGAAGATGCTTCCTCTTTCATTCAAGAGTTTAAACGATCTTGTATTTGTAATGGCCTCATAAGAAGGGAACAATGGACTGAATTTTTTCCTACCTTTTTGGATGGTTCAACACTTAGGTGGTTTGAAACACTAGGTGATAATGCGAAAAATTCATGGGATTTATTAACTGAAAGTTTTCTTGAAGAATTTGGTGAACAACAGAAATATGCAGATCTCATGATCGAGATCACAAAGATAGCCCAAGGAGAGAAGGAGAAGATAAGAGATTATCATGCTCATGTTCTAGAGCTAAGGAGGAAGCTCGATGCCCAGATCCGGAAGGAAGGATTAGCGGATGGGTTGATAAATGGCATGGATAATCTCATATGTAATCACTTCATTCTTGGGATGAAGCAAGAGATCAGAAAACGAGTGAAGTATGACCGCCCAACTACCATTGAACAAGAAAAAGAGATTGCAAGAAGGAAAGAAGAAAGTATGGAAGAGGAGCCCAAAGAAATTGTTGCTAAAGTAGAACCTACACTAGCACCTTTGCTCCAGAATCCACAACCACTCTCGGTGAGCACAAATATTTCTCCTAGTACATCTAATGAGTATGAAGATCTACTCAAGAACGATGGGTCAGTTAACTATTAATCTTCTTCAAGGAAAAGAATTTAGTTCTCAGGGAGGAGATAGAGGTCCAAAAAGAAAATATTTCTGAAGTTGTATGTTATGGTTGTTATAAAAAGGGTCATTATAAGTATAATTGTTCAGATAGAGCCTTCTACATCTAGTACAAGGAGATAATGATAAAGGAAAAGCACCTGTGAATTCTTTTGATGTAGTAGATAAGAGCAGAAATAATGAAGTAGATGTGTTTGTAACAAAAAAGAAAGAAATAAAAAGATAATCAAGATGGAAATAATCCTAAGAAGATGAAACGAGAAACTAGTAAGAAACATAGGAGAAGAAATTTGGGGTGTGCAAGATTTTCTGATTTCACAGGGGCAAGGACCATACTCCATCTTAGAAGATCTGTCCAATAAGGGCCTGAAAATATTACATATGGTCAACTCTTGGCTATGTCTTCTGAGAAGAGGCGGGAGCTACGAAATGGACTCAATGCTCGACATGAAGGAAGGAGGTTGAGGTCCCTATTTTGGAGGCAGAGGTTGATCCCTATGCTTCACAAGCTGAGTGGTATTATGTAATGGTATTTCAATTCATGATGTCTTAGTTAATGGAGGTGATGCAATTAGTGTAATGATCGAGTCTGGAATGAATATGTTGGGGTTAATAATTGATCGCCCTTCAACACTTATGTTAAGGTCATTAAATAAAGTAAAAACTATACCAGAAGGTGTAGTTTCAAATGTGGAAATATCTGTTATGGGTGTTGTATGTGTGATAGACTTTTCAGGTGATGAAAAATGGTACTGTTGCGTACACAATGCTGCTGGGAAGACCATGGCTAAGGAGAGTTCATGCAAGAAACTACTGGAATGAAGGCTTCATGACACTTGGACATGGTAGAGAGAGGGTGAAGATAAACGTTATCCCTCGACATCATAAGGTAAAACCTATGGATTCAAGTGATGAAACTGATGATTGGACATCCTCTGATTACTTTAATACTAGTGAATGTGGACACTAGAAGATGAAGAAAGTGAGGTTGATGTTTCAGTCATGGATATCCTTTCCAGTCACACCGACTTATGACCCCATAAAATTATCTTGAAGAAGAATTTGATAATCGTATCCAACAAATAAATATTGGTGATGTTGTGATGGAGAGTGTGAATGAATCCTACCTCCAGCTCTTTCGAAGGTACGATACACATATTCACTTTTGATTACAAGGAACTCCGTCAAGTAAGTTGGGTAGAACATTCTATTGAGCTGGTAGATGGTGCTAAGCCTATAAAGAAAATGCCATATAGAATGAATCCTAATTTTTCCAAGACTGTAAAAGAAGAAATAGATAAGTTGCTTAATGGAGGATTTATATTTGTTGTGGAGAATTCATAATGGGTTTCTCCCATTGTGATCTCAAAAAAAAAGAACGGGAAGCTATGCATTTGTGTTGATTACAGGAAGCTCAAAAAGGCAACAAAGAAAGATCATTACCCTCTTTCATTCTCAGATCAGATCTTGGACGAAGTAGCTAGCTAGGAGTGTTATATTTTTTAATATGGCTATAACGGATACAACCAAGTCCGTTATAGCAGAGAAAGATCAAGCTGAAGACCACGTTCACCACTCCTTAGGGCACGTTTGCTTATAGAGTTATGCCTTTTGGGTTGTGTAATGCTCCCAGAAACATTCCTACGCGTTTGATGAATAGGGTGTTTTGAACCCTACATTGGGACCTTTATCAGAGTATTTTCTGGATGATTTTTACATCTATGGGAGCAAGTTGGACCACCTGCACGAAATGGAGACAAAATTTCAAAGGTTAGATGAAGCACAAGCCTCACTAAATCCTACAAAGTGTGTCTTTGGATGTTCTAAAGGCGTTTTGTTAGGGTATTTTTATATCCAGAGATGGTATTGGTAACTGATCCTGATAAAGTTTCAAAAATCAAAGATTTTACCATTTCCTATGAATAGAAATAAGTTGAGATCATTTTTAGGCCATGTGGGTTACTATAAAAGGTTCATCAAGAATTTCTCAAAGATTGCACAACCACTAACCCAGTTCTTGAAGAAGGATGTTACTTATGAACTAAAAAATAAGGCACATGAAACTTTTGGACAACTGAAGGAAGCCCTGGTGTCTTCACTTATTTTAAAGAATCCATATTGGAGAAAGACATTCATTGTGTACACTGATGCCTCAGATTGTAACACTAGGAAGTACTCTTGAGCCAAAAGGATGAAAATGGGAATGAACATCCAATTTACTTTAGGAGTAGACAAACGAGCAGTGTTGAGGTAAATTATACTGTAACTGAAAAATAGGCTCTAGCTATCATTTTTGTTGTAAAGAAGTTTAGAAATTACTTGCTAGGGTAGAAAATTTATAGTGTA